>CM063186.1:34942500-36142500 GCA_031835075.1 Saguinus oedipus | reverse complement strand
CAGTATAAAAACAAAACAAAACAAAAAAACAGAAAAACATAAGAAAGTTAAGCTGGGCTTTTCATGTGCTTGCTTTGGCAGCACCTACCCTAAAATTGGGGATGCTACACAGAAGGCCGGCATGGTCGTAGCATAAAAATGACACGCACAGGTGTGCAGCTTTTCATATTTTATTTCTTCATTGTGACTGCTTTGTGGAAATCACATAAAGATAGATTGGAGGTACAGAAAAATAAAAATAGAAAGTTAGTTGGACCTGGTGGTGTGGACACCTGCAACCCCAGCTACTTGAATGACATTGGGATGAAAATCACTTGAACTTAAAAGGCAGGTGTTGCAATAATCAAAAATCACACTGTTGTACTCCAGCCTTGGTCACAAGAGGAAAACTGTATGTAATAAAGAAAGGCGGTTCTGGGGGTGGAGTCTCTGGGCACCTCACTTTGTTTCAATTGCACACACTCATCATTCTGATTACCTTTCTTTTTTTTTTCTTTTTTATTATGTGAGGTGGGATTTGACTGGAATGCACAGGCTGACCTCGAACTCATGACCTCAGGAAACCTGCTCACCTTGGCCTTTAAAAGGGCTTAGATTGCTTGCATGAATGGCAGTGCCCGGCAGAGTCTCTCTGATTTCTTATTAAACAATACATTATAACAGCCCTGATGGTGGCTCAGGGAAGCCTGTCATTCAGTCACCTCAAAAATCAAGGTGGGGAAATCACAAGAAGTTGCGCTTTTGAGACTCGATTAACCAACTTGGTGAAACCCCATCTTTAAAAAAAAAAAAGACAATGTTGGTTGGGTTCCCTGGTTCAAGCCTGTAGTCCCAGCAAAAACAATGCCAAGCCAGGCGGATCATGAGGTCACAAGTTCGATACTGGCCCCGAAGGACACAGTGTAGCTCGCTTTCTATACAATACAAATAAACAACAAAAAAAGCTGAGCTGGGCTTGGCATGTGCTCCCTTCGGCAGCACCTACACTAAAATTGGGATGCTACACAGAAGGCAGGCGTGGACATGGCATAAAAATGACACACACAGGTGTGCAGCCTTTCATATTTCATTTCTTTTTTTGACTGTTTTGTGGAAATCAAACAAAGATAGATTGGAGGTACAGAAAAATAAAAATAGAAAGTTAGCTGGACCTGGTGGTGTGGACTCCTGCAACCCCAGCTACTTAAATGGCATTGGAATGACAATCACTTGAACTTATAAGGCAGGTGTTGCAATAAGCAAAGATTGCACTGTTGCACTCCAGCCTTTGTGACAAATGGGAAACTGCACGTAATAAAGAAAGGCGGTTCTGGGGGTAGAGTCTCCGGGCACCTCGTTTTGTTTCAATTGCACACTCATCAGTCTGATTACCTTACATTTTTTATTCTCTTTTATTATGTGAGGTGGGTTTTCACCGGATTGCACAGGCTGACCTCGAACTCGTGACCTCAGGAAACCCGCCCACCTCGGCCTTTCAAAGTGCTTAGATTGATTGTGTGAGTGGCAGTGCCTGGAGGAGTCTCTCTGATTTTTTTTTTTAATGATACATTATAACAACCGGGCACTGTGTCTCACGGCAGCCTGTCATTAAGTCACCTCAAAAATCAAGGTGGGCAGATCACGAGATGTTGGAATTTTGAGACCTGCCCTACCAAAATGGTGAAACTGTGTCTTCTCAACAAAAAGACAATTTGGGTTGGGCTCCACGGCTCAAGCCTGTAGTCCCAGCTCAAAAAAATGCCGAGGCAGGTGGATAGTGAGGTCACAGGTTCGAGACTGGCCTCAAAGAACACAGCGTAGCCCGCTCCCTATACAAAAAACAAAACAAACACACAAAAAACCCAGAAAAACATAAAAAAGCTGAGCTGGGCTTGGCATGTGCTCGCTTCAGCAGCACCTACACTAAAATTGGGATGCTACACAGAAGGCTGGTGTGGTCGTTCCGTAAATGTCACAATACAGGTGTGCAACCTTTCGTATTTTATTTCTACGTATTGACTGCTTTGTGGACATCAAATAAAGATAGATTGGAGGTACAGAGAAATAAAAATAGAAAGTTAATTGGACCTGGTGGTGTGGACACCTGCAACCTCAGCTACTTGAAGGGCATTGGGATGACAATCACTTGAACTTAAAAGGCAGGTGTTGCAATAAGGGAAAATTGCACTGTTGCACTCCAGCCTTGGTGACAAGAGGGAAAATATACGTAATAAAGAAAGGCGGTTCAGTGGGTGGAGTCTCCGGGCACCTCGCTTTGTTTCAATTGCAGACACTCATCAGTGTAATTACCTTTCTTTTTTTTTGTCTTTTTTTATGTGAGGTGGGTTTTCACCGGAATGCACAGGCTTACTTCAAATTCGTGACCTCAGGGAACCCGCCAACCTCGGCCTTTCAAGGTGCTTAGATTGCTTGCATGAGTGGCAGTGCATGGCAGAGTCTCTCTGATTTGTTTTTTAACAATACATTATAACAGCCCGGCACAGTGTCTCACGGCAGCCTGTCATTCAGTCACCTCAAAAATCAAGGTGGGCAGATCACGAGAAGTTGTGCTTTTGAGACCTGCCCAACTAAAATGGTGAAACCATGTCTTTAAAACAAAACGACAATTTGGATTGGGCTTCCCGGCTCAAGCCTGCAGTCCCACCACTAAGAATGCCAAGGCAGGCAAGTCATGAGGTCACACGTTTGAGACTGGCCTCTAAAAAACACAGGGTAGCCCTCTCCCTATAAAAATCAAACAACAACAACAACAACAACAAAATAACAGAAAAACATAAAAAGGCTGAGCTTGGCTTGGCATGTGCTCGCTTTGGCAGCACCTACACTAAAATTGGGACGCTACCCAGAAGGCCGGCATGGTCATAGCATAAAAATGACACCACAGGTGTGCGGCTTTTCATATTTCATATCTATGTATTGACTGCTTTGTGGAAATCAAATAAAGGTAGATTGAAGGTACAGAAAAATAATAATAGAAAGTTAGCTGGACCTGGTGGTGTGGACACCTGCAACTCCAGCTACTTGAAGGGCATTGAGATGACAATGACTTGAACTTAAAAGGCAGGTATTGCACTCAGCACAGATTGCACTGTTGCACTCCAGACTTGGTGACAAGAGGAAAACTGTACGTAATAAACGTACTGTTCTGGAAGTGGAGTCTTCCGGCACCTTGTTTTCTTTCAATTTCACACACTCATCAGTTTGATTATCTTTTTTTAATCTCTTTTATTATGTGAGGTGGGTTTTCACCGAAATGCTCAGGCTGACCTCGAACTCCTGACCTCAGAAAACCGGCCCACCTTGGCCTCCCAAAGTGCTTAGATTGGTGGCGTGAGTGGCAGCACCTGGCACAATCTTTCTAATTGCTTTTTAACAATATATTATAACAGCCAGGCATGGTGGCTCATGGCAGCCTGTCATTCAGATGCCTGAAAGATCAAGGTGGGGAAATCACGAGAAGTTGTGGGTTCGAGACCCAACTGACCAACATGGTGAAACCCCATCTTTAAAACAAAAACACAATTTGAGTTGGGCTCCGTGACTCAAGTCTGTAGTCCCTGCACAAAAGAATGCCGAGGCAGGCGGATCCTGAGGTCACAGGTTCGACACTGGCCTCGAATTACACAGCATAGCCTGCTCAGTATAAAAAAAAACAAACAAAAAAACCAGAAAAACAAGAAAGTTAAGCTGGGCTTGGCATGTGCTCGCTTTGGCGGCACCTACAATAAATTGGGATGCTACACAGAAGGCTGGCGTGGTCGTAGTGTAAAAATGTCACACACAGGTGTGCAGCTTTTTGTATTTTATTTCTTCATTGTGACTGCTTTGTGGAAATCAAATAAAGATAGATTGAAGGTACAGAAAAATAAAAATAGAAAGTTAGCTGGACTTGGTTGTGTGGACACCTGCAACCCTAGATTATTAAATGGCATTGAGATGACAATCACTTGAACTTAAAAGGCAGGTGTTGCATTAAGCAAAGATCACACTGTTGCACTCCAGCCTTGGTGACAAGAGGAAAACTCTACGTAATAAACTGTGATATAGCTAGCCTAGAGTTAGAACCTGTACACTGCCATTTTATAATAAGAGACAAAACTGTTTCCATTCTCCTCACAATGACTGCTAACCTTAATTTTTGTAAACTGCTAATTTACTTTGCAAAAATTAAAGCTGCATGCCTTTTCTTATCTGTAACTTTCAGAATTGCTAGCCTTTGATCATTAGTAATGACCAGAAGAAGCACCCCCGAATAATTCCATTCTGGAGCCAAGTAACCCCTACCCAGAGGATGTGTAAGCAAATTGTTATCTCAAGTTCTGTAAATCTCTTAAAGTGTCAAACACACCCCCTAGCCATCTGGATGTCTGGAAAACCATCACCCTCCTCTCTACTCTGAGGTGATTTACAGCCCCCCAAAATCTCTGAACACTTTTATCTCGTCTCTGCCTCTTATCCCCACTCCCAAAGCTCTCAAGATGGTTTAGTAAGTATAAAAAAGTCTTACCTCTCTTCTTTCTCTGCCACGGGTTGGAGAGATATGAGTCCTCCGTGGTCACCAGCAATAAACCGTGCAATTTGGCATACTTTTGTCTTGGTGTTGACTTTCTGTGCTTGGTCCGATACAACATTTTGGAGGTCCCACCGAGATCTTTTATTTTTCTGCACCAGACAAAAGCCATTTCAGAGCCTCGCCTGGGTGGCTGCTCCCTCCTTGGGAGCCTCTAGGGGAGGCACCCCCTGAGCTGTCTCAGGGCCCCTGAGTGCCACTGCAGAGAAGCGCCCACCCGGCTGACATCCACCCAACATTCTTCAGGGTTCTAAACGCCTCTGGAGGTAGCTTTTGTTTGGAATCTGGGAACTAGTTCAAGGGAAAAGGGCTTGTGTCAGGGAACTGATGAGTCACTGCAACTCTGACTTGGCAAGCCTCACCAAGACGTCGCTTGAGGCTTCTGGTGGCTGGCATAGTGGGTGCCAGCATCATAGCTGGTATAGTGGATATCAGCATCGGTGGCTTGCATAGGAAATGCCAGCATTCTGGTGGCTGTCATAGTGGGTTGCAGCCTTCTGGTAGATGATATAGTGGATATCAGCATTGGGTAGCTGGCATAGTGGATGCCAGCCTTTGGGTGGCTGTCATAGTGGGTGGCAGTCTTCTGGTAGCTGGCATAGTGGATGTCAGCATTCAACTGTTTTCCATAGCATCTGTGTGAGTGAGAGAGTGTGAGTGTATTTATGTAGTTCCATGGCTGAAAGCTACAGGGCTTGCATAAGCCTCCACCCGTGGTTTCACAGGAGCATCATAAGGCATAACGGTGATTCACCTCAGAGCTCTCCTACTCGGACTTCCATCCTGAGGTGACCAGGCCCAGGGGTTATACTGGTACAACTTAGCCAAGACACACCTGAAAGACCCCTCCAGGGGTATGGCCAGGCAGGCAACTGAGTGATCTTCTCTGGAAGGCTCCCACCCTTTGTTCATCACTGTTTTATGTGGTCCTGTCTCGTCTGTAAATTTGTTAGTTTTATTAGACTCCTGCTAGCAGACATACACTGGTTCAGACCATCTTCCCTTAAGGTACAAGATAGTTTACAGTGGTTGATGAACCACTGGATGCAGGGAATTTTATTGATTATACCCCTGCAGAGATTACACTCTTCTTCTTTCTCAGCTTTTTCTTCTATCACTGAGGCCTCATTATTTCTTCTTCCACCATGTGGCAAATAGTCTTAACTTTAGTTGTTTTTATTTTCTTCCTTGCTATAATTATTGTGGCCTGTAAATTCTCCCAGCCACCTCCACTGGGAAAAGAGTATTTTTGCCCATGCTGGGTCTGAGTCCATGTCAAAAAGGCAGTTGTGCCCTTGGCACCTTGAAAGTAGTTTCTTTAAAATTGTAAGAAACAAAGTCCTAGATAAGGGTCTACAAGTGCTCTTTGCCAAGATAAAATAGAAAACTAGTGACTGCCTATTCTGTCAGAAAAGTGTCCAATGTTGTTATAGGCAGTGCCTGGTAATATATCACAGGGAGGCCCTACTAAAACCTGCTTTAGAGAGGGCAAAATTTGAATTAGAGGCTTTCCAAAATTGGCTACACCAGCACAGAAAGAGAAAGACACAAGTAGTAAGCAAAATTCCGGAGAGAAAGGACAAAAAGGAAAGAGAGAGGAGAGAAGAAATAAGGAAAGAAGAGAGACAGGAAGACAGGAATTTAATGCTTTTCAGGGTCTCTGCATCAAGGTGACCAAAAGCTGCAGGGGCGGGGAGCTCACAGCTGGCCTAGCGGCTTAGAGCTCAGTTTTTAAACTGACACGAAAAGCACTTTTTTTCCCTTCTCTGCAGACTGCTAGCCCCACCTGGCTTTCAGGTAGCTCACACTGCCTCAGAGTGTAGCATTTACACCTAAAAACTGGCTTTAAGAACAGCTTTCTAACTGTTTGTAGTGCAAATTATTTGTTAGCACAGCAATTAAGATGGGGAGGGGGCGCAGGCTGCAGAATTGTTAGTTCAAGTCCTCAATAAAGCCAGTCTTCAATTAGTAAAATCTCTCAAGGAAAAATTTAAAACTGAAAGAAAACAACCAAATGGGCTCGCCATAGTCCCGACCATGCACCCCCCTCTGATGCATGATGGAAAACTTCAAATTAGGGTTCTCTGGCCAGTAGTGTTAAGCTAACCCCAAAGAAGCTTTGGACCCTTTGTGAGCTGGAGTGGCCAGCTTTTAGGGTAGGCTGGCCAGATATGGGGACAGATGACCCCAAGATAATTCAGGCTGTCTGGAACATCGTGTCAGGGTCCCCAGGCCATCCTGATCAATTTTCATGCATCAATCAATGGCTGAGGCTGAACCAGCACCCCCCTTCTTGGCTTGAAAAAAGTATAAAGTGTGCTGGATTTCAAGTTATGCTAGCAGGCCCAAAGAAGGGCCCCTTAGCGCCAGTTGTTCTTCCAAGCCCTGCCAAGAACCAAGAGTTGCCTCCAATGTATTCTTGGCCCAGTACTCATGATCACCCCTTATCTCCTCTCCACAATCGTAGCAGGGCCCCACACCCACCAGTGGTCCTTCCTCTCCAAGAGGCTCCCCCAACAGAAGAAAATAATTGGGGTCACCCATTCTTTGTTCACTTCTTGTCAGGTGACTTATATAACCAAAAAGTGATAGAAATTAAGGAAAGGGCCAAAACACCAAGTGCTGGCATAAGCTTTATTAAGAGCAAGAAAAAATTTGCTGGGCTTCACCTAAAACTGACACGCAGCACCTGTGGCATAGCAAAAGGAATTTTTATGGCCTGCAAGCTGGCAGATGCCTCCAGTGTAAACGGCTGGGCAGGAGGGGAGGGGCTGGGGAAGTGCTAAGTTTAATAATTCCTAGGAGGGCTGGGGAACTTCTAACCTAGCAAGAGGGGGAGAGTTAGAAACCTGCTAAGATGGAAAGTTTCCTGGGAAAGGGTTGTGCTGGGAGGCTGAAGATTTTAAGAGGGTAGCAAAGTTTTACAATAGAGTAAGTTCTGTCAGAAAGCTCAACATGCCCCATTCTCTGAGAAGCCCCAGGCTTTGACAGGGCTCTTAAAATCTGTACTGCACACTTATCGCCCCACTTAGAATAACTGCCAACAATTATTACTGAGTTTGTTCACCACAGAGGAGAGGAGTAGAATTCGACAAAAAGCCCATAAAGCAATACTTGAGACAGGAAAAAGGTCAGTACAAGACCGCCAGAAACAAATTAATGAAGTTTTCCTTCCACCAGGCCCCAATGGAACACAAACATTCCAGTGGGCATGAAGGCTTTGCACAATTTTCACTGGTACTTGTTAGAGGGGTTTAAGGAAGTGGCCTGTAAGCCCACTAACCACTCCATGGCAGGGACTGTAAGAATCAGCGGGCCATAAATCTGGCTTTTATCTTCCAGTCTGCCTCAAACATCAAAAGAAATTTGCAAAATTAAGAAGGTTCCAGGGAATAAATTTAGCTCAGTTGTTACAGATTACCCAAAAAGTTTTTAACAATAGGAACAGCCTAGAGGCCAAGAGATATAAGAAAATTACTAAAGCAGTGATAACAGCACTCCAGGAAACAGGAGTTAACTCACAGGGATCAGAAATTCAGCAGAGAAGCTGCTTCAAGGTTTTAAGGATTTCGCTGAGCCAAGACCTTGCTGATTTCAGAGCTGAGTTCCCAGAATGCACCCTGCTCCAATATGTGTATAACTTACTCTTAGCCACAAAAACCCAGGAGGACTGTAAAGAAACCACCTGGTCATTACTAAGGACCCTACAGACTTTTAGGTACCAGGTCTCAGCTTAAAGGCTGCCAGCCGAGAGTTACTTACTGGGACTATGTTATGGAGAAAGGTGACTGGGCACTGGCACCCAGGTGAATCCAAGCAGTGCTGCAAATACCCACCCCCACCACAAAACGCCAAGTTTGAGAATTCCTTAGGGCAGTAGGATACAGTAGACTATGGATTTTGGGATTTGCTGAAATAGCCAAGCCCCTGTATACCTGCACTGGAGGAAATCAGCCCTTGACATGGACGGAGGTAGGGCAACGGGCTTTTGACAAGCTCAAGACTGCCTTGACTGCGGCCCCAGTTTTGGCCTTGCCAGACATCTCTAAACCTTTCCAGCTGTGTGTGCATGAAAAACAGGGAGTCGCTAAGGGGGTGCTCACCCAAACTCTAGGACCCTAATCCCAGCCAGTCACCTGTCTTTCAAAAGAACTTGATCCTATAGCCTCTAAGTGGCCAGCTTGTCTGAGAGCGGTAGCGACCACAGCCCTATTAATTAAAGACGCAGACAAGCTGACTTTGGGGCAAGAGTTAAACTTAGTAGCTTCCCACACAGTGGAGTCACTACTCCGTGGAGCCCCCGGAAATTGGATAATAAACGCCACCACATTGCCACCTGACAGTGAACCAGAGGAGCCCTTACATGACTGCCAACAGACAATAGATGTCCTCCACGCTGCGTGACCAGATATCACCAACATCCCCCCGCAGAACCCAGAAGAGGTATTGTATACAGATGGAAGCAGCTTCATGGTCAATGGAATGAGGTATGCCGGGGCAGCTGTGGTCACCCTAGAGTGGGTTATCTGGGCCCAGGCTCTCCCACACTGGACCTCAGCCCAGAAGGCAGAACTCATAGCTCTAATAAAGGCCTTAGACTGGACAGAGGGTAAAACTGTCAATATCTACACAGATAGTCAATATGCCTTTGCTACAGCCCATGTACATAAAGCCATTTATAAAGAAAGAGGGTTGCTTACCTCAGAGAGAAAAATCATCAAAAACAAAGAAGCAGTGGCATTAATACACTGCAAAGGACACCAGAAGGGAAATTCACCAGAGGCAAGGGGAAATAAGGCAGCTGATCTGCAAGCCAGACAGGCAGCCTTGGGGCCAGTAAAACCTCTGCCTCTTCTTGTGACTCTGCCAGCCCCAACCCTGCCTCCTACCCCAACGTACTTGCCTGAGGAAGAAAACATTGCTAAAGAACAGGGGGGACGACAAGATTCCACAAGATGGTAGATTCTACTAGACATAAAGATTGTGCTCCCCGAGGCACTAGGAAGAGCTCTAGTTAAGAACATACACCAGGCCATTCACTTAGGACAAACAAAGCTCACTGAGCTGTTAAGGTTCAGATACTATATTCCACATTTACATGAGATTGTTAGAAAAACTACCATTCATTGTAATGTAAGCCACAAAGTAAATACTAGTCAAGGGGAACACTGAGAAGTAGATTTTACTGAAATAAAGCCCCCAGATTGTGGCTATAAATACCTCCTTATGTTTGTAGACACATTTTCTAGATAGGTCGAGGCTTTTTCCTACTAGGTCAGAAACTGCACTAGTAGTAACAAAGAGACTGTTATAAGACCTGGTTCCTCGGTTTGGCTCGCCCCTGACACTAGAATCAGATAATAGCACTGCTTTTACGGCAAAAGTTTCTCAGGGCCTAGCCAAGGTCCTGGGCATATCCTGGAAGCTATACTGTACTTATTGCCCCCAGAGTCCAGGGCAGGTTGAAATGATGAACCGGACCATAGAGGAAATTTTAACAAAATTCATTCTAGAAACCAGTGAAAACTGGGTCAACCTGCTTCCTTTTGTTCTCCTCCATAAGTGTGTGTGTGCTAATTGGGGTGTGTCCCTGTGAGGTGTGTGTGCTGTGAAGTGTGTGTGAAGTGAGTGGTGTGAGACTGTGTGAGGTGCGCATACTGAGAAGAGTGTTTGTGGTGAGTGCCTTGAGTCTGTGTGAAGTTTTTGCACCGTGCAGTGTGTGTTTGGTGAGTGGTGTGTTTCTGTGAGGTTTGTGCACTGTGGAGTGTGATTTTATTTATTGATGTGTGTCCCTGTGAGGTGTGTTCACTGTGGAGAGTGTGTGTGAAGTGAGTGGTTTGTGTCCGTGTGAGGTGTGTGTGTTGAGAAGAGGGTGTGTGGTGATTAACGTGTGTCTGTGTAAGGCGTGCATACTAAGAAGGGTGTGTGTGGTGATTGACCTGTATCTGTCTGAGGTTTTTTCACTGTGCAGTGTTTTTGTGGTGAGTGGTGTGTGTCTGTGTGTTTTATGCACTGTGAAGTGTGTTTGTAGTTATTGTGTGTTTGTGTGACTGGGGTGCACTGTTTCGTGTGTGTGTATGGTGACTGGTGTGTGTTTGAGTTTCATGTGTTCACAGTGCCATGTGTGTAATTGTGAGGTGTGTACTGTGTGTCTATGTGTGGTGTGTGCACTGTGATGTGTGTGTTTGTTCAGAGGTGTGTCTCTGTGACAAGTGTGTGCACTGTACAGTGTGTGCTTGTGGTTACATGTGTGTGCCTGCGTGAAGTTTCTGAAATGTGGAATGTGTGTGGTTAGTGTTTTGTGTCTCTTTTAGGTGTGTTCACTGTGTGAAGCGTGTGGTCAGTAATGATTCTGCATGAAATGTCTTCACTGTGGAAAATGTTTGTTGTGAGTGGTATGTGCCTGTGTGGGGTGTGTGTCGTGTACAGTGTGTGATGTGAGTGGTGTGTGTGTTTGTGAGGTGAGTTCACTGTGTAGAATGCGTTTCTGGAGACGTGTGTGACTGTGTGAGGTGTGTGCCCTGTGGAGTGTTTGTGTTTTCTACAGTGCATGTTTTTGGGAAGTCTGTGCATCGAGAAGTGTGTGTGTTGAGTGGTGTGTGTCTGTGTAAAATGTGTGTACTGAGTGTTTTGAGTATGTGTGGTGATGGGTGTGACAGTCTGTGGTGCCTGCATTATGGATAGTGTGTGAGGTGATTGTTGTGTGTCTGTGTGATTTGTGTGCATTGTGGTGTGTCTGTGTGTAATTTGTGTGGTGCATACTGTGTGTCTTTTCGAAATGTCTGTTGTGGAGTTTCTGTGTGTTGACTGGTCTGTGTCTTTGATATGTGCACTATGGATTCTGTGTGGCATCCGTGGACTGTGTGGTGTATGTCTGTGTGATGTGTGATCACTGGGGTGTTTATGTGTGATAAGTGGTGTGTTCCTGTGGGAGTTGTTTACACTGTGGAAAACTTGTGTGGTGAGTTTTGAGTCTGTGTAATGTGTGGGCTATGTGGAGTGTGCGCATTAGTTTGTTTATTAAGTGGTGAGTGTCTGTGTGAGGTGTGTGAATGATGGAGCTTTTGTGTGATGAGTGCTGTGTGTCTGCGTGAGGTGTGTAAACTAAAAAATGTGTTTCTTGTGTGTTGCTTGTCTGTGTCAAATGTATTTACTGTGTAGTGTGTGTGGCAATCATGAGTTTATATGAGATTTTTCAAATGTGGTGAATGTGTGTCGTGAGTGGCATGTGAGAGGGTTGTGCACTATGAAATGTGTGTGTGGTTACTGCTATGTGATTTTTGCTTTGTGTGAACAGTGCAGTTTGTGTTTTGTGAGTGGTGTGTGTGTCTGTCTGAGTTGTCTGCACTGTGGATATATGTGGTTAGTAGTGTGTTTCTGTGTGAGGTGTCTGCACCATGTATTATGCATGTTATGAGTATCGTGTGACTGTGTGAGATGCATACACAGTAAAATATGAGTGTGCAATGTGTTTAGTAAGTGGTGTGTGTCTGTGCTAAATTTCTGCACTCTGGAGTGTGTGTGTTGCATAGTGTGTTCTGTGTGAGGTGTGCAAACTGTGGACAGTGTGTGCTGTCTAAGTGGTGTGTGTCTGCTGGAGGTATGTGCACAGTGAAGTGTGTTTGTGATGATTGTGGTGCATAGCTGTGAGGTGTGTACACTGTGGAGTGTGTGTGTGAAGTGAGTGGTGTCAGTCTGTGTGATGTGTGTGTACTGAGAAAAGTGAGGGTGGTGAGTGACTTGTGTCAGTGTGATGTTTTTGTACTGTGCAGTTTGTGTGGTGAGTGGTGTGTTTCTGTGAGGATTGTGCATGGTGTCGTGTAATTTTAGTTATTGATGTGTGTTTGTGTGAGTTTTGTGCACTGTGTAGTATGTCTGTATGTTGAGTGGTGTGTGTTTGTGTTTCGTGTGTGCACAGTGAAATGTGTGTGATTGTAAGTTGTGTGTTGTGGGACTATTTGTTGTGTGTGCCCTGTGATGTGTGTGTTTGTTCAGAGGTGTGTGTCTGTGACAGGTGTGTGCAGTGTAGTGTGTGTTTATGGTGACATGTGTTTATGTTAAGTTTCTGCATTGGGGAATGTGTGTGTGGTTAGTGTTTTATGTGCATGTTAGGTATGTTCACTGTGTACGGTGTGGTCAGTAGTAATTCTGTTTCAGGTGCCTTCCCTGTGGAAGGTGTGTGTCATGAGTGGTGTGTGTCTGTGTGAGGTGTGTGCAGTGTGCAGTGTGTTTTCAGTGAGTGGTGTGTTACTTTCTGATGTGTGTTCACTGTGTAGTATGTGTTTCTGTTGACTTGTGTGTGCCTGTGTGAGGTGTGTGAACTGTGGATAGTGTGTGTGTTCTGCAGTGCATATTTGTGTAAGATCTGTGCATGGTGGAGTGTGTGTGTAATGAGTGGTGTATGTCTGTGTAAAATGTGTGTACTGAGTGAGTGTGTTGAGTATGAGTGGTCACAAGGGTGTGACAGTCTGTGGTTCCTGCATTATGGATAGTGTGTGAGGTGATTATTGTGTGTTTGTGTGATGTGTGTGCATTGTGGTGTGTCTGTGCGTAATTTGTGTGGTGCATACTTTGTGTCTCTGCGAGGTGTCTGTTGTGGAGTTTCTGTGTGATGAGTGGTGTGTGTCTTAAATATGTGCACTATAGATTATGTGTGGTGTCAGTGGACTGCATGGTGTGTGTCTGTGTGATGTGTGTGCACTGTGGAGTTTGTGTGCAATGAATGTTTTTCTGTGTGAGGTGTCTGAAATGCAGAAAGTGTGTGTGTTGTGAGTTTTGAGTCTGTGTAATTTGTGTGCTATGTGGAGTGTGTGCATTAAGTGTGTGTATTGAGTGGTGAGTGTCTGTGTGAGGTATGTGCCTGGCAAAGCTTGTGTGCGATGAGTGGTGTGTTCCTGTCTGAGGTGTGGAAACTGAGGAATGTGTGTTTTTTCAGTGTTGTTTGTCTGTGTAAAATTTATTTACTCTGTAGTGTGTGTGTTAGTCGTGAGTTTTTTTGAATTTTTTTTCAATGTTGAGAGTGTGTGTCTTGAGTGGTGTGTGTGAGGTGTGTGCACTATAGAATGTGTGTGTGGTTACTGCTATGTGTCTTATTGCATTGTGTGAACTGTACAGTTTGTGTTTGGTGAGTGGTGTGTGTCTGTGTGTGTTGTCTGCACTGTGGATGTGAGTCTGTGTTGAGAAGTGTGTGCCTGTGTGAGGTGTGTGCATTGTGTATTGTGCATGTTATTAGTGTTGTGTGTCTGTGTGAGATGCCTGCACAGTAAAATATGAGTGTGCAACGTGTTTGCTAAGTGCCGTTTGTCTGTGCTAAGTGTCTGCACTCTGGAGTGTGTTTTTTGCATAGTGTGTTCTGTGTAAGTTGTGCAAATTGTGGAGAGTGTGTGCATTCTAAGTGGTGTGTGTCTGCTTGAGTTATGTGCACAGTGAAGTGTGTGTGCACTGATAGGGGTATGTCCCTGTGAATTGTGTGCACTCTGAAGTGTGTGTGTGAAGTGCATGGTGTGTGTCTGTGTGAGGTGTGTGTACTGAGAAGTGGGTGTGTGGTGGGTGACTTGTGTCTGTGTGAGGTTTTTGCACTGTGCAGTGTGTTTGTGGTGAGTGGTGTGTGTCTGTGTTGTTTGTGCACTGTAGAGTGTGTTTGTAGTTATTGATGTGTGTTTGTGTGTGGTGTGCACTGTGTAGTGTGTGTGTATGGTGAGTGGTGTGTGTTTGTGTTTTGTGTGTGCACAGTGCCATGTGTGTGATTGTGAGGAGTGTAATGTGTGTCTATGTGTGGTGTGTGCATGGTGATGTGTGTGTTTGTTCAGAACTGTGTGTCTGTGACAGGTGTGTGCACTGTAGAGTATGTGTGGTGACATGTGGGTCTGCGTGAAGTTTCTGCACTGTGGAATGTTTGTGTGGTTTGTGTTTTGTGTCCCTGTAAGGTGTGGGAGCCACCACTGCGAGAGGCTAACAACTTGGCCTCCATCATTAGGTGAGCTTGACTCCTTACACATTTTCCCTGGCTGGAGGCTGTCGAGCTACGTGTGAGAGAAAATTAAGAAGAGAAGGAAAAAGGAAATTGAGAATGATTAAGCAGAAAACTATCCTCAGCCTTCTTGGCCAATGAAATAATGGCCAGGTGAATACTGAAGTGAGTTAATTGGGTATTGTGTTCCCCTTTCTGGCTCCTGATCTAAGACTTTGTTTACCAGGTATTGTTTCAGCCTAGTGACCTCCCCTGCAGTCCTTGTCTCTCACAGATGCACGGTTTACTGCTGAGTTTGTGACTTATAGTTAATTAAAGATTGTTATCCAAGTTACTGATTGCTCTGACAATATTGATAATCAGCATCACCTGTTTCCCAGTTAATCCTTTACATTAATATTTGTTCCATTTTGACAGTTTCTTAGAATCATCCCCCAAGGAATTTTCTGTCCCTTTTATTGTTTGAGTAATAATCTGCATTGAGGTAATGATGTTAAAGCAAAAAGTATATAAGGAAACCCACTGCACAAGTAAAATTGCTGAATGGGCCCAGCCCATCCAGCCCTCCAGACCTCTCCTCTTTCTGTCTCCTTTCTTTTCCGTGCATGCCCTCTTCCAGGTTTGGGACCCCCTCACTGGATGAGATTCCTGGGCTCACGTTCAGTTCACAAAAGCTGGCGCCCCGAAAAGGGAACCTGGACATGAGAAACAATCATGATGCCTACAAACTATAGAGGTGAAGCTGCAGCATAAGTAAGTGAATAGTTTTTTTTTCATCTGAAGTAAAACATGGGGCAAATAGAATCTAAAGAGCATAAATTGTTTGTACAGCTTTTGCAACATATGATTAAGTCACATGGTCATGAGATTAAACTAAAAACTGTTGAGGAATTTGTGCAGATAGTGTGTGAGCTTTGTCCGTGGATTCCAGAGGGTGGATTCTTGGATGAAGACACTTGGAAGATTATAGGTGAAAAAATTGATCACTTTTCTACCCACAATGCCTCGCTACCTCAAACAGATATTTTACTTTCCATTTGGCCTCAGTTGCATGATTACCTTTGTCCTATTCATAGTTCTCCTGCAGCCCCGCCTTATACCCCTGAGGCCGCTTTTGCCTCTCCTCATTCACTATCTCCTGATCCCCTTGATTTGGCAGAACGAGGCTCTCATCATTCTTATTCTGCACCTCCGCCTATGAATGCATTTGAAACTGTAGCCGAAGTGGTCATGGACAGTTCTTCCCCTCCTGCACAATTGACTCCTGGTCATTCCACCCATACTCTTCCTCCTGATTTAATTTGCCAGTTTCAAGATTTACTTTTGCTTTGCTCCCGTGCTCTCTCTCAACAGCACCAGTGTTTTCCTATCACCCAGCAGTCGCAACACCTTGGACCACCTGTTCCAGTTCGTGTGCAATCCACTCCCCTTTCTCCTATTTCACCTCTGTCTCATGCCCTTATGTCCCTTGACAGAGGACTTACGGGCCCTGAAGATTCTCTTACATACCCCATTATTGAAACTGTGGGCAATAATGGCAATCCAGTCAGAAATTATGAACCCCTCCCTCCTAAGACTTTAAAGGACTTGAAGGATGCTGTTTCTCAATATGGCACAACTGCTCCCTACACTTTAACAATCTTGGATAACTTTTGAATTGTAGCCCTCCCTCCGGGTGATTGGTTTTGTCTTGCCATGGCTTGTCTTTCTGGTGGTGATTTTTTGCTTTGGAAGGCTTATTAGGAGGATGCGGCTTTGGATCAATCAATTCAAAACCACCACCTGCAGTCCCCAGTGACTCTAGATATGCTTTTGGGGAGAGGAGCACATTTGGAATTACCCGACCAGCTAAACTACCCTACTGAGGCTTATATGCAGATTACCTCCTTGGCAATTCGTGCCTGGAGGCAATTACCATCATCCAGTGTTAGGACAGAGGAGCTTGCTAAAATTCATCAGGGACCTGATGAGCCTTTTCAGGAGTTTGTCTCACGCCTCCTCCAGGCTGTTACAGGCCAGGTTGGCAATGATGAGGCTAGCTCTCTTTTGGTAAAGCAATTGGCTTTTGAAAATGCTAATATGGCATGCCAGGCAGCCATGAGGCCCTTTAAACATAAAGGCACCTTAACTGATTATATTCGCCTCTGCGCTGATATCGGACCTGCTTATCAGCAAGGTCTTGCTCTAGCAGCTGCTCAAGCAGGAATGCCTATTGCCTCCTTTTTAAAATAAAGACCCAACCAACCTAGACCACCCCTTAAATGTTTTTGTTGTGGTGGTTTAGGCCATATGGCTAGACAGCGTCAAGTTTCTTTTACTCCACAGCCTCAGATATTAGCTTTGCCAGCACCTCCAAATACTACTCCTGCTTCTCCTTCTCCTATCACTCCGTCACCCAAACCACATCAACCAGGTTTGTGCCCTCATTGTCACCATGGCACCCATTGGGCCAATGAGTGCCACTCTAAGCATGATGCCCAGGGCAATCCCCTCCCTCAGCAGTCAGGAAACTCCCAGGGGGGGTGGTCCCAGCCCCCTCAAAATATCAGGACACCTTATGTTCAAGCTCCCATCCTGAGTTCGAGTGCAAATCCGTTTCTCAACTCTGCAGAGCAACACCGGACAGTGCAGGACTTGACCTCCATTCCACCGCCCGACAGGAACTAACCCCTGACATGGGACCTCAAGCCATCCCTACGGGCATTTTTGGTCCTCTTCCCTCGGGATATATTGGTCTTATTTTAGGTCATGGTAACTATTCATTAAGAGGTCTACATGTACTACCTGGAGTTGTTAATGCTGATTACTCGGAAGAAATTAAGGTGTTTGCTTGGTCACCTACAGGTGTTTTCACAGTGAGTCCTGAATTGTCCTTTGCTCAACTGCTTCTCATTCCTGTTGATACCTCAGCAGGCTCTCAATGGTTGACTAAAGTTATAGGTAACCAAGGTCCTGAGCCTTCCTCTTCTTATTCTTACTGGGTTTAAGAAATTTCATCTACCAGACCTGAACTTACCATTAAAATTAATGGCAAAACATTTAGAGACCTCCTGGACACAGGGGCTGATGTGTCTGTAATTTCCCATAAATATTGGCTTACAACTACTGCCATGACTTCTTTACAAGGCATAGAAATGACTAACAATCCTATGTAATCTGCATGTTTATTAACATGGACTAATGATGAAGGTCACTCTGGCTCATTTTGCCCCTATGTAATTCCTGATATCCCACTCAATCTTTGGGGTCGTGATGTTTTAGAAGCCATGGGGGCTCGATTGGTGACCAATCCCATTGCTCTTGACATTATGACTAAGCAGGGCTACTTGCCTGGCAAGGGCTTGGGAAAATCTTTGCAGGGAAATCCTGAGCCTCTTGCCCTTTCCCAGAAAACTGACAGTTCTGGCCTAGGATATTTTCCTAGGGGTCACCGTGATTCCCGACTCCCATGCTGATAAAATTACTGCGTTATCAGATACTCCAGTGTGGGTGGAGCAGTGGCCCCTCTCTGATGAAAGGATTACAGCAGCTCGCGAGTTGGTTCGGGAACAACTCTCTGTGGGTCATATTAGACCTACTAATAGTCCTTGGAATTCCCCTATTTTTTGTTATTAAGAAGCGTTCTGGTAAATGGAGGCTTTTACAGGATTTAAGAAAAGTTAATGCTACTATGGAAGTCATGGGCCCTTTACAACCCGGCCTGCCTTCCCCTATTGTTGTGCCTCAGACTTGGAAACTGTTAGTGATTGATTTAAAAGATTGTATATTTTCCATTTCTTTGCATCCCTCAGATTGTCATTGTTTTGCTTTTAGCGTACCTTCCACTAATTTTGATCGACCATATGAGCGGTATAAGTGGATTGTGTTGCCTCAAGGTGTGGCTAATAGCCCCACCTTATGTCAGACTTTTGTGTCTAAAGCCATCCAACTCGTTCATCAACAATTCCCTGATATTCAACTATTACATTATATGGATAATCTCCTCTTAGCTGCTCCAACTGAGACCCCTCTTTATCAAGCCTTTGAATGTTTGCAAATGTGTCTGACAAAAACAACCTTGTTATCACACCAGATAAGGTTCAGACTGCCACTCCCTACCACTACTTGGGAAAGCTTATTGAATATAACCAGGTTTCCTTTAAGACTCCTCTTCTCTCCACAGCAAATTTAACTACACTACATGACTTTCAGAAATTTTTAGGAGATATTAACTGGATTTGTCCGATCTTGAAGCTTACCACAGGACAATTGAAGCCTTTATTTGATATTCTCAAAGGACCCCCTAGTCCAACTTCCCCTCATTTTTTGACAGCTCCCACCAAAATGGCTTTGCAATTATTTCATGATGCCTTGTCCCAGCAAAAACTTTCTCGTATTAAGGACAACTCCCGCTGGTGTTACTGTGTTCTTCCTACTGTTTATACTCCTACTGATTTTTTTGGCAACAGCGTATCCTGGAATGGCTTCATCTCCCCACCAGCCATGGGAAAGTTGTAACCCCTTACTTTGAATTAGTTTCTGTTTTGGTAGCTAAAGGTCATGTACGGGCTCTTTCTCTTTTTGGTGTTGATCCTCCTGAAATTATTGTTTCTTATTCTAGCACTCAGCAACAGTGGCTTTGGCAGTTCTCTGACTCCTGGCAATTAGGCTTTGCTGGCTTTTCAGGTCAAATACTGTGCCATTATCCTGCCAATAAATTGTTACATTTTTACTCCCAAAACTTCCTTATTTTTCCACAGACCTGCCTCAAGTCACTGTTATCTGAAGCATTCTTAGCCTTTGCTGACGGCTCATCTTCTGGTATTGCCACAGACACTGTTAATGCACACCCTTTTTCATTTCAGACCCCAGAATGCTCCACTCAGTGCGTGGAGCTCCTGGCAGTTCAACATGTCCTGACTAATTGGGATGTCCCTTTGAATATTTACTCTGATAGTCAATATGTTGTTAATTTAGTTCAAAATCTGGAGACAGCCCCCTTGTCCTTTTCTGACTCCTCTTCTATAATTCATCTTTTGCTCCTTTTACAGCAGACACTTCACCGCAGACCATGTCCTTTTTTCATTGGTTATATCAGAGCCCATTCCTCCCTGCCAGGTCCTCTAACTGAGGGCAACGCCCAAGCTGATTAGCTCACTCAATGTATATTTCCTCTTCTGTCCCCTGTACAGCAGGCCGAGACTTCCCATGCCTTGCACCATCAGAATGCTTGCAGTCTGCAATTGCAATTTTAGATTATAAGAGAACAGGCCCACCAAATTGTTAAACAATGCACAGCCTGTTTGCCTCACTTGCCTGTTGCTCGCCACTATGGGGTAAATCCTCGAGAACTGCAAGCTGGTCATGTATATCAGATGGATGTTACTCACTTTCCCCCTTTTGGTAAATTGCAGTATGTACATGTTTCCATTGACACTTTTTCTCATTTTATAGTTGCTACCGCTCATGCTGAAAAAGGAGTTAAGGATGTAGCACATTGCCTAACTGTTTTTTCTATTATTGGTTCACCTAAGATTCTGAAGACAGACATGGACCTGCTTATACCAGCAAGAGTTTCGCTTCTTTTTGCTCTCATTTTCAGATTTCTCACCGTACGGGCATTCCTTTTAATCCTCAAGGCCAAGGTATCATCAAAAGAAGCCATGCTATTTTGGAGAATTTATTACATAAATTAAAACATGTCCTGATTTCTGATTCATTACAAAAAACCCCTCACACTTGGCTTAAACATGCTGTCTATGTTCCTAATTTCTTAATTTTAGATGCTGATGGACTCTCTGCAGCAGATCGTCATTGGCACCCTAATAATGTATCTCATTCCCAGGTCTTGTGAAAAGACGCTCTCACTCACTAATCCGTGGCATGGTCCATATCCCGTCCTAATATGGGGACGAGGACATGTTTGTGTTTTTCCCAGGTCGGCTCCCTCTCCAATTTGGGTTCCTGAACGCCTTGTCAAGCATGAATTCTCTGCCAGGCAGTACAAATGCCCTGATATCCCGTCTTCCTCGTCTCCGGCTCACACCACCCCCACCTCGCCGCCACCGCCGGACTCGCCGAACAGCTCAATCAGCGAACTTCCAGACTCTGCAACGAGGCAGCCCCCTGCCGACGTGGGCCCAGATGCACCGTCTGACTGCTGAAGCAGCCGCCCTGGTCGCATCTTCCAGACAATCCCATTCTCCTACTGTTACGTTTATTGCTATAATGGCTATATTGTCTTGTCATTTGGCACAGGCCTTCCCTCTCTCTGATTCTCATGTTATGTGGGCTTATGTTCCCGACCCTCCTTTTCTTTGACCTGTTACCTGGAATGATCCCACTTTCACCATCTACATTAATTATACTTCTATTCTTGGCTTCCCCTCTTCTTCTCATATTACTCCTCAGGTTGCTACCTATACTTACTCTGCCCAAGCTGCTGCCCCTCCCATGTACTTCTATGCCTCCAAAATCTGGGATCGTGATTTCTCTGCCAATGCCTATTCCCCTCCTTCGATTCCTCTCTCTTTTTCTGGTTCTTATTGCTTCAATCTTGGAATTCGCCAACTTCATACCTTTTCTGGCCCCTCCGACCTCTTCCCAGGTGAAACAGTTTATTCTCATGATTGTATACTCAACCATGTGGGAATTAGAGAAACTTGCAACTTTTCCTCCGCTCAGCATTTTCCCCTCATTAAGCACCGGCGTTGTCGGCCTTCTAACTCTTCTTTGGACCCTTCCCCACACTGGCAGTTCTGTTTCCCTAACCAAAAGCAAGCTATTAATTATACCCTGCCTTCTGGTTTCTCCTTATTTGACTGGTCTCTTATTCATCCTCTTGACATTGCCTTAGCTCGTTATGAAACACCTGGTGGTTGGAGCACTCCCATTTACACTACCTTCTCCAGCAAAGCCTACACTTCTCTCTGGAAGCTGTTTGTATCCTTATCTCCTACCTTTGTTCACGCCGGTTCCCATAGTTTATCATATCCTGCTAATCAGACAATTTATACTCAATCCTGCATTGCTTCTCCTTATGCTATTATTGCTGGTAATGTTTCCATCACCCAAGCTTCTGGCTCATATTTCATTTATTGTGAAAATTGTATTCTTACCAACTGCATTGATTTTTCCTTTTTCCCTGTTTATACCGTTCTTCTTGTACACCAGCCCCCCTACGTTATGTTACCTGTTAATGTTTTTGGACCCTGGTATGATGAAAAAGCCCTTCTTATTTTCCAACAAGTACGTGATCTTATGATCCACCCTAAACGTTTCCCTGGTATTCTCATTGCTAGCATTAGTGCTGTTGTTTCAGTTATGGCTACAGCAGCTACTGCAGCTGTTGGACTTGCTCACAGTGTTCAAACTGCTACTTATGTTAATCATCTTGCAAAGAATATTTCTGTTACAATGGAAACTCAAATGGATATTGATAAGAAAATTGATGAGAGAATTAATGCTTTGGAACAAACTGTTACTACTCTTGGTGATAAACTTTATAATATTCAGAACCACCTGGCCCTTCATTGCCATTCTGGTTATAAATATATTTGTGTTACTATACTCCTTATAATGACACTAAATGGCAGTGGCTTCTTGTTAAGGCCCATTTACAAGGAATTTGGACTCATGACAATTTATCCCTAGATGTTTCCAAGCTTCAGCATGAAATTCATGCCATTGATTTTTCTCATCAGGAGCTGCCTGAAAATGACACAATCGCCCATGATATTGTTGACACTTTGTCTTCCTGGTTCACCAGCTTTCACCTTCCCTCCCTCCATCCATGATTGCTGTTGGTGCTTGTGTTCTTTTTCTCATCCTTCTCTTACCATTCCTATTTCACCTTGTGTTCTCCACCCTCCAGTGTTTTCAGCTCCAATTATTTGAACTTCATTTAAAAACAAAGAAAAGAGGGAATAATGTGGGAGCCACCCCTGCGAGAGGCTAATAACTTGGCCTCCGCCATTAGGTGAGCTTGACTCCTTACACATTTTTTCCTGGCTGGAGGCTGTCGAGCTATGAGTGAGAGAAAATTAAGAAGAGAAGGAAAAAGGAAATTAAGAATGATTAAGCAGGACACTATCCTCAGCCTTCTTGGCCGATGAGATAATGGCCAGATGAAAGCTGAAGTGAGTTAATTGGGTATTGTGTTCCCCTTTCTGTCTCCTGATCTAAGACTTTGTTTACCAGGCATTGTTTCAGCCAAGTGACCTCCCCTGCAGTCTTTGTCTCTCGCAGATGCACGGTTTACTGCTGAGTTTGTGACTTCTAGTTAATTAAAGATTGTTATCCAAGTTACTGATTGTTCTGACAATATTGATAATCAGCATCACCTGTTTCCCAGTTAATCCTTTACATTAATATTTGTTCCCTTTTGACAGTTTCTTAGAATCATCCCCCAAAAATTTTTCTGTCCCTTTTATTGTTTGAGTAATAATCTGCATTGAGGTAATAATGTGAAAGCAAAAAGTATATAAGGAAACCCACTGCACAAGTAAAATTGCTGAATGGGCCCAGCTCATCCAGCCCTCCAGACCTCTCCTCTTTCTGTCTCGTTTCTTTTCCACGCACACCCTCTTCCAGGTTTGGGACCCCCTCCCTGGAGGAGATTCCCGGGCTCACGTTCAGTTCACAACAGTAAGGTGTGTTCACTGTGTACTGTGTGTGGTCAGTAGTGTTGCTGCATAAGGTGTCTTCACTGTGGAAGGTGTGTGTGGTGAGTGATGTGTGTCTGTGTGAGGTGTGTGCAGTGTGCAGTGTGTGTGTGGTGAGTGTTGTGTGTTTTTCTGAGTTAGGTTCACTGTTTAGTATGTGTTTCTGGAGACTTTTGTGCGTCTGTGTGAAGTGTGTGCACTGTGGAGTGTGTGTGTGTTCTGCAGTGCATAGTTGTGTGAGGTCTGTGCCCCATGGAGTGTGTGTGGTGAGTGGTGTGTGTATGTGTGAAATGTTTGCATTAATTGTTTTGAGTATGTGTGGTGACTGAGATGTGACAGAATGTGGCACCTGCATTAAGGATAGGGTGTAAGGTGATTGTTGTGTGTCTGTGTGTGCATTGTTGTGTGTCTGTGCATAATTTGTGTGGTGCATACTCTGTGTCTCTGTGAGGTGTTTGTTGTGGAGTTTTTGTGTGATGAGTGGTGTGCGTCTAAGATATATGCACTATGGATTATGTGTGGTATCCTTGGACTGCGTGGTGTGTGTCTGTGTGATGTGTGTGCACTGTGAAGTTTGTGTGTGATAAGTGGTGTGTTTCTGTGTGAGGTGCGTGCACTGCAGCGTGTGTTTGTGGTGAAGTTTGAGTCCATTTAATGTGTGTGCTATGTGGAGCGTGTGCATTAAGTGTGTGTATTGACTGGTGAGTGTCTGTGTGAGTTGTGTGCACAATGGAGATTGGATGTGATGAGTGGTGTGTGCTGTGTGAGGGGTGTGAACTGAGGAATGTGCGTTTTGTTAGTGTTGTTTGTCTGTGTAAACTGTATTTGCTGTGTACTGTGTGTGTCAGTCATGAGTTTGTATGATATTTTCTTAATGTGGAGAGTGTGTGCCATGAGTGGCACGTGTGAGGTGTGTGCACTATGGAATGTGTGTGTGGTTACTGCTATATGCCTTTTTGCATAGTGTAAACTGTGCAGCTTGTGTTTGGTGAGTGGTGTGTGTCTGGTGAGTTGTCTGCACTGTGGATGTGTCTGTGGTGAGTAGTGTGTCCCTGTGTGAGGTGTGTGCACTGTGTATTATGCATGTTATGAGTGTTGTGTGTCTGTGTGTGATGCATGCAAAGTAAAGTGTGAGTGTGCAATGTGTTTGGTAAGTGTTTTGTATCTGTGCTAGGTGTTTGCACTCTGGCATGTGTGTGTTGCATAGTGTGTTCTGTGTGAGGTGTGCCAACTGTGGAAAGTGTGTGCATTCTAAGTGGTGTGTGTGTTCTGGAAGTATATGCCCAGTAAAGCGTGTGTGTGTGCTGATTGGTGTGTGTCCCTGTGAAGTGTATGCACTGTAGAGAGTGTGTGTGAAGTGAGTGGTGTGTGTCCATGTGTGGTAAGGGTAAGGAGAAGAGGGTGTGTGGTGAGTGACGTGTGTCTGTGTAAGGTGTGCATACTGAGAAGGGTGTGTGTGGTGAGTGACTTGTGTCTGTGTGAGGTTTTTGCATTTTGCAGTGTGTGTGGTGAGTGGTGTGTGTCTGTGTTGTTTGTGTACTGTACAGTGTGTTTGTAGTTATTGATGTGTGTTAGTGTGAATGGTGTGCACTGTGTAATGTGTATTTATGGTGAGTGGTGTGTCTTTGTGTTTCATGTGTGCACAGTGCCATGTGTGTGATTGTGAGGTGTCTACTGTGTGTCTATGTGTGGTGTGTGCACTGTGATGTGGGTGTTTGTTCAGAGATGTGTGTCTGTGACAAGTGTGTGCACTGTAGAGTGTGTGCTTGTGGTGATATGTGTGTCTGCATAAAGATTCTGCACTGTGGAATGTGTGTGTGGTTCATGTTTTGTGTCTCTTAGGTGTGTTCACTGTGTGAAGCGTGTGGTCAGTGGTGAGTCTGAATGAAATGTCTTCACTGTGGAACATGTGTGTTGTGAGTGGTGTGTGCCTGTGTGGGTTGTGTGTAGTGTGCAGTGTGTGTTGTGAGTGGTGTCTTTCTGAGGTAAGTTCACTGTGTAGTATGTGTTTCTGGAGACATGTATGACTGTGTGTGTGCAGTGGGGAGTGCTTGTGTTTTTTGCAGTGCATGTTTGTGTGAAGTCTGTGCACCATGAAGTGTGTGTGTGTTTAGCAGTGTGTGTCTGTGTAAAATGTGTACACTGAGTGAGTGTGTTGTGTATGTGTGGTGACTGGGGTGTGAAAGTCTGTGGTGCCTGCATTATAGATAAAGTGTGAGGTGATTGTTGTGTGTCTGTGATTTGTGTGCATTGTGTGTCTGTGTGATTTGTGTGCACTGTGGAGTTTCTGTTTAATGACTGGTGTGTTTCTGTGTGATGTGTGTGCACTGCAGAAAGTGTGTGTGTGGTGAGTTTTGTTTTTGTGTAATGTGTGTGCTATGTGGAGTGTGTGCATTAAGTGTGTTTATTGAGTGGTAAGTGTCTGTGTGAGGTGTGTGCAGAGCGGAGCTTGTGTGTGATGAGTGGTGTGTTCCTCTGTGAGGTGAGGGAATTAAAAAATGTGTGTTTTTTGAGTTCTGTTTGTCTCTGCAAAATGTATTTACTGTGTAGTGTGTGTGTCAGTCGTGAGTTTGTATGAGATTTTTTTTTAATGTGGAGATTGTGGAGAGTGTGTGGTTTGTGTGAGGTGTGTGCACTAAGGAATGTGTGTGTGGTTACTGCTATGTGACTTTTTGCATTGTGTCATCTGTGCAGTTTGTGTTTGGTGAGTGGTGTGTGTCTGTGTGAGTTGTCGGAACTGTGGAGCTGAATCTGTGGTGAGTAGTGTTTGACTGTGTGATGTGCATGCACTGTGTATTATGCATGTTATGAGTGTTGTGTGTCTGAGTGAGATGCATGCACAGTAAAGTGTGAGTGGGCAATGTGTTTGGTAAGTGGTGTGTGCCTGTGCTAGGTGTCTACACTCTGGAGTGTGTGTGTTGCATAGTATGTTCTGTATGAGGTGTGTGAACTGTGGAGAGTGTGTGCATTCTAAGTGGGTGACTCTGATGGAGGTATGTGCACAGTGAAGTGTGTGTGCTGATTGGTGTGTGTAACTGTGAGGTGTGTGCACTGTGCAGTGTGTGTGTGAAGTGAGTGGTGTGTGTCTGTGTGAGGTGTGTGTACTGGAAGAGTGTGTGTGATGAGTGACTTGTGTCTGTGTGAGGCTTTTGCACTGTGCAGTGTGTGTGGTGAGTGGTGTGTGTCTGTGAGGTTTGTGTACTGTGGAGTGTGTTTGTAGTTATTGATGTGTGTTTGTGTGTGTGGTGTATACTGTGTAGTGTGTGTATGATGAGTGGTGTGTGTTTGTGTTCATGTCTGCACAGTGCCGTGTGTGTTTTTAAGGTGTGTGGTGTGTGACTATGTTTGGTCTGTGCACTGTGATGTGTGTTTGGTCTGAGGCGTGTGTTTGTTACAGGTGTGTGCCATGTAGAATGTGTGTTTGTGGTGAAATGTGTGTGTCTTCGTGAAGTTTCTGCACTGTGGAATGTGTGTGTGTGGTTAGAGTTTTGTGTCTCTGTTAGGTGTGTTCACTGTGTACAGTGTGTGCTCAGTAGTGATTCTGTATGAGGTGTCTTCACTGTGGAAGGTGTGTGTTGTGAGTGGTGTGTATCTGTGTGAGGTGTGTGCAGTGTGTGTGGTAAGAGGTGTGTGTCTTTCTGAGGTGTGTTCACTTTGTAGTATGTGTTTCTGGAGACTTGTGTGTGTCTTTGGAAGGGGTGTGCACTGTGGAGTGTGTGTGTTCTGCAGTGCATGTTTGTGTGAGGTCTGTGCACAGTGGAGTGTGAGTGTGGTGAGTGGTGTGTGTCTGTGTTAAATGTGTGCACTGGGTGAGTGTGTTGAGTATGTCTGGTGACTGTGGTGTGACAGTCTGTTGTGCCTGCAGTATGAATAGAGTGTGAGGTGATTGTTGTGTGTCAGTGTGATGTATGTGCATTGTGGTGTGTCTGTGCATAATTTGTTTGGTGCATACTGTGTGTCTCTGCGAGGTGTCTGTTTTGGAGTTTTTGTGTGTTGAGTGGTGTGTTTCTTAGATATGAGCACTATGGATAATATGTGGCGTCCATTGACTGCACAGTGTGTGTCTGTTTAATGTGTGTGCACTGTGGAGTTTGTGTGTGATGAGTGGTGTGTTTCTGTGTGAGGTGTGTGCTATGTGGAGTGTGTACATTAAGTGTGCGTGTTAAGTGGTGAGTATCTGTGTCAGGTGTGTGCATGATGGAGCTTGTGTGTGATGAGTGGTGTGTGCCTGTGTGAGGTGTGTGAACTGAGGAATGTGTGTTTTTCAGTGTTGTTTGTCTGTGTATAATGTATTAACTCTGTAGTGTGTGTCAGTCGTGAGTTGTAGGAGATTTTTTCAATGTGGAGAGTGTGTGTGATGAGTGCCATGTGTGAGGTGTGTTCACTATGAAATGTGTGTGTGTTGTTACTGCTTTGTTTCTCTTTGCATTGTGTGAACTGTGCAGTTTGTGTTTGGTGAGTGGTGCGTGTCTGTGTGAGTTGTCTGAACTTTAGATGTGAGTCTGTGGTGAGTAGTGTGTTCCTGTGTGAGGTGTGTGCACTGTGTATTATGCATGTTATGAGTGTTGTGTGTCTGTGTGAGATGCATGCACAGAAAAGTGTGAGTGTGCAATGTGTTTGGTAAGTGGTGTGTGTCTGTGCTAGATGTTTGCACTCTGGAGTGTGTGTGTTGCATAGTGTGTTCTGTGTGAGCTGTTTGAACTGTGGAGAGTGTGTGCATTCTAAGTGGTGTGTGTCTGCTGGAGGTATGTGCACAGTGATGTGGGTGTGTCCTGATTGGGGTCTGTCCCTGTGATGTGTGTGCACTGTGGAGTGTGTGTGTGAATTGAGTGGTGTGTTTATTTGAGGTGTGTGTACTGAGAATAGGGAGTGTGGTGAGTGACATCTGTCTGTGTGAGGTTTTGTCACTGTGCAGTGTGTGTGTGGTGCATGGTGTGTGTCTCTGTTGATTGTGCATCATGAAGTGGGTTTGTAGTTTTTGATGTGTGCTTGTTTGAGTGGTGGAAACTGTATAATGTGTGTATGTGGTGAGTGGTGTGTTTGTGTTTCGTGTGTGCACAGTGCCATGTGTGTGATTGTGAGGTGTGTACTTTGTGTATATGTGTGGTGTGTGCACTGTGATGTGTGTGTTTGTTCAAAGGTGTGTGTCTGTGACAGGTGTGTGCAATGTAGAGTGTGTGTTTTTGGTGACATGTGTGTCTGCGTGAAGCTTCTGCACTGTGAAATGTGTGTGAGGTTAGTGTTTTGTGTCTCTTTTAGGTTTGTTCACTGTGTACTGTGTGTGTTCAGTTGTGATTCTGTATGAGGTCTCTTCACTGTGGAAGGTGTGTGTCATGAGTTGTGTGTGTCTGTGTGAGGTGTGTGCAGTGTGCAGTGTGTGTGTTCTGCTGTGCATGTTTGTGAGGTCTGTGCACCATGGAGCGTGTGGTGAGTGGTGTGTGTGTGTTAAATGTGTACACTGAGTCAGTGTGTTGAGTATGTCTGGTGACTGTGGTGTGACAGTCTGTTGTGCCTACATTATGGATAGGGTGTGAGGTGATTGTTTTGTGTCTGCGTGAAGTATGTGCATTGTTTTGTGTCTGTGCATAATTTGTGTGGTGCATACTGTGTGTCTCTGCGAGGTGTCTGTTGTGGAGTTTCTGTGTGACAAGTGGTGTGTGTCTTAGATATATGCACTATGGATTATATGTGGCATCTGTGGACTGTGTGGTGTGTGTTTGTGTGATGTGTGTGCACTGTGGAGTTTGTGTGTGATGAGTGGTGTGTGCCCATGTGAGGTGTGTGAATTGTGAAAAGTGTGATTTTTGAGTGTTGTTTGCCTGTGTAAAATGTATTTACTGTGCAGTGTGTGTGTCTGTCATGAGTTTGTATGAGATTTTCTCAATGTGGAAACTGTGTGTTGTGTGTGAGTTGTGTGCACTATGGAATGTGTGTGTAGTTAAAATAATGTGTCTTTTGTCATTGTGTGAACTGTGCAGTTTGTGTTTGGTGAGTGGTATTGGTCTGTGTGAGTTGTCTGCACTGTGGATGTGAGTCTTTGGTGAGTAGTGTGGGCCTATGTGAGGTGTGTGCACTGTGTATTATGCATGTTATGAGTGTTGTGTGTCTGTGTGAGATGCATCCACAGTAAAGTGTGAGTGTGCAATGTGTTTGGTAAGTGGTGTGTGTCTGTGCTAGGTGTCTGTACTCTGGAGTGTGTGTGTTGCTTAGTGTGCTCTGTGTGAGGTGTGTGAACTGTGGAGAGTGTGTGCGTTCTAAATGGTGTGTGTCTGCTGGAGGTATGTGCAAAGTGAAGTTAGTGTGTGCTGATTTGGATGTGTCCTTGTGAGATGTGTGCACAGTGTAGTGTGTGTGTGAAGTGAGTGGTGTGTTTTTTGTGAGGTGTGTGTACTGAGAAGACTGTGTGGTGAGTGTCTTGTGTCTGTGTGATATTTTTGCACTGTGCAGTGTGTGTGTGGTGAGTGGTGTGTTTCTGCGAGGTTTGTGCACTGTGGAGTGTGTTTGTAGTTATTGATGTGTGTTTGTGTGAGTGGTGTAAACTGTGTAGTGTGTGTGTATGGAGTGGTGTGTGTTTGTGTTTCATGTCTGCACAGTGCCATGTGTGTGATTGTGAGGTGTGTGACTATGTTTGGTCTGTGCACTGTGATGTGTGTGTTTGGCCTGAGGTGTGTGTTTGTTACAGGTGTGTGCCCTGTGGAGTGTGTTTGTGGTGAAATGTGTGTGTCTATGTGAAGTTTCTGCACTGTGGAATGTGTGTGTGGTTAGTGTTTTGTGTCTCTATTAGGTGTGTTCACTGTGTACAGTTTGTTGTAAGTGGTGATCCTGTATGAGGTGTCTTCACTGTGAAATGTGTGTGTCATGAGTGGTGTGTGTCTGTGTGAGCTGTGTTCACTTTGTAGTATGTGTTTCTGGGGTCTTGGTGAGTGTCTTTGTGAGGTGTGTGCACTGTTGAGTGTGTGTGTTTTGCAGTGCATGTTTGTGTGGGTTCTGTGCACTGTAGAGTGTGTGTGGTGAGTGGTATGTGTCTGTGTTAAATGTTTGCACTGTGTGAGTGTATTGAGTATGTCTGGTGACTGCAGTATGACAGTCTGTTGTGCCTGCTTTATGGATAGAGTTTGACGTGATTGTTGTGTGTCTGTGAAGTGTGTGAATTGTGGTGTGTGTGTGTAATTGATGTGGTGCATACTCTGTGTCTCTGTGAGGTGTCTGTTGTGGAGTTTCTGTGTGACGAGTGGTGTGTGTCTTAGATATGTGCAGTATGGATTATGTGTGGCATCCGTGGACTGTGTGGTGTGTGTCTGTGTGATGTGTGTGCACTGTGGAGTTTGTGTGTGATGAGTGGTGTGTGCCTGTGTGAGATGTGTAAACTGTGAAACGTGTGAATTTTGAGTTTTGTTTGCCTATGTAAAATGTATTTACTGTGTAGTGTGTGTGTCAGTCATCAGTTTGTGTGAGATTTTCACAATGTGGAGAGTGTGTGTCGTGAGTGGTGTGTGTAAGGTGTGTGCACTATGAAATGAGTGTGTGGTTACTGCTATGTGTTTTTTACATTGTGTGAACTGTGCAGTTTGTGTTTGGTGAGTAGTGTGTGTCTGTGTGAGTTGTCTGCACTGTGGATGTGAGTCTGTGGTGAGTAGTGTGTGCCTCTGTGAGGTGTGTGCATTGTGTATTATTCATGTTATGACTGTTGTGTGTTTGTGAGATGTATGCAAAGTAAGGTGTAAGTGTTCATTGTGTTTTGTAAGTGGTGTGTGTCTGTGCTAGCTGGCTGCACTCTGGAGTGTGTGTGTTGCATAGTGTGTTCTGAGTGAGGTCTGCAAAATGTGGAGTGTGTGTTCTAAGTGGTGTGTGTGTGCTAAAGCTATGTGCACAGTGAAGTTTGTGTGTGCTGATTGGTGTGTGTTAAGGTGAGGTGTGTGCAGTGTGGAGTGTGTGTGAAGTGGGTGGTGTGTGTCTGTTTGAGGTGTGTGAACTGAGAAGAGGGAGTGTGGTGAGTGACGTGGGTCTGTGTGAGGTTTCTGCACTGTGTATTGTGTGTGTGATGAATGGTGTGTGTCTGTGAAGTTTATGCACTGTAGAGTGTGTTTTCAGTTTTTGATGTGTGTTTGATGGAGAGGTGTGCACTGTGTAGTGTGTGTATGGATAGTGGTGTGTGTTTGTGTTTTGTTTGCACACAGTGCCATGTGTGTGATTGTGAAATGTGTACTGTGTGTCTATGTGTGGTGTGTGCACTGTAATGTGTGTTTGTTAAAAAGTGTGTGTCTGTGACACGAGTGAGCACTGAAGAGTGTGTGTTTGTGGTAACATATGTGTGTCTGCATGAAGTTTCTGCACTGTGGAATGTTCGTGTGGTTAGTGTTTTGTGTCTTCATTAGGTGTGTTCACTGTGTACTGTGTGTGGTCATTCGTGATTCTGTATGAGGTGTCTTCACTGTGGAAGGTGTGTGTTGTAAGTGGTGTGTGTCTGTGTCAGGCATGTGCAGTGTGCAGTGTGTGTGGTGAATGGTGTGTGACTTTCTGAGGTGTGTTCACAGTGTAGTGTGTGTTTCTGGAAACTTGTGCGTGTCTGTGTGAGGTATGTGCACTGTAGAGTGTGTATGTGTTCTGCCATGAATGTTTGTGTGAGGTCTGTGCACCGTGGAGTGTGTGTGGTGAGTGGCATGTTTCTGTGTGAAGTGTGTACACTGAGTGTGTGTGTTGAGTATGTCTGGTGACTGTGGTGTGACATTCTGTGGTGCTTTCATTATGGATATGGTGTGAGGTGATTGTTGTGTGTCTGTGTGATATGTGTGTATTGTGATGTGTCTGTGCATAATTTATGTGATGCATACTGTGTGTCTCTGCAAGGTGTCTGTTGTGAAGTTTTTGTGTGACGAGTGGTGTGTGCACAGTCCATAGATATGTGCACTATGAATTATGTGTGGCATTCGTGGACTGTGTGGTGTGTGTGTGTGATGTGTGTGCACTGTGGAGTTTGTGTGTAATGAGTGGTGTGTTTCTGTGTGAGGTGTGTACACTGTGGAAGGTGTGTGTATGGTGAGTTTTGAGTCTGTGTAATGTGTGTTGTAAATGGAGTGTGTGCATTGTGTATATTGTATGGTGAGTGTCAGTGTGAGGTGTGTGCACAGTGTAGCTTGCTTGTGATGAGTGTTGTGTGCCTGTGTGAGGTGTGTGAACTGTGGAATGCGTGTTTTTGAGTGTTGTTTGCCTGTGAAAATGTATTTACTGTGTAGTATGTGGGTCAGTCCTAAGTTTGTATGAGATTTTCTCAATGAGGGGAGTGTTTGTCATGTGTGGCGTGTGTGAGGTGTGTGCACTATGAAATGTGTTGTGCTTACTGCTATGTGTCTTTTTGCATCTTCTGAACTGTGTAGTTTGTGTTTGGTTAGAGGTATGTGTCTGTGTGAGTTGTCTGCACTGTGGATGTGAGTCTGTAGTGAGTAGTGTGTGCCTGTGTGAGGTGTGTGCACTGTGTATTATGAATGTTATGAGTGTTGTGTGTCTGAGTAAAATGCATGCAGAGTAAAGTGTGACTGTGCAATGTGTTTGGTAAGTGGTGTGTGTCTGTTCTAGCTGTATGCACTCTGGAGTGTGTGTGTTGCATGGTGTGTTCTGTGTGAGGTGTTTGAACTGTGGAGAGTGTGTGCATTCTAAGTAGTGTGTGTCTGCTGGAGGTATGTGCACAGTGAAGTGTTTGTGTGCTGATTGGGGTGTGTCCCTGTGAGGTGTGTGCACTGTGGGGTCTCTGTGTGAAGTGAGTGGTGTGTGTTTGTGTGAGGTTCGTGTACTGAGAAGAGTGTGTGTTGTGAGTGACTTGTGTCTGTGAGAGGTTTTTGCACTGTTCAGTGTGTGTGGTGAGTGTTGTGTGTCTGTGATGTTTGTGTAATGTGGAATGTGTTTGTAGTTATTGATGTGTGTTTGTGTGAATGGTGTGCACTGTGTAGTGTGTGTGTATAATGAGTGGGTCTGTTTGTTTTTCGTGTCTGCACAGTGCCATGTGTGTGATTGTAAGGTGTGTGGTGTGTGACTGTTTGGTCTGTGCACTGTGATGTGTGTGTTTGGTCTGAGGTGTGTGTTTGTTACAGGTGTGTGCCATGTAGAGTGTGTGTTTGTGATGACATGTGTGTGTTTGTGTGAAGTTTCTGCACTGTGGAATGTGTGTGGCTAGAGTTTGGTGTCTCTGCTAGGTCTGTTCACTGTGTAGAGTGTGTGGTAAGTAGTGATTCTGTATGAGGTGTCTTCACTGTGGAAGTGTGTGTCATGAGTGGTGTGTGTCTGTGTGAGGTGTGTGCAGTGTGCAGTGTGTGTGTGGTGAGTGGTGTGTGTCTTTCTGAGGTGTTCACTTTGTAGTATGTGTTTCTGGAGACTTGCATGTGTCTTTGGGAGGGCTGTGCACTGTGGAGTGTGTGTGTGTTTTCCAGTGCATGTTTGTGTGAGGTCTGTGCACCATGGAGTGTGAGTGTGGTGAGTGGTGTGTGTGTCTGTGTTAAATGTGTGCACTGTGTGTGTGTGTTGAGTATGTCTGGTGACTGTGGTGTGACAGTCTGTTGTGCCTGCATTATGGATAGAGTGTGAGGTGATTGTTGTGTGTCAGTGTAAAGTGTGTGCATTGTGGTGTGTCTGTGCATAATTTCTTTGGTGCATACTGTGTGTCTTTGTGAGCTGTCTGTTGTGGAGTTTCTGTGTGATGAGTAGTGTGTTTCTTAGATATGTGCACTGTGGATTATATGTGGCGTTTGTTGACTGCATGCTGTGTGTCTGTTTAATGTGTGTGCACTGTGGAGTTTGTGTATGATAAGTGGTGTGTTTCTGTGTGAGGTGTGTTCTATGTGAAGTGTGTACATTAAGTGTGTGTATTGAGTGGTGTCGGTTTCAGGTGTGTGCACAATGGAGCTTGTGTGTGATGAGTGGTGTGTGCTTGTGTGAGGCATGTGAACTGAGAAATGTGTGTTTTTGTGTGTTGTTTGTATGTGTAAAATGTATTATCTGTGTAGTGTGTGTCAGTCTTGAGTTTGTATAATATTTTGTCAATGTGGACAGTATGTGTCGTGAGTGCCGTGTGTGAGGTGTGTGCACTATAAAATGTGTGTGTGTCGTTACTCCTTTGTTTCTTTTTCAGTTGTGTGAACTGTGCAGTTTGTGTTTGGTGAGTGGTGTATGTCTGTGTGAGTTGTCTGCACTGTGGATGTGAGTCTATGGTGAATAGTGTGTGCTTTTGTGAGGTGTGTGCAGTGTATTATGCATGTTATGAGTGTTGTGTGTCTGTGTGAGATGCATGCACAGAAAAGTGTGAGTGTGCAATGTGTTTGGTAAGTGGTGTGTGTCTGTGCTTGGTGTTTGCACTCTGGAGTGTGTGTGTTGCATAGTGTGTTCTTTGTGAGGTGTGTGAACTGTGGAGAGTGTGTGCGTTTTAAGAGGTGTGTGTCTGCTGAAGGTATGTGCACAGTGATGTGTGTGTGTGCTGTTTGGGGTGTGTCCCTGTGAGGTCTGTGTACTTTGGAGTGTGTGTTTGGTGAGTGGTGTGTGTCTGTGTTAAATGTTTGCACTGAGTGAGTGTGTTGAGTATGTCTGGTTACTGCAGTGTGACAGCTTGTTGTGCCTGCATTATGGATAGGGTGTGAGGTGATTGTTTTTTGTCTGTGTGAAGTGTATGCATTGTTGTGTGTCTGTGCATAATTTGTTTGGTGCATACTGTGTGTCTCTGTGAGGTGTCTATTGTGAAGTTTCTGTGTGATGAGTGGTGTGTGTCTTAGATATGTGCACTATGGATTATGTGTGGCATCCGTGGACTGTGTGCTGTGTTTCTGTGTGATGTGTGTGCACTGTGGAGTTTGTGTGTGATGAGTGGTGTGTGCCAGTGTGAGGTGTGTAAACTGTGGAATGTGTAATTTTTGAGTGTTGTTTGCCTGTGTAAAATGTATTTACTGTGTAATTTGTGTGTCAGTCGTGAGTTTGTATAAAATTTTCTCAATGTGGAGAGTGTGTGTCATGAGTGGCATGTGTGAGGTGTGTGCACTATGGACGGTGTGTGTGGTTACAGCAATGTGTCTTTTTGCATTGCGTGAACTGTTCAGTTTGTGTTTTGTGAGTGGTGTATGTGTGAGTTGTCTGCACTGTGGACGTGAGTCTGTCATGAGTCGTGTGTGCCTGTGTTAGGTGTGTGCAATGTATATTATGCATGTTATGAGTTTTGTTTGTCTGTGTGAGATTCATGCACAGTAAAGTGTGACTGTTCAATGTGTTTGGTAAGTGGTGTGTGTCTGTGCTAGGTGTCTGCACTCTGGAGTGTGTGTGTTGCATTTTCTGTTTTTTTGTGACATGTGTAAATTGTAAAGAGTGTGTGCATTCTAAGTGGTGTGTTTGTGCTGGAGATATGTGCACATTGAAGTGTGTGTGCTGATTGGTGTGTGTATGAGGTGTATACACTGTTGAGTGTGTGTGTGAAGTGAGTGGTGTGTGTCTGAGGTGTGTTTACTTAGAAGAGGGAGTGTGGTAAGTGACATGGGTCTGTGTGAGGTTTCTGCACTGTGAAGTGTGTGTGTGATGAGTGGTGTGTGTCTGCGAATTTTGTGCACTGTAGAGTGTGTCTGTAGTTTTTGATGTGTGTTTTCTTGAGTGGTGTGCACTGTGTAGTGTGTGTATGGTGAGTGGTGTGTGTTTGTTTCATGTGTGCATAGTGCCATGTGTGTGATTGTGAGGTGTGTACTGTGTGTCTATGTGTGGTATTTGCACTGTGATGTGTGTTTGTTCAGAAGTGTGTGTCTGTGACTTGTGTGTGAACTGTAGAGTTTGTGTTTGTGGTGACATGTGTGTGTCTGTGTGAAGTTTCTGCAATGTGGAATGTGTGTGTGGTTAGTGTTTTGTGTCTCTGTTAGGTGTGTTCACTGTGTAATGTGTGTGGTCGGTCATGATTCTGTATGAGGTGTCCTCACTGTGGAAGGTGTGTGTCATGAGTGGTGTGTGTCTGTGTGGTGTGTGCAGTGTGTGTGTTGTGAGTGGTGTGTGTCTTTCTGAGGTGTGTTCACTCTGTAGTATGTGTTTCTGGAGACGTGTGTGTCTGTGTGAGGTGTGTGCACTGTGAAGTGTGTGTGTTCTGCAGTGCATGTTTGTGTGAGGTCTGTGCACTGTGGAGTTTGTGTGTGTGTTGAGTGTCTGTGTTAAATGTGTGCACTGAGTGAGTGTGTTGAGTATGTGTGGTTACTGGGGTCTGACAGTCTGCAGTGCCTGCATTATGGATAGGGTGTGAGGTGATTGTTGTGTGTCTGTGTGATGAGTGGGCATTGTGGTTTGTCTATGCATAATTTGTGTGGTGTATACTGAGTGTCTCTGCAAGGTGTCTGTCCTGGAGTTTTTGTGTGATGAGTGGTGTGTGTCTTAGATATTTGCACTATTGATTATGTGTGGAATTCTGGTGTGTGTCTGTGTGAGGTGTTTGCACTGTGGAGTTTCTGTGCAATGACTGGTGTGTTTCTGTGTGAGGTGTGTGCACTGCAGATAGTGTGTGTGGTGAGTTTTGTGTCTGTGTAATGTATGTGCCATATGGAGTGTCTGCATTAAGTGTGTCTATTGAGTGGTGAGTGTTTGTGTGAGGTGTGTGCATGGTGGAGCTTGTGTGTGATGAGTGGTGTCTTCCTCTGTGAGGTGAGGGAACAAAAAATGTGTGTTTTTTGAATGTTGTTTGTCTCTGTAAAATGTATTACTGTGTAGTGTGTGTGTCAGTCGTGAGTTTGTATATTTTCAATGTTGAGAGTGTGTGTCATGTGTGGAGGGTGTGAGGTGTGTGCACTATGGAATATGTGTGTGGTTACTGCTATGTGTCTTTTTCCATTGTCTGAACTGTGCAGTTTGTGTTTGGTGAAAGGTGTGTGTCTGTGTGAGTTGTCTGCACTTTGGATGTGTCTGTAGTGAGTAGTGTGTGCCTGTGTGAGGTGTGTGTACTGTGTATTATGCATGTTATGAGTGTTGTGTGTCTGTGTGAGATGCATGCACAGAAAAGTGTGAATGGGCAATGTGTTTGGTAAGTGGTCTGTGTCTGTGATAGGTGTCTGCACTCTGGAGTGTGTGTGTTGCATAGTGTGTTCTGTGTAAGGTGTGTGAACTGTGGAGAGTGTGTGCATTCTAGGGGGTGTGTGTCTGCTGAAGGTATGTGCACAGTGAAGTGTGTGTGTGCTGATTGTTGTGTGTCCCTTTCAGGGGTATGCACTGTGTAGTGTGTGTGTGAAGTGAGTGGTGTGTTTCTGTGTGAGGTGTGTGCACAGTGTAGCTTGTGTATGATGAGTGGTGTGCCTGTGTGAGGTGTGTGAACTGTGAAATGCGTGTTTTTTAGTGTTGTTTGCTGTGTAAAATTTATTCACTGTGTAGTATGTGTGTCAGTCCTAAGTTTGTATGAGATTTTCTCAATGAAAAGAATGTCTGTTGTTAGTGGCATGTGTGAGGTGTGTGCACTATGGAAGGTGTGTGGTTACTCTTATGTGTCTTTTTGTGTTGTGTGAACTGCAAAGTTTGTGTTTTGTGAAAGATGTGTGTCTGTGTGAATTGTCTGCACTGTGGATGTGAGTCTGGTGAATAGTGTGGCCTGTGTGATGTGTGTGCACTTTGTATTATGCATGTTATGATTGAGTGTCTGTGTGAGATGCATGCACAGTAAAGTGTGAGTGTGCAATGTGTTTGGTAAGTGATGTGTGTCTGTGAAAGCTGTCTGCACTCGAGTGTGTGTTGCATAGTGTGTTCTGTGTGAGGTGTGTGAACTGTGAAGAGTGTGTGCATTTTAAGAGGTGTGTGTCTGCTGAAGGTATGTGCACAGTGAAGTGTGTGTGTTGATTGGTGTGTGTCGCTGTGAGGTGTGTGCCCTGTGGAGTGTGTGTGTGAAGTGAGTGGTGTGTGTCCGTGTGAGGAGTGTGTAATGAAAAGAGTGAGTGTGGTGAGTGACTTGTGTCTGTGTGAGGTTTTTGCACTGTGCAGTGTGTGTGGTGATTGTTGTATGTCTGTGAGGTTTGTGCACTGTGGAGTGTGTTTGTAGTTATTGATGTGTGTTTATGTGAGTGGTGTGTACTGTGTAGTGTGTGTGTATGATGAGTAATGTGTGATTGTGTTTCGTGTGTACACAGTGCCATGTGTGTAATTGTGAGGTGTGTGGTGTGTGACTATGTTTGGTCTGTGCACTGTGATGTGTGTGTTTGGTCAGAAGTGTGTGTTTGTTACAGGTTTGTCCCCTATAGAGTGTGTTGTTGTGATGACATGTGTGTGTTTGCGTGAAGTTTCTGCACTGTGGAATGTGTGTGTGGTTAGTGTTTTGTGTATCTGTTAGGTGTGTTCACTGTGTACAGCGTGTGGTAAGTAGTGATTCTCTATGAGGTGTCTTCACTTTGGAAGGTGTGTGTTGTTAGTGCTGTGAGTTTATGTGAGGTGTGTGCAGTGTGCTATGTGTGTGTGGTGAGTGTTGTGTGTCTTTCTGATTTGTGTTTACAGTGTAGTATGTGTTTCTGGAGACTTGTGTGTGTCTTTTTTAGGTATGTGCATTGTGGGGTGTGTGTGTGTTCTGCAGTGCATGTTTGTGTGAGGTCTGTGCACTGTGGAATGTGTGTGTTGTGAGTGATGTGTGTCTGTGTCAAATGTGTGCACTGAGTGAGTGGTTGAGTATGTCTGGTGACTGCAATGTGACAGTCTATGGTGCATGCTTTATGGATAGATTTTGAGGTGATTGTTGTGTGTCTGTGTGAAGTGTGTGAATTTTGGTGTGTCTGTGCATAACTTGTTTGGTGCATACTGTGTGTCTCTGCAAGTTGTCTGTTGTGAAGTTTCTGTGTGATGAGTGGTGTGTGTCTTAGATATGTGCACTATGGATTATGTGTGGCATCCATGGATTACGTGGTGTGTATCTGTGTGATGTGTTTGCACTGTGGAGTTTGTGTGTGATGAGTGGTGTGTTTCTGTGTGAGGTGTGTGCACTGCAGAAAGTGTGCATGTGGTGAGTTTTGAGTCTGTAATGTGTGTGCTATGTGGATTGTGTGCATTAAGTGTGTGCATGGAGTGGCGAGTGTCTATGTAAGGTGTGTGCAGGATGGAGCTTGTGTGTGATGAGTGGTGTGTGCCTGTGTGAGGAGTGTGATCTGTGAAATGTGTAATTTCTGAGTGTTGTTTGCCTGTGTAAAATGTATTTAATGTGTAGTGCATGTGTCAGTCATGAGTTTTATGAGATTTTCTCAATATCGAGTGTGTTGTGAGTGGTGTGTTTGAGGTGTGTGCAGTATGAAATGTGTGTGTGGTTATTGCTATGTGTCTTTTTGCGTTGTGTGAACTGTGCATTTTGTGTTTGATGAGAGGTGTGTGCCTGTGTGAGTTGTCTGCACTTTGGATTTGAGTCTGTGGTGAGTAGTGTGTGCCTGTGTGAAGTGTGTGAACTGTGTATTATGCATGTTGTGAGTATTGTCTGTCTGTGTGAGATGCATGCACAGTAAGGTGTGAGTGTTCAATGTGTTTGGTAAGTGGTGTGTGTCTGTGCTAGCTGTCTGCACTCTGGAGTGTGTGTATTGCATAGTGTGTTCTGTGTGATGTGTGCAAAATATGGAGTGTGTGCATTCTAAGTGGTGTGTGTGTGCTGGAGGTATGTGCACAGTGAAGTGTGTCTGTACTGATTGGTTTGTGTCCCAGTGAGGTGTGTGCACTGTGTAGTGTGTTTGTGAAGTGAGCGGTGTCTGTTTGAGGTGTGTGTACTGAGAAGAGGGAGTGTGGTGAGGGACGTGGGTCTGTGTGAGATATCTTCACTGTGTATTGTGTGTGTGGTGAGTGGTGTGTGTTTGTGAAGTTTGTGCACTGTAGAGTGTGTTTGTAGTATTGGATGTGTGTTTGTTTGAGTGGTGTGCAATGTGCAGTGTGTGTATGGTGAGTGGTGTGTGTTTGTGTTTTGTTTGTGCACAGTGAAATGTGTGTGATTGTGAGGTGTGTACTGTGTGTCTATGTGTGGTGTAAGCACTGTGATGTGTTTGTTCAGAAGTGTGTGTCTGTTACATGTGTGAGTACTAAAAAGTGTGTTTTTGTGGTAACACATGTGTGTCTCCATAAAGTTTCTGCACTGTGGAATGTGTGTGTGGTTACTGTTTTGTGTCTCTGTTAGGTGTGTTCACTGTGTACAGTGTGTGGTCAGTCGTTATTCTGTATGAGATGTCTTCACTGTGGAAGGTGTGTGTCATGAGTAGTGTGAGTCTGTGCAAAGGGTGTGCAGTGGTGGGTGTGTGGTGAGTGGTGTGTCCTTCTGAGGTGTGTTCACTGTGTAGTATGTGTTTCTGGAGACTTGTGTGTCTTTGTGAGGTGTGTGCATTGTGGAGTGTGTGTGTGTTCTGCAGTGCATGTTTGTGTGAGGTTTGTGCACCATGAAATGTGTGTGTGGTGAGTGGTGTGTGTCTGTGTTAAATGTGTGCAATGAGTGAGTGTGTTGAGTATGTCTGGTGACTGTGGTGGGACAGTCTGTGGTGCCTGCTTTATGGAGAGAGTGTGAGGTGATTCTTGTGTGTCTGTGTAAAGTGTGTAAATTATGGTGTGTCTGTGCATAATTTGGTGCATACTGTGTATCTCTGTGAGGTGTCTGTTGTAAAGTTTCTGTGTGCTGAGTGGTCTGTGTCTCAGATATGTGCACTATGGATTATGTGTGGCATCCGTGGACTGCATGGTGTGTGTCTGTGTGATGTGTGTGCACTGTGGAGTTTGTGTGTGATGAGTGGTGTGTTTCTTTGTGAGGGTTGTGCACTGTGGAAAGTATGGGTGGTGAGATTTCAGTCTGTGTAATATGTGTGCTATGTAGAGTGTGTGCATTAAGTGTGTGCATTGAGTGGTGAGTGTCTGCGTGAGGTGTGTGCAGGACGGAGCTTGTGTGTGATGAGTGGTGTGTGCCTGTGTGAGGTGTGTGAACTAAAAATCGTGTTTTTTGAGTGTTGTTTTTCTGTGTAAAATGTATTAACTGTGTAGTGTGTGTGTCAGTCGTGAGTTTTTATGAGATTTTTTTAATGTGGAGACTGTTGTGAGTAGAGTGTGTGAGATGTGTGCACTATGGAATGTGTGTGTGATTACTTCTTTGTGTCTTTTTGCATTGTGTGAAATGTGCAGCTTGGGTTTGGTGAAGTGTGTGCCTGTGAGTTGTCTGCACTGTAAATTATGCATGGTATGAGTGTTGTGTGTCTGTGTGTGATGCATTCACAGTAAAGTGTGAGTGTGCAATGTGTTTGGTAAGTGGTGTGTGTCTGTGCTATATGTCTGCACCCAGGAGTGTGTGCGTTACATAGTGTGTTCTGTGTGAGGTGTGCAAACTGTGGAGAGTGTGTGCATTCTAATTCATGTGAGTCTGCTGGAGGTATGTGCACAGTGAAGTGTGTGTGTGGTGATTGGGGTGTGTCCCTGTGAGGTGTGCACCCTGTGGAGTGTGTGGGTGAAGTGAGTGGTGTGTGTCTGTGTGTGGTGTGTGTACTGAGAAGAGTGTGTGTGGTGAGTGACTTGTGTCTGTGTGAGGTTTTTTGCACTGTGCATTGTGTGTGGTGAGTGTTGTGTGTCTGTGAGGTTTGTGCACTGTGGAGTGTGTTTGTAGTTATTGATGTGTGTTTGTGTCAGTGGTGTGCACTGCATAGTTTGTGTGTATGGTAAGTTTTTTGCATTTGTGTTTCATGTGTGCACAGTGCCATGTGTGTGATTGTGAGGTGTGTACTGTGTGACTGTGTGGTGTGTGCATTGTGATATGTGTGTTTGTTCAGAGGCGTGTGCCTGTGAAAGGAGTGTGCACTGTACAGTGTGTGTTTGTGGTGACATGTGTGTGTCTGCATGAAGTTTCTGCACTGTGGAATGTTTGTGTGGTTAGTGTTTTGTGCCTCTGTTAGGTGTGTTCACTGTATACAGTGTGTGGTCAGTAGTGATTTTGTATGAAATGTTTTCTCTCTGAAAGATGTGTGTCATGAGTTGCGTGTGTCTGTGTCAGGTGTGTGCAGTGTGCAGTGTGTGTGTGGTGAGTGGTGTGTGACTTTCTGAGGTGTGTTCACTGTGTAGTATGTGTCTCTGGAGTCTTTTTTGTGACTGTGTAAATTGTGTGCACTGTGGATTGTGTGTGTTCTGCAGTGCATGTTTATGGGAAGTCTGTGAACTGTGAAGTGTGTGTGGTGAGTGATGTGTCTCTGTGAAATGTGTGCACTGAGTGGGTGTGTTGAGTATGTGTGGTGACTGAGGTGTAAAAGTCTGTGGTGCCTGCCTTATGGATGGGGTGTGAGGTGATTGTTGTGTGTCTTTGTGATGTGTGTGCATTGTGGTGTGTCTGTGCATAATTTGTGTGGTGAATACTGTGTGTCTCTGTGAGGTGTCTGTTGTGGAAATTCTGTGTGATGAGTGGTGTGTGTCTTACATATGTACACAATGGATTATGTGTGGCATCCATGGACTGCGTGGTGTGTGTTTGTGTGATGTGTGTGTACTATGGGGTTTGTGTGTAATGAGTGGTGTGTTTCTGTGTGAGGAGTGTGCACTGCGGAAAGTGTGTGTGGTGAGTTTTGAGTCTGTGTACTGTGTGTGCTATGTGGAGTGTGTGCATTCTGTGTATTTAGTGGTGAGTGTGTGAGGTGTGTGCATGATGGTGCTTGTGTGTGATGAGTGGTGTGTGCCTGTGTGAGGTGTGTGAACTGAGGAATTTGTGTTTATTGAGTGTTGTTTGCCTGTGTAAAATGTAATTACTGTGTAGTGTGTGTGTCAGTTGTGAGTTTGTATGAGATTTTTTCAATGTGGAGAGTGTGTGTTATGAGTGGCATGTGTGAAATGTGTGCACTATGGAATGTGTGTGTGGTTCCTGCTATGTGTCTTCTTTTGTTGTGTGAACTGCAAAGTTTGTGTTTTGTGAGAGGTGTGTGTCTGTGTGAGTTGTCTGCACTGTGGATGTGAGTCTGTGGTGAATAGTGTGTGCCTGTGAGAAGTGTGTGCACTGTTTATTTTTATTTATTTATATTTTTATAAAACAACAAAACTTTATTATTTCATAAAATTTTTGAGAGGCAGGAATCGGGGAGTGTCTTAGGTGTGGTTCTGGCTTTGGGTCTCACCATGTTGCAGTCTAGCTATCAGCCATGGTTGCTGTCATCCCAAGGCTCTGCTGGACTGGAGAATCTGCTTCCAAACTCACTCACGTGATTGCTGCAGACCTCAGTTCACACAAAAGCATGAATACCAGGAGGCAGGGATCATCTTGGAGGCTGGGTACCTGTTATAATTTGCCATAGTTAATAATACCCCCACCCACTCTTTCCTCCAAACCAGAGATCTGGGAGTCATCTTAGGCTCCTTCTATAAACTCCCTATTCCTACCTCCCATCATTCGGCCAGTGAGCCTTATGCATTCCACCTTTTTAACATTTTCATATTAATCCCTTGATCCTTATTCTTGCTGCTGCTGCTTTAAATGAAGCCTTCACTATATATCATCTGTACTACTGCAGTAGACTCCCTGCTCTAATTCATCCCGTATTCTGTGAGCAGTCTTTAAAATGCAGATCTAATCATGTTCTTGCCTAGCTGAAAAATCCCTTCAGTTTAATTCTCCATGGCCTGCTGGTAAGACAGAGGGCAAATTGTTAGTTGACCTCTTTGTCCTTGTTCCATCATATCTTCTCCTAACTTAAACTTTAGGTTTCATCCATGTTGAAATACTTAAGAGTTTCCAAGTTTGCCATTCTATTTCACTCCCCACAATCTCTACCTAATGAACTCATCCTTTCTGTGAAGGTTTAGCTGACTGTAAGTGGAACTGATTACTTCTTTTGTGCCAGCCCTCTACCTTGTACTTAACACAGTCATATTTATTTACATATGTGGCTTCCTTACTAGATAAGGAAGCAGTTAAGGCAGGAATTGTGTTTTACTTATCTTTGTAACCCCGGTAGCTAGTACAGTGCCTGGAATAGGTGGGTATCCAGTATGTAGTTGTTAAAGTGAATTGAAACTTAGTGTCTGAATCAGGAATATTACGACCAGTTTTCACTAGAATAAACTGCTAATGATGTTTTGTGTTCAATTTTTGGTAATGTGAGAACCGTGAAAATGCTAAACGGTAGAATACAATATTAAAATAAGGAAGAGAACTTAGTTTATTAATTGCTAATAAACAATTATTATAGAATCACTGTGTCTCAGGGTCCTATGCCAGGTCCATTTTATGCATTATCATTTAAATCTTTCCAATAGTACCATGCCACAAATGCCTGTGAAGTACCCTCTTTTTTTTCTTAATTTTTAAAATTTTTATTGCATTATAGGTTTTGGGGTACATGTGCAGAACGTGCAAGATAGTTGCATAGGTACACACATGGCAGTGTGTTTTGCTGCCTTCCTCTCCTTCACCCACACTTGGCATTTATCCCCAGGCTATCCCTCCCCAGCCCCCCCGCTGTCCCTCCCCTATTCTCCCCAATAGAACTCAATGTGTAGTAGACCCCCTCCCTGTGTCCATGTGTTCTCATTTTTCTCACCCGCCTATGAGTGAGAATATGCGGTATTTCTTTTTCTGTTCTTGTGTCTGTTTGCTGAGAATGATGTTCTCCAGATTCATCCATGTCCTTACAAAGGACACAAACTCATCATTTTTTATTGCTGCATAATATGCCATGGTGTATATGTGCCATATTTTCCCAGTCCAGTCTATCATCGATGGGCATTTGGGTTGGTTCCTGGTCTTTGCTATTGTAAACAGTGCTGCAATGAACATTCGTGTGCATGTGTCCTTACAGTAGAACGATTTATAGTACTTTGGATATATACCCAGTAATGGGATTGCTGGGTCAAATGGAATTTCTATTTCTAGGTCCCTGAGGAATCACCACACTGTCTTCCACAGTAGTTGAACTAATTTATACTCGCACCAACAGTGTAAGAGTGTTCCTATTTCTCCACATCCTCTCCAGCATCTGCTGTCTCCAGATTTTTTAATGATCACCATTCTAACTGGAGTGAGATGGTATCTCAAAGTGGTTTTGATTTGCATCTCTCTAATGACCAGTGATGATGAGCATTTTTTCTTTTTTTTTTTACATGATGTCTTGATAAAGAGAGACCTGTAATAAATACAGCAATGGTTACAAATATTTGAATATGAGGGGAAAATCAATATGAAATACATTACAAATCAAGTAATGACTAAACTAGTTAAACATTTATACATTTTTATATGAAAATTGCGATTTTATTTTTTTTTTTAGGAAAGGAAAAGAGAGGAAGAAAAAGAGGAAGGGAGAATGGAATATTGCTTTATTCTATGAATGGGTATTAATAATGGCCAATCATTATTTTGTGTATTTAAAGTGGAGAATATATATTTTATGTATCTAAAGTGGAGAGCTCTACAAGTGCTTATTAAGTTTACTTATTCCAGATCTGAGCTCAGATTCTGGATATCCTTATTAATTTTCTGTCTCGTTGAGTCTAAATCTCTTTATGGGTCTTATGTTTCTGGGTGTTAGGTTGCATTGATCCTTATAGCACTCTATCTTTGTTGCTTTGAAATCTGTTTTATCAAATGCATGAATTGCAACTCCTTTTTGTTTATTTATTTGCTTTTGTTCTCCATTTAGTTGGTAAATCTTTCTCCAACACTTTGTTTTTTAGTCTTTGTGTATCTTTGGATATAAAATGTGTCTGGATGTAGATACCGTTAGGTTTTGGCTGTATCTTTTGATTGGGGAATTTAGTCAATTTAAATTTAGGATTACTGCCATTTGATGTTAACTGGCTATTTTATCCATTCATTGATGTAAATTCTTCTTTATGTTGATGCTCTTTACTTTTTGGTATATTTTCAGAAAGGTTAATACTGGTTGTTCCTTTCTGTGTGTAATGCTTCTTTCAAAAGTTTTCTAAAGCAGGCCGGGTGGTAATAAAATCTCTGAGTACTTGCTTGTTCATAAAAGATTTTATTTTTCCTTCAATTGTGAAGCTTAGTTTGGCAGAATATGAAATTCTGGGCTGAAAGTTCTGTTCTTTAAGGATGTTAAATATCTGCCCATACTCTCTTCTGGCTTCTAGGGTTTCTGCTGAGAAATCTGCTGTAAGTCTGATAGGTTTCCATTGGTGGGTAACCTGACCTTTCTCTCTGGCAGCCCTTAGTATTTTCTCATTTGTTTCAAGATGAGCATTTTTTCATGTGTTTGTTGGCCTCATATATGTTTTCTTTTGTAAAGTGTCTGTTCATATCCTTTGCCCATTTTTGAATGGGCTTGTTTGTTTTCTCCCTGTAAATCTGTTTGTGTTCTTTGTAAATTCTGAATATCAGCCCTTTGTCAGATGCATAAACTGCAAAAATTTTTTTCCATTCTGATGGTTGCTGATTCACTCTAGTGACTGTTTCTTTTGCCGTGCTGAAGCTGTGGAGTTTGATTAGGTCCCATTTGTCTATTTTGGCTTTTGTTGCCAATGCTTTTGGTGTTTTGTTCATGAAGTCCTTGCCTACTCCTATGTCCTGAATGGTTTTGCCTAGATTTTCTTCTAGGGTTTCTATGGTGTCAGGTCTGATGTTTAAGTCTTTAATCCATCTAGAGTTAATTTTAGTGTAAGGGGTCAGAAAGGGGTCCAGTTTCTGCTTTCTGCACATAGCTAGCCAGTTTTCCAAACACAATTTATTAAACAGGGAATAATTTCCCCATTGCTTGTTTTTGTCTGGTTTATCAAAGATTATATGGTTGTAGATATGTTGTGTTGCCTCCGATGCCTCTGTTCTGTTTCATTGGTCTATATCTCTGTTTTGGTACCAGTACCATGCTGTTTTGATTACTGTAGCCTTGTAGTATAGTTTGAAGTCTGGTAGCGTGATGCCTCCCGCTGTGTTTTTTCTGCTTAGAATTGACTTGGCTATGCGGGCTCTCTTTTGGTTCTATATGAAGTTCATGGTGGTTTATTCCAGTTCTGTGAAGAAATTCAATCGTAGTTTGATGGGGATAGCATTGATTGTGTAAATTATTTTGGGCAGTGTAGCCATTTTCACGATATTGATTCTTCCTAACCACGAACATGGAATGTTTCTTCATCTGTTTGTGTCCTCTCTTATTTCGTTGAGCAGTGGTTTGTAGTTTTCCTTAAAGAGGTCCCTTACGTTCCTTGTGAGTTGTATTCCTAGGTATTTTATTTATTTTGTAGCAATTGTGAATGGCAGTTTGTTCTTGATTTCGTTCTCCTTAAGTCTGTTACTGGTGTATAGGAATTCTTGTGATTTTTGCACATTGATTTTATATCCTGAGACTTTACTGAAGTTGCTTATCAGTTTCAGGAGCTTTTGGGCTGAGGTGATGGGGTCTTCTGCTGATTTTATTATGGATAGGTTGTAAGGTGATTGTTGTTTGCATGTGTGATGTGTGTGCACTGTGTATTATGCATGTTATGAGTGTTGTGTGTCTGTGTGAGATGCATGCACAGTAAAGTGTGAGTGTGCAATGTGTTTGGTAAGTGGTGTGTGTCTGTGCTTGATGTCTCCACTCTGGAGTGTGTGTGGCATAATGTGTTCTGTGTGAGGTGTGCAAACTATGGAGTGTGTGCATTCTAGATGGTGTGTGTCTGCTGAAGGTATGGGTACAGTTAAGATTGTGTGTGCTGATTGGGGTGTGTCCCTGTGAGGTGTGTGCTGTGTGGAGTGTGTGTGAAGTGAGTGGTGTGTGTCTGTGTGAGTTGTGTGTACTGAGAAGAGTGTGTGGTGAATGACTTGTGTCTGTGAGGTTTTTGCACTGTGAAGTGTGTGTGATGAGTGGTGTGTTTCTGTGAGGTTTGTGTACTGTGGAGTGTGTTTGTAGTAATTGATATGTGTTTGTGTGAGTAGTGTGCACTGTGTAGTGTGCATGTATTGAGTGGTGTGTGTTTGTGATTCGTGTGTGAACAGTGACATGTCTGTGATTGTGAGCTGTGTGTTGTGTGCACAGTGATGTGTGTTTTTCTTCAGAGGTGTGTGTTTTTGACATGTGTGTGCACTGTAGAGTGTGTGTTTGTGGTGACATGTGTGTCCGTGTGAAGTTTCTGCACTGTGGAATGTGTGTGTGGTTAGTTTTATTTGTCTTTGTTAGGTGTGTTCACTGTGTACTGTCTGGTTAGTAGTGATTCTGTATGATTTTTCTTCACAATGGATGGTGTGTGTCATGAGTGGTGTGTGTCTGTGTGAGGTGTGTTCTGTGTGCAGTTTGTGTGTGGTGAGTGGTGTATGTATTTCTATGATGGCTTCACTGTGTAGTATGTGTTTCTGGAGACTTGTGTGTGTCTGTGTGAAGTGTGTGCACTGTGGAGTGTGTGTGTGTTCTGCAGTGCAAGTTTGTGTGAGGTCTGCTCACCATGGAGTGTGTGTGGTGAGTTGTGTGTCTGTGTGAAATGTGTGCAGAGTGAGTGTGTTGAGTATGTGTGGTGACAGGTGTGACAGTCTCTGGTGCCTGCATTATGGATAACATGTGGGGTAATTCTTGTGTGTCTGTGTGATGTGTGTGCATTGTGGTGTGTCTGTGTAATTTGTGTGGTGCATACTGTGTGTCTTTGCGAGGCGTCTGTTGTAAAGTTTCTGTGTGATGAGTGGTGTGGGTCATAGATATGTGCACTATAAATTAAGTCTGGCATCCGTGGACTGCGTGGTGTATGTCTGTGTGATGTGTATGCACTGTGGAGTTTGGGTGTGATGATAGGTTTTTTTCTGTGTGAGGTGTGTGCACTTTGGAAAGTGTGTGGTGAGTTTTGAGTCTGTGTAATGTGTGTGCTATGTGGAGAGTGTGCATTAAGTGTGTGTACTGAGTGGTGAGTGTGTGAGGTGTGTGCACAGTGGAGCTTGTGTGTCATGAGTGGTGTGAGCCAGTGTGAGGTGTGTAAACTGAAAAATGTGTGTTTTTGAGTGTTTTGTCTGTGTAAAATGTATTTACTGTGTAGTTTGTATGTCAGTCATGAGTTTGTATGAGAATTTTTTAATGTTGAGAGTGTGTGCTGTTAGTGATGTGTGTGAGGTGTGTGCACTATGGAATGTGTGTGTGGTTACTGCTATGTGTCGTTTTGCTTTCTGTGAACTCTGCAGTTTGTGTTTGATCAGTGGTGTGTGTCTTTGAGTTGTCTGCACTGTGGATGTGTCTGTGGTGAATAGTGTGCCTGCTTGAGGTGTGTGCACAGATCATTATGCATGTTATGAGTGTTGTGTGTCTGTGTAAGATGTATGCACAGTAAAGTGAGAGTGTACAATGTGTTTGGTAAGTGGTGTGTGTCTGTGCTAGGTGTTGGCACTCTGGAGTGTGTGTTTTTTTTTTTTTTTTTTTTTTTATATTTATTTATTTTTATTGCATTATAGGTTTGGGGGTACATGTGCAGAACGAGCAAGATAGTTGCATAGGTACACACATGGCAGTGTGCTTTGCTGCTTTCCTCCCCTTCACCCACACTTGGTATTCATCCCCAGGCTATCCCCCCCAGCCCCCCCCTGCTGTCCCTCCCCCATTCCCCCCAACAGTCCCCAGTGTATAGTAGACTGCCTCTCTGTGTCCACATGTTCTCATTTTTCTCACCCACCTATGAGCGAGTATATGCGGTATTTCTTTTTCTGTTCTTGTGTCAGTTTGCTGAGAATGATGTTCTCCAGATTCATCCATGTCCCTACAAAGGACACAAACTCATCATTTTTGATTGCTGCATAATATTCCATGGTGTATATGTGCCACATTTTCCCAGTCCAGTCTATCATCGTTGGGCATTTGGGTTGGTTCCAGGTCTTTGCTATTGTAAACAGTGCTGCAATGAACATTCGTGTGCATGTGTCCTTATAGTAGAACGATTTATAATCCTTTGGATAGATACCCAGTAATGGGATTGCTGGGTCAAATGGAATTTCTATTTCTAGGTCCTTGAGGAATCGCCACACTGTCTTCCACAATGGTTGAACTAATTTACACTCCCACCAACAGTGTAAGAGTGTTCCTATTTCTCCACATCCTCTCCAGCATCTGCTGTCTCCAGATTTTTTAATGATCGCCATTCTAACTGGTGTGAGATGGTATCTCAATGTGGTTTTGATTTGCATCTCTCTAATGACCAATGACGATGAGCACTTTTTCATATGTTTGCTGGCCTCATGTATGTCTGCTTTCGTAAAGTTTCTGTTCATATCCTTTGCCCATTTTTGAATGGGCTTGTTTGTTTTTTTCCTGTAAATCTGTTTGAGTTCTTTGTAAATTCTGGATATCAGCCCTTTGTCGGATGCGTAAACTGCAAAGATTTTTTCCCATTCTGATGGTTGCCGATTCACTCTAGTGACTGTTTGTGGAGTGTGTGTTGCATAGTGTGTTCTGTGTGAAATGTGTGAACTGTGGAGAGTGTGTGCATTCTAATTTGTGTGAGTCTAATGAAAATATGTGCACAGTGAAGTGTGTGTGTGCTGATTGGAGTGTGTTTCTGTGAGGTGTGCACACTGTGGAGTGTGTGTGTGAAGTGAGTGGTGTGTGTCTGTGTGAGGTGTGTGTACTGAGAAGAGTGTGTGTGGTGAGTGACTTGTATCTGTGTGAGGTTTTGCACTGTGCATTGTGTGTGTGATGTGTTGTGTGTCTGTGAGGTTTGTGCACTGTGGAGTGTGTTTTTAGTTATTGATGTGTGTTTGTGTGAGTGGTGTGCACTGTATAGTTTGTGTGTATGGTGAGCGGTGTGTGTTTGTGTTTCATGTGCAGACAGTGCCATGTGTTATTGTGAGGTGTGTACTGTGTGTCTGTGTTTTGTGTGCACTGTGATGTGTGTGTTTGTTCAGAGGTGAGTGTCTCTGAAAGGTGTGTGCACTGTAGAATGTGTGTTTTAATGACATGTGTGTGTCTGCATAAAGTTTCTGCACTGTGGAATGTGTGTGTGGTTAGTGTTTTGTGTCTCTGTGAGGTGTGTTCACTGTGTATTGTGTGTGGTCAGTAGTGATTCTGTATAAGGTGTTTTCCCAGTGGAAGGTGTGAGTCATGAGTGGTGTGTGTCTGTGTGAATTGTGTGCAGTGTGCAGTGTGTGTGGTGAGTGGGGTGTGTCTTTCTGTGGTATGTTCACTGTGTAGTATGTGTTTCTGGAGACTTGTGTGTGTCTGTGTGAGGTGTGTGCACTGTAGAGTGTGTGTGTGTTCTGCAGTGCATGTTTTGGTAAGGTCTGTGCACCATGTAGTGTGTGTGTGATGAGTGGTGTGAGTCTGTGTGAAATGTGTGCACTGAGTGAGTGTGTTGAGTATGTGTGGTGACTGGGGTGTGACAGTCTGTGGTGCCTGCATTACAAATAGGGTGTGAGGTGATTCTTGTGTGTCTGTGGGATTTGTGTGCATTGTGGTTTGTCTGTGCGTAATTAGTGTGGTGCATACTGTGTGTCTCTATGAGTTGCCTGTTGTGTAGTTTCTGAGTGATGAGTGGTGTGTGTCTTAGATATGTGCACGATGGATAAAGTGTGGCATCCATAGACTGCATGGTGTTTGTGTGATGTCTTTGCACTGTGGTGTTTTTGTGTGATGACCAGTTTGATTCTGTGTGTGGTGTGTGCATTGAGGAACATGTGTGTGTGGTGAGTTTTGAGTCTGTGTAATGTGTGTGCTATGTGGAATGTGTGCATTAAGTGTGTGTATTGAGTGGTGAGTTTCTGTGTGATTTGTGGGTATGGGGGAGCTTGTGTGTGATTAGTGCTGTCTGCCTGTGTGAGGTGTGTGAACTGAAGAATATTTGTGTTTTAAGTGTTGTTTTTCAGTAAAAAATGTATTTACTGTGTAGTGTGTGTGTCAGTCGTGAGTTTGTATGAGATTTTTTCAATGTGGAAATGGTGTGTCGTGAGTGGCATGTGTGAGGTGTGTGCACTATAAAATGTATGTGTCGTTTCTTCTATGTGTCTTTTTGTGTTGTGTGAACTGTGCAGTTTGTGTTTCGTGAGAGATGTGTGTCGTGTGAGTTGTCTGCACTGTGGATGTGAGTCTGCAGTGAGTAGCGTGTGCCTGTGTGAGGTGTGTGCACTGTGTATTATGCATGTTATGAGTGTTGTTTGTCTGTGTGAGATGCATGCACAGTAAACTGTGAGTGTGCAGTGTGTTTGGTAAGTGGTGTGTTTCTGTGCTGGGTGTCTGCACTCTGGAGTTTGTTTGTTGCATAGCATGTTCTGTGTGAGGTTGGCGAACTGTGGAGAGTGTGTGCCTTCTAAGTGGTGTGTGTCTGATCAAGGTATGTGCACAGTGAAGTGTGTGTGTCCTGTTTACAATGTGTCCCTTTGATGTGTGGGCACTGTGGAATGTGTTTGTGAAGTGAGTTGTGTGTGTCTGTGTAAAATGTGCATACTGAGAAGAATGTGTGTGGTGAGTGACTTTGTCTGTGTGAGGTTTTTGCAGTTTGTAGTGTGTGTGTGGTGATTGGTGTGTGTCTGTGAGGTTTGTGCACTGTGGAGTGTGTTTGTAGTTATTGATGTGTGTTTGTGTGAGTGGTGTGCACTGTGGAGTGTGTGTGTATGATTAGTGGTGTGTGTTTGTGTTTCGTGTGTTCACAGTGCCATTTGTGTGATTTTGAGGTTTGTTGTGTTTGTCTCTTTGTGGTGTGTGCACTGTGATGTCTGTGTTTTGTCAGAGGTGTGTGACTGGGACTAGTGTGTGCACTTTAGAGTGTGTGTTTGTGGTGACATTTTTGTGTCTGCATAAAGTTTCTGCACTGAGGAATATGTGTGTGGTTAGTTATTTGTGTTTCTGTTAGGTTTGTTCACTGTGTACTGTGTGTGGTCAGTAGTGATTCTGTATAAAATGTCTTCCCTGTGAAAGGTGTGTGTTGTGAGTGGTGTGTGTCTGTGTGATGAGTGTGCAGTGTGTGTGTGGTGAGTGGTGTTTGTTTTTCTGAGGTGTGTTCACTTTATAGTATGTGTTTCTGGAGACTTGTGTGTGTGTCTGCTTGAGTTGTGTGCACTGTGGAATGTGTGTGTGTTCTGCAATGCATGTTTGTGTGAGGTCTGTGCACCATGGAGTGTGTGTGGTGAGTGGTGTGTGTCTGTGTTAAATGTGTGCACTGAGTGAGTGTGTTGACTATGTGTGGTGACTGGGGTGTGACAGCCTATTCTGCCTGCATTATGGATAAAGTGTGAGGTGATTGTGTGTCAGTGTGATATGTGTGCATTGTGGTGTGTCTGTGCATAATTTGTTTGGTGCATACTGTTTGTCTTTACGAGGAGTCTCTTGTGGAGTTTCTCTGTGATGAGTGGTGTGTGTCTTAGATATGCACACTATGGATTCTGTGTGGCATCCATGGACTGCCTGGTGTGTGTCTGTGTGATGTGTGGGCACTGTGGAGTTTGTGTGTGATGAGTGGTGTGTTTCTGTGTGATGTGTGTGCACTGTGGAAAGTGTGTGTGGTGAATTTTGAGTCTGTGTAATGTATGTGCAATGTGGAGTGTGTGCATTAAGTGTGTTTAAAGTGGTAAGTGTGTGAGGTGTGTGAATGGTGGAGATTGTGTGTGATGAGTGGTGTGTGCCTGTGTGAGGTGTGTGAACTGAGAAATGTGTGTTTTTGAGTGTTGTTTGTCCGTGTAATATGTATTTACTCTGGATTTTGTGTGTCTGTCATGAGTTTGTATGAGAGTTTTTCAATATGGAGAGTGTGTGTCGTGAGTGGCGTGTGTGAGGTGTGTGCACTAGGGAATGTGTGAGTGTTTACTGCTGTGTGTCTTTTTGCGTTGTGTGAACTGCAGTTTGTTTTTGGTGAGTTGTGTGTGTCTGTGTGAGTTGTCTGCACTGTGGAGGTGAGTCTGTGGTGAGTAGTGTGTGCTTGTGTGAGGTGTGTGCACTGTGTATTATGCATTTTTTGAGTATCATGTGTCTGTGTGAGATGCATGCACAGTAAAGTGTGAGTTTGCAATGTGTGTTGTAAGTGGTATGTGTCTGTTCTAGGTGTCTGCACTCTGGAGTGTGTGTGTTGTGCAGTGTGTTCTATGTGAGGTGTTTGAAATGTGGGGAGTGTGTGCATTCTAAGGGATTTCTGTCTGCTGGAGGTATGTGCACAGTGAAGTGTGTGTGTGCTGATTGGTGTGTGACACTTTGAGGTGTGTGCATTGTGGAGTGTGTTTGTGAAGTGAGTGGTGTGTGTCTGTGTGAGCTGTGTGTACTAAGAAAAGGGTGTGTGGTGAGTGACTTGTGTATGTGTGAGGTTTTTGCAGTGTGCAGTGTGTGTGTGGTGAGTGTTGTGTGTCTTTGAGGTTTGTGCACAGTGGAGTGTATTTGTAGTTATTGATGTGTGTTTGTGTAAGTGGCATGCACTGTGTAATGTGTGTGTGGCGGGAGTGGTGTGTGTTTGTCTTTCATTTGTGCACAGTGCCATGTGTGTGATTGTGAGGTGTGTGGTGTGTGTCTATGTGTGGTGTGTTCACAGTGATGTGTGTGTTTGGTAAGAGGTTGTCTGTTAAAGATGTGTGAACTGTAGAGTGTGCATTTGTGGTGACATGTGTGTGTCAGCGTGTAGTTTCTGCACTGTGGCATGTGTGTGGGTTTAGTGTTTTCTGTCTCTTAGGTGTGTTCTCTGTGTATTGTGTGGTCAGTTGTGATTTTGTATGAGGTATCTTCATGGCGTAAGGTATGTTTCCTGAGTGGTGTGTGTCTGTGTGAGGTGTTTGCAGCATGCAGTGTGTGGTGAGTGTTGTGTGTTTATTTGAAATGTGTTCACTGTGTAGTATGTGTTTCTAGAAACTTGTGTGTGTCTCTGTGAGGTGTGTGCACTGTGGGGTGTGTGTGTGTTCTGCAGTGTATGTTTGTGTGAGGTCTGTGCACTGTGGAGTGTGTGGTGAGTGGTGTGTGTCTGTGTGAAATGTGTGCACTGAGTGAGTGTGTTGAGTATGTGTGGTGACTGGGGTGTGACAGTCTGTGGTGCCTACATTATGGATAGGGTGTGAGGTAATTGTTGTGTTTCTGTGTGATGTGTGTGCATTGTGGTGTGTCTGTGCATAATTTGTGTGGTGCATATTGTGTGTCTCCTGAAGTGTCTCTTGTAAAGTTTCTTTGTGATGAGTGGTGTGTGTCTTAGATACGTGCACTATGGATTATGTGTGGCATCGGTGGACTGCATGGTGTGTCTCTGTGATGTGTGTGAACTGTGGAGTTTGTGTGTGATGAGTGCTGTGTTTCTGTGTGAAATGTGTGTACTGCAGAAAGTGTATGTTGTGAGTTTTGAGTCTGTATAATGTGTGTAATATGTGAAGTGTGTGCATTGTGTGTGTATTGAGGTGCGTGTGTGAGGTGTGTGCATGGTAGAGTTTGTGATGAGTGGTGTGTGCCTGTGTGAGGTGTGTGAACTGAGGAATGTGTGTTTTTTGAGTGTTGTTTGTCTGTGTAAGATGTATTTACTGTGTAGTGTGTGTGTCAGTCATGAGTTTGTATGAGATTTTTTCAATGTGGACAATGTGTGTTGTGAGTGGTGTGTGAGGTGTGTGCACTAAGAAATGTGTGTGGCAACTGCTATTTGCCTTTTTGCATTGTTTGAACTGTGCAGTTTGTGTTTGGTGAGTGGTGTGTGTCTGTGAGTTGTCTGCCCTGTGGATGTGAGTCTGTGGTGAGTAGTGTGTGCCTGTGTGAGTTGTCTGCATGGTGGATGTAAGTCTGTGGTGAGTAGTGTGTGCCTGTGTGAGGTGTGTTCACTGTGTATTATGCATGTTGTGAGTGTTGTGTGTCTGTGTGAGATGCATGCACAGTAAAGTGTGAGTGTGCAATGTGTTTGGTAAGTGGTGTGTGTCTGTGATAGGTGTCTGCACTCTGGAGTGTGTGTGTTGCATAGTGTGTTCTGTGTTAGGTGTGCAAACTGTGGACAGTGTGTGTGTTTCAAGTGGTGTGAATCTGCTGTAGGTATGTGCACAGTGAAGTGTGTTTGTGCTGATTGGGGTGTGTCCCCATGAAGTGATGTGCACTGTATAGTGTGTGTGAAGTGGGTGGTGTGCTTACACACAGTACACAGTTAACACACCTAACAGATAATCAATACAGTAAACACTCACACATTCCACTGTACACAAACTTCACACAGACACACCCATGTCACCACAAACACACACTCTACAGTGAACACACCTGTCACAGCCACACACCTCTGAACAAACACACACATCACAGTGCACACACCATACATAGAGAAACACCACACACCTCACAATCACACAAATGGCACTGTGCACACACAAAACACAAACACACACCACTCACAATACACACACACTACACCATGCACACAACTTACACAAACACACATCAATAAATACAAACACACTCCACAGTGCACAAACCTCACACAGACACATGTCACTCACCACACACACTCTTCTCAGTACACACACCTTATGAAGACACACACCACTCACTTCACACACACATTCCACAGTGCACACACCTCACAGTGTCACACACCAATCAGCACACACACACTTCACTGTGCACATAAGTCCACCAGACACACACCACACTCAGAAAACATTATGCAAAACACACACTTCGGGGTGCAGGCGCCTAGCCCAGACACACACCACTTATCAAATACATTGCACACTCACACTTTACTGTGCATGCCTTTCACACAGACACACAACACTCATAACATGCATAATACACAGTGCACACATCTTACACATGCACACAGTACAAACCATAAACTCACATCCACAGTGCAGACAACTCACACAGAAATGCACCACTCAGAAAACACCAACTGCACAGTTCACACTGCAAAATGACATATAGCAATAACCACACACACATTTTTTAGTGCACATGCCTCACACCCACCACTCATGACACACACTCACCACATTGAAAAAATCTCATACACACCCATGACTGACACACACACTACACAGTAAATACCTTTTACACAAAAAACAACACTCAGAAAACACACATTCCTCAGTTCACATGCCTCACACAGGCACACACCACTCAATAGACACACAACACCCACACTCCACATAGCACACACATTACACAGTATCAAAACTCACAACACACATTCTTTCTGCAGTTCACACACCTCACAAAGAAACACACCACTCATCACACACAAAGTCCACAGTGCACACATATCACACAGACACACAAAACACAGTCCACAGACACCACACATAATCCATAGTGTAATATCTAGGACACACACTACTCATCACACAGAAACTCCACAACAAACACCTCGCAGAGACACACAGCATGCAAGACACAAATTACGCACAGACACACCACAATGCACACACCTCACACAGACACACAACAATCACACCATATGAATAATGCAGGCATGAAAGACTGTCACTTCCCAATCACCAAAAATACTCAACACACTTACTCAGTGCTCACATTTTACACAGACACACACCACTCACCACACACACTTTACAGTGCACAGACCTCACACAAACCTGCACTGCAGAACATACACATACTCCACAGTGCACACACCTCATGAAGACACACACAAGTCTCCAGAAACACACACTACACAGTGAACACACCTCAGAAAGACACACACCACTCACCACACACACACTGCACAATGCACACACCTCACACAGACACACACCACTTAGAACGCACACACTCTCCAGTTTTCACACTTCACACAGAACACACTACTCAACACACACTCCAGAGTGCAGACACCTAGAACAGACACACACCACTTACCAGAGACATTTCACACTTACACTTTACTGTGCATGCAGCTGACACAGACACACAACACTCATAACATGCATAATACACAGTGCACACACCTCACACCAGCACACACTACTCACCACATACATCCACAGTGCAGACAGCTCACACAGAGAGACACCACTCACCAAACACAAACTGTAAAGTTCACACAAATAGCTGTAACCATGCACACATTCCATAGTCTACACACCTCACATACAACACTCACAACACACACTCTCCACATTAAAGAAATCTCATACAAACTCTTGACTGAAACATACACTACACAGTAAATACATTTTACACAAACAACACTCAAAAAACACACACTCCTCAGTTCACACACCTCACAGAGGCATACACCACTTCTCACAAACAAGCTCTATCATGCACACACCTCACACAGACACTCACCACTCAATACACACACTTAATGCACACATTCCCTATAGCACACACATTACACAAACTGAAATCTCACCACACACACTTTCTGCAGTGCACACACCTCACACAGAAACACACCACTCATCACACACAAACTCCACAGTGCACACACATCACAGAGACACACACCATGCAGTCAATGGACACCACACATAATCCATAGTGCACATATCTAAGACACACACCACTCATCACACAGAAACAACACAACAGACACCTCACAGAGACACACAGTATGCACCACACAAATTACAAACAGAAACAACACAGTGCCCACACATCACACAGACACACAACAATCACCTGACACACCGTTCATAATGCAGGAACCACAGACTGTCACACCTCAGTCATCACGCATATTCACCACACTCAGTGCACACATTTGGCACAGACACACACCGCTCACCATGCATACACTCCATGGTGCACAGACCTCACACAATCATGCTCTGCAGAACACACACACACTCCACAGTGCACACATCTCACACAGACACAAGCAAGTCTCCAGGAACACATACTACACAGTGAACACACTTCAGAAAGACACACACCACTTACCGCACACACTGCACACACCTTACACAGACACACACCACTCATAACACACACCTTCCACAGTGAACACACCTCATACATAATCACTACTGACCACACATAATACACAGTGAACACACCTAAGAGAGACACAAACACTAAACAAACACACATTTCACAGTGTGAAAACTTTACGCAGACACACACATGTCACAACAAACACACCCACTACAATGCACACACCTGTCACAGACACACACCTCTGACCAAACACACACATCACAGTGCACACATCACACATAGACACACACCACACACCTCACAATTACACACATGGCACTGGGCACACACAAAACACAAACACACATCACTCACCCTACACACACACTACACAGTGCACACTTACACAAACACACATCAGTTACTACAAACACACTCCACAATGCACAAACTTCACAGACACACACCATTCACCACACACACACTGCACAGTGAAAAAAACTCACACAAACACAAGTCACTCACCACACACACTTCTCAGTACACACACCTCATGCAGACAGACACCACTCACTACACACACACTCTCCACTGTGCACACACCTCAAAGTCACACACCCCAATCAGCACACACACTACTGTGCACATAACTCCAGCAGACAGAAACCACTTAGAATGCACACACTCTCCACAGTGCACACACATCACACACACACCACTTACTTTACACACACTCAAGACTGCACACATCTAACAGGGACAAACATTCATCAACACACACACAGCTCACTGTGCAGATGCCTTTAGCAGACACTCACCACTTAGGATGCACACACTCTCCACAGTTCTCACACCTCACACAGAACACACTATGCAACACACAAACTCGAGTGTAGACACATAGCACAGACACACACCACTTACCAAATACATTGCACACACACACTTTATTGTGCATGCATCTCACACAGACACACAACACTCATAACATGCATAATAAATAGTTAACACACCTCACACAGGCACACACTACTCACCAGACTCACATCCACAGTGCAGACAACTCAGACACACACCACTCACCAAACACAATCTTTACAATTCACACAAAGCAGAAAGACACATAGTAGTAACCACACACACAAATTTCATAGTGCACACACCTCACACACACCACTCACGACACACTCTCCACAATAAAAAATTGATACAAACTCACGACTGACACACAAATGGCACAGAAAATACATTTTACACAGACAAGCAACACTTAAAAAGCACACATTCCTCACTTCACACACCTCACACAGTCACACACCACTCATCACACACAAACTCAAAAGTGCACACACCTCACAAGGACACTCACCACTCAGTACACACACTTAATGCACACAATCCACATAGCACACACATTGCACAGACTCAAAATTCACCACACATTCTTTCCACAGTGTGTGCACACACCTCACACAGAAACACACCACTCATGACACACAAACTCCACAGTGCAGACACATCACACAGACACACCACACAGTTCAAGGCCACCACACAAAACCCATAGTGCACATATCTAAGACACACACAACTCATCACACAGAACCTCCACAACAGATACCTCACAGAGACACACAGTATGCACCACACAAATTATGCAGACACACCAGAGTGCACACACATTACACAGACACACAACAATCACTTTACACACTATTCATAATGCAGAAACCAGACTGTCACACCCATTACCACACATACTCAACACACTCACTCAGTGCACACATTTCACACAGACACACACCAATCACCACACACAAACTCCACAGTGCACAGACTACACACAAATATGCACTGCAGAACACACACACACTCCACAGTGCACACAACTAACACAGACACACACAAGTCTCCAGGAACACATACTACACAGTGAACACACCACAGAAAGACACACACTATGCACCACACACACACTGCAAATTACACACCCCTCACACAGACACACATTACTCACCACAAAAAGCTTCCACTGTGAAGACACCTCATACATAATCACTACTGACCACACACAGTACAGAGTAAACAGACTTAAAAGAAACATAAAACACTAATAACACACACATTCCACAGTGCAGAAACTTCACACAGACACACACATATCACCACAGGCACACACTCTACAGTGCACACACCTGTCACAGGCACACTCTTCTGCCCAAACACACACATCAGTGCACACACCACACAACTCACAATCACACACATGGCACTGTGCACACATAAAACACAAACGCACACAACTCAACATGCACACACACTACACAGTGCACACCACACAAAAACACACATCAATAACTACAAACACAATCCACAGTCCACAAACCTCACAGACACACATCACACACTACACACACTTCACAGTAAAAATACTCACAAGGACACAAGTCACTCACCACACACACTCTTCTCAGTACATACACCTCACACAGACACACACCACTAACTTCACACACACTTCAGAGTGCACACAACTCACAGTGACACAACCCAATCAGCACACACACACTTCACTGTGCACATACCTCCAGCAGACACACACCTTTTAGAACACACACACTCTCCACAGTTAGCACACCTCACACAGAACACACTATGCAACAAACACACTTCAGAGTGCCGACATCTTGAACACACTCAACCACTTAAAAAACACATTGCACATTCACACTTTACTGTGCATGCATCTCTCACAAACACACAACATTCATAACATGCATAATACACAGTGCACACACCTAACAGAGGCACACACTACTCACAAAAGACTCACATCCACAGTGCAGACAACTCTCACAGACACACACCACTCAACAAACCCAAACTGCACAGTTCACACAATGCAAAAAAAATAGCATTAACCACACACACACATTCCATAATGCAAATACCTCACACACACCACTCATGACACACACTCTCCACATTGGAAAAATCTCATACAAACTCATGACTGACACACACACTACATAGTAAATACAATTTTTACAGAAAAACAACACTCAAAAACACATATTTCTCAGTTCACACACCTCACAGAGGAACACACCACTCATCACACACAAGCACCACTATGCACACACCTCACACAGACACTCACCACTCAATACACTCACTTAATGCACACAATCCACATTGCGCACACAATCCACATTTCACACACATTACACAGACTCAAAACTCACCACACACTTTCTGCAGTGCACACACCTCACACAGAAACACAGCACTCATCACACACAAACTCCACTCCACAGTACACACACATAACACAGACACACATCCTGAAGTCTACGAATGCCACACATAATCCATAGTGCACGTATCTAAGACACACACGATTCATCACACAGAAACTCCACAACAGACACCTCACAGAGACACACAGTATGCACCACACAAATTATGCACAGACACACCACAATGCACAAACTACACACAGACTCAAAACAATCACCTCACACATCATCCATAATGCAGGCACAAAGGACTGTCATACTGCAGTCACCAGACATAACACACTCACTCAGTGCACACATTTTACACAGACACACACAACTCACCACACACACTCCATGGTCTTCAGACCTCACACAAATATGCATTGCAGAACACACACACATGCCACTGTGCATGCACCCCACACAGACACACTCAAGTCTCCAGAAACATATACTACACAGAGAACACATTTCAGAAAGACACACATCACTCACCACACACACACTCCACACTGCACACACCTCGCGCAGACACACACCACTCACAACACACACCTTTCACAGTAAAGACACCTCATAAAGAATCACTACTGACAACACACAGTACACAGTGAACACACCTAACAGAGACACAAAACACTAACCACACACATATTACTCAGTGCAAAAACTTCACACAGACAAACACATGTCACCACAAACCCACACTCTAAAGTGAACACACCTTTCAAAGACACACACCTCTGACAAAACACACACATCACAGTGCACACACCACACATAGACACACACCACACACCTCACAATCACACACGTGGCAATGTGCACACATCAAACACAAACACACACCACTCACCGTACACACACATTACACAGTGCACACCACTCACACAAACACACATCAATAACTACAAACACACTCCACAGTGCACAAACATCACAGATTCAAACCACACAATACACACACACTGCAAAGTGCAACAACCTCACAGAGACACAAGTAACTCACCACACACACACTTCTCAGTGTGTACACCTCACACAGACACACACCACTCACTTCACACACAAACTCCAAAGTGCACATAATTCACAGGGACACACCCCTATCAGCACACACACACTTTATGGTGCAAATACCTCCAGCAGACACACACCACTTAGAACGCACACACTTTCCACAGTTTGAGACCTCACACAGAACACACTATGCAACACACACACTCCAGAGTGCAGACACCTAGCACAGACACGCACCACTTACTAAACACATTGCACACTCACAGTATACTGTGCATGCATCTCACTCAGAAACACAACACTCATCACACACAAGCTCCATTGTGCATACACATTACAAAGACACTCACAACTCAATACACACACTTAATGCACGAACTCCACATAGCACACACTTCACACACACTCCCGAGTGCACACACCTCACAGGGACACACACCAATCAACACACACACACTTCACTGTGCACATACCTCCAGGAGACACACTCCAAATAGAATGCACACACTTTCCACAGATTTCACACCTCAAACAAAACACACTATGCAACACACACACTAAAGAGTGCAGACACATAGCACAGACACACACCACTAATCAAACACATTGCACACTCACACTTTACTGTGCATGCATTTCACACAGACACACAATACTCATAACATTCATAATACACAGTGCACACACCTCACACAGGCACACACTATGCAACACAGACTCACATACACAGTGCAGACCACTCACACAGACAAACACAACTCACCAAACATCAATTGCACAGTTCACACAATGCAAAAAGACACATAGCAGTAACCACACACACATTCCATTGTGCACACACCTCACACAGGCCACTCACGACACACACTCTTCACATTCAAAAAATCTCATATTCAGTCACGACTGAAACACACACTACACAGTAAATACATTTTACACAAACAACACTCAAAAAACACATATTCTTCAGTTCAGACACCTCACACAGGCACACACCTCTCATCAAACACAAACTCCACCTTGCACACACCTAACAAAGACACTCACAACTCAATACACACACTTAATGCACACACTCCACATAGCACACATATTACACAGACTCAAAACTCACCACACACACACTTTTTACAGTACACACACCTCACACAGAAACATGCCACTCATCACACACAAACTCCACAGTGCACACACATCACACAGACACACACCATGCAGTTCAAGGATGACACATATCATCCATAGTGCACCTTTCTAAGACACACTCCACTCATCACACAGAAACTCCACAACACACACCTCGCAGAGACTCACAGTATGCACCACACAAATTATGCACAGACACACCACAATGCACACACATTACACAGACACACAACAATCACCTCACACCCTATCCATAATGCAGGCACAACAGACTGTCAAACCTCAGTCACCACACGTACTCAACACACTTCGTCAGTGCACATATTTTACACAGACACCATTCACCACACACACACTCCATGGTGCACAGTCCTCACACAAACATGCACAGCAGAACACACACACATTCCACAGTGCACACACCTCACGCAGACACACACGAGTCTTTAGAAACACATACTACACACTGCACACACCACACACAGACACACACTACACACGACACACCTTCCACAGTGAAGACACCTCATACAGAATCACTACTGACTACACAGTACACAGTGAACACACCTAACAGATACACAAAACACTAACCACACACATTGCACAGTGAAGAAACTTCACAAAGACACACACATGTCACCACAAACACAAACTCTCCATGCACACACCTGTCACAGACACACACTTCTGACCAAACACACACATCACAGTACACACACCACACATAGACACACACCACACACCTCACAATCACACATGGCACTTTGCACACATGAAACAAAACACACACCACTCACCAAACACACACACTACACAATACACACCACTTACACAAACACACATCAATAACTGCACACACACTCCACAGTGCACAAACTTCACAGAAACACACCACTCACCACACACATACTGCTCATTGCAAAAACCTCACACAGACCCAAGTCACTCAGCACCCACTCTTTTCTGAGTACACACACCTCACAAAGACACACATCACTCATTTCACAGACACATTCCACAGTGCACACACCTCACACAGACACACAGTAATCAACACACACACAGACTTCACTGTGCACACACCTCCAGCAGACACACACCACTTAGAATGCACACACTCTCTACAGTTCACACACCTCACACAGAACACATTATGCAACACACACAGTCCAAAGTGCAGACCTTTATAACAGACATAAACCACTTTCCAAACACATTGCCCACTCACACTTTACTGTGGATGCATCTTACAATAACACACAACATTCATTACATGCATAATGCACAGTGCACACACCTCCCACAGGCACACACTAATCACCACAGTCTCACACCCACAGTGCAGAAAACTCTCACAGACACACTCCACTCACCAAACACAAACAGCACAGTTCACAAAATGCAAAATAACACATAGTAGTAACTGCACACACACATTTTATAGTGCACACACCTCACACACACCACTCATGACACACACTCCACATTGAAAAAAATCTCATACAAACGCACGACTGACCCACACACTACACAGTAAATACATTTTATGCAGACAAACAACACTCAAAAAACACACATTCTTTAGTTCACACACCTCACATAGGCACACACCACTCATCACACACAAACTCCACAGTGCACACACCTCACACAGACACCACTCAATTCACACACTTAATGCACACACTACACATAGCACACACATTACACAGACTCAAATCTCACCACACACACCTTATGCAGTGCACACACCTCACACAGAAACACATCACTCATCACACACATACTCCACAGTGCCCACAAATTACACATAAACACACCACGCAGTCCACGAATGCCACACATAATCCAAAGTGCACATATCTAAGACACACACCACTCATCACACGGAAACTACACAACAGACATTTCGCAGAGACACACAGTATGCACCTCACAAATTATGCACAGACACACCACAATGCACACACATCACACAGACCCACAACAATCACCTCATACCCCATCCATAATGCAGGCACCACAGACGGTCACACCCCAGTCAACACACATATTTAACACTCTCACTCAGTGCACACATTTTACACAGACAAACACCACTCACCACACACACGTTGCACAGACCTCACACAAACATGCAAAACAGAAAACACACACACTCCACCATACACACACCTCACACAGACACAAACAACTCTCCAGAAACACATACTAAACTGAACACACCTCAGAAAGACACACAAAACTCACCACACACTGCACACAGTGCACACCTCACTTAGACACATACCACTCATGACACAACTTCCACAGTGAAGACACCTCATACAGAATCACTACTGACCACACACAGTACACAGTGAACACACCTAACAGTGACACAAACCACTAACCACACACACATTCCACAGTGCAGAAACTTCATGGAGATACACACATGTCACCACAAACACACTCTACAGTGCATACACCTGTCACAAACACACACCTCTAAACAAACACACACATCACAGTGTGCAAATTTTACATTGGCACACACCACACAGCTCATAATCACACACATGGCACTGTGCACACACGAAACAGAAACACACCACTCACCATACACACACACTACATAGTGCACACCACTCACACAAACACACAGCAATAACTACAAACACACTCCACAGTGCACAAACCTCAGTCACACACCACTCACTACACACACACCACAGTGCAAAAACCTCACAGACACAAGTCACTCACCACACACACTGTTCTCAGTAATCACACCTCACACAGACACACACCACTCACTTCACACACACTCCAGAGTGCACACACCTCACAGGGACACACACCAATCAACACACACACACTTCACTGTGCACATACCTCCAGGAGACACACTCCAAATAGAATGCACACACTCTCCACAGATTTCACACCTCACACAAAATACACTATGCAACACACACACTAAAGAGTGCAGACACATAGCACAGACACACACCACTAACCAAACACATTGCACACTCACACTTTACTGTGCATGAATTTCACACAGACACACAACACTCATAACATGCATAATACACAGTGCACACACCTCACACAGGCACACACTATGCAACACAGACTCACATACACAGTGCAGACCACTCACATAGACAAACACAACTCACCAAACATCAATTGCACAGTTCACACAATGCAAAAAGACAAATAGCTGTAACCACACACATGCATTCCATAGTGCACACATCTCACACACACCACTCACAACACACTCCACATTGAAAAAATCACATACAAACTCACGACTGATGCACACACTACACAGTAAATACATTTTACACAGAAAAGACACTCAAATAACACACATTACTCAGATCACACCATTCACACAGGCAAACACCACTTATCACACAAAAACTACACCATGCACACATCTAAAAGACACTCATCACCCCATACACACACTTAATGTACACACTCCACATAGCACACACATTACACAGACTCAAAATTCACCACACAATTTTTGCAGTGCACACACCTCACACAGAAACACACCACTTATCACACACAGATTCCCCAGTGCACAACCTTTACACAAACACACACCATGCAGTCCACAGATGCCACACATAATCCATAGTGCACATACCAAAGACACACACCACTCATCACAAAAAATCTCCACAACAGACACCTGACAGAGACACACAGTATGCACCACAGAAATTATGCACAAGCACACCACAAGGCACACACATCACACAGAAACACAACAATCACCTCACACACTTTCCATAATGCAGACATAAAAGACTGTCACACCCCAGTCAACACACCTGTTCAACACACTCAGTGAGTGCACACATTTCACACAGACACACACCACTCACCACACACACTCCATGGTGCACAGACCTTACACAAACATGCACAGCAGAACACAAACACACTCCACAGTGCACACACCTCACACAGACACACACAAGTCTCCAGAAACATGCTAAACCATGAACACACCTCGGAAAGACACACACAACTCACCACACACACTGCACACTGCACACGCCTCACACAGACACACATCACTCACAACACACACCTTCCACAGTGAAGACACCTCATACAGAATCACTAGTGACCACACACAGTAAACAGTGAACACACTAGAGACACAAAACACTAACCACACCCACATTCCACAGTGCAGAATCTTCACACAGACACACATGCTACCACAAACACACTCTAGAGGGCACAAACCTGTCACTGACACACACCTCTGATCTAGCACACACATCACAGTGCACACACCACACATCTGACAGTCACCCACATGGCACTGTGCACACACGAAACACAAACACACACCACTCACAATACACACACACTACACAGTGCACATTACTTATACAAACACACATCAATAACTACAACACACTTCACAGTAAACTAACCTCACAGACACACCACTCACCCCACACACACTGCACAGTGGAATAACCTCACACAGACACCAGTCAATCAACATACACACCCTTCTCAGTACACACACCTCACACAGACACACACCACTCATTTTACACACACTCTCCACAGTGCACACACCTCACAGGGAAACCCACCACTCAACACACACACTTCACTGTGCACATACCTCCAGCAGACACACACCACTTAGAATGCACACACTCTTTACAGCTTGCATGCCTCACACAGAACACACTATGCAACACACACTCCAGAGTGCAGCCACCTAGCACAGACACAGACCACTTACCAAACACATTGCACACTCACATTTTACTGTGCATGCATCTCACACAAACACCCAACACTTCATAACATGCATAATTTATAGTGCACACACCTAACACAGGCACACACTACTCACCACAAACTCACATCCACCGTGCACACACTTCCCAGAGGCACAAACAAGTCTTCAGAAACACATACTACACAGGAAACACACCTCGGAAAGACAAACATCACTCAACACATGCACTCCACACTGCACACACCTCTCACAGACACACAACTCACAACAAACACCTTCCACAGTGAAGACACCTCATGCAGAATCACTACTGACCAAAAACCGTATACAGGGATCACACCTAATGGAGTCACAAACCACTAACCACAACTATATTCCATAGTGCAGAAACATCACACAGAAACACACATGTCACCACAAACACACACTATACAGTGCACACATCTGTCAGAAAAACACACCTTTGACAAAACATACCACATTACAGTGCACACACCACAGAGCTCAAAAACAAACACATGGCACTGTGCACACATGAAACACAAACACACACCACTCACCATACACACACACTACACAGTACACACCACTCACACAAACACACATCAATAGCTACAGACACACTCCACAGGTCACAAACCTCACTGACACACACCACTTTCCACACACACTGCACACACTTCACAGAGACACACACAACTCACGACACACACCTTCCACAGTGAAGACACCTCATACAGAATCACTACTGACCACACACTGTACACAGTGAACACACCTAAGAGAGACACAAAACACTAACATACACACATTCCACAGTGCAGAAGCTTCACGCAGACGCACACATGACACCACAAACACATATGCTACAATGCACACACACATCACAGACACACCTTTCTTACTAAACACACACATTACAGTGCACACAACACACAAAGACACACACCACACACCTCACAATTACACACATGGCACTGTGCACACATGAAACCCAAACACACACCACTAACCAAACACACACCACACAGTGAACACCACTCACACAAACACACCAATAACTGCAAGCACACTCCACAGTGCGCAAACCTCACAGACACACACCACTAACCACACACACTGCACAGTGCAAAAACTTTACACAAACACAATTCACTCACCACACACACTCTTCTCAGTACAAACACCTCACACAGATACACACGGTTCACTTCTCACACACACTTAATGGTGCACACATCTCAAAGGAACAGATTTTCCCAAGACACACACAGTTCACTGTGCAGATAGCTCCAGCAGACACTCACCACTTAGAACGCACACACTCTCCACAGTTATCACACCTCACACTGAACATACTATGCAACAAACACACTCCAGAGTGTAGACACCTAGCACAGACACACATCACTTACGAAACACATTGCACACTCACACTTTACTGTTCATGCATCTCACTCAAACACACAACACGCATTACACACAAGCTCCACCATGCACACACCTCACAGACACTCACCACTCAATACACAAACTTAATGCACACACTCCACATAGCACACACATTACACAGACTCAAAACTCACCATACACACACTTTCCACAGTGCACACACGTCACACAAAAACACCACTCATCACACACAAACTCCACAGTGCACACACATCACACAGACACCACACAGTCCACAAATGCCACACATAATCCATAGTGTACATATCTAAGACACACAGCACTCATCACACAGAAACTCCACAACAGACACCTCAAAGAAACACACAGTATGCACCACACAAATTACACACAGACACACCTCAATGCACACACATCACACAGACACACAATAATCACCTCACACCCTATCCATAATGCAGGAACAATGTACTGTCACACCTGTCATCACACATACTCAACACACTCACTCAGTGCACACATTTTACACAGACACACACCACTCACCACACACACACTGCACAGTGCACAGACCTCACACAAACATGCACTGCAGAACACACACACTCCACAGTGCACACACCTCACAGAGGCACACACAAGTCTCCGGAAACACATACTACACAGTAAACACACCTCAGATAGACACACACCACTCACCACACGAACACTGCACACTGCACACTCCTCACACAGTCACACACCACTCACAACACACACCTTCAACAGTGAAGACAACTCATACAGAATCACTACTTACCACACACTGTCCACAGTGAACACACCTAACAAAGACACAAAACACTAACCACACACACATTCCACAGTGCAGAAACTTCATGCAGACACACATATGTCACCACAATCACACATTCTACAGGGAACACACCTTTCACAGACCCACACCTCTGACCAAACACACACATCACAGTGCAAAAAAACATAGACACACACCACACACCTCACAATCACACACAAAGCACTGTGCACCCAGGAAACACAAACACACACCTCTCAACATACACACACACTACACAGTGCACACCACTCACACAAACACATATCAATAACTACAAACACACTCCAAAGTGCACAAACCTCACAGACACACACCACTCACCACACACACACTTCACACTGCAAAGACTTCACACAGACACAAGTCACTCACCACACACACTCTTTTCAGTACACACACATCACACAGACACACACCACACACTTCACACACACACTTCACAGTGACACACATCAATCAGAACACACAAATTTCACTGTGCATGTACCTCCAGCAGACACACACCACTTAGAACAAAACACTCTCCACAGTTTGCACACCTCACACAGAACACACTATGCAACATGCAAGCTCCAAAGTGAAGACACCTAGCCAGACACACACCACTTACCAAACACATTGCACACTCACACTTTACAGTGCATGCATCTCACACAGAAACACAACACTCATACCATGCATAATACACAATGCACACACCTCACACAGGCACACACTACTCACCACAATCTCACATCCACAGTGAAGACAGCTCACACAGACACACCACTCACCAAACACAAACTGCACAGTTTACAAAACGCTAGAAGTCACATAGCAGTAACCACACACACATTCCATAGTTCACACACCTCACACATGCCACTCATGACACACACTCTCAACATTGAACAAAATGTTATACAAACTCACGACTGACTCACACATTACACAGTAAATACATTTTACATAGATGAACAACACTCAAATGACACACATTTTCAGTTCACACACCTCACACAGGCAAACACCACTCATCACACAAAATCTCCAACATGCACACACCTCACAAAGACTCTCACCACTCAGTACACACACTTAGTGCAAACACTCCACATAGCACACACATTACACAAACTCGAAACTCACCACACACATTATGCAGTGCACACACCTCACACAGAAACTTACCACTCATCACACACAAACTTCACAGTGCACACACATCACACAGAGACACACAATGCAGTTCAAGGATGCCACACATTATCCATAGTGCATATATCTAAGACACACACCACTCATCACACAGAAACACAACAGACACCTTGCAGAGACACACAGTATGCACCACACAAATTTTGCACAGACACACCACTATGCACGCACATCACACAGACACACAACAATCACCTCACACTCTCGATAATGAAGGCAGCACAGAAAGTCACACCCCAGTAAACACACATACTCAGCACAATCTCAGTGAACACATTACACACAGACACACACCACTCACCACACACAAACTCCACAGTGCACAGACCTCACACAAACATGCACTGCAGAACACACACACTCTCCACAGTGCACACATTTTACACAGACACACACCAGACTCCAAAAACACATGCTACACAGTGAACACACCTCAGACACACACCACTCAAGACACACACACTCCACACACCTCTTACAGACACACAACTCACGACAAACACCTTCCACAGTGAAGACACCTCATGCAGAATCACTACTGACCACAAACAGTATACAGTAATCACACCTAACAGTCACAAAACACTAATTACAACTACATTTCATAGTGCAGAAACTTCACACAGAAACACATATGTCACCACAAACACACACTATACAGTGCACACACCTGTCAGAGACACACCTATGACAAAACAGACACATTACAGTGCACACAACACAGAGCTGAAAAAAACACAGGGCACTGTGCACACACGAAACACAAACACACACCACTTACCATACACACACTACACATTGCACACCACTCACACAAACACACATCAATAAGTACAAACACACTCCACAGGTCACAAACCTCACAGACACACACCACTCACCACACACACTGCACACTGCACACACTTCACAGAGACACACACCACTTATGAAACACATTGCACACTCACACTTTACTGTGCATGCATCTCACTCAGACACACAACACTCATTACACACAAGCTCCACCATGCACACACATCACACAGACACTCACCACTCAATACACACACTTAATGCACAAACTCCTCATAGCACACATCTCACACAGAAACACAGAACTCATCACACACAAACTCCAGAGTGCACACACCTCACACAGGCACACAGTAGAAACCACAGTCTCACATTTACAGTGCAGACAACTCACACAGACACACACCACTCACCAAAAACAAGCTGCACAATTTGCACAATGCAAAAAGACACATAGTAGTAACCACACACACATTCCATAGTGCACACACCTCACACACGCCACTCAAGACACACACTCTCCACATTGAGTAAATCTCATACAAACTCACGACTGACACACACATTACACAATAAATACATTTTACACAGGAGAACACTCAAGAAACACACATTCCACTGTTCACACACCTCACACAGGCACACACCACTCATTACACACAAGTTCCACTGCACACACACCTCACACAGACACTCATTACTAAATACACACACTTAATGCACACACTCCACGTAGCAGACACCTCACAAAGAAACACACCAGTCATTACAAAGAAACTCCACAGTGCATACACATTACACACACTCACCACACAGTCCACAGACGCCACACATAATCCATAGTGCACATATCTAAGACACACACCACTCATCACACAGAAACTCCACAAAAGAGCTCACCAAGACACACAGTATGCACCACACAAATTATGCACATACACACCACAATGCACGCACATCCCACAGACACACAATGATCACCTCACACCCTATCCATAATGCAGGCACCACAGATTGTCACACCCCAGTCACCACACATACTCAATACACTCATTCAGTGCACCCATTTTACACAGACACACACCACTCACCATACACACTCCATGGTGCACACACCTAACACAGACACACACAAGTCTTCAGAAACATACTAGACAGTGAACACAACACAGAAAGACACACATTACTTACTACACACAGACTTAACACTGCACACACCTCACACAGACACACACCACTCACAGCACACACTTTCCAAAGTAAAGAACCCTCATACAGAATCACTGCTGACCACACACTGTACATAGTGAACACACCTAACAGAGATACAAAACACTAAACACACACACATTCCACAGTGCAGAAACTTCATACAGACACACACGTCACCACAAACACACACTCTACAGTGCACAACCTGTCACAGACACACACCTCTTACCAAACACACACATCACAGTGCACAAACCACACATAGACACACATGACGCACCTCACAATCACACATATGGCACTGTGCACATTCAAAACACAAGCACACATCACTCACCATACACACACAGTACACAGTGCACACCACTCACACAAACACATAAATAACTACAAACACACTCCACAGTGCACAAACCACACGGACACACACCACTCACCACACACACTGCACAGTGCAAATACCTCACACATACACAAGTCACTCAGCACACACACACTTAGTACACACACCTCGACCCAGACACAAACCACTCACTTCACACACACATTCCTCAGTGTACACACCTCACAGGGACACAGGCAAATGAGGACACACACACTTCACTGTGCACATACCTCCAGCAGACACACACAACTTAGAACAAAACACTCTCCACAGTTTGCACACCTCACAAAGAACACACTATGCAACACACACACTCCAGAGTGCAGAAACCTAGCACGGACACACACCACTTACCAAACATTGCACACTCAGATTTCTCAGTGCGTGCATCTCACACAGACACACAACACTCATAAGATGCATAAAACAGTGCAAACACCTAACATAGACACACACTAATCACCACAGACTCACATACACTGTGCAGAAAACTTACACAGACACACAGCACTCACCAAACACAAACTGCACAGTTCACAAAACGCAAGAAGACACATAGCAGTAACCACACACACATTCCATAGTGCACACACCTCACACATGCATCTCATGACACACACTCTTCACAATAAAAAAATCTCATACAAACTCACGACTGATAACCACACTACACAATAAATAAATTTTATGCAAACAAACAACACTCAAACGAAACACATTTTTCAGTTCACACACCTCACACAGGCACACACCACTCATCACACACAATCTCCACCATGCACACACCTCACACAGACACTCACCACTCAATACACAAACAATGCACACACTCCACAGAGCAAAAGCAATACAGAGACTCAGAACTCACCACACAAACACTTTGCAGTGCATACACCTAACACAGAAACACACCACTCATCACACACAAACTCCACAGTGCACACACATCACACAGACACACACCACACAGCCCACAGATGCCACACATAATTTATAGTGCACATATCTAAGACACACACTGCTCAACACACAGAATCTCCACAACAGACAACTCACAGAGACACACAGTTTGCACCACACAAATTATGCACAGACACACCACAATGCACACACATCACAGACACACAACAATCACCTCACACCCTATCCACAATGCAGGCACCACAGATTGTCACACCCCAGTCACCACACATAATCAACACACTCACTCAGTGCACACATTTTACAAAGACACACACCACTCACCACACACACTCCAGGGTGCACAGACTTTACACAAACATGCCCTGCAGAACACACACACAATCCACAGTGCACACACCTCACACAGAAACACACAAGTCTACAAAAACACATACTGCACAGTGAACACACCTCAGACACACACACCACTCACCAAACACAAACTGCACACTGCACACACGTTACACAGACACACACCACTCACGTCACACACCTTTCACAGTGAAGACATCTCAAACAGAATTACTACTGACCACACACAGTACACAGTGAACACACCTAACAGAGACACAAAACACTAAATACACACACATTCCACAGTGCAGGAACTTCATGCAGATGCACACATGTCACCACAAACACACACTCTACAGTGCACACACCCATCACAGACACACACCTGTTACCTAACAGACACATCACAGTGCACACACCACACATAAACACACACCACACACTTTACAATTACACAAATGGCACTGTGCTCACATGAAACACAAACACACAACACTCAGCATACACACACTACACAGTGCACACCACCACAACACACTCATGAATTACTACAAACACACTCCACAGTGCACAAACCTCACAGAAACACACCACTCACAACACACACACTGCACAGAGCAGAAACTTCACACAGACACAAGTCACTCACCACACACCCTCTTCTAAGTACACACATCTCACACAGACACACACCACTCACTTCACACACACACTCTGCAGTGCACACACCTCACAAAAACACACCCCAATCAGAACACACACATTTTACTTTGCACATCTTCTATCAGACACACACCAATTAGAATGCACACACCTCCACAGTTTGCACACCTCACACAGAACACACTATGCAACACACACACTTTGGAGGGCAGACACCTAGCACAAACACACACCACTTACCAAACTCATTGCACACTCACACTTTACTGTGCATGCATCTTACACAAACACACAACACTCATAACATGCATAATACACAGTGCACACACCTCACACAAGCACACACTACTCACCACAGACTCACATCCACAGTGCAGACAACTCACACAGACACACACCACTCACCAAACACAAACTGCACTGTTCACACAATGCAAAAAGACACATAGCAGTAACCACACACACATTCCATAGTGCACACTCCTCCCACAGGCACACACTACTCACCACAGACTCACATCCACAGTGCAGACAACTCACACAGACACACACCACTCACCAAACACAACCTGCACTGTTTACACAATGCAAAAAGACACATAGCAGTAACCACACACACATTCCATAGTGCACACACCTCACACATTCCACTCACAACACACTCTCCACATTGAAAAATTTCATACAAACTCACAACTGACACAAAGAGTACACCATAAATACATTTTACACAGACAAACAACACTCAAATAACACACATTCCTCAGTTCACACATCTCACACAGGCACACACCACTCATCAAACACAAACTTTATTGTGCACACATCTCACACAGACACTCACCACTCAATACACAAACTTAATGCACACACTCCACATAGCACACACATTTCACAGACTCAAAACTCACCACACACACTTTCTGCACTGCACACACCCCACACAGAAACAGCACTAATCACACACAAACTCCACAGTGCACACTCATCATACAAACACACATCATGCAGTCCACGGATGCCACGCATAATTCATAGTGCACATATCTAAGACAAACACCACTCATCACACAGAAACTTTACAACAGACACCTCACAGAAACACACAGTTTGCACCACACAAATTATGCACACACAAACCACAATGCAATTACATCACACAGACACACAACAATCACCACACACCCTATTTATAATGCAGGCACCACAGACTGTCACACCACAGTCACCACACATACTTAACACACTCACTCAGTGCACACATTTCACACAGACACACACCACTCACCACACACACACTCCATGGTGCACAGACCTCACTCAAATATGCACTGCAGAATACATACACACTCCACAGTACACACACCTCACAGACACACATACAAGTCTCCAGAAACACATACTACACAATGAACACACCTCAGATAAACACACAACACACCACAAACACACACCCAACTGCACACACCTCACACAGACACCACTCACGACAAACACCTTCTACAGTGAAGACACCTCATACAGAATCACTACTGGCCACACAAAGTACATAGAAACACACCTAACAGAGACACAAAACACTAACCACACACACATTCCACAGTGAAGAAACTTTACAAAGACACACACATGTTACCACGAACACACAATCTACAGTGCACACACCTGTCAGACACACACCTTTGACCAAACACACACATCACAGTGCACACACCACACATAGACACACACCACACACCTCACAATTACACACATGGCACTGTGCACACATGAAACACAAACACACACCACTCACCATACACGCACTATCCAGTGCACACCACTCACAAACACACATCAATGACTACACACACACTCCACAGTGCACAAACTTCACAGAAAAACACCACTCACCACACACACTGCACAGGGCCAAAACCTCACACAGACACAAGTCACTCACCACACACCCTCTTCTCAGTACCCAAACCTTACATAGACACACACCACTCATTTCACACACACACTCCACAGTGCACACACCTAACAGGGACACACACCAATCACCATGCACACAATTTACTTTGCACATACCTTTAGCAGACACACATCACTTAGAACGCACACACTCTTCACAGTTCGCACACCTCACACAGAACACACAGTGCAACACACACAATCCAGAGGGCAGACAACTTGCACAGACACACGCTACTTACCAAACACATTGCACACTCACACTTAACTGTGCATGCATTTCACACAGACATAAAACACTCATAACATGCATAAAACACAGTGCACACACCTCACACAGGCACACACTACTCACCACAGACTCACATCTACAGTGCAAAGAACTCACACAGACACACACCACTCACCAAACACAAACGGCACAGTTTACACATCACAAAAAGACACATAGCAGTAACCACACACATTCCTTATTGCACACACCTCACAAATGCCACTCACGACACACACTCTCCACATTTAAAAAAATCTCATACAAACTCATGACTAACACACACACTACACAGTACATACATTTGACACAAACAAACAACACTCAAAAAACACATATTTCTCAGTTCACACACCTCTCACAGGCACACACCACTCATCACACACAAACTCCACCATGCACACACCTCACACAGACCCTCACCACTCAATACACACACTTAATGCACACACAACACATAGCACACACATTACACAGACTCAAAACTCTTCACACACACTTCCTGCAGTGCACACACCTCACACAAAAACACATCACTCATCACAAACAAACCCCACAGTGTGCACACATCACACATACACACACCATGCAGTTCATTGTCACCACACATAATCTATAGTGCACATATATAAGACACACACCAATCATCACAAAGAAACTCCACAACAGACACCACGCAGAGACACACAGTATGCACCACATAAATTATGCACAGACACAAGACAATACACACACACCATACAGACAAACCAGTCACCTCACACACTATCCATAATGCATGCACCACAGATTGTCACACCTGTCACTACACATACTCAACACACTCTTTCAGTGTACACATTTCACACAGACACACATAACTCACCACACACACTCCATGATGCACAGACCTCACACAAACATGCACTGCAGAACACACACACACTCCACAGTGCACACACCTCACAAAGAAACACACAAGTCTCCAGAAACACATACTACACAGTGAATGCACCTCAGAAAGACACACACCTCTCACCACACACACACTGCAGGCTGCATACACATTATATAGACACACCACTCACAACACACACCTTCCACAGTGAAGACACCTTATACAGAATCACTACGGACCACACACAGTACACGGTGAACACACCTAACAGAGACACAAAACACTAACCACACACACATTCCACAGTGCAGAAACTTCACACAGACACACACATGTCACCACAAACACACAATCTAAAGTACACACACCTGTTTCAGACACACACCTTTGACCAAACACACAAATCACAGTGCACACACCACACATAGACACACACCACAGAATCACACACATGGCACTGTGCACATACAAAACAAAAACACACAAAAACTCACCATACACACACACTACACAGTGCACACCACTCACACAAACACATATCAATAATTACAAACACACTCCATAGTGCACAAACCTCACACACACCACTCACAACACACACACTGCACAGTGTGAGAACCTCACACAGACACACGTCACTCACCACACACCCTTTTCTCAGTACACACACCTCACACAGAAAAACACCACTCACTTCACACACACACACCACAGTGCACACACCACACAGGGACAAACCCCAATCAGCACACACACTTCACTGTGCACATACCTCCAGAAGACACACACCACTAAGAACACACACACTCTTCACAGTTTGCACACCTCACATAGAACACACTGTGCAACAAACACTCTCCAGAGTGCAGACACCTAGCACTGACACACACAACTTACCAAACACATTGCACACTCACACTTTATGGTGCATGCATCTCACACAGACACACAACTCTCATAACGTGAATAAAACACAGTGCACACACCTCACACAGGCACACACTACCCACCACAGACTCACATCCACAATGCAGACAACTCACACAGACACACACCACTCACCAAACACAAACTGCACAGTTCATGCAACGAAAAGAGACACATAGCAGAAACCCCACCCACACTTCATATTACACACACCTCACACACGCCACTAATGACACACACTCTCCACATTGAATAAATCTCATACAAACTCATGACCAACACACACACTATACAATAAATACATTTTACACAAACAACTCAAAAAACACACATTCCTCAGTTCACACACCTCACACAGGCACACACCACTCATCACAAACAAGATCCACCATGCACACACATCACAGACTCACCACACAATACACACACTTAGTGCACACACTCCACTTAGCACACACGTTACACAGACTCAAAACTCACCACACAAACACATTTCACAGTGCATAACCTCACATAGGAAAACACCACTCATCACACACAAATTCCACTGTGCACACACATCACACAGACTCACACCATGCAGTTCACGGATGCCACATATAATCTAAATTGAACATATCTAAGACACACACCACTCATCACACAGAAACTCTACAACAGACAACTCACAGAGACACACAGTATGCATCACACAAATTAGCCACAAACACACCACAGGCACACACATCAAAGACATGCAACAATCACCTCACACCCTATCCATAATGCATGCACCACAGACTGTCACACCCCAGTCACCACACATACTCAACACACTCAATCAGTTTACACATTTTACACAGACACACACCACTCACCACACACACTCCACGGTTTACAGACCTCACGCAAAAATGCACTGTAGAACACAAACACACTCCACAGTGCACACACCTCACACAGACACACACGTCTTGAGAAACACATACTACACAGGAAACACAGCTCAGAAAGACACACACCACTCACCATAAACAAACTGCACACTGCACACAACTCACACAGACACACACCACTCATGACACACAACTTCCACAGTGAAGACACCTCATAAAGAATTACTGACCACACACTGTACACAGTGAACACACCTAACAGAGATACAAAACACTAACCACACACATTCCACAGTGCAGAAACTTCACGCAGACACACACATGTCACCACAAACACACACTATACAGAGCACACACCAGTCACAGACACACACCTCTGAACAAACACACACATCACAGTGCACACACCACACATAGACACACACCTCACACCTCACAATCACACTCATGTCACTGTGCAGATGTGAAACACAAACACACAACACTCACCATACACACACACTACACAGTGGACACCACTCACACAAACACACATCAATAACTACACATACACTCCACAGTCCACAAACCTCACAGACACACACCACTCACCACACACTTCACAGTGCAAAAGCCTCACACAGACAAAAGTCACTCGCAACACAACCTCTTCTCAGTACACACACCTCACACAGACACACCACTCATGACACACATCTTCCACAGTGAAGACACCTCATACAGAATCACTACTGACCACACACCATACACAGTGAACACACCTAATGAAGACAAAACACTACACACACACACGTTCCAAAGTGCAGAAACTTCATGCAGACAGAAACATGTCACCACAGACACACACTCTACACTTCACACACCTGTCACAGACACACACCATTGAACAAACACACATGCTACAGTGCACACACCACACAGACACACAGTACACACCTCACAATCACACACAAGGCACTGCACAAACATAAAACACAAACACACACCACTTACCATACATACACACTACACAGTGCACAGCACTCACACAAACACACATCAATAACTACCAACACTCTCAACAGTGCACAAACCTCACAGACACACACCACTCACCACACAGACACTGCACAGTGCAAAAACCTCACACAGACACAAGTCACTCACCACACACACTCTTCTCAGTACACACACCTCATACAGACACACACCACTTACTTCACTCACACTCTACAGTGCACACACCTCACAGGAACACACCCCAATAAACACAAACACACTTCACTGTGCACATACCTCCAGTAATAATACACCACTTAGAACTCACACACTCTTCACAGTTTGCACACCTCACACTGAACACACTATGCCACACACACACTCCAGAATGCAGACACCTAGCACAGACACACACCACTTACCAAACACATTGCAGTCACACTTTACTGTGCATGCAGCTCATACAGACACACAACACTCATAACATGCATAATACACAGTGAACACACCTCACACTGGCACACACTACTCACCACAGACAAACATCCACAGTGCAGACAACTCAAACTGACACACACCACTCACCAAACACAAACTGCACAGTTCACACAATGCAAAAAGACACATAGCAGTAACCACACACACATTCCCTAGTCACACACCTCACATATCCCACTCACAACACACACTCTCCACATTAAAAAAATCTCATAAAAACTCACGACTGACACACACACTACACAGTATATACATTTTACACAAACAAAAAACACTAAAAAAACACACATTCCTGTTCACACACCTCACACAGGCACACACCACTCCTCACACACAAGCTTCATTGTGCACACACCTCACAAAGACACTCACCACTCAATACACACACTTAATGCACACACTACACATAGCGCACACGTTACACAGACTCACAACTCACCACAAACACACTTTCCACAGTGCACACACCTCACACAGAAACTCACAACTAATCACACACAAACTCCCCATTGCACACACATCACACACACACCACACAGTCCACGGACACCACACATAATCCATAGTGCACATATCTAAGGCACACACCACTCATCACACAGAAACTCCACAACAGACACCTCGCAGAGACACACTGTATGCAACACATAAATTATGCACAGACACAGCACAATGCACACACCTCACACAGACTCACAACAATCACCTCACACAATATTCGTAATTCAGGCACCACAGACTGTCACACCCCAGTCACCAAAAATACTCAACACACTCACTCAGTGCACACATTTCACACAGACACACACCACTCACAACACACACTCCACAGTGCACAGACCTCACACAGACACACACAAGTCTTCAGAAACATATACTACAAAGTGAACACACCTAAGAAAGACACACATCACTCACCAAACAAACACTGCACACTGAACACACCTCACATAGACACACACCACTCATGACACACATCTTCCACAGTGAAGACACCTCATACAGAATCACTATTGACCACACACAGTACACAGTGAACACACCTAACAGAGACACAAAACACTAACCACACACATTCCACAGTGCAGAGGGTTCACACAGACACACACATGTTACCACAAACATACACTCTACAGTGCATACATCTGTCACAGACACACACCTCTGAACAAACACACACATCACAGTGCACACATGACAGACACACATTACACACCTCACAATCACAGACATGGCACTGTGCACCCACAAAACAAGAACACACAGCACTCAGCATACACACACTACACAGTTCACACCACTCACACAAACACACATCAATAACTATAAACACACTCCACAGCTCACGAACCTCACAGACACACACCACTCACCACACACACATTACACAGTGCAAAAACCTCACACAGACACAAGTCACTCCACACTCTTCTCAGTACACACACATCACACAGAAACACAACACTCACTTCACACACACACTCCACAGTGCACACACCTCACAGGGACACACCCCAATAAGCACACACACAGTTCACTGTGCACATACCTCCAGCAGACACACCACTTAGAATGCACACACTCTCCAATGTTTGCACACCTCACACAGAACACACTATGCAACACACACACTCCAGAGTGCAGACACCTATCACAGACACCCACCACTTACCAAACATTGAACACACACACTTTACTTTGCATATATCTCACACAGACACACAACATTCATAACATGCATAATGCATGGTGCACACACCACACACTGGAACACACTTTTTATCACAAACTTACATCCACAGTGCAGACAACACACACAGACCCACACCACTCACCAAACACAAACTGCACAGTTCACACAATGCGAAAATACACATAGCAGTAACCACACACACATTTCATAGTGCACACACCTCACACACGCCACTCATGAAACACACTCTCCACATTTAGAAAATTTTATACAGACTCACCACTGACACACACACTACACAGTAAATACATTTTACACAGACAACACTCAAAAAACACACATTCCTTAGTTCACACACCTCAGAAAGGCACACACCACTCATCACACAAAAGCTTCACCATGCACCCACCACACACACTCACCGCTCAATATGCACACTTAATGCACACACTCAGCACACACCTCACACAGAAACACACCACTCATCACACACAAACTTTACAGTGCACACACATCACACAGACACACACCACGCAGTCCACGGATGCCACCTATAATTCATAGTGCACATATCTTAGACACACAGCACTCATTACACAGAAGCTCCACAACAGACACCTCACAGAGACATACAGTATGCACCACACAAATTATGCACAGACTCACCACAATTCACACACGTCACACGGAAACACAATAATTACCTCACACTTTATTCATAAGGCAGGCACCACAGACTGTCACACCCCAGTCACCAGACATACTCAACACACACACTCAGTGCACACATTTAACACAGACACACACCACTCACCACACACACTGTAAACTGCACACATCTCACACAGACACACACCACTCAGTACACACACTTTCCACAGTAAAGACCCCTCATACAGAATCACTACTGACCACACACAGTACACAGTGAACACACCTAACAGAGACATAAAACACTAACCACACACATATTCCTCAGTGCAGAAACTTCACGCAGACACAAACATGTCACCACAAACACACACTCTGAAGTGCACAAACCTGTCACAGACACACACCTCTGACCAAACACACACCTCACAGTGCACACACCACACAGACACACACCACACACCTGACAATCACGCATATGGCACTGTGCACACACAAAACACAAACACACGTCACTCATCATACACACACTACACAGTGCACACCACTCACACAAACACACATCAATAACTACAAACACACTCCACAGTGCACAAATTTCACAGACACACACCACTCAACACACACACACTGCACAGTGCAAAAACCTCACACAGACAAGTCACTCACCACACACATTCTACTCAGTATGCACACCTCACACAGACACACGCCACTCACTACACACACATTCCACAGTGCCCACACCTCACAGGGACATACCCCAAAGAGCACATACACACTTCACTGTGCACATACCTTCAGCAGACACACACCACTTAGAAGGCACACACTCTTCACAGTTCACACACCTCACAGAACACACTATGCAACAAACACATTCCAGAGTGCAGACACCTAGCACAGAAACACACCACTTACTAAACTCATTGCACACTTACACTTTACTGTGCATGCATCTCACACAGACACACGACATTCATAACATGCATAATACACAGTGCACACACCTCACACAGGCACAAACTACTCACTGCAGACTCACATCCACATTGAACACAACTCACACAGACACACACCCCTCACCAAACTGCACAGTTCACACAATGCAAAATGATACATAGCAGTAACCACACACACATTCTATAGTGCACACACCTCACACACTGCACTCATGATACACACTCTCCACATTGAGAAAATCTCATACAAACTCACAACTGACACAACCACTACACAGTAAATACATTTTACACAGACAAACAACACTCAAAAAACACACATTCCTCAGTTCACACACCTCACACAGGCACACACCACTCATCACACACAAGTTCCACTGTGCACACACCTCACATAGACACTCACCACTTTATGCACACACTTAATGCACATGCTTTACCTAGCACACCCATTACACAGACTCTCAACTCACCACACACACAATTTCTGCAGTGCACACACCTCACACAGAAACACACCACTCATCACACAAAACTCCACAGTGCACACACATCACACAGACACAAAACACACTGTCCATGGATGCCACAAATAATCCATAGTGCACATATCTAAGACACACACCACTCATTACACAGAAACTCCACAACAGACACCTCCCAGAGACAAACAATATGCACCACACAAATTACACACAGACACACCACAATGCACACACATCACACAGACACAAAACAATCACCTCACACTTTATCCATAATGCAGGTAGAACAGGCTGTCACACCCCGGTCACCACACATACTCAACAAACTCACTCAGTGCACACATTTCACACTGAAACACACCACTCACCACACACACTCCACAGTGCACAAACCTCACACAAACATGCACTGCAGAACACACACCCTCCACAGTGCAAACAACTCACACAGACACACAGAAGTCTCCAGAAACACATACAGCACAGTGAACACACCTCAGAAAAAGCACACCACTCACCACACACACTGCACACTCTTCACACAGACACACACAACTCACTACACACACCTTCCACAGGGAAGACACTGCATAATCGCTACTGAACAGAGTACACCGTGAACACACCTAACAGAGATACAAAACACTAACCACACACACATTCCACAGTGCAGAAGCTTCACACTGACACACATATGTCACCACAAACACACACTCTACAGTGCACACTCCTGTCACAGACACACACCTCTGACCAAACAGAACCATCACAGTGCACAAAACACACATAGACACACACCACACACCTCACAATTACACACGTGGAACTGTGAACACACAAACACAAACACAAACCACTCACCAAACACACACACTACACAGTGCACACCACTCACACAAACACACATCAATAATTACAACACACTCCACAGTGCACAAACCTCACAGAAACACACCACTCACCATATACACTGCACAGTGCAAAAACCTCAGACCACATTCACTCACCACACACACTCTTCTCAGTACACACACCTCACACAGACACACACCACTCATTTCAAACACACACTCCACAGTGCACACATCTCACAGGGAGACACCCCAATCAGCACACACACACTTCACTGTGCACATATCTTAGACACACACCACTTAGAATGCACTCACACTCCAGAGTTCACACACCTCACATAGAACACACTATGCAACACACACATGCCAGAGTGCAGACACCTAGCACAGACACACACCACTTACCAAACACATTGCACACTCACGCTTTACTGTGCATTCATCTCACTCAGACACACAACACTCATAACTTAAATAATACACAGTGCACACACCTCACAAAGACACACATTACTCACCACAGACTCACATCCACAGTGCAGACAACTCACAGTCACACACCACTCACCAAACACAAACTGCATAGTCCACACAATACTAAAAGACACATAGCAGTAACCACACACAAACATTCCATAGTGCACATACCTCACACACGCCACTCATGACACACTCTCTACATTGAGAAAATCTGATACAAATTCATGACTGACACACACACTACAAAGTAAATACATCTTACACAGACAAACAACACTCAAAAAACACATTCCTTAGTTCACACACCTCACACAGGCACACACCACTCATCACACACAAGCTCCACCATGGACACACCTCACAAAGACACTCACCACTCAATATACAAATTTAATGCACTCATTCTGAATAGCACACACATTACACAGTCTCAAAACTCACCACACACACACTATTGGTAGTGAACACAACTCACACAGAAACACACCACTCATCACACACAAACTCCACAGTGCACACACATCACACAGACACACATCATGCAGTCCATGGACGCCACACATAATCCATAGTGCACATATTTAAGTCACACACCACTCATCACACAGAAACTTCACAACAGACACCTCACAGAGACACACAGTAAGCAACACATAAATTATGCACAGACACACCACAACACACACACCTCACACAGATGCACAACAATCACCTAACACCATATCTGTAATGCAGGCATCACAATCTGTCACACCCCAGTCACCACACATACTCAACACACTCAGTGCATGCATTTCACACAGACACACACCACTCACCACACACACTCTCCATGGTGCACAGACCTCACACAAACTTACACTGCAGAACACACACACATTCCACAGTGCACACACCTCACACAGACACACACAAGTCTCCAGAAACACATACTACAGAGAACACACCTCAGAAAGACACAGACCACTCACCACACACACACTGCACACACCTCACACAGACACACACCACTCACGATACACACCTTCCACAGTAAGAACACCTCATGCAGAATCACCACTGACCACACACAGTACACAGTGAACACTCCTAACAGAGACACAAAACACTAACCACACACATATTCCTCAGTGCAGAAACTTCACGCAGACACACATCACCAAAAACACACACTCTAAAGTAAAAACATCTGTCACAGACACACACCTCTGAACAAACACACACAACACAGTGTACACACCACACACCTCAAATTTACACACGTGGCAATGTGCACACATGAAACACAAAAACACACCACTCACAGGACACACACACTACACAGTGCACACCACTCACAAACTCACATCAATAACTACAAACACACTCCACAGTGCACAAACCTCACAGATACACACCACTCAACACACACACTGCACAGTGCAAAAACCTTACACAGACATAAGTCACTCACCACATACTCTTCTCAGTACACGCACCTCACACAGAAACACCACTCACTTTACACACACACTCCACAGTGCACATAATTCACAGGGACACTCACCTATCAGCACATACTTCACTGTGCACATACCTTTAGCAGACACACACCACTCAGAATGCACATGCACTCCAGAGTTTGCTCACGTGACACAGTACACACTATGCAACATGCACACTCTGAGTGCAGACACCTAGCACAAACACATCACTTAGCCAACACATTGCAGACTCACACTATAATATGCATGTATCTCACACAGATACCCAACGCTCATAACAGGCATAATACACTGTGCACATACCTCATACCGGCACGCACTACTCACCACAGACTCATATCCACAGTGCAGACAACTCACACAGGCACACACCACCCACTAAACAGCACAGTTCACACAATGCAAAAAGACAATAGCAGTAACCACACACACGCCTTCCATAGTGCACCCACCTCACACACACCACTCATGACACACACTCTCCACATTGAAAAAATTTTACACAAACTTATGACTGACATACACACTACACAGTAAATACATTTTACTCAGACAAAAAAGACTCAAAAAATACATATTTTACAGTTGACACACCTCTCACAGGCACACACCACTCATCAGACACAAATACCACTGTGCACATCCCTCACACAGACACTCACCACTCAATACACACACTTAATGCACACACTCCACATAGCACACACATTACACAGACTCAAAACTCTTCACACACACTTTCTGCAGTGCACACACCTCACACCTCACACATCACTCATCACACACAAACTTCACAGTGCACACAAATCACACAGATTCACACCACACATTCCAAGAATGCCACACATAATTCATAGTGCACATATTTAAGACACACACCACTCATCACAGAGAAACTCCACAACAGACATTTCCTAGAGACACACAGTATGAAACACACAAATTATGCACAGACACACCACAATGCACACACATCACAAAGACACACAACAATCACCTCACACCCTATCCCTAATGCAGGCACCAGAGACTGTCACACCCAAGTCACCACACTCAACACAGTCAGTGCACACATTTAACACAGACACTCACTATTCACCACACACACACTCCACAGAGCTCAGACCTCACACAAACATGCACAGCAGAACACAAACACTCGAGTGCACACACCTCACACAGACACACAGAAGTCTCCAGAAACACATAGTACACACTGCACACACCTCACAGAGACACACAACACACACAACACATCTTCCACAGTGAAGACACCTCATACAGAATCACTACTGGCCACACAAAGTACACAGTGAATACACGTAACAGAGACACCAAACACTAACCACACACACATTCCACAGTGCAGAAACTTTATGCAGACACACATATGTCACCACAAACTCACTCTACAATGCACAAACCTGTATCAGACACACACCTCTGACCATAAACACACATCACAGTGCACACACCACACATAGACACACACCACACACCTCACAATCACACATATGGCACTTTGCACACACAAAACCCAAACACACGCCAATCACCATACACAAACTACACAGTGCGCACCAATCACACAAACAGACATTAATAACTACAAACACACTCCACAGAGCACAAACTTCAGACACACCACTCACCACACACACTGCACAGGGCAAAAACCTCACACAGACACTAGACATTCACCACACACATTCTTCTGAGTACCCACACCACACAGACAAACAACACTCACTTCACACACACTCCACAGTGCACACACTTCACAGGGGCAAACACCAATCAACAAACACACACTTCACTGTGCATATACATCCAGCAGACACACACCACTTAGAACCCACACAATCTCCACAGTTCGCACAGCTCACACAGAACACACTATGCAACACACACTCCAGAGTGCAGCCACCTATCACAGACACACACCACTTACCAAACACATTGCACACTCACACTTTAATGTGCATGCATCCACAGAGACACCCAACACTCATAACATGCATAATACACAGTGCACACACCTCACACAGGCACAAACTATTCATCACAGACTCACATCAACAGTGCAGACAACTCACACAGACACACAACCCTCACCAAACAAAAACTGCACAGTTCACACAATGCAAAAAGACACATAGCAGTAACCACACACACACATTCCGTAGTGCACACACCTCACACACGCCCCTCATAACATACACTCTCCATATTGAAAAAATCTCATACAAACACCACTGACACACACTACACAGTAAATACATTTTACACAGAAAAACAACACTCAAAAAACACACATTTATCAGTTCACACACGTCACAAGGCACACACCACTCATCACACACAAATTCCACCATGTACACACCTCAAACCGACACTCACTACTCAATACACACAATGCACACACTCCACATAGCACTCACATTACACAGACTCAAAACTCACCACACAAAACATTCTACAGTGCACACACTTCACACAGAAACACATCACTCATTACACACAAACTCCACAGTGCACAAAATTACACAGACACACACCACAAAGTCCACAGATGCCACACATAATCTATAGTGCACATATCTAAGACACACACCACTCATCACACAGAAACTCCACAGCAGATACCTCACAGAGACACACAGTATGCATCACACAAATTACACAGACACACCAAAATGCACACACATCACACAGAAACACAACAATCACCTCACACCCTATCCATAATTTAGGCAACACACACTGTCACACCCCAGTTACCACACATAATAAACACATTCTCTCAGTTCACACATTTAACACAGACACACACCACTCACAACACACTCACTCCACGGTGCACAGACCTCACACAGACACACACAAATCTCCAGAAACACATACTACACAGTAAACGCACCTCAGATAGACACACACCACTCACCACACAAACAGTACACACTGCACACAAATTAGAAAGACACACACCACTCACGAAGCACACCTTCCACAGTGAAGAAACCTCATACAGAATCACTATTAACCATACACAGTACACAGTGAACACAACCAACAGTGACACAAAACACTAACCACACATACCACAGGGCAGAAACCACCTAGACACACACATGTCACCACAAACACACTCTACAGTGCACACACCTGTCACAGACACACACCTTTGACCAGACACATCACAGTGCACACACCACCCATAGACACACAAAAAACACCTCACAATCACAAACATTGCACTGTGCACACACGAAATGCAAACACACACCACTCACCATACACACACACTACATAGTGCACACCACTCACACAAACACATAACAATAACTGTAAACACACTCCACAGTGTACAAAGCTCACAGACACACATCACTCACCACACACACTGCACAGTGCAAAAACCTCACACAGACACAAGTCACTCACCACACACACTCTTCTCAGTACACACACCTTATACAGACACACACCACTCATTTCACACACAAACTCCACAGTGCACATACCTCCCAGGGACACACTCCAATCAGAACACACAAACTTCACTGTGCACATACCTCCAGCAGACACACACCTCTTACAATGTACACACTCTCCAGTTTGCACACCTCAAAGAGAACATACTATGCAGCACACACACTCCAGAGTGCAGACACCGACAACAGACACAAACCACTTTCCAAACACATTGCACACTCACACTTTACTGTGCATACATCTCACACAGACACACACCACTCATAACACGAATATTATGCAGTGTACACACCTCACACAGGCACACACTACTCACCACAAACTCACATTCACAGTGCAGACAACTCACAAAAACACACACCACTCACCAAACACAAACTGCACAGTTCACATAATGCAGAAAAACACATAGCAGTAACCACACACATGCACTCCATAGTGAGCATACCTCACACATGCCACACATGACACACACTTTCCACATTTAGAAAATCTCATACAAACTCATGACTGACACACACTACACAGTAAATACAGTTTACACAGACAAACAACACTCAAAAAACACATGTCTCAGTTCACACACCTCACACAGGTACACAACACTCATCACACACAAACTCCACCATGCACACACCTCACACAGACACTCACCACTCAATACACACACTTTATGCACACATTCCATATAGCACACACATTACTCAGACTCAAAACTTACCACACACACTTTCCACAGTGCACACACCTCACACGGAAACACACCACTCATCACACAGAAACTGCAGAGTGCACACAAATAACACAAACACAGCCCATGCAGTCCACGAATGCCACATATAATCCATATTGCACATATCTAAGACACACACCACTCATCACACAGAAACTCCACAACAGACACCTCACAGAGACACACAATATGCACCACACAAATTACACACAGACACACAACAATGCACACACATCACACAGCACACAACAATCACCTCACACCCTATCCATAATGCAGGCACCACAGACTGTCATACCCCAGTCACCACACATACTCAACACACACACTCATTGCACACATTTCACACAGACACACAGCACTCACGACACACACACTCCACGGTGCACAGACCTCACACAAACATGCACTGCAGAACACACACAGACTCCACAGTGCACACACGTCACACAGACACACACAAGTCTCCAGAAACACATACTACAATGTGAACACACCTCAGAAAGACACACCACTCACCATGCTCACACTGCACACTGCACACACCTCACACAGACACACACCACTCAACACACACACCTTCTACAGTGAAGACACCTCATACAAAATCACTACGGACCACACACAGTACAAGGTGAACACACCTAACAGAGACACTGAACACTAACCACACACACATTTCACAGTGCAGAAACTTCATGAAGACACACACATGTCACCACACTCACTCTACAATGCACACACCTGTCACAGACACACACCTTTGACAAAACAGACACATCACACTGCAAACACCTTTCATAGACAGACACCACACACCTCACAGTCACACACATGGCACTTTGCTCATGATAAATGCAAACACACACCACTCACCATACACAAACATTACACAGTGCACACCACTCACACAAACTCATATCAATAACTATAAACACACTCCACAGTGCACACACCTCACAGGGACACACCCAAATCAGCACACACAGAATTCACTGTGCACATACCTCCAGCAGATAAGCACCACTTGGAACACAAACACTTTCCATTGTTTGCACCCATCACACATAACACACTATGCAACACACACACTCCAGAGTGAAGCCATTTAGCACAGACACACACCACTTAAAAAACACATTGCACACTTACACTTTACTTTGTATGCATCTCACACAGACACACAACACTCATGACATACATAATACACAGTGCACACACCTCACACAGGCACACACTGTTCACCACAGACTCACATCCACAGTGCAGACAACTCACACAGATGAACAACACTCACCATACAAAAACTGCAAAGTTCACAGAATGTAAAATGACACATAGCAGTAAACACACACATGCATTCTGTAGTGCACACACCTCACACAGGCAACTCATGACACACACTCTCCACATTGAAGAAATTTCAAAGAAACTCACGACTGACACACACACTACACAGTAAATTCATTTTACACAGACAAACAACACTCAAAACACACATTCCTCAGTTCTCACACCTCACACAGGCACACACCACTCATCACACAAAAACTCAACCATGCACACAACTCACACAGACACTCACCACTCAATACACACACTTAATGCACAGACTCTACATAGCACACACATTACAGAGTCTCAAAACTCACCACACACACCTTCCACAGTGCACACATCTCACACAGAAACACACCACTCATCACACACAAACTCCAAAGTGCACACACATCACACAGACACACCCCATGCAGTCCACGGATGCCACATATAATCCATATTGCACATATCTAAGACACACACCACTCATCACAGAAAAACTCCACAACAGACATCTCGCAGAGACACACAGTATGTACCACACAAATTATGCACAGACACACCACAATGCACACACATCACACAGACACACACCACTCACCACACACACTACATGGTGCACAGACATCACACAAACCTACACAGCAGAACACACACACTCCATAGTGCACACACCTCACATAGACACACACAAGTTTCCAGAAACACAAACTACACAGTGAACACACTTCAGAAAGACACACACCACTTATCACACGCACACTGAACACACCTCACACAGACACACACCACTCATGACACACTCCTTTTACAGTGAAGACACCACATATATAATCACTACTGACCACACACCATACACATTGAACACACCTAACTGAGACACAAAACACTAAACACACACCTTCCACAGTTCAGAAACTTTACACAGACACACATATGTCACCATAAACACACAATCTACAGTGCACATCCCTGTCACAGACACACACCTCTGACCAAACACACACATCACAGTGCACACACATCACAGTGCACACACCACACATAGACACTCACCACACACATCACAATAACACAAATGGCACTGTGCACCCACGAAACACAAACACACACCACTCAGCATACACACACATTACACAGTGCACACCACTCACACAAACACACATCAGTAACTACACACACTCTCCACAGTGCACAAACCTCACAGACACACACCACTCACCACACACACACTGCACAGTGCAAAAACCTCACACAGACACAAGTAACTCACCACACACACTCTTCTCAGTACACACACCTCACACAGACACACACCACTCACTTCACACACACACTCCACAGGGCACACAGCTTACAGGAACACACCCCAATCAGCACACACAATCTTCTCTTTGCACATACCTCCAGGAGACACACAGCACTTGGAACCCACACACTCTCCACAGTTTGCACACCTCACAGAGAACACACTATGTAACACACACACTCCAGAGTGCAGACACCTAGCACAGAAACACACCATTTACCAAACACATTGCACACTCACACTTTACTGTGCATGCATCTCACACAGACACACAGCACTCATAACATGCATAATCCACAGTGCACACATCTCAAGCAGGTACACACTACTCACCACAGACTTACATCCACAGTGCAGACAACTCACACAGACACACAACACTCACCAAACAAACTGCACAATTCACCCAATGCAAAAAGATACATAGCAGTAACCATGCACATGCATTTCGTAGTGCACACACCTCACACAGGCCATTCATGACACATACTCCCCACATTGAAGAAATTTTATACAAACTCATGACTGACACACTGCACAGTAAATACATTTTACACAGACAAACTATACTCAAAAAACACACATTCCAATTGAGAGATTTCCAAGATGGCACGGTAGGAACAACTCGGGATTGCAGCTCTCAGTGAAGGTGCAGAGGGTGAGACCCAGCCACATTTACAGATGGACCATTTTTGCCCAGAGAAAGGGAAAATTTCCAGGTGCGGGAGAGACGCACGGCTTGTGTGGCCAGCTGGTGCCAAGGCGCAGTGGCAACCTGCAAAAAGCTCACTGATCTGGGTGCCCTGTTAAACCAGCAGTCTGAGATTTGAGAGTGCAGATTAACATATCCATCTGATTGAGCGGGACTTGGACAATGAGGCAGATTGGGAGATTCCTGTGAAGCATTATTTGAGCTGGTGCAGTGGGCCACAGCATTAAAAATCACGCAGATCCAGGTGCCCAGTAAGCAGGTGACTGAGGCACCTGTGAGAGAGTCAACTGTTCAACTTTAAAAAAGGAAAAGAGAAAGAGAGAGAGAAGGGACTCTGAGGCAGGGAGCTGGGAGAGCAGGTTCGGCAGGTCCCACCCCCACAGGGACAAACAAAACAGTGACTCAAAACCCTCAGGGTTGAAAGTTCTACTGCAGGATCAGCTGAATCCAGGATGGTGCAGCTCGGTGGGGGAGTGGCGTCTGCCACTACGGATGCATGCTGCCCCTACTGAGGTTTACACCCACTGTAGAAGCAGTCTGCTTTTGCTGAGGCAACCCGCCATAACATAGAGACTCTGCCAACAGGGTGGAGCCCAACACAGTAGGGTGGAACCCCACAACAGTAGGGCAAAGACCCGTGGCAGCAGAGCAGAGCCTTGGCAGACAAATAGTGACTACACTGACTCCTACCTGGGAAGGACAGTGTAATGGATACTCATAAAGAAAGCCCCAACTCCCTGAGACAGAGTATCTGAGGGAGAAAAAAAGGTTTATAAGTTCTGCTGCAAGGACCTAAACACAACCGCCCAAAAAACCTAAATGAACAACAGAGCTCACAGCTCAGCACTGGAGCTCCTATAAAGTACAGACTGTCTCCTCAAGCAGCTCCCTGACCCCTGTATACCCAGTCACCTCAAAAAAGAACTAATCAGACTGACATTAGGCGGGCATCATTCTGGGATAAAGATAGCAGAAGAAGAAACTGGTAGCATCCCTCACGGTTCTGCAGCTGCTTCTGGTGTACCCCAGACAAGCAGGACCTGAAGTGGACCTTGGCAGTTGTACAGCAGAGGGGATAGACTGTTAGAAGAAAAACTAACTAACAGAAATAATTCATCATCAACAATCTGGGCATCCACTCAGAGACCCAATCGAAAAGTCAGCAACTACTAAGACGACAGGTGGATAAATCCACAAAGATGGGAAGAAACCAGCGCAAAAAGGAAGAAAACACCCGAAACCAAAACACCTCACCTCCTACAAAGGAAAAAAACTCCTCAGCAGCAAGGGAACAAAGCTGGACGGAGAATAAGTGTGATGAAATGACGAAATCAGACTTCAAAAAGTGGATAATGAGAAACTTCAGTGAGCTGAAACAACACGTTCTAAATAAATGCAAAGAAATTAAGAACCTTGAAAAAAGATTCGAGGAAAGGATAACAAGAATGGACAACTTAGAGAGGAATATGAATGAATTGAAGGAGCTGAAAAACACAACACAAGAACTTCATGAAGCATGCACAAATTTCAACAGCCGAATTGACCAAGCAGAAGAAAGAATATCAGAAGTCGAAGATCAACTTAATGAAATAAAACTAGAAACCAAGATTAGAGAAAAAGGCAGAAAAAGGAATGAACAAAGTCTCCAAGAAATGTGGGACTATGTGAAGAGACATAATCTACGTTTGATAGGTGTACCAGAATGTGACGAAGAGAATGAATCCAAGCTGAAAAACACTCTTCAGGATATTATCCAGGAAAATTTACCCAACCTAGTAAGGCAGGTCAATACTCAACTTCAGGAAATACAGAGAACACCACAAAGATATTCCAAAAGAAGAGCAACCCCAAGACACATAATCATCAGATTCGCCAGGGTTGCAATGAAGGAGAAAATACTAAGGGCAGCCAGAGAGAAAGGTCACGTCACCCACAAAAAGAGGCCAATAAGACTCCCAGCAGATCTATCAGCAGAAACTCTACAAGCCAGAAGAGACTGGGGGCCAATATTCAACACCCTTAAAGAAAAGAAATTTCAACCCAGAATTTCACATCCACCCAAACTGAGCTTCATAAGTGAAGAAAGAATAAATTCGTTTGCCAACAAGCAAGTACTCAGAGATTTTGTCACCACCAGGCCTGCTTTACAAGAGCTCCTGAAAGAGGCACTACACATAGAAAGGAACAACCAGTACCAGACATTCTAAAAACATACCAAATGCTAAAGAGCACCAACAAAATGAAGAATCTGCATCAACCAATGGGCAAAACAGCCAGCTAGCATCAAAATGGCAGTACCAAATTCACATATAACCATATGAACCCTAAATGTAAATGGGCTAAATGCACCAGTCAAAAGACAAAGACTGGCAAATTAGATAAAAAACCAAAACCCATCGGTGTGCTGTATTCAGGAAACCCATCTCACATGCAAGGAAACAAATAGGCTCAAAATAAAGGGATGGAGGAAGATTTACCAAATAAATGGAGAGCAAAAAAAAGCAGGAGTTGCAATTCTCATCTCTCATAAAATAGACTTCAAAGCAAAAAAGATCAAAAGAGACAAAGAAGGTCCTTGCATAGTGGTAAAAGGATCGATACTACAAGAAGAGCTAATGATTCTAAATATATATGGACACAATACAGGATCATCTAGATATATAAGGCAAGTTTTTAACGACTTACAAAGAGACTTAGACTCCCACACAATAATAGTGGGAGACTTTACCACTCCACTCTCAATAATAGATCAACCAGACAGAAAATTAACAAGGATATCCAGGACTTGAACTCAGACCTGGAACAAGCAAACCTGATAGACATTTACAGAACTCTCCACCCCTAATCCACAGAATATACATTCTTCTCAGCACCACATCACACTTTCTCCAAAATTGACCACATAATTGGAAGTAAAGCACTCCTCAGCAAATGCAAAACAACTGAAATTATAACAAACTGTCTCTCAGACCATAGTGCAATCAAGTTAGAACTCAGGATTCAGAAACTAACTCAGAACCGCACAGCTTCACGGAAACTGAACAACTGCCTCTTGAATGTTGATTGGATAAACAATGAAATGAAGGCAGAAATAAAGAAGTTCTTCAAAACCAATAAAAATGAAGACACAACATACCAGAATCTCTGGGACACATTTAAAGCAGTCTGTAGAGGAAAATATGTAGCAATAAGTGCCCACATGAGAAGAGTGGAGAGATCCAAAATTGTCTCCCTATCTTCAAAATTGAAAGAGCTAGGGGAGCAAGATAAAAAAAAAAAACTCAAAACCTAGCACAAGACAAGAAATAACTAAGATCAGAGCAGAACTGAAGGAGATAGATACACGAAAAACCCTTCAAAAAATCAAGAAATCCAAGAGCTAATTTTTCGAAAAGATCAACAAAATAGACAGACCACTAGCCAGACTGATAAAAAAGAAAAGAGAGAACAATCAAATAGATGCAATAAAAAACAATAAAGGGGAAATCACCACAGATTCCACAGAAATTCAAACCATCATCAGAGAATACTACAAACAACTCTATGCACATAAACTGGCAAACCAGAAAGAAATGGATAAATTCCTGGACACCTGTGTCCTCTCAAGCCTAAGCCAGGAGGAAGCAGAAACTATGAATAGACCAAAAAAAGGTCTAAAGTTGAGGCAGCCATTACGAGCCTACCACACAAAAAAAGCACAGGTCCAGATGGGTTCACAGCCGAATTCTACCAGACACACACAGAGGATCTGGTACCATTCCTTCTGAAACTATTCCAAATAATTAAAAAAGAGGGAACCCTTCCCAAATCATTTAATGAGACCAACATCATCCTGATACCAAAACCCAGCAGAGATTCAACAAGAAAAGAAAACTTCAGGCCAATATCCATGATGAACATAGATGCAAAAATCTTCAATAAAATACTGACAAATCGATTGCAACAGCACATTAAAAAACTTATCCATCACGATCAAGTAGGATTTATCCCGGGGATGCAAGGATGGTTCAACATATGCAAGTCTATAAACGTAATTCACCATATAAACAGAAGCAAAAACAAAAACCACATAATTATCTCAATTGATGTAGAGAAGGCATTTGACAAAATTCAACAGCCCTTTATGGTAAAAACCCTCAATAAACTTGGTATTGATGGAACATATCTCAAAGTAATAAAAGCTATTTACGACAAGCCAACAGCCGACATCATACTTAATGGGCAAAAAATGGAAGCATTCCCTTTGAAATCTGGCACTAGACAAGGATGCCCTCTCTCACCACTCCTATTCAACATAGTACTGGAAGTTCTAGTCAGAGCAGTCAGTCAAGAAAAAGAAATAAAGGATATTCGCATAGGAAAGGTGGAAGCCAAATTGTCTCTATTTGCAGATGACCTGATACTATACCTAGAAGACCCCATCACCTCAGCCAAAAAACTCTTGAAACTGATAAGCAACTTCAGCAAGTCTCAGGATATAAAATCAATGTGCAAAAATCACAAGCATTCCTATACACCAATAACAGATTTAAAGAGAGCCAAATCAAGAATGAACTGCCATTCACAATTGCTACAAAGAGAATAAAATTCCTAGGAACACAACTTACAAGGAACATAAGGGACCACTTCAAGGAAAACTACAAACCACTGCTCAACGAAATAAGAGAGGACATAAACAGATGGAGAAACATTCCATGTTCATGGTTAGGAAAAATCAATATCGTGAAAATGGCTATACTGCCCAAAGTAATCTACACAATCAACGCTATCCCCATCAAGCTACCATTGAATTTCCTCACAGAACTGGAGAAAACCACCATGAACTTCATATGGAACCAAAAGAGAGCCCGCATAGCCAAGTCAATTCTAAGCAAAAAGAACACAGCAGGAGGCATCACACTACTGGACTTCAAACTATACTACAAGGCTACAGTAATCAAAACAACATGGTACTGGTACCAAAACAGAGATATAGACCAATGAAACAGAACAGAGACATCAGAAGCAACACAACATATCTACAACCATATAATCTTTGATAAACCTGGCAAAAGCAAGCAATGGGGAAAGGATTCCCTATTTAGTAAATGGTGTTGGGAAAACTGGTTAGCCATGTGCAGAAAGCAGAAACTGGACACCTTCCTGACACCTTACACTAAAATTAACTCCAGATGGATTAAAGACTTAAACATAAGACCTGGCACCATAAAAACCCTAGAAGAAAATCTAGGCAAAACCATTCAGGACATAGGAGTAGGCAGGGACTTCATGACCAAAACACCAAAACCATTGGCACCAAAAGCCAAAATAGACAAATGGGACCTAATCAAACTTCACAGTTTTGCACAGCAAAAGAAACTGTCACTAGACTGAATCTGCAACCAACAGAATGTGAAAAAATCTTTACAGTTTACCCACCTGACAAAGGGCTGATATCCAGAATTTACATAGAACTCAAACAGATTTACAGGAAAAAAAAACAAACAAGCCCATTCAAAAATGGGCAAAAGATATAAACAGACACCTTACAAAAGAAGACATACATGAGGCCAACAAACATATGAAAAAATTCTCTTTATCACTGGCCATTAGAGATGCAAATCAAAACCATATTGAGATACCATCTCACGCCAGTTAGAATGGCAATCATTAAAATATCTGGAGACAACAGATGCTGGAGACGATGCGGAGAAATAGGAACACTCTTACACTGTTGGTGAGAGTGTAAATTAGTTCAGCCATTGTGGAAGACAGTGTGGCGATTCCTCAAGGACCTAGAAATAGAAATTCCATTTGACCCAGCAATCCCATTACTGGGTATATATCCAAAGGACTATAAATCGTTCTACTGTAAGGACACATGCACACGAATGTTCATTGCAGCACTGTTTACAATAGCAAAGACCTGGAACCAACCCAAATGCCCATCAATGATAGACTGGACTGGGAAAATGTGGTACATATACACCATGGAATATTATGCAGCAATCAAAAACGATGAGTTTGTGTCCTTTTTCAGTACATGGATGAACCTGGAGAACATCATTCTCAGCAAACTGACACACGAACAGAAAAGGAAATACCACATATTTTCACTCATAGGCGGGTGACAAAAATGAGAACACATGGACACAGGGAGGGGGGTACTACCCACTGGGGTATATTGGGGGGAATAAGGGAGGGACAGTGGGGGGGAACAGGGGAGGGATAGCCTGGGAAAAAAAAGCCAAATATGGGTGAAGGGGAGGAAGGCAGAAAAACACACTGCCATGTGTGCACTTAAGCAACTATCTTGCATGTTCTGCACATGTGCCCCAAAACCTAAAATGCAATAAAAATTATAAGATAACACATTCCTCAGTTCTCACACCTCACACACACTCACCACTAAATACACACACTTAATGCACACACTCCACATAGCACACAAATTACACAGACTCAGAACTCACCACACACACTTTCTGCAGTGCACACACCTCACACAGTAACACAGCACTCATCACACACAAGCTTCACAGAGCACACACACATCTCACAGACACATACCATGCAGTCCACTGATGCCACACATAATCCATAGTGCACATATCTAAGACACACACCACTCATCACACAGAAACTCCACAGCAGATACCTCGAAGAGACAAACAGTATGCACCACACAAATTATGCACAGACACACCATAATGCACACACATCACACAGAAACACAACAATCACCTCACATTCTATCCATAATGCGGGCACCACAGACTGTCACACTCCAGTCACAACACATACTCAACACACTCACTCAGTGCACATGTTTCACACAGACACACACCACTCACCACACACACTCCACGATGAACAAACCTCACACAAACATGCACAGCAGAACACACACACACTCCACAGTGCACACACCTCACACAGACACACACATGTCTTCAGAAACACATACTACACAGTGAACACACCTCATAAAGACACACACCACTCATCACATGCACACTGCACACACCTCACACAGACACACACCACTCATGACACAAACCTTCCACAGTGAAGACACCTCATACAAAATCACTACTGACCACACACAGTGAACAGTGAACACACCTAACAGAGACAAAAAACACTAACCACACACATTACACAGTGCAGAAATTTCACACAGACACATATCACCACAAACACAAACTATGCACACACCTGTCACAGACACACCTCTGACAAAACAGACACATCACAGTGCACACAACAGATAAACACACACCACAGACTTCACAGTCATACACATGGCACTGTGCACACATGAAACACAAACACACACAACTCAACACACACACACTACACAGTGCACAACACTCACACACACATACATCAATAACTACAAACACACTCCACAGTGCTCAAAATTCACAGTCACACACCAGTCACCACACACACTGCACAGTGCAAAAATCTCACACAGACTCAAGTCACTCACCACACACATTATTCTCAGTACACAAACCTCACACAGACACTAACCACTCAATACACACACTTAATGCACACACTCCACATGGCAAACACATTACACAGACTCAAAACTCACCACACGCACTCCATGGTGCACAGACCTCACAGAAACATACACTGGAGAACACACACACACACACACCACAGTGCACACACTTCACACAGACACACACAAGTCTCCAGAAATATATTACACAGTGAACACACCTCAGATAGACACACACCACTCACCACACACACACTGCACTTTGCACACACCTCACACAGACACACACCACTAACAAAACACACCTTTCACAGTGAAGACACCTCATACAGAATCACTACTGACCACACACTGTACACAGTGAACACACATAACAGAGACAAAAAACACTAACCACACACACATTCCACAGTGCAGAAACTTCATGCAGACACACACATTTCACCACAAACACTCTACAGTGCACACACCTGCCACAGACACACACCTCTGACAAAAGAGACACAACATAGTACACACACCTCTCATAGACACACACCACACACCTCACAATCTCACACATGGCATGAAATGCAAACACACAGCACTCACCATACACACACACTACACAGTGCACACCACTCACACAAACTCACATCAATAACTACAAACACACTCCACAGTGCATACATCTCACAGGGAAACACTCCAATCAGCAAACACACTACTCTGTGCACATACCTCCAGAAGACACACACGACTTGGAACACACACTCTTCAACATTTGCACACCTCACAAAAACACACTATGCAACACACACACTCCAGAGTGCAGACACCTAGCACAGACACACACCACTTACCAAAAACATTGTACACTCACACTTTACTATGCATGCATCTCACTCAGACACACAACACTCATAACATGCATAATACACAGTGCACACACCTCACAAGGCACACACTACTCACCACAGACTCACATCCACAGTGCAGACAACTAACACAGACACAAAACACTTATCAAACACAAACTGCACAGTTCATACAATGCAAAGACACATAGCAGTAACCACACACACGCATTTCATAGTGCACACACATCACACAGGCAACTCACGACACACACTCTCCACATTGAAGAAATTTCATACAAACTAACGACTGACACACACTCTACACAGTAAATACATTTTACACAGACAAACAACACAGAAAACACACATTCCTCAGTTCACACACCTCACAGAGACACTCACCACTCAATACACACACTTAATGCACACGCTCCACATAGCATACACATTACACAGACTCAAAACTCACCACACACATCTTCTGCTGTTCACACACCTCACACAGAAACACACCACTCATCACACAAAAACTCCACAGTGCACACACATCACACACACACCACGCTGTCCACAGATGCCACACATAATCCATATTGCACATATCATAGACACACACCAGTAATCACAAAGAAACTCCACAACAGACATTTCACCAAGACACACAGTATGCACCACACAAATTTTGCACAGACACACCACAATGCACACACATCACACAGAAACACAACAATCACCTAACACCCTATCCATAATGCAGACATGACAAACTGTCACACCCCAGTCACCACACATACTCAACACACTCACTCATTGCACACATTTTACACAGACACACACCACTCACCACAGACACACTCCACGGTGCACAGACCTCACACAAACATGCACAGAGGAACACACACATTTCACAGTGCACAGACACACAAAAAACTCCAGAAACACATACTACAATGTGAACACACTTTAGAAAGACACACACCACTCACCACACACAAACACTGCACACAAATTACACAGACACACACCACTCATGACACACACCTTTTACAGTGGAAACACCACATACAGAATCACTACTGATCACAAAAAGTACACAGTGAACACACCAAACGGACACAAAACACTAACCACACACATTCCACAGTGCAGAAACTTCACACAAACACATTTCACCACAAACTCTAGAGTGCACACACCTGTCACAGACACACATTTTTTACCAAACACACACATCACAGTGCACACACCACACATAAACACACACCACACAACTCACAATCACACACGGCACTGTGCACACAGGAAACACAAAAACACACCATTCACCATACACACACACTACACACTGCACACCACTCACGCAAACACATCAATTACTACAAACACACTCCACAGTGCACAAATCTTACAGACACACACCACTCACCACACACACACTGCACATTGGAAAATCCTCACACAGACACAAGTCACTCACCACACACACTATTCTCAGTACACACACCTCACACAGACACACACCACTCACTTCACACACACACTCCACAGTGCACACAACTCAAGGTAACACACACGAATCAGCACACACACATCACTGTGCACATACTTCCAGCAGACACACAACTTAGAACGCACACACTCTCCACAATTTTCACACCTCACACAGAACACAATATGCAACTCACACACTCGAGTGCAGCCACCTAGCACAGACACACACCATTTACCAAACACATTGCACACTCACACTTTACTGTGCATGCATCTCACACAGACACACAACACTCATAACATGCATAATACACAGTGCACACACTACTCACAACAGACTAACATCCACAGTAATGACAAATCACACAGAAACACACAACTCACCAAACACAAACTGCAGAGTTCACACAATGCAAAAAGACACATAGCAGTAACCACACACACATTTATTAGTGCACACCCCTCACACATGCCACTCACATCACACTCTCCACATTAAAAACATCTCATACAAACTCACGACTAACACACACACTACAGAGTAAATACATTTTACATAGACAAACAACACTCAAAAAACACATTCCTCAGTTCACACACCTCACACAGGCACACACCACTCATCACACACAAATGCCACTGTGCACACACCTCACACAGACACTCAACACTCAATACAGCACTTAATGCACACACTCCACATAGCACACACATTACACAGACTCAAAACTCACCACACACACTTTCCACAGTGCACACACCTCACACAGAAACACACCACTCATCACACACAAACTTTACAGTGCAAACATATCACACAGACACACACCACGCAGTCCAAAAATGCCACACATAATCCATAGTGCACATATCTAAGACACACACCACTAATCACACAGAAACTCCACAACAGATGCATCACATAGACACACAGTATGCACCACACAAATTACACACAGACACACCACAATGCACACATATCACACAGACACACAACAATCAAATCACACTTTATCCATAATGCAGGCACCACAGACGGTCACACCCCAGTCACCACACATACTCAACACACTCACTCAGTGCACACATCTTACACAGACACACACCACGTATTACACACACTCCATGGTGAACAGACCTCACACAAACATGCACTATGGAACACACACAATGTCCACAGAGCACACACCTCACACAGACACACACAAGTTTTCACAAACACATACTCCACAGGAAACACACATCAGAAAGACACACACAACTTACCACGCACACACCACACACTGCACACACCTCACACAGACACACACCACTCATGACACACACCTTCCACAGTGAAGACACCTTATACAGAATCACTACTGACCACACATATTACACAGTGAACACACCTAACAGACACAAAACCCTAACCATGCAACAGTGCAGAAACTTCACCCAGACACACAAATGTCACCACAAACACACACTCTATAGTGCACACACCTTGCACAGACACACACCTCTGACTTAACACACACATCACAGTGCACACAACACATAGACACACAACACAACTTTCACAATTACACACATGGTACTGTGCACACAACAATACACAAACACACACCACTCACCATACACACAGTACACAGTGCACACCACTCATGCAAACACACATCAGTAACTACACACACACTCAGTGCACAAACCTCACAGACACACACCACTCACCACACACATACTGCACTGTGCAAAAACCTCACACAGACACGTTACTCACCACACACTCTTTTCAGTACACACATCTCACACAGACACAGACCACTCACTTCACACACACACAATACAGTGCACACACCTCAAGTGGACACACCCCAATCAGCACACACACTTCATTTTGCACATAGCTCCAGCAGACACACACCACTTAGAACGCACACACTCTCCACAGATCACACACCTGACGAAAAACACACTATGCAACTCACACACTCCAGAGTGCAGACACAGCACAGACACACAACACTTACCAAACACATTGTACACTCACACTTTACAGTGCATGCATCACACACAGACACATGACACTCATAGCATGCATAATACACAGTGAACACACCTCACACAGGCACACACTACTCACCACAGACTTACATCCACCATGCAGACAACTCACACAGGCACACACTACTCACCACAGACTCACATCCACTGTGCAGACAACTCACACAGACGCACACCACTCACCAAACACAAACTGCACAATTCACACAATGCAAAAAGACATAGTAGTAACCACACACATGCATTCCATAGTGCACACACCTCACACACACCACTCACGGCACACACTCTCCACATTAAAAATATCTTATACAAACTGACTGACACACACACTACACCATAAATACATTTTACACAAACAAAATACACCCAAAAAACACATTTTTAAATTCACACACCTCACACAGGCACACACCACTCATCACACACAAACTCCACTGTGCACACACCTCACACACACCACTCAATACACACACTTAATGCACACACTCCACATAGCACACACATTACACGGACTGAAAACTCACCACACACAAACCTTCCACAGTGCACACACCTCAAACAATAACACACCACTCATCACACACAATTTTCACATTGCACACACATCACACAGACACACACCAGGCAGTCCACGGACAACACACATAATCTATACTGCACATATCTGAGACACACACCACTCATCACACAGACACTCCACAACAGACACCTCGAAGAGATACACAGTATGCACCACACAAATTATGCTCAGACACACCACAATGCACAGACATAATACAGACACACAACAATCACCTCACAAACCTATCCATAATGCAGGCACCACAGACTGTCACACCCCAGTCACCACACATACACAACACACTCACTTAGTGCACACATTTCACACACACAGACACCACTCAACACATAAACACTTTACATTGCACAGACCTCATACAAACATGCACTGCAGAACACACACACACTCCACAGTAAAAACACCTTACAAAGACACATACATGTCTTCAGAAACACATACTACACAATAAACACACCTAAAAAGACACACACCACTCACCACACACACTGCACACTGCACAAACCTAACACGGACACACACCACTCATGAAACATACCTTTTACAGTGAAGACACCTCATACAGAATAACTACAAACCACACACAGTACCCAGTGAATGCACCTAACAGAGACAGAAAACACTAACCACACACATTCCTCAGTGAAGAAACTTTATGCAGACTCACACATGTCACCACAAACACATGCTCTACAGTGCACACAAATGTCACAGACACAGCCTTCTGACCAAAAACACACATCACAGTGCACAGACCAAACATAGTCACACACCACACACCTCACAATCATACACATGGCACTTTGCATGCATGAAACCCAAACACACACAACTCACCATACACACACACTACACAGTCCACACCACTCACAAAAACACACATCAATAATGACAAACACACTCCACCATGCACAAACCTCACAGACACACACCACTCACCACACACACACTGCACAGTGCAAAAACCTCACACAGACCCAAGTTGCTCACCACACCCACTCTTCTCAGTACACACACCTCACACAAACACACACCATTCACTTCACACACACTCCACAGTGCACACACCTCACAGGGACACACACCAATCAGCACACACACTTCACTGGGCACATACCACCACAAGACACACACCATTAAGAATGCACACACTCTCCACAGTTTGCACACCTCACACAGAACATGCTATGCAACACAAAAAATCAAGAGTGCAGACACCTAGGACAGACACACACCACATACCAAACACATTGCGCACTCACACTTTACTGTGCAAGCATCTCACACAGGCACAGAACACTCATAGAATGCATAATACAGTGCACACACCTCACGCAGTCACACACTACTCAACACAGACTCACATCCACAGTAATGACAACTCACACAGACACACACCCATCACCAAACACAAACTGCACAGTTTACACAATGCAAAATGACACATAGCAGTAACCACACACACATTCTATAGTGCACACACCTCACACTCGCCACTCATGACACACACTCTCCACATTGAAAAAATCTCATACAAACTCACAACTGACACACACACTACACAGTAAATACATTTTACACAGACAAACAACACTCAAAAACACACATTTTTAAGTACACACACCTCACAGGCAAACACCACTCATTACACACAAACTCCATTATGCACACACCTCACACAGACACTCACTACTCAATACATACATATGCACACACTTCACCTAGCACACACATTACACAGACTCAAAACTCACCACACACCTTCTGCAGTACACACACATCACACAGACACACACCACACAGTCCATGGACACCACACACAATCCATGGTTCACATATATAAGACACACATTACTCATCACACAGAAACTCCACAACAAACATTTCACAGAAACACACCATATGCACCAAACAAATTATGCCCGGACACACCACAATGAACATGCATAAAACAGACACACAACAATCACCTCACACCCTATCAATAATGCAGGCACCACAGACTGTCACACCCCAGTCACCACACATAAACAACACACTCAGTGCACACATTTTACACAGACACACACCACTCACCACACACACACTCCATGGTGCACAGATCTTACACAAACATGCACTGCAGAACACACACACACTCCACAGTAAAAACACCTCACACCGAAACATACAAGTCTTCATAAACACATACTACACAGTTTATTAACCTCAGAAAGACACACACCACTCACCACACAAACACTGCACACTGCACACAACTCAGACACACACCACTCACGAAACATACCTTTTACAGTGAAGACACCTCATACAGAATAACTACAGACCACACACAGTACACAGTGAACACACCTAACAGAGACACAGAACACTAACCACACACACATTCCACAGTGCAGAAACTATGCAGAAACACACATGTCACCACAAACACACACTCTACAGTGCACACACCTGTTACAGACACACCCCTCTGACCAAACACACACATCAGAGTGCACACACCACACATAGACACACATCACACACCTCACAATCACACACATGGCACTGTGCACAGACAAAACACAAAAACCTAACACTCAATATACCCACTCACTACACAGTGCGCAGCACTCACACAAACACAAATTAATAACTACAAACACACTCCACAGTGCAAAAAGCTTACAGAAACACACCAATCACCACACACACAGCACAGTGCAAAAACGTCACACAGACACAAGTCACTCACCACACACCCTCTTCTCTTTACATAACCCTCACACAGACACATACCACTCACTTCAGACACACTTCACAGGGCACACATCTCACAGTGAAACACCCCAATCAGCACACACACACTTTCCTTTTCACATACCTCCAGCAGACACACACCACTTAGAATGCACACATTTTCCCAGTTTGCACACCTCACACAAAACACATTATGCAACAAACACACTCCAGGGTGCAGACACCTAGCACAGACACACACAACTTACCAAACACATTTCACACTCACACTTTACTGTGCATGCATCTTACACAGACACACAACACTCATAACATGCAAAATACACAGCACACACACCTCACACAGACACACACTACTCACCACAGACTCACCTCCACAGTGCAGACAACTCACACAGACACACACCACTCAGCAAACACAAACTGCACAGTCCACACAATGCAAAATGACACATAGGAGTAACCACACACATTCCTTAGTGCACACACCTCACACACGCCACTCACAACACACTCCACATTGAAAAAATCTCATACAAACTCACGACTGACACACACTACACAGTAAATACATTTTACACAAGCAACACTCAAAAAACGCACATTCATCAGTTCACACACCTCACACAGGCACACACCACTCATCACACACAAACCACCATGCACACACCTCAGACACTCACCACTCAATGCACACACAATGCACACACTGCACATAGCACACACATTACAGACTCAAAACTCACCACACACACACTTTCCACACTGCACACACCTCACACAGAAACACAGCACTCATCACACACAAACTCCACAGTGCACATACATCACACAGACACACACCATGCAGTCCACAAACACCACACATAATTCATAGTGCATATATCTAATACACACATCACTCATCACACAGAAACTTCACAACAGACACGTCATAGAGACACACAGTATGCACCACACAAATTACACACAGACACAACACAGTGCCCACACATCACACAGACACACAACAATCACCTCACACCCTATCCATAATGCAGGCACCACAGACTGTCACACCACAGTCACCACACATACTTAACACACTCACTCAGTGCACACATTTCACAGAGACACACACCACTCACCACACCCACACTCCATGGTGCACAGACCTCACAAAAACATGCACTGCAGGATACACACACACTTCACAGTTCACACACCTCCCACAGACACACAAGTCTCTAGAAAAACATACAACACAGGAAACACATCTTTGAATGGCACACACCACTCACCACACACACTGCACACTGTGCACACCTCATATGGACACACACCACTTATGACACACACGTTCCACAGTGAAGACACCTCATACAGAAGCACTACTGACCACACACAGTACACAGTTAACACACCTAACAGAGACACAAAACACAAACCACTCACACATTTCATAGTGCATATACTTCACACAGACACGCACATATTATGAGAAACACTCACACTACTAAGCACACACGTGTCACAGACACAAACCTCTTACCAAACACACACATCACAGTGTACACACCACACATAGACACACACCACACACCTCACAATCACACACATGGCACTGTGCACACACAAAGCACAAACACACACAACTCAGCATACACACACCCTTCACAGTGCACACCACTCACACAAACACACATATAACTACAAACACACTCCACAGTGCTCAAACCTCAGAGACACACACCACTCACCACACACTGCACTGTGCAATAACCTCATACAGACACAACTCACTGACCACACACTCTTCTCAACACACACACCTCACACAGACACACACCACTCACCTCACACAGACTCCCACAGTGCACACACCTCACTTTGACACACATCAATCAGCACACACAAACTTCACTTTGCACATACCTCCAGTGGACACACACCACTTAGAATGCACACTCTCTCCACAGATCGCATACCTCATATAGAACACACAGTGCAACACTCACACTCCAGAGTGCAGACACCTAGCACTAACACACACCACTTACCAAACATATTGCACACTCACACTTTACTGTGCATGCATCTCACACAGACACACAACACTCATAACATGCATAATACACAGGCACACACTACTAACAACAGATCTACATCCACAGTGCAGAAAACTCACGCAGACACACACTACTCACCAAACACAAACTGCACAGTTCACACAATGCAAAAAGACACATAGGAGTAACCACACACATTCCATATTGCACACACCTCACACATGCCACTCACGAGCACATTCTTCACATTGAAAAAAATCATACAATCTCACGACTGACACACCCACTACACAGTAAATACATTTTACAGACAAACAACACTTAAAAAACACACATTCCTCAGTTCACACACCTCACACAGGCACACACCACTCATCACACACAACGCCACAATGAACACACCTCACACAGACACACCACTCACTTCACACACTCCACAGTGCACACACCTCACAGGGACACACATCAATCAGCACACACACCCATCACTGTTGACATACCTCCAGCAGACACAACTTAGAATGCACACACTCTCCAGTTTGCACACCTCACACAGAACACAGTATGCAACACACACACTCCAGAGTGCAGAAATCCAGCAGACACACACCCCTTACCAAACACATTGCACACTCACACTTTACTGTGCATGCATCTCACACAGACACACAACACTCATAACATGCATAATACACAGTGCACACACCTCACACAGGCACACACTACTCACCACAGACTCACATCCACAGTGCAGACAACTCACACAGACACACACACTCACAAAACACAAACAGCACAGTTCACACAATGCAAAAAGACACATAGATCTAACCACACACATACATTTGTTAGTGCACACACCTCAAACACGCCACTCACAACACACAATTTCCACATTGAAAAATCTTATACAAATGCACGACTGACACACTACACAGTAAATACATGGTACACAGACAAACAACACTCAAAAAACACACATTCCTCTGTTCACACACCTCACACAGGCACATACCACTCATCACACAAATTCCACCATGCACACAACTCACACAGACACTCACCACTCAATACACACACTTAATGCACACACTCCACATAGCACACATATTACACAGACTCAAAACTCACCAGACACACACATTCCGCAGTGCACACACCTCACACAGAAACACACCACTCATCATACAAAAATCCACTGTGCACACACATCACACACACACCATGCAGTCCATGGACACCACACATAATCCGTAGTGCACATATCTAAGACAAACACCACTCAACACACAGAAACTCCACAACAGACACCTCGCAGAGACACACAGTATGCACCACACAAATTATGCACAGACACACCACAATGCACACACATCACAGACACACAACCATCACTTCACATACTATCCATAATGCAGGCACCACTGACTGTCACACCCCAGTCACCACACATGCTCAACACACTCACTCAGTGCACACATTTTACACAGACACACAACACACAACACACACACTCCATGGTGCACAGACCTCAAACAAGCATGCACTACAGAACACACACAGACTCCACAGTGCACACACTTTAAACAGACACACAGAAGTTTCCAAAAACACATACTACAGAGTAAATACACCTCAGAAAGACACACACCACTCACACACACACTGCACACTGCACACATCTTACACAGACACACACCACTCACGACACACACCTTCCACACTGAAGACACCTCATACCGAATCACTACTCACCACACATATTATATAGTGAACATAACTAACACAGTCACAAAACGCTAACCAAACACACATTCCACAGTGCAGAAACTTCATGCAGACACACACATGTCACAACAAACACACACTCGTCCATGCACACACCTATCACAAACACACACTTCTGACCAAACACACACATCACAGTGCACACACTACACATAGACAAACACCACACACCTGACAATCACACACATGTCACTGTACCCACATGAAACAAAAACACACACCACTCACCATACACACAAACTACACAGTGCACACGACTCACCCAAACATGCATCAATAATTGCACACACAATCCACAATGCACAAACCTCACAGACACACACCACTCACCAAACACACTGCTCAGTGCAAAAGCCTCACACAGACACAAGTCACTCACCACACACACTCTTCTTAGTACACACACCTCACACAGACACACACCACTCACTTCACACACACACTCCAGAGTGTACACACCTCACAGGGACACACACCAATCAGCACACACACACTTTACTGTGCACATACTTCAAGCAGACACCAACTTAGAATACACACACTCTCCACAGTTTGCACAACTCACACAGAACACACTATGCAGCACACACTCTCCAGAGTGCAGAAACCCAGCACAGACACACACCCCTTACCAAACACATTGCACACTCACACTTTACTGTGCATGCATCTCACACAGACACACAACACTCATAACATGCATAATATACAGAGCACACACCTCACACAGTCACACACTACTCACCACAGACTACATCCACAGTGCAGACAACTCACAGAGACACACACCACTCACCAAACACAAACTGCAAAGTTTACACAATGCAAAATGTCACATAACAGTAACCACATACATACATTCTTTAGTGCACACACCTCACACATGCCACTCACGACACACACTTTCCACATTGAAAAAATCTCATACATCTCACAACTGACACACGCACTACACAGTAAAAACATTTTACACAAACAACACTCAAAAAACACACATTCCTCACTTCACACACCTTACACAGGCACATACCACTCATCACACACAAATTTCACTGTGAACACACCTCACACAGACACTCATCACTCAATACACACACTTAATGCACTCACTCCACATAGCACACACAGTACACAGACTCAAAACTCACCACACACGTTCCACAGTGCACACATCTCACACAGAAACACACCACTCATCACACACAAACTCCACTGTGCACACACATTACACAGATACACACCATGCAGTCCACGGATGCCACACATAATCCATAGTGCACATATCTAAGACACACACCACTCATCAAACAGAAACTCCACATCAGACACCTTGCAGGGACACACAGTATGCACCACATCAATTATGCAGAGACACACTATAATGCACACACATCACACAGACACACAACAATCACATCACACCCTATCCATAATGCATGCACCACAGACTGTCACACCCCAATCACCACACATATTCAACACACTCACTCAGTGCACACATTTCACAAAGACACACACAACTCACCACACACACTCCACAGTGCACACACGTCACACAAACTTGCACTACAGAACACACACAGACTCCACAGTGCAAACACCTCACAAGGACACACCCCTATCAGCACACACACACTTCACTGTGCACATATCTCCAGCAGACACACACCACTTAGAATGCACACACACTCCACATTTTACACACTTCACACAGAACACACTATGCAACACACACTCTAGGGTGCAGCCACCTCTAAGACACGCACCACTTACCAAACACATTGCACACTCAAACTTTACTGTGCATGCATCTCACACAGACACACAACACTCATAACATGCATAATACACAGTTCACACACCTCACACAGGCACACACTACTCACCACAGACTCACATCCAAAGTGTAGACAACTCACACAGGCACACACCACTCACCAAACACAAACTGCACAGTTCACACAATGCAAAAAGACACATAGCACTAACCACACCTGCATTTTCTATTGTAAACACCTCACACACACCCCTCATGACACACTCTCCACATTGAAAAAATCTCATTCAAACTCACGACTGACACACACACTACACAGTAAATAAATTTTAGACAGACAAACAACACTCAAAAACACACAACCCTCAGTTCACACACTTCACACAGGCACACACCACTTAATACACACATTTAATGCACATACTCCAAATAGCACACACATTACACAGACTCAAAATACACCAAACACACACTTTCTGCAGTGCACACACATCCCACAGAAACACACCACTCATCACACACATACTCCTCAGTGTACACACATCACACAGACACACACTACACAGTCCAAGGATGCCACACATAATCCATAGTGCACATATATAAGTCACACACCACTCATCACACAGAAACTCCACAACAGACACCTCACAGAGACACACGGTATGCACCACACAATTTATGCACAGACACACCTCAATGCACACACATCACACAGAAACACAACAATCACCTCATATTTTATCCATAATGCAGGCCCCACAGACTGTCACACCCCAGTCACCACACATTCTCAACACACTAACTCAGTGCACACATTTTTCACAGACAAACATTACTCACCACACACTTCAAGGTGCACAGACCTCACACAAACATGCACTGCAGAACACACACACACTCCACAGTGCACACATCTCACACAGACACACACAATTCTTCAGAAACACATACTACACAGTGAACACACCTCAGAAAAAGACACACCACTCACCACACACACTGGACACTGCACACACCTCACACAGACACACACCAATTATGACACACACCTTCAGTGAAGACACTTCATACAGAATTACTACTGACCACACACTGTACACAGTGAACACACCTAACACAGACACAATACACTAACCAAACACATTCCACAGTGCAGAAACTGCATGCAGATGCACACATTTTGAAACAATCACACACTCTACTGTGCACACACCTGTCACATACACACACCTCTGACCATACACACACCTCACAGTGCACACACCACACATTGACACACACCACACACCTCACAATCACACACATGGCACTGTGCACACACAAAACACAAACACCCACCACTCACCATACACACACACTACACAGTGCACCCCACTCACACAAACACACATCAATAACTACAAACACACTCCACAGTGCATAAACCTCACACACACCACTCACCACACACGCTCTTCTCAGTACACACACCTCACAAAGACACACACCACTCACTTCACACACACTCCACAGTGCACACACCTCAAAGAAACACACACCAATCAGCACACACAAACATCACTGTGCACACACCTCCAGCAGACAGAATTTAGAACACACACAATCTCCACAGTTCACACACCTCACACAGAACACGCTGTTCACACACACACTTCAGACTGCAGACACCTAGCACAGACACACACCAGTTACCAAACACATTGCACACTTACACTTTACAGTGCATGCATCTTACACAGACACACAACACTCATAAAATGCATAATACACAGTGCACACACCTCACACAGACACACGCTACTCACCACAGACTCACCTCCACAGTGCAGACAACTCACACAGACACACACCACTAAGCAAACACACACTGCACAGTTCACAAACGCAAAATGACACAGGAGTAACCACACACATTCCTTAGTGCACACACCTCACACACGTCACTCATGACACACTCCACATTGAAAAAATCTCATACAAACTCACGACTGACACACGCACTACACAGTAAATACATTTTACACACAAACAACACTCAAAAAACACATTCATCAGTTCACACACCTCACACAGGCACACACCACTCATCACACACCAACTCCACTGTGCACACACCTCACAGACACTCACCACTCAATACACACACTTAATGCACACAATCCACATAGCACACACATTACACAGACTCAAAACTCATCACATGCACACTTTCCACAGTGAAAATCCCTCACACAGAAACACACCACTCATAATACACAAATTCCACAGTGCACACACATCACACAGACACACACCATGTAGTCCATGGACGCCACACATAATTTATAGTGCTCATATCTAAGACACCCGCCATTCAAAACACAGAAACTCCACAAAAGACACCTCACAGAAACACAGTATGCACCACGAAAATTATGCACAGACACACCACAATGCACAAACATTACACAGACAAACAACAATCACCTCACAACCTACCCATAATGCAGGCACCACAGACTGTCACACTCCAGTCACCACATATACTCAACACACTCACTCAGTGCACACATTTCACACAGACACACACCATTCACCACACACACAATATACGGTGCACAGACCTCACACAAACATGCACTGCAGATCACACACACTCTACAGTGCACACACCTCACACAGACACACATAAGTTTTCAGAAACACATACTACACAGTGAACACACCTCAGAAATACACACACCACTCACCACACACACACACTGCACACTGCACAAACCTCACACAGACGCACAACACTCACAACACACACCTTTCACAGTTAAGACACCTTATACAGAATCACTGCTGACCACACACATCACACAGTGAACACACCTAACAGAGACACATTATAAATTGCATTATAAATTGTGTGTGAGGTGATTGTTGTGTGTCTGTGTGATTTGTGTGCATTTTCGTGTGTCTGTGTGTAATTTGTCTGGTGCATACTGTGTGTCTCCACGAGGTGTCTGTTGTGGAGTTTCTGTGTGTTGAGTGGTGTGTGTCTTAGATATGTGCACTATGAATTATGTGTGGCATTTGTGGACTGTGTGGTGTGTGTCTGTGTGATGTGTGTGCACTGCGGAGTTTGTGTGTGATGAGTGGTGTGTTTCTGTGTGAGGTGTATGCACTGTGAACTGTGTGTGTGGTGAGTTTTGAGTTTGTGTAATGTGTGTGCTATGTGGAGTGTGTGCATTAAGTGTGTGTATTGAGTGGTGAGTTTCTGTGTGAGGTGTATGCATGGTGGAGTTTGTGTGTGATGAGTGGTGTGTGCCTGTGTGAGTTGTGTGAACTGAGGAATGTGTGTTTTTTGAGTGTTGTTTGTGTACCATGTATTTACAGTGTAGTGTGTTTGTCAGTTGTGATTTTGTATAAAATTTTTTCAATCTGGAAAGTGTGTATTGTGAGTGGCATGTGTGAGGTGTGTGCACAAACAATGTGTGTGTGGTTACTGCTATGTGTCTTTTCGCATTGTGTAAACTATGCAGTTTGTGTTTGGTGAGTGCTGTATGTCTGTGTGACTTGTCTGCCCTGTAGATGTGAGTCTGCAGTGAGTAGTGTGTTCCTGTGTGAGGTGTGTGCACTGTGTATTATGCATGTTATGACTGTTGTGTGTCTGTGTGAGATACATGCACAGTAAAGTGTGAGTGTGCAATGTGTTTGGTAAGTGGTGTGTGTCTTTGCTAGGTGTCCACATTCTGTGTGTATTGCATAGTGTGTTCTGTGTAAGGTGTGTGAACTGTGGGGAGTGCATGCATTCTAAGTGATGTGTGTCTGCTGGAGCTATGTGCACAGTGAAGTGTGTGTGTAGTTATTGGTTGTGTCCCTGTGAGGTGTTTAGACTGTGGAGTGTGTGTGAAGTGAGTGGTGTATGTCTGTGTGAGGTGTGTGTACTGAGAAGAGTGTGTGGTGAGTGTCTTGTGTCTGTGTGAGGTTTTTGCACTGTGCAGTGTGTGTGGTGATTGGTTTGTGTCTGTGAGGTTTGTGTACTGTGGAGTGTGTTTGTAGTTATTGGTTTGTGTTTGGGTGAGTGGTGTGAACTGTGTAGTGTGTGTGTATGGTGAGTGGTGTGTGTGTTTCGTGTGTTCACAGTGCCATGTGTGTGATGGTGAGGTGTGTGGTGTGTTTCTATGTGTGGTGGGTGCACTGTGATGTGTGTGTTTGTTCAGAGGTGTGTGTCTCTTAAAAGTGTGTGCACTGTAGAGTGTTTTTTAATGGTGACATGTGTGTGTCTGCGTGAAGTTTCTACACTGTGGAATGTGAGTGTGGTTATTGTTTTGTGTCTCTGTTAGGTGTGAACACTGTGTACTGTTTGTGGTCAGTAGTGATTCTGTATGAGGTGTCTTCACTGTGGAAGGTGTGTGTCATAAGTGCTGTGTGTCTGTGTGAGGTGTGTGTGTTGTGCAGTGTGTGTGGTGAGTGATGTGTGACTTTCTGAGGTGTGTTCAATGTGTAGTATGTGTTTCTGGAAACTTGTGTGTGTCTTTTTGAGGTGTGTATACTGTGGAGTTTGTGTGTGTTCTGCAGTGCATGTTTGTATGAGGCCTTTGAACTGTGGAGTGTGTGTGGTGAGTGGTGTGTGTCTGTGTGAAATGTGTGCACTGAGTATGTGTGGTGACTGGGGTGTGACAATTTGTGGTCTCTGCATTATGAATAGGGTGTGAGGTGATTGTTGTGTGTCTGTGATGTGTGGGCATTGAGGTGTTACTGGGCGTAATTTGTGTGGTGTACACTGTGTGTCTCTGTGAGGTGTCTGTTGTGGAGTTTCTGTGTGTTGAGTGGTATGTGTCTTAGATATGTGCACTATAAATTATATGCAGAATCCCTGGATTGCGTGGTGTGTCTGTGTGATGTGTGTGCACTGTGGAGTTTGTGTGTGATGAGTGATGTGTTTCACTGTGAGGTGTGTGCACTGCAGAAACTGTGTGTGGTGAGTTTTGAGTCTGTGTAATGTGTGTGCAATGTGTAGTGTGTGGATTAAGTGTGTGTATTGAGTGGTGAGTGTGTGTGTGAGGTGTGTGCATGGTGGAGTTTGTGTGTGATGAGTGGTGTGTGCCTGTGTGATGTGTGTGAACTGAGAAATGTGTGTTCTTTGAGTGTTGTTTGTCTGTCAAATGTATTTACTGTGTAGTGTGTGTGTCAGTGGTGAGTTTGTATGAGATGTTTTCAATGAGGAGAGTGTCTGTTGTGAGTGGAATGTGTGAGGTGTGTGCACTAAAAAATGTGTGTGGTTACTGCTATGTGTCTTCTTGCAATTTGTCAACTGTGCAGTTTGTGTTTGGTGAGTGGTGTGTGTCTGTGTGAGTTGTCTGCACTGTGGATGTGAGTCTGTGGTGAGTAGTGTGTGCCTGTGTAAGGTGTGTGCACAGTGTATTATGCATGTTATGAGTGTTGTGTGTCTGTGTGAGATGCATCCACAGTAAAGTGTAAGTGTGCAATGTGTTTGGTAAGTGGTGGGTGTCTGTGCTAAGTGTCAGCACTCTGGAGTGTCTGTGTTGCATAATGTGTTCTGTGTGAGGTCTGTGAACTGTGGAGAGTGTGTGTGTTCTAAGTGGTGTGTGTCTTCTGGAGGTATGTGCACAATGAAATGTGTGTTTGCTGATTGGTGTGTTTCCCTGTGAGGTGTGTGAACTGTGGAGCATGTGTGTGTTATGCAGTGCATGTTTGTGTGAAGTCTGTGCACCTTGGAGTGTGTGTGTGGTGAGTAGTGTGTGTCTGTGTAAAATGTGTGCACTGAGTGAGTGTTGAGTATGTGTGGTGATTGGAATGTGACAGTCTGGGGTGACTGCATTTTGGATAGGGTGTGAGGTGATTGTTGTATGTCTGTGTGATGTGTGTTCATTGTGCTGTGTCTGTGCATAATTAGTGTTGTGCATACTGTGTGTCTCTGCGATGTGTCTGTTGTGGAGTTTCTGTGTGATGAGCGGTGTGTGTCTTAGATATGTGCACTATGGATTACGTGTGGCATCTGTGGACTGCGTGTTGTGTGTCTGTGTGATTTGTGTGCACTGTGGAGTTTGTGTGTGATGAGTGCTGTGTTTCAGTGTAAGGTGTGTGCAGTGCAGAAAGTGTGTGTGGTGAGTTTTGAGTCTGTGAAATGTGTGTGCTATGTGGAGTATGTGCATTATGTGTGTATTGAGTGGTGTGTGTCTGTGTGAGGTGTGTGCACAATGTAGTTTCTGTGTGATGAGTCATGTGTTTCTGTGTAAGGTGTGTGCACTGCATGTAGTGTGTGTGGTGAGTTTTGAGTCTGTGTAATGTAGTGCTTTGTGGAGTGTGTGTATTAAGTGTGTGTATTGAGTGGTGAGTGTCTGTGTGAGGTGTGTGCATGATGGAATTTTTGTGTGAGTGGTGTGTGCCTGTGTGAGGTGTGTGAACTGAAAAATGTGTGCTTTTTGTGTGTTGTTTTTCTGTGTAAAATGTATTTACTGTGTAGTGTGTGTGTCAGTCATGAGTTTGTAAGAAATTTCTTCAATGTAAAGAGTGTGTGTCATGAGTGGCGTGTGTTAGCTGTGCACGCTAGGGAATGCGTGTTTGTGGTTACTGCTATGTGTCTTTTTGTGTTGTGTGAACTGTCCAGTTTTTGTTTGGTGAGTGGTGTGGTTCTGTGTGAGTTGTCTGCACTGTGGATGTGAGTCTATGGTGAGTAGTGTGTGCCTGTGTGAGGTGTGTGCACTGTGTATTATGCATGTTATGAGAGTTGTGTGTTTGTGTGAGATGCATGGACAGAAAAGTGTGTGTGCAATGTGTTTGGTAAGTGGTGTGTGTCTTTGCTAGGTGTCCACACTCTAAACTATGTGTATTGCATAGTGTGTTCTGTGTAAGGTGTGTGAACTGTGGGGAGTGCATGCATTCTAAGTGATGTGTGTCTGCTGGAGCTATGTGCACAGTCAAGTGTGTGTGTTGATTGAGGTGTGTTTCCTTGAGGTGTGTGCACTGTGGAGTGTGTGTGTGAAGTGAGTGCTGTGTGTCTGTGTGAGGTATGTGTACTGAGAAGAGTGTGTGGTGAGTGACTTGTGTCTGTATGAGGTTATTGCACTGTGCAGTGTGTGTGTGGTGATTGGTGTGTGTTTGTGAAATTTGTGCACTGTGGACTGTGAAGTTATTGTTGTGTGTTTGTGTGACTGGTGTGCACTGTGTCATGTGTGTGTATGGTGAGTGTTGTGTGTTTGTGTTTTGTGTGTGCACAGTGCCCTCTGTGTTATTGTGAGATTTGTGGTGTGAATCTATGTGTGGTGTGTGCACTGTGATTTGTGTGTTTGGTCAGAGGTGTGTGTCTGTGACAGGGGTGTGCACTGTAGAGTGTGTTTGTGGTGACATGTGTTTGTCAGCATGACGTTTCTTTACTGTGGAATGTGTGTGTGGTTAGTGCTTTGTGTCTCTGTTAGGTGTGTTCACTGTATATGGTGTGTGGTCAGTAGTGATTCTGTATGAGGTGTCTTCACTGTGGAAGGTGTGTGTCATGAGTGGTGTGTGTCTGTGTGAGGTGTGTGCAGTGGGCTGTTTGTGTGTGGTGAGTGGTGTGTGTCTTTCTGAGGTGTGTTCACTGTGTAGTATGTGTTTCTGGAGACGTGTGTGTCTGTGTGAGGTATGTGCACTGTGGAGTGTGTGTTTTTTCTGCAGTGCATTTTTGTCTGAGGTCTGTGCACCATGGAGTGTGAGTGCTTTAAGTGGTGTGTGTCTGCGCAAAATGTGTGCACTGAGTGAGTGTGTTGAATATGTGTGGTGACTGGTGTGTGACAATCTGTGGTGACTGCATTATGGATAGGGTGTGATGTGATTGTTGTGTGTCTGCGTGATGTGTGTGCATTGCAGTGTGTCTGTGTGTAATTTGTGTGATGCATACTGTGTGTCTCTGTGAAATGTCTGTTGTGAAATTTCTGTGCGATGAGTAGTGTGTATCTTAGATATGTGCACTATGGATTATGTGTGGCATTCGTGGACTGTGTGATGTGTGTCTGTGTGGTTTGTGTGCACTGTGGAGTTTGTGTGTGATCAGTGATGTGTTTTTGTGTGAGGTGTGTGCACTGCAGAAAGTGTCTGTGTGGTGACTTTTGAGTCCGTGTAATGTGTGTGCTATGTGGATTGTGTGCATTAAGTGTGTGTATTGAGTGGTGTGTGTCTGTGTGAGGTGTGTGCACAATGGAGTTTGTGTGTGATGAGTGGTGTGTGCCTGTGTGAAGTGTGTGAACTAAGAAATGTGTGTTTTTGAGTGTTGTTTGTTTGTGTAAAATGTATTTACTGTGCAGTGTGTGTCAGTCATGAGTTTGTATGAGATTATACTAATGTGGAGATTGTGTGTTGTGAGTTGCATGTGTGAGGTGTGTGCACTATGGAGTGCATGTGTGTTTTTACTGTTATGTATTTTTCTGCATTGTGTTAACTGTGCAGTTTGTGTTTGGTGAGTGGTGTGTGTCTTTCTGAGGCATGTTCACTGTATAGTATGTGTTTCTGGAGACTTGTGTGTGTCTGTGTGAGGTGTGTGCATTGTGGAGTGTGTGTTCTTCATTGCATGTTTGTGTGAGGTTTGTGCACCGTGGAGTGTGTGTGTGGTGAGTGGTGTGTGTCTGTGTGAAATGTGTGTGCTGACTGAGTGTATTGACTATGTGTGCTGACTGGGTTGTGACAGTCTGTGGTAACTGCATTATGGATAGGGAGTGAGGTGATTGTTGTGTGTCTGTGATGTGTGTGCATTGTGGTGTGTCTGTGCGTAATTTGTGTGGTGCATACTGTGTGTCCCTGCAAGGTGTCTGTTGTGGAGTTTCTGTGTGATGAGTGGTGTGTGTCTTAGATATGTGCACTATGAATTAAGAGTGGTGTTTGTGGACTGCGTGGTGTGTGTCTGTGTAATGTGTGTGCACTGTGAAGTTTGTGTGTGATGAGTAGCGTGTTTCTGTGTGAGGTGTGTGCAATGTAAAATGTGTTTGTGGTGAGTTCTGAGTCTGTGTAATGTGTGTGCTATGTGGAGTGTGTGCATAAATGGGTGTATTGAGTGGTGAGTGTGTGAGATGTGTGCAGTGGAGAGTTTGTGTGTGATGAGTGGTGTGTGCCTGTGTGAGGTGTGTGAACTGAAAAATATGTGTTTTTTTGAGTTTTGTTTTTCTGTGTAAAATATATTTGCTTTGCAGTGTGTGTGTCATGAGTTTGTATGAGATTTCTTCAATGTGGAGAGTGTGTGTTGTGAGTGGCATGTGTGAGGTGTATGCACTACAAAATGCATGTGTGTGGTTATTTCTATGTGTCTTTTTGCATTGTGTAAACTGTGCAGTTTGTGTTTGGTAAGTGGTGAGTGTCTGTGTGAGTTGTCTGCACTGTGGATGTGAGTCTGTGGGGAGTAGTGTTTGCCTGTGTGAGGTGTGCACACTGTGTTTTATGGATGTTATGAGTGTTGTGTGTTAGTGTGAGATGCATGCACAGTAAAGTGTGAGTGTGCAATGTGTTTGGTAAGTGGTGTGTGTGTGCTAGGTGTCTGCACTCTGGAGTGTGTGTTGCATAGTGTGTTCTGTGTGAGGTGTGTGAGCTGTTGAGAGTGTGTGTGTTCCAAGTGATGTGTGTCTGCTGGAGGTATGTGCACAGTGAAGTGTGTATGCTGTTTGGTGTGTGTCTTTGTGAGGCGTGTGCACTGTGGAGTGCGTGTGTGAAGTGAGTGGTGTGTATCTGTTTGAGGTGAGTATACTGAGAAGAGTGTGTGTGGTGAGTGACTTGGGTCTGTGTGGGGTTTTTGCAATGTGCAGTGTGTGTGGTGAGTGGTGTGTGTCTGTGAGGTTTGTGCACTGTGGAGTGTGTTTGAAGTTATTGATGTGTGTTTGTGTGAGTGGTGTGCACTGTGTAGTGTGTCTGTATGGTTAGTGCTGTGTGTTTGTGTTTTGTGTGTGCACAATAATATGTAATTGTGAGGTGTGTGATGTGTGTTTATGTGTGGTGTGTGCACTGTGATGTGTGTGTTTGGTCAGAGGTGTGTGTCTGTTACAGGTGTGTGCACTGTAGAGTGTGTTTTTGGTGACATATGTGTGTCTGTGTGAAGTTTCTGCACTGTGGAATGTGTGTGTGGTTAGTGTTTTGTGTCTCTGTTAGGTGTATTCACTGTGTACTGTGTGTGGTCAGCAGTGATTCTGTATGAGGTGTCTTCCCTGTCATACATGTGTGTTGTGAGTGGTGTGTGTCTGTGTGAGGTGTTTGCAGTGTGCAGTGTGTGTTTGGTGAGTGGTGTGTTTCTTTCTGATATGTGTTCACTGTGTATGATGTGTTTCTGGAGACTTGTGTGTGTCTGTGTGAGGTGTGTGAACTGTTGAGTGTGTGTGTTCTGCAGTGCATGTTTGTGTGAGGTCTGTGCACCATGGAGTGTGTGTATGGTGAGTTTTGTGTGTCTGTGAAATGTGTGCACTGGGTGAGTTTGTTGAGTATGTGTGGTGACTTCAGCGTGACAGTCTGTGGTACCTGCATTATGGATAGGGTGTGAGGTGATTGTTGTGTGTCTGTGTGATGTGTGTGCATTGTGGTGTGTCTGGGCATAATTTTTGTTATACATACTGTGTGTCTCTGTGAAATGTCTTTTGTGGAGTTTCTGTGTGATGAGTGGTGTGTGCCTTAGATATGTGCATTATGGATTATGTGTGGCATCCATGGACTGCGTGGTGTGTCTGTGTGATTTGTGTGCACTGTGGTATTTGTGTGTGATGAGTGATGTTTCTGTGTGAGGTGTGTGCACTGCAGAGTGTGTGTGCGGTAAGTTTTGAGTCTGTAATGTGTGTGCTATGTGGAGTGTGTGCATAAAGTGTGTGTATTGAGTGGTGCATGGTGGAATTAGTGTGTGATGAGTGGTGTGTGCCTGTGTGAGGTATGAGAACTAAAAAAATTGTGTTTTTTGAGTGTCTTTTTTGTGTAAAATTTATTTACTGTGTAGTGTATGTGTCAGTCATAAGTTTGTATGAGATTTTTTTAATGTGGAGAGTGTGTTTCATGAGTGGCATGTGTGAGGTGTTTTCACTATGGAGGGCGTGTGTGTGGTTACTACTATGTGTTTTTCTGCATTGTGTGAACTGTGCAGTTTGTGTTTGGTGAGTGGTGTGTGTCTTTGTGAGTTGTCTGCACTGTGAATGTGAGTTTGTGGTGAGTAGTGTGTGCCTGAGTGAGGTGTGTGCACTGCATATTATGAATATTTTTAATGTTTTGTGTCATTGTGAGATGTATGCACAGTATAGTGTAAGTGTGCAGTATGTTTGGAAAGTGGTTTGTGTCTGTGGTAGGTGTCTGCACTCTGGAGTGTATGTGTTGCATAGTGTGTTCTGTGTGAGGTGTGTGAACTGTGGAGAGTGTGTGCATTCTAAGAGGTGTGTGTTTGCTAGAGGTATGTGCACAGTGAAGTGTATGTGTGCTAATTGGGGTGTGTCTCCGTCAGGTGTGTGCACTGTGAAGTGTGTGTGATGTGAATGGTGTGTGTCTGTGTGAGTTGTGTGTACTGAGAAGAGTGTGTGTGGTGAGTGACTTGTGTCTGTGGGAGATTTTTGCATTCTGCAGTGTATGTTTGGTGAGTGGTGTGTGTCATTGAGTTTTGTGCACTGTGGAGTGTGTTTGTAGTAATTGATGTGTGTTTGTGTGAGTGTTGTGCACTGTTTAGTGTGTCTGTATGGTTAGTGCAGTGTGTTTGCATTTCGTGTGTACACAGTGCCATGTGTGTGATTGTGTGGTGTGTGGTGTGTGTCTATGAGTGTTGTGTGCACTGTGATGTGTCTGTTTGGTCAAAGGTGTGTGTATGACAGGTCTGTGCACTGTAGAGTGTGTGTTTGTGGTGACATGTGTGTGTCTGCATGAAGTTTCTGCACTGTGGAATGTGTGTGTGGTTACTGTTTTGTGTCTCTGTTAGGTGTGTTCACTATGTACTGTGTGTGGTCAGTATTGATTCTGTATGAGGTGTCTTCACTGTGGAAGGTGTGTGTCATGAGTGGTGTGTGTCTGTGTGAGGTGTGTGCAGTGTGCCTGTGGTGAGTGGTGTGTGTCTTTTTGAGGCTTGTTCACTGTGTAGTATGTGTTTCTGGAGACTTGTGTGTGTCTGTGTGAGGTGTGTGTACTGTGGAGTGTGTGTGTGGTGAGTGGTGTGTGTCTGTGTGAAATGTGTGCACTGAGTGAATGTGTATAGTATGTGTGGTGACTGGGATGTGACAGTGTGTGTTGCCTGCATTATGGATAGGGTGTGGGGTGATTGTTGTGTGTCTGTGTGATGTGTGTGCATTGTGGTGTGTCTGTGCATAAATTGTGTGATGCATACTGTGTGTCTCTGCGAGGTATCTGCTGTGGAATTTCTGTGTGATGAGTGGTCTGTGTCTTAGATATGTGCAATATGGATGTGTGGCATCGGTGGACAGTGTGGTGTGTGTTCGTGTGATGTGTGTGCATTGTGGAGTGGTGTTTGATGAGTGATGTGTTTCTGTGTGAGGTGTGTGCACTGTGGAAGGTTTGTGTGTGGTGACTTTTGAATCTGTGTAATGTGTGTGCTATGTGGAGTGTGTGCATTAAGTGTGTGTATTGAGTGGTGAGTGTCTGTGTGAGGTGTGTGCATTGTGAAATTTGTGCGTGATGAGTGGTGTGTTTTTGTGTCAGGTGTGTAAACTGAAAAATGTGTGTTTTTTGATTATTGTTTTTTCTGTGTGAAATGTGTTTACTGTGTAGTGTGTGTGTCAGTCATGAGTTTTTATGAGATATTTTCAATGTTGCAGAGGGTGTGTCATGAGTGGTGTGTGTGCGGTTTGTGCACTACTGAATGCGTGTCTGTGGTTACTGCTATGTGTCATTTTGCATTGTGTGAACTGTGCAATTTTTGTTTGGTGAGTGGTGCGTGTTTGTGTGAGTTGTCTGCACTGGGGACGTGAGTCTCTGGTGAGTAGTGTGTGCCTGTGTGAGGTGTGTGCACTGTGTATTATTCATATTATGAGTGTTGTGTGTCTGTGTGTGATGCATGCACAGTAAAGTGTAAGTGTGAAATGTGTTTTGTAAGTGGTTTGTGTCTGTGTTAGGTGTCTGCACAATGGAGTATGTTGCATAGTGTGTTCTGTGTAAGGTGTGAGAACTGTGGAGAGAATGTGCATTCCAATTGGTTTGTGTCTGCTGGATGTATGTGCACAGTGTAGTGTGTCTGTGCTGATTGGTGTGTCCCTGTGAAGTGTGTGCACTGTGGAGTGTGTGTGTGAAGTGTGTGGTATGTGTCTGTTTGATGTGTGTGTACTGAGAAGAATGTGTGGTGAGTGACTCGTGTCTCTGTGAGGTTTTTGCACTGTGCTGTGTGTGTTGTTAATGGTGTGTGTCTGTGTGGTTTGTGCACTGCAGAGAATGTGTGTAGTTACTGATGTGTGTTTGTGTGAGTGGAGCACACTGTGTAATGTGTGTTTATGGTGAGTTGTGTTTGTTTGGGTTTCCTGTGTGCACAGAGCCATTTGTGTGATTGTGAGTTGTGTGGTGTGTGTCTATGTGTAATGTGTGCACTGTGATGTCTGTGTTTGGTCAGAGGTGTGTGTCTGTGACAGGTGTGTGCACTGTAGATTATGTGTTTGTGGTGACATGTGTGTGTGCATGAAGTTTCTGCACTGTGGAATGTGTGTGTGGCTAGTGTTTTATCTGTTAGGTGTGTTCACTGTGTACTGTGTGGTCAGTAGTAATTCTGTATGAGGTGTCTTCACTGTGGAAGTTGTGTGTCGTGAGTGGTGTGTTTGTGTGAGTTGTGTGCAGTGTGTGTGTGGTGAGTGGTGTGTGTCTTTCTGAGGTGTGTTCACTTTGTAGTATGTGTTCCTGGAAACTTGTGTGTGTCTGTGTGAGGTGTGTGCACTGTGGAGTGTGTGTTCTGCAGTGCATGTTTGTGTGAGTTCTGTGCACCTTGTAGTGTGTGTGTTTTGAATGATGTGTGCCTGTGTTAAATGTGTGCACTGAGTTTGTTGAGTATGTGTGGTGACTGGGGTGTGACAGTCTGTGGTGCCTGTATTTTGGATAGGGTGTGAGGTGATTGTTGTGTGTCTGTGTAATGTGTGTGCATTGTGGTGTGTCTGTGCATAATTTGTGTGGTACATACTGTGTGTTTCTGTGAAATGTCTGTTGTGGAGATTCTGTGTGATGAGTGGTGTGTGTCTTAGATATGTGCACTATGGATTATGTGTGGCATCCATGAACTGTGTGGTGTGTGTCTGTGTGATGTGTGTGCACTGTGGAGTTTGTGTGTGATGAGTGGTGTGTTACTGTGTGAGGTGTGTGCACTGCAGAATGTGTGTGTGTGGTAATTTTTGAGTCTGTGTAATGTGTGTGCTATGTGGAGTGTGTGCATTAAGTGTGTGTATTGAGTGATGAGTGTCTGCGTGAGGTGTTTGCATGGTGGAGTTTGTGTGTGATGAGTGGAGTGTGCCTGTGTGAGGTGTGTGAACTTAGAAATGTGTGTTTTTTGAGTATTGTTTGTCTGTGTAAAATGTATTTACTGTTCAGTGTGTGTGTCTGTCATGAGTTTGTATAAGATTTTTTCAATGTAGAGAGTGTGTCATGAGTGGTGTATGTGAGGTGTGTGCACTATGGAGTGCATGTGTGTGGTTACTGCTATGTGTTTTTCTGCATTATGTGAACTGTGCAGTTTGTGTTTGGTGAGTGGTGTGTCTGTGTGAGTTGTCTGCACTGTGAATGTGAATCTGTGTTGAGTAATGTGTGCCTGTGTGAGGTGTGTGCACTGTGTATTATGCATGTTGTGAGTGTTGTGTGTCTGTGAGATGCATGTACACTAAAGTGTGAGTGTGCAATGTGTTTGGTAAGTGGTGTGTGTCTGTGCTGGATGCCTTCACTCTGGAGTGTGTGTGTTGCAGTGTGTTCTCTGTGAAGTGTGTGAACTTTGGAGAATGTGTGTGTTCTAAGTGGTGTGTGTCTGCTGGAGGTATGTGCACAGTGAAGTGTGTGTGTGCTGATTGGGGTGTGTCCCTTTGTGGTGTGTGCACTGTGGATTGTGAGTGTGAAGTGAGTGGTGTGTGTCTTTGTTAGGTGTGTGTACTGAGAAAAGTGTGTGTGTAATGACTTGTGTCTGTGTGAGGTTTTTGCACTGCACAGTGAGTTTGTGGTGAGTGGTGTGTGTCTGTGAGATTTTTGCACTGTGGAGTGAGTTTGTAGTTATTGATGTGTGTTTGTGTGAGTGGTGTGAACTGTGTAGTGTGTGTGTATCCTGAGTGGTGTGTATTTGGGTTACATTTGTGCACAGTGCATTGAGTGTGTTTGTGTGGTGTATGGTGTGTGTCAGTGTGTGGTGTGTGCATTGTAAAGTGTCTGTGGTCAAAAGTATGTGTCTGATTCAGGTGTGTTAACTCTGGAGTGTTATTTTGTTGTTTGTGGTGTGCCTGTGTGAGATGTGTGCACTGTGGAATGTGTGCATGGTGAGTGTTCTGTGTCTCTGTTAGGTGTGTTTACTGTGTAGTGTGTGTCATCAGTAGTGTTTTAGTATGAAGTGTCTTCACTGTGCAGTGTGTGTGTCTTTGTGAGTTGTGTGCACTGTATAGTATGTGTGTCTGGAGAGTTGTGTGTGTTTGTGAGAGGTGTGTGCACTATGGAATGTGTGTTTTCTGCAGTTTGTGTTTGTGTGAGGTTTGTGCACCTTGGAGTTTGTGAGTGGTGAGTGGTGTGTGTCTGTGTAAAATATGTGCATTGTTGTGTGTGTGAAATTGTGTGGTATGTGCTGGTGTGTCTTTCTGAGCTGTGTGTTGTGGAGTTTCTGTGTGATTAGTGGTGTGTGTCTAAGATATGTGCACTGTGGATTATGTGTGGAGTTTGTGGACAGGGTTGTGTGTCTGTGTGAGGTGTGTGCCCTGTGAAGGGTGTCTGTGTGGTGAGTGTTCTGTGTCTGTGTGAGATGTGTGCACTGTGAAGTTTGTGTGTGATGAGTGGTGTGTATCTGTGTTAGGTGCGTGCACAGTGAAGTGTGTGTGGAGTGCGTGTGCTGAGAGTGTGTCTGTGTGGTGTGTCTGCACTTTGAATAGTGTGTGCAGTGAGAGGTGTGTGTGTGAGGTGAGTGCACTGTGTAGTGTGTGGTGATTGGTATGACTGTGGTAGGTGTCTGCACTGTGGAGTGTGTGTTTGATGAGTATTGTCTTTGTGTGTGGTGTGTGTACTGTGCAGTTTGTGTATTGTGAGTGGTGTGTGTTTGTGTGGTGTGCACAATGTTCACAGTGTGTTTCTGGAGAGTCTTGTTCTTGTGTGAGGTGTCTGCACTAAGGAATGTGTGTGGTTAGTGTTGTGTGTCAGTGTGAGGTGTGTTTACTGTTTATTGTGTGTGGTCAGTCATGTTTCTGTGAGGTGTCTTCATTGTAAAGTGTGTCATGAGTAGTGTGTGTCAGCTTGAGGTGTGTGCACTGTAAAGTGTGTATGGTGAGTGCTGTGTGTCTGTGTGAGATGGGTGCACTGTGGAGTCTCTGCAAGGTATGTGGTGTGTGTCTGTGTGATGTGTGTGCACTGCATAGTGTCTGGGTGTTCTACAGTTTGTGTTTGTGTGAGGTGTGTGCACTGTGGGTTTTGTGTGCTGAGTGGTGTGTGTCTGTGAAATGTGTGCACTGTGTTTGTTGAGTGTGTGTGGTGACTGGTGTGTGACAGTGTGAGGTGTCTACATTGTAGATAAGGTGTCAGGTGATTTGTGTTTGTTTGATGTGTGTGCATTGTGGGGTGTGTTCATGGAGATTGTGTGGTGCATGCTGTGTCTCTGTGAGGTGTGTGTACTATGGAGTGTGTGTGAGTGTGATGAGTGATGTATGTCTGAGGCGTGTGCACTGTAGAGTATGTGTGTGGAGTGTGTGTAGTGACTGGTGTTTGCCTGTGTGAGGTGTCTGCACTGTGGAGTGTGTGTGGTGAATGGTGTGTGTCTGTGTGAGGTTTGTGCACTGTATAGTATGCGTGTGATGAGTGGTGTGTGTCTGTGTGTGATGTATGCACAGTGGAGTGTGAGTGTGCATGGTGTGTGGTAAGTGGTGTGGGTCTGTGCTAGGTGTCTTCACTCTGGAGTGTGTTTGTTGCGTGGTGTGGTTCTGTTTGTGTTGTGTGCACAGTGGAGAGTGCATGCATGGTAAGTGGTTTGTGGATCCATGAGGTGTGTGGATGGTGCAGTATGTGTGTGCTGATTGGTGTGTGTCCCTGTGAGGTGTGTGCACTGTGGAGTGTGTGTGTGGTGAGTGGTGTGTGTCTGTGTGAGGTTTGTGCACTCTGTAGTGTGTTTGGTGAGTGACTTGTTTTTCTGTGAGGTTTTCTCACTGTGCAGAGTGTGTGTGTGGTGAGTGGTGTGTGTCTGTGTGAGGTTTGTGCACTGTAAAGTGTGTGTTTGGTGAGCATTCTTTTTCTGTGTGTGGTGTCTGCACTGTGTAGTGTGTGTGTATGGTGAGTGGTGTGTGTTTGTGTGAGGTGTGTGCACTGTGCAGTTTGGGTGTGTGTGTGGTGAGTGATGTGTTTCTCTTTGAGGTGCGTGCACTGAGGTGTGTATTTGTGGTCAGTGTTGTTTTCCTCTGTGAGGTGTGCACACTGTGCAGTGTGTGTTTGTGGTGAGAGGTGTGCCTGTGTTACATGTCTGGACTGTGGAATGTGTGTGTGGTGTTGTGTTACTGTTAATCTGTTGTTCGGTGAAGTGCTCTTTACTGATGGTTGTTGGGTAAGGTGCTGTATACTGACTGTTGGGTAGGGTGCTCTAGAGTGACTGTTGTTGGGTATGTGCATTATAGTGACTGTTGTTGGCTAGGTGCTCTATAGTGACTGTTGTTGCGTAGGTGCTCCTTAGTGATTGTTGTTGGGACGTGTGTTCTATAGTGACTGTTCTTGGGTAAGGTGATCTAATAGTTACTCTTGTTGGGTACACTTCTCTATAGTGACTTTTGCTGAGAAGAGGGCTCTAGAGTAACTGTTTTTGGGTATGTCCTCTATATTGACTGTTGTTGGGAAAAGTGCTCTACAGTGACTGTTGTTTGGTAGGTGCTTTATACTCACTGTTGTTGGGTATGTGCTCTATAGGGACGGTTGTTGTGTTGGGTGCTCTATAGTGACTGTGGGTGCGTAGAGTACTCTATAGTTACTGATATTGGGTAGAGTGTTCTATAGTGACTGTTGCTGCATAGGGTGTTCTATAGTCACTGTTGCTGGATAGGGTGCTCTCTAGTGACTGTTGTTTTGTAGGTGATCCATAGTGACTGTTTTTAGGTGGGATGCTCTTTAGTGTCTGTTGCTGTGTAGGTGCTCTATAGTGGCTGTTGTTGAGTAGGTGATCTATAGTGACTGTTGTTCTGTAGAGTGATCTATACTGACTGTTGTTCGGTGGAGTGCTCTATGGTGACTGTTGCTTTTTAGGGTGCTGTATCATGACTGTTTTTGTATAGGGTGCTCTATAGTGACTATTGTTTTGTAGAGTGCTCTATAGTGAATGTTGCTGAGCAGTGTGCTCCATAGTGACTGTTGTTGGGATGGGTGCTTTATAGTGTCACTTTTTGGGTAGGGTGTTCTATAGTGACTGTAGTTGGGTAGGGTGCTCTATACTGACTGTTGTGGGGTAGGGTGCTCCATAGTGACTGCTGTTGGTTAGGTGCTCTATACTGACTGTTGCTGGGTAGGGTGCTCTATAGGTGACTGTTGCTGGGTGGAGTGCTTTATAGTGACTTGCTGTGTAGAGTTCTTTATAGTGACTTTTGTGTAGGTGCTCTATAGTGACTGTTGCTGCATAGGTTGCTCTATACTGACTGTTGTTGGGTAGGGTGATTCATAGTGACTGCTATTGGTTAGGTGCTCTATAGTCACTGTTGTTGAATAGTGTGTTCTATAGTCACTGTTGTGCAATACGGTGCTCTATAATGACTGTGGATGTGTAGAGTACTCTATAGTTACTGATGTTGGGTAGAGTGCTCGATAGTGACTGTTTTTAGGTAGAGTGCTGTATGCTGACTGTAGTTGGGTAGGTGCTCTATACTGACTGTTGCTAGGTAGGGTGATCTATAGTGACTGTTGTTGAATAGAGGGCTCTATACTGACTGTTGTGCAGAGTGCTCTATAGTGACTGTTGTGTAGAGTGCTTTATACTTACTGTTACTGGGTATGGTGCTCTATAGTGACTGTTTTTTGGTAGATTCTGTATGGTGACTGTTGCTGGGTAGGGTGCTCTATAGTGATTTTTATTTTGTAGAGTGCTCTATAGTGACTGTTGCTGGGTATCATGCTCTATAGTGACTGTTGTTGGGATGGGGTGCTCTATAGCGATGGTAGTTGGATATGGTGCTCTATAGTGACTGTTGTTAAATAGGTGGTCTATAGTGACTGGTACCTGGTAGGGGGCTTTATAGTGACTGTTGTTGTGTAGGTGCTGTATAGTGACTGTTGTTTGGAACATGCTTTATACGGAGTGTTAATGGGTAGGGTCTTCTATAGTGACTGTTGGTTTTTAGGTGCTTTATAGTAAATCATGTTGGGTAGGTGCTCTATAGTGACTGTTGTTCGGTAGGTGCTCTATAGTGATGGTTGTTGGGTAGAGTGCTCAATAGTGAATGTTGTTTGGTAGGGATCTCTATATTGACTGTTATTGGATAGGGTGCTTTTTAGCAACTGTTGCTGGGTATTGTGCTCTATAGTGACTGCTGCTGGGTAGGGTGCTATATAATGACTGTTGTTGGTGGAGTGCTCTATAGTGACTGTTGTTTTGTAGGTGCTCCATTGTGACTGTTTTGGGGTGGAATGCTTTATAGTGACTGTTGTTGGGTAGGTGCTCTACAGTTACTGTTGTTAGTTATGCACTCCATAGTGTCTGTTTTTCTGTAGGGTGCTCTATAGTGACTTGTTGAGTAGGGTGCTGTATAGTGACTGTTTTTGGGTAGGTGCTCTACAGACCCTATTGCTGGGTAGGGTGATCTAGAGTGACTGTTGTTGGGTGGTGTGCTCTATAGTGACTATTGCTGTGTAGAGTTCTTTATAGTGACTTTTGTGTAGGTGCTCTATAGTGATTGTTGCTACATAGGTTGCTCAATAGTTATGGTCGTTGGGTAAGTTCTCTATACTGACTGTTGTTGGGTGTGGTGCTCTATACTGACTATTGTTGGTTAGAGTGCTCTATAGGTGAGTGTTGCTGGGTGGAGTGCTCTATAGTGACTGTTGTTGAGTAGAGTGCTCTATACTGACTGTTGGGCAGAGTGCCCCATAGTGTCCATTGTGGGGTAGGGTGCTCTATAGTGTCTCATGTTGCACAGGGTGCTTTATAGTGACTCTTGTTGGGTAGGGTGCTCTATAGTGTCTCTTGTTCAATAGGTTCTCTATAATGATGGTTGTTGTGTGAAGTGCTCTATAGTGACTGTTGTTGCGTAGGGTAGTCCATATGATTGTTGTTGGGTAGGCTGTTCTAGAGTGTCTCTTGTCGGGTAGGTGCTGTATAATGTCTGTTGTTCGGTAGGTGCTCTATAGTGACTGGTGTTGGTTGGAGTGCTGTATAGTGACTGTTGTTGTGTAGCGTGCTCTATTTTGTCTGTTGCTGGGTATGGTGTTCAGTAGTGACTGTTTTTAATTAGAGTGCTCTATAGTGACTGTTGTTGGTTAGGGTGCTTTATATTGACTGTTGTTGGGTAGCATTCACTATAGTGACTGTTGGTGGGTGTGGAGCTCTATAGTGACTGTTTTTGGGAAGGTGCTCTATAGTGACTGTTGTTGGGTAGGGTGCTCTATGGTGACTATTGCTAGGTAGCGTGCTCTGTAGTGTCTGTTGTTGGATCGAGTGCTCTATAATGACTCACTTTGTGTAGGGTGCTCCATAGTGACTGTTGCTTGGTAGGGTGCTCTATAATGACAGTTGTTGGGTAGAGTGCTCTATACTTACTGTTGATTGGTAGGGTGATCTATAGTGACTGTTGCTTGGTACTGGGATCTATAGTGTCTGTTTTATGGTACAGTGCTCTGTAGTGGTTGTTGTTGAGCAGGATGCTCCATAGTGACTTTTTTGGGGTAGGTTCCCCATAGTTACTCTTGTTGGGTAAAGAGCTCTACAGTGACCCTCATAGGGTAGGGTAATCTATAGTGACTGTTGTTGGGTAGGGTGCTCAATACTGACTGTTGTTGTGTAGAGTGCTTTATAGAAAACTGTTTTTGTATGAAGTGTTCTATAATGACTGTTGTTGTGAAGAGTGCTCTATAGTGACTTGTTGGGTAGGATTATCTACAGTGACTGTTGTTAGGAAAAGTGCTCTATCATGACTGTTTCTGGGTAGGGTGCTCTATAGTGACTATTATTTTATAAATGCTCTATAGTGATTGTTGTTGGGTAGAGTGCTCTACAGTGACTGTTGTCAAAGTGGTGGCTCTTTACTGAGTGTGGTTGTGTAGGTCATCTAGAGTGACTATTATTGGGTAGGGTGCTCTATTGTGACTGTTTTTTGGGTATATGCCCTACAGTTACTGTTGTTGGTTAAGGTGCTCTATAGTAGCTGTTTTTCGGTAGTGTGCACTATATTGACTGTTCTTGGGTGGAGTGCTCCATAGTGTCTTTTGTTGCATGGGGTGCTCATTACTGAGTGTTTCTGGGTAGGGTTCTCTATAGTGACTGCTTTTGGGTAGAGTGCTCTAGATAGTGACTGTTGTTGGGTAGGTGGTCTATAGTGGCTTGTCGAGTTGGGGTTCTAGATACTGACTGTTACTGTGTTGGGGGCTCTATAGTGACTCTCATTGGGTAGAGTGCTGTATAGTGACTGCTGTTGTGTGGAGTTCTCTATAGTGACTCTTGTTGTGTATGGTGGTCTATAGTGACTGTTGTTGGGTGGGGAGCTCTATAACGACTGTTGCAGGGCAGAGTGCTCTATAGTGACTGTTGTTGGGGAGGTGCTCTATAGTGACTGTTGCTGGATAGGGTGCTCTATAGTGACCGTTTTGCGGTAGGTGCTCTTTAGTGAATGTTGTTGGGTAGAGTGCTCTGTACTGACTGTTGCTGGGTAGGATGGTCTACAATGACTGTCACTGGGTAGGGTGCTCTTTAGCGACTCTTGTCATGTAGGTGCTCTATAGTGACTTTTGTTGGTTAGGTGCTCTATAGTGAATGTTAATGGGTAGGATACTCTATATTGACTGTTGTTGGGTAGAGAGCTTGATAGTGACTGTCGCTAGTTAGCATGCTCTATAGTGTCTGTTGTTAACAATAGTGCTCTACAGTGACAGTTGTTAGATAGAGTGCTCTATCGTGAATGTTGTTTGGTAGGTAGTGGACAGTGACTATTGTTGGGAGACGTGTTCTGTAGTGACTGTTGTTTAGGATGCTCTATAGTGACTGTTATTATGTAGGGTGCTCTATAGTGTCTGTTGTTGAGTAGGTGCTCTTTAGTTACTGTTTTTGAATAGGTGCTCTATACTGACTGTTGTTGGGTAGGGTGCTCTATCATGACTGTTGTTTGTACAATGCTCTGCAGTGACGGTTGTTAAGTAGAGTGTTGTATAGTGACTGTTTTTAGTAGAGGGCTCTATATGGACTGTTGTTGGGTAGGGTGCTCTATCATGACTGTTGTTTGGTATGGTGCTCTATAGTGAATGTTTTTGAAGAGAGTGCTCTATAGTGACTGTGGTTGAGTAGAGTGCTCTATACTGACTGTTCTTCAGTAGGATGCTGTATCATGACTGTTGTTTGCTATGGTGCTCTATACTGAATATTTTTGGAGAGAGTGCTCTGTAGTGACTGTTGTTGAATAGGGGGCTCTATAGTGATTATAGAATACAGTACACTATACTGAATTGTTGATTAGAGTGCTCTATAATGACTTTTGTTGGGTAGGTTCTTTATCATGACTGTTGTTGGGTAGGGTGCACTCTGTTGAATGTTGTTGGGTAGGGTGCTCAATAGTAACTAATGCTGGTTAGGGTGCTCTCTAGTGACTGTTGTTGGATAGAGGGCTCTATACTGACTGTTGTTTGGTTGTGTGCTTTATAGTGACTGTTGCTTGGTAGGGTGCTGTGTAGTGACTGTTGTTGGGTGGAGTGCTTTATAGTCACTGTTGTTTGGTAGAGTACTTTACAGTAACTGTCGTTGGGTAGAGGGCTCTATGCTGACTGTTGTTGGGTTGGTTGCTCAATAGTGATTGTTGTTGGATAGGGTTCTCTATCGTGACTGTTGCTAGATAGTGTGCTCTATAGTGACTGTTGTTGGGAAGAGTGCTCTATAGTGACTGTTGCTGGTTAGGTTGTTCTGTAGTAACTGTTGCTGAATAATGTGCTCTATAGTGACTGCTGTTTGATGGGGTGCTCTATACTGACTGCTGTTAAATAGACTGCTCTATAGTGACTGTTGTTTGGTATGTCCTCTATAGTGACTGTTATTAAGTGGGTGTTCTATAGTGACTGTTGTAGGATAAGGTGCTCTATTCTAACTGTTGCTTAGTGGGTGTTCAATACTTACTATTTTTGAGTAAGTGCTCTATACTGACTGTTGTTGAATAGGTGCCCTATAGTGACTGTTGTTGGTTAGGGTGCTCGATACTGACTGCTGTTTGGTAGGTGCTGTATAGTGACTTTTCTTGGGTAGGGTGCTCCATAATGACTGTTGATGGGTAGGTGCTCTATACTGACTGTAGTTGTGTAGCGTGCTTTATAGTGACTGTTTTTGGGTGGGTGCTTTATAGTGACTGTTGTTGGATAGGTGCTCTATAGTGACTGTTGTTGGGTAGTGTACTGTATAGTGACTATTGGTGGGTAGAGTTCACCATAGCGACTGTTGTTGCATAGGGTGTTCTATAGTGATTGTGGCTGGGTTGGGTGATCTATAGTGACTGATGTTGGGTAGAGTGCTCTATGGTGACTGTGGTTGTGTAGGGTGCTCTATTGTGACCATTGCTGGGTAGTGTGCTTTATAGTAAACGTTTTTTCATAGGGACCTTTATAGTGACAGTTGTTGAGTATGGTTCTTTATAGTTACTGTTGCTGGTTAGGTGCTTTATAGTGACTGTTGCTGTGTAGGGTGCTCTACAGTGACTGTCATTGGGTGGGGTGCTCTATAGTGAGTGTTGCAGTGTAGAGTGCTCCATAGTGACTGTTTTGGGGAGGTGCTTTATAGTGACTGCTGTTTGATAGGGTGCTCTATAGTGACCGTTCTGGGGTAGGTGCTGTATAGTGACTTGTTGGGTAGAGTGCTCTGTAGTAACTCTTGCTGGGTAGGGTGCTCTACAGTAATGGTTACTGGATAGGGTGCTCTTTAGTGACTATTGTTGGGTAGTTGCTCTATACTGACTGTTGTTGATTAGGTTCTCTATAGTAAATGTTGATGGGTAGAATACTCTATATTGACTGTTGTTCGGTAGAGTGCTCTATAGTGACTGTTGCTGGGTATGGTGCTCTATAGTGACTGTTGTTGACAAGAGTGCTCTACAGTCACAGTTGTTGGGAAGGGTGCTCTATCATGAATTTTTTTGGTAGGTAGTCTATAGTGACTCTTGTTGAGTGGGGTGCTCAATATTGACTGTCTTTGTGTAGGGTGCTCTATAGTGACTGTTGTTGTGTAGGGTGCTCTATAGTGACTGTTGGTGAGTAGGTGCTCTATAGTTAATGTTTTTGGTAGGTGCTCTATAGTGACTGATTTTGGTTAGATGCTTTATAGTGACTGTTGTAGGATAGAGTGCTCTATTGTGACTGTTGTTTGGTATGGTGCCCTATAGTAACTGATTTTGTGTGAAGTACTCTATAGTGAATGTTTTTGGGTAGGTGATCTATAGTGACTTTTGTTGGGTAGGTTCTTTATAGTGACTGTTTTTGGGTATGGTGCTATATACTGATTGTTGTTGGGTAGGTGCTTTATAGTGACTGGTGTTGGGTAGCATGCTCTATAGTGACTGTTCTTGGGTAAGGTACTCTGTAGTGACTGTTTTTGGGTAGAGTGCTTTTGAGTAGACTGTTGCTGAGTAGAGGGCTCTACAGTGACAGTTGTTGGGTTTTGTGCTCTATCATGAATATTGTTTGGTAGGTAGTCTACAGTGACTCTTGTAGGGGTTTGGTACTCTATGGTGACTGTTGTTGTGTAGGGTGCCCTATAGTGACTGTTGTTATGTAGGGTGCTCTATAGTGTCTGTTGTTGAGTAGGTGCTCTATAGTTACTGTTGTTGAGTAGGTACTCTATAGTTACTGTTTTTGAGTAGGAGTTTTATAGTTACTATTGTTGGGTAGGTGCTTTATAGTGACTGTTGTTGGGTAGGGTGCTCTATCTTGACTGTTGTGTGGTTCATTGCTCTATAGTGACTGATTTTGGCCAGAGTGTTCTATAGTGAATGTTGTTGTGTAGGTGATCTAAATTGACTGATGTTGATTAGGTGCTCTACAGTGACTGTTGTTGGATAGAGTGCTCCATAGTTGACTGTTGATGGTTGGAGTATTTCATAGTGACTATTGTTTAGAGTGCTCTATAGTGACTGTTTTTGGTTAGGATGCCCTATACTGACTGTTGTTGAGTAGGTTCTTTATAGTGACTTTTTTTTAAGTAGGGTACTTTATACGAACTGTTCTTGGGTAGACACTATATAATGAGTGTTGCTGGGTAGGGTGCTCTATAGTGTCTATTCTTGTGTAGGTGCTTTATAGTGACTGTTGCTGGATAGTGTGCTCTATAGTTATGGTTGTTGGGTGGATTGCTCTATATTGACTGTTGCTTGGTGGAGTGTTCAAAGTGACTGTTGTGTGGTAGTTACTCTATAGTGACTGTTTTTCAGTGGGGTGATTCATAGTGACTGCTGTTGGGAAGGGCGCTCTATAGTGATTCTTGTTGAATAGAGTGCTCTACAGTGACTTTTGTTGGGTAGAGTGCTCTATATTGACTGTTTTTGGGTAGAGAGCTCTATACTTACTGTTGTTGTGTACAGTACTTTATAGTGACTGTTGCTGGGTAGGGTTCTTTATAATGACTGCTTTTAGAGTAGGTGTTCTATAATTACTCTTTCTGGGAAGGTGCTCTATAGTGACTCTTGTTGGTATGGTGCTATATATTGACTGTTGGGTATTGTGTCGTATAGTGACTGTTGTTTGAAAGGTTGCTCTATAGTTACTGTTGTTGGTCAAGTACCTATAGTAACTGTTGCTGGGTAGGGTGCTCTATAGTGACTGTTGCTGGGTAGAGTATTCTGTAGTTACTGCTTTTTGGATAGGTGCTTTATAGTAACCATTCCTGGGTAGTGTGCTCTATAGTGACTGTTGTTGGGTTGGTTCTCTACAGTGACTATTGTTAAGTACATGCTCTATAGTGACTGTTGTTTGGTAGGGTGCTCATAGTGACTGTTGCTGGATCGGTGCTCTATAGTAACTGTTGTTGTGTAGAGTGTATTGTAGTGACTGCTGTTTGGTGGAGTGCTCTATAGGTGATTGTTATTAAGTAGAGTTTTCTATAGTGACTGTTGTAGTGTAGAGTGCTCCACAGTGACTGCTGTTGGGTAATGCACTGTATACTGACTGTTGTTGAATATGTGCTCTATAGTTAATATTGTTGGGTTGGCTGCTCATAGTGTGTGTTTTTGGGTATGGTGCTCTATAGTAACTATTGTTGGCTTGAGTGCACTTTAGTGACTGTTGTTGGGTAGGTGCTCTATAGTGATTGTTGTTAGGTGCTCTATAGTGACTGTTGCTGTGTAGGGTGCTCTATAGTGACTGTTGTGGGTGGGGTGCTGTATAGTGATGGTTGCTTGGTAGAATGCTCTATAGTGACTGATGTTCAGTATGTTTTCTACAGTGACTGTGGCTGGTTAGGGTGCTCTATAGTGACTGTTGATGTGTTGGTACTCTATAGTGACTGTTGTTGGGTGGGTGATCTACATTGACTGTTGTTGGATGGAGTGTTCTATAGGTGACTGTTGTTGAGTAAAGTGGTCTATAGTGGCTGTTGTTGCATAGAATGTTTTATAGTGACTGTTGTTGGGTATGGTGCCCTACAAGAATTGTTGCTGGATAGAGTGTTCTATAGTGACTCTTTTTGGTAGGGCTCTGTATATTGACTGTTGTTGGGTAGGGTGCTCTATAGTCACTGTTGCTGAGTAGGGTGCTCTATAGTGACTGTTTATGAGTAGGGTACTGCATAGTGACTGTTGTTGCATAGGTGCTCTATACTTACTGTTGTTGGGTAGGTGCTCTAAAGTGACAGTTGTTGGGTAGGGTGCCCTATAGTGACTGTTGCTGGGTAGGGTGTTATATAGTGATTGTTCCTGGGTAGAATATTCTAAAGTGATTGTTGTTGAGTAGAGTGCTCTATAGTGACTGTTGCTGGGTTGGGTGCTCTATAGTGACTGTTTCTGGGTAGGGTGTTATATAGTGACTGTTGCTTGGTAGAATGTTATATAGTGATTGTTGAGTAGAGTGCTCTATAGTGACTCTTTTTGGTAGGGTGCTCTATAGTGACTGTTGTTGGGTAGGGAGCTCTATAGTCACTGCTGCTGAGTATGGTGCTCTATAGTGACTGTTGATGGATGGGGTTCTCTATACTGACTGTTTCTGCATACAGTGCACTATTGTGACTATTGTCGGGTAGAATGCTGTATAGGCACTGTTGTTGGAAATGTGCTCTATAGTGACTGTTGCATGGTAGGGTGTTCTATAGTGACTTATTTTGGGTAGGTGCTGTATAGTTACTGTTATTGGTGTGGTGCTCTAAAGTGACGGTTGTTGTGTAGGTGCTCTACAATGACTGTTGCTGGGTAGAATGCTCTATACAAACGGTTGTTCGGTAGAGTGCTCTATACTTACTGTTGTTTGGTAGGGTTCTCTACAGTGACTGTTGCTGGGTATGGTGCTCTTTAGTGGCCATTGTTGGGTAGGTTCTTTATAGTGACTGTTGTTGGGTGTGGTGCTCTATAGTGACTGTTGTTGGGTAGGTGATCTCTACTGACTTTTGATCGGTTTTATAATCTATAGTGACTGTTGTTGGGTGAAGTGCTCTACAGTGACTGTTGTTGGGTAGAATGCTCTATAGTGTCTCTTCTTGCGTATGGTGCTCTTTAGTGACTGTGGGTGGGTAGAGTGTTGTATAGTGACTGTTTTTGCATAGGTGCTCTATACTGACTGTTTTTGGGTAGGTGTTCTATGGTGACAGTTGTGGGTAGGGTGCTCTATAGTGAATGTTGCTGTTTAGGGTGTTATATAGTGACTGTTGCTCGGATGGGTGTTCAATAGTGACTGTTGCTGGGTAGGGTGTTATATAGTAACTTTTCCTGGGTAGAATGCTCTATAGTAATTGTTGTTTTGTAGAGTGCTCTATAGTGACTGTTACTGGGTAGAATTTTCTATAGTGATTTTTGTTGGGTAGAGTGCTCTATAGTGACTGTTGCTGGGTTGGGTGCTCTATAGTGATTGTTGTTGAGTAGAGTGTTCTATATTGACTGTTGCTGAAGATGATGTTCTATAGTGACTGTTGCTGGGTAGCATGCTCTATAGTAACTGTTGCAGAGTAGGGTATTCTGTAGTGACTGTTTTTGGGTGGGGTGCTCTATAATGACTGTTGCTGGGTAGAGTACTCCATAGTAACGATTGTTGGGTAGGTGCTCTATAGTGACTGTTGCCACTTAGGGTGCTCATAGTGACTGTTGTTAGATAGTTGCTCTACAGTTACTTTTGTTGGGTGGGGTGCACTATAATTACTGTTGTTCAGTAGAGTGCACTATAGGTGATTTTTGTTGGGTCGAGTTCTCTATTCTGACTGTTGTTGTGTAGAGTGCTTTATAGTGACTGTTGTTGGGTAGAGTGCTCCATAGTGAGTGTTGTTGGGTATGCTGCTCTATAGTGACGGTTGTTGGGTTCATGATATATAGTGACTATTGTTGTGAATGGTGCACAGTGACTGCTGTTGGGTACACTGCTCTATAGTAACTGTTGTTGGTAGAGTGCTCTTTAGTGACTGTTGTTGGGTAGGTGCTCTATAGTGACTGTTGTTGTGTAGGTGTTCTATAGTGACTGTTGTTGGGTAGGTACTCTATAGTGAATGTTTTTGGTTAGGTGCTCTATAGTGACTGCTGCTATGCAGGATGCTCTAGTGACTGTTGTGGGTCGAGTGCTCTATAGTGACCATTGCTAGGCATAGTGCTCCCTAGTGACTGATGTTTGGTACATGCTCTATAGTGACTGTTGCTGGGTAGGGTGCTCTGTACTGGCTCTTGTTGGGTAGGTGTTCTATAGTGACTGTCATTGAGTAAGGTGCTCCATATTTACTGTTGTTGTGTGGAATGCCCTATAGTTACTTTTGATGGTTAGAGTGCACAATAATTGACTGTTGTTGGGTGGAGTGCTCTATAGCGGCTGTGTTTCTGTAGAGTGATATATAGTGACTGTTGTTGGGTAGAGTGCTCTGTAGTTTCTGTGGTTAAGTAGAGTGCTCTATAGGTGACTGTTTTTGGGTTGGGTGCTCTATACTGACTTTTTCTGGGTAGGGTGTTATTTAGTGATTGTTTCTGGGAAGGATGTTCTATAGTGATTGTTGTTGAGTAGAGTGCTCTATAGTAACTGTTGCTGGGTTGGGTGCTCTATAGTGATTGTTGTTGAGTAGGGCACTCTATGGTGACTTTTAGTGGGTAGCGTGCTGCATAGTGACTGTTGTAGCATAGGTGCTCTATACTGACAGTTGTTGAGTAGGTGCTCTATAGTGACTGTTGCTGGGTAGTGTGTTTTATAGTGACTGTTTCTGGGTAGGATGCTCTATAGTGATTGTTTTTGAGTAGATCACGCTATAGTGACTGTTGATGAAATGGGTGTTCTATAGTGACTGTTGCTGGGTATGGTGTTCTATAGTGACTGTTGCTGGGTAGCGTGCTCTATAGTGACTGTTGCAGAATAGGGTATCCTGTAGTGACTGTTTTTGGGTGGGGTGCTCTATAATGACTGTTGCTGGGTAGAGTACTCCATAGTAACCATTGTTGGGTTGGTGCTCTACAGTGAATGTTTTTGGTTAGGTGCTCTATAGTGACTGCTGCTGTGCAGGGTGCTCTGTAGTGACTGTTTTGTGTTGAGTGCTCTATAGTGAACGTTGCTAGGTAGAGTGCTCCCCAGTGACTGATGTTTGGTACGTGCTCTATAGTGACTGTTGCTGGGTAGGGTTCTCTGTACTGGCTGTTGTTGGGAAAGTGTTCTATAGTGACTGTTGTTGGGTAAGGTGCTCTATATTGACTATAGTTGGGTGGGGTGCCCTATAGTTACTTTTCTTGGTTAGAGTGCTCTATAATTGACTGTTGTTGGGTGTAGTGCTCTATAGTGGCTGTTGTTGTGTAGAGTGCTCTATAGTGACTGTTGTTGGGTAGAGTGCTCTGTAGTTACTGTGGTTGGGTAGAGTGCTTTATAGGTGACTGTTTTTTGGTGGGGTTCTCTATATTGACTCTTGCTGGGTAGAATGCTCTATAGTGACTCTGTTTGGTAAGGGCCTCTATAGTGTGTGTTGTTTGGTACATGCTCTATAGTGACTGTTGCTGGGTGGGGTGCTCTATAGTGACTGTTGTTTGGTGGAGTGCTCTATAGTGAGTATTGTTGGGTGGAGTGTTCTATACTGATTGTTGCTGGGTAGTGTGCTCTACAGTGACTATTGTCGGAAAGGTTGCTCAATACTGACACTTGTTGCATAGGTGGTCTATAGTGACTTTTGTTGGATAGGGTGCTCTATAGTGACTGTTGTTGGGTATGTGCTTCATACTGACTGTTGTTGGTTAAGGTGCTGTATGGTAACTGCTGTTCAGTAGTGTGCACTATACTGACTGTTCTTGGGCAGAGTGCTCTATACTGACTGTTGCTGCATAGGGTACTCTATACTGAATGTTGCTGGGTAGCATGATCGATAGTGACTGTTGTTGGGTAGGTTCCACTGTAGTTACTGTGGTTGGGTAGTTAGCTCTATAATGACTGTGGTTAGGTGGAGTACTCTATAGTGACAGTTTTGGGTAGGGTAGTCCATAGTGACTGCTGTTGTGTAGAGTTCTCTATAGTGACTGTTGTTGGGAAGGTGCTTTATATGGACTGTTGTAGTGTAGGGTGCCCCATACTGACTGTTGTTGAGTAGGAGCTCTATAGTGACTGCAGTTGGGTAGAATGCTTTATAGTGACTGTTGTTATGTAGGGTGCTTTATAGTGACTGTTGTAGGAAGCATGCTCTATACTGACGGCTGTTGGGTAGGGATCTCTATAGTGACTGTTGCTGGATGGGGTGCTCTATAGTGACTGTACTTGTGTAGGTACTTTATAGTGAATGTTGTGTGGGGTGCTCTATAGTGACTGTTGTTAAGTAGGTGCTCTATAGACACTGTTTGGGTAGTTTTCTCTGTGGTGACTGTTGTTGGGTAGAGTGCTATCTAGGTACTGTGGTTGGGTAGAGTGCTCTATAATGACTGATTTTGAGTATGTGCTCTATAGTTACTGTTGTTGGATAGTTGTTCTATACAGACTGTTGTTGGGTTGGTTTCTCTATACTGACATTTGTTGGGTAGGGGCTCTACAGTGACTCTTGTTGGGTAAATGCTCTATAGTGACTGTCATTGGTAGGTGCTCTATAGTTACTGTTGTTAGGTAGAGTTCTCTATAGTTACTGTTATTGGTTTGGGTGCTCTATATTGACTGTTGTTGAGTAGGCACTCTATAGTACCCTACTCAACAACAGTCATTGCATAGTGCCTACCCAACAACAGTCACTGGAGGGCCCTCTACACACCAACAGTCACTAGAGAAAACTCCAGTCAAGAACAGTCACTATAGTGCACCATACCCAACCACAGATTCTATAGGGCATTCTACCAAACAGCAGTCACTATACAGCATTTACCCAAAAACAGTCACTATCGAGCACCCTACCCAGCAACAGTAACTCTACAGCATTTACTCAACAACACTCACTATAAAGCACTCTACACAGCAGAGAAACTACAGAGCACTGTACCCAGCAACAGTCACTATAGAGCACATACTCAAAATCAGTCATTATAGAGCACTCTACCCAACCACAGTACCTAGATAGCACTCTACCCAACAACAGTCACTATAGAGAACTCTACAGAACAATGCCCACTATAGAGCACTCCACCCAACAAGTCACCTATAGAGCACTTTAACCAACAACAGTCACTATAGAGCACCCCACTCAAAATCAGTCACTATAGAGCATCTAACCAACGACAGTCACTTTAGTGCACCCTACCTAGCAAGAGTCATTATAAAGCACTTACCCAACATCAGTCACTATAAAGCACTCTACCCAATAACAGTTATTATAGAGCAGAATAACCAACAGTCACTATGAGCACCCTACCTAACAATAGTCACTATAGAGCAGCATACCCAACAACAGTCACTATAAGAACCCTAGCCAACAACAGTCACCATCTACAGCACTCTACCCAACAACAGTCACTATAGAGAACTCCACCAAAACACCAGTCACTATAGTGCACCATACGCAACAACAGACTCTACAGAGCATTCTACCAAACAACAGTCACTATAGAGCACCTACCCAACAATAGTCACTATAAAACACCACACCCAAGATTCACTATAGAGTACCTACCCAACAACAGTCACTCTAGAGCACTCTACCCAGCAACAGTCATTATAAACCCCACCACACAACATTCAGTATAGAGCACCCTACCCAGCAACAGTCAGTATAGAGCACCCAACCCAGCTGCAGTAACTATAGAGCACTCCACCTAACAGTTACTATAGAATATACTACCCAACAATAGTCACTATAGAGCACCAACCCAATGAAAGTCACTCTAGAGCACCCCACCCAACAACAGTCACTATAAAGCACCCTACTCAGCATCAGTCACTATAGAGCACCTACCCAGCAACCGTCAGTTTAGAGCACCCCACCAACAAGTCACTATAAAGCACGTACCCAAAAGCAGTCATTATAGAGAACCATACCCAGCAACAGTCAGTACACGGCACCCAACCCAGCAACAGTCACTAAAGAGCATTCTACCCAGCAACAGTCACTATAGAGACCCCACACAACAGTCAGTATAAAGCACACTACCCAGCAAGAGTCACTATAGACCAACCTACACAACAACAGTCACTACAGAGTATCCTACCCATTAAAAGCACTCTATCTAGAGCACCTCACTATAGAGCACCCTACTCAAAAAAAGTCACTGTACAGTACCTACTTAACAACAGTCACTGTGGAGCACCCTACACAACAACAGTCACTATAGAGAACTCTAATCAACAACAATCACCTATAATGCACTCTACATAACAACAGTCACTATCGAGCCACTACTGAACTAGAGTCACTATAGAGCACCCTACCCAACAACAGTCACTATAGAGCACCTACCCAACCAAAGACACTACAGAGTCTGCTACAAAATAACAGTCACTAGACAACACTGTAACTAACAACAGTCACTAAAGAGCACCCTACCCAACGAAAGTCACTATCTATAGCACTCTATCCAACAACAGTCACTATAGAGAACTCCACCCAACAACAGTCACTATAGTGCACCATACCAAATAACAGACTCTATAGAGCATTCTACCAACATACAGTCACAATAGAGCTCCTACCAAACAACAGTAACTATAAGGCAGCCCACCCAACAACAGTCACTATAGAGTACCTAACCAACAAGAGTCACTATAGAGCATTCTACCAAGCAACACTCATTATAGAGCACTTTATCTAACAATACTCAATATAGAGCACTCTACCCAACAACAGTCACTATAGAGCACCTACCTGACAGTCACTATAAAGCCCTCTACAATAAAAGTCACTATAGAGCACTCTACACAAAACAGTGACTATGGAGCATCCTATCTAAGAACAGTCACTATAGAGCACTCTACAAAACAACAATCACTATAGAGCCCTCTACCCAACAACAGTCACTATAGAACACTTTACCCAACAACAGTCAATATTTAGAGAACTGTACCCAACAAAAGTCACTATAGAAAACTCCATCCAACAACAGTAACTATAGTGCACCATAGCCAATAACAGACTCTATAAAGCATTCTACCAAACAACAGTCACTATAGAGCACCTACCCAAAAACAGTCACTTTAAAGGACCCCACCCAACAACAGTCAGTATAGAGTACCTACTCAGCAACAGTAAGTATAGAGCACCCTATCCAATAACAGTCACTATAGAGCACACCACCCAAAGACATTCAGTATAGAGCACACTACCCAGCAACTGTCACTATGAAGCACACTACCAAGCCACATTCACTATAGAGTACACTACTCAACAACAGTCACTATAGAGAACCCCACCCAACAACAGTTAGTACAGAGCACCTACTCAACAGTAGTCACCAAAGAGCACTCTACTTAGCAACAGTCACTGTAGAGCACCCTACCCAGCAACAGTCACTGTAGAGCACCTACCCAGCAACCGTCAGTTTAAGCACCCCACCAACAACAATCAGTACACAGCACCTACCAAAAAACAGCCACTATAGAGTACCCTACCCAGCAACAGTGACTATAGAACACCTACTTAAAAACAGTCACCTTAGAGCACCCTACCCAGCAACAGTCACAATAGAGCACTCTACAAAGCAATTGTCACTATAGAGAACCCCACTGAACAAGTCAGTATAAAGCATTCTATCCATCAACAGGCAATATAAAGCACCCTACCCAACAACAGTCAGTATACAGCACCCTAACCAACAACAGTCAGTATAGAGCCCTCTACCCAGAAACAGTCACTATAGAGAATTCTACTCAACAACAGTCACTATAGAGAACCCTACCCAACAACAGTCACTATACAGCACCCTTCCCAGAAACATTCACAATAGAGCACCCCACCCAACAGCACTCACTATAGAATACCTACCAAACAACAATCACTATAGTGCACTCTACCCAGGAACAGTCAGTATAGAGCACCTCACTCAACAGCAGTCACTATAGAACACACTATACAGCAACAGTCTCTGCAGAGCAGTCTACCCAGCAAGAGTCACTATAGAGCACTCTACCAAACAACAATTACTATAGAGCACACTATCCAGCAACAGTCACTATAGAGCACTTTACCCAGCAACAGTCAGTATAAAGCACCCTACCCATCAACAGTCACTATAGAGCACCAAACACAACAACACTCACTATAGAGCACCCTGCACAGTAACAGTTTCTAAAGATTACCTTACCAAAAACAGTCACTATACAGAATCCTACCCAACACCAGTCAGTGTAGAGCACCTACCCAACAACAGTTACTATAGAGCACCCTACACAACAGCAGTCACTATAGAGTTCCCCACCAAACAACAGTTAATGTAGAATGCCTACCACACAAAAATCACTATACAGCACTTCACCCAGCAACAGTCAATATTGAGTACCCCAGACAACAACAGTCACTATAAAGCACACTATCCAGCAACAGTCACTATGGAGCAACTAACGAACAAAAGACACTGTAGCGCACCTACACAACAACAGACACTATAGAGCTCCCTACCTAACAGCAGTCACTATAGAGCATTCTATCCAACAACAGTGACTATAGAGCACCCTGCCAGTCACTATAAAGAATCTTACCCAACAACTGTCACTATTGAGCACCTACTCCACAACAGTCACTATAGAGCCCTCTACCCAACAACAGTCACTATAAAGAATTTTACCCAAAAACAGTCACTACAGAGCACCCTACCCAACAACAGTTACTATAGAGCACCCTACCCCAAAACACTAACTCTATAGAACCTACCCAACAACTGTCACCATAGCACACTCTACCTAACAACAGATAAGATAGAGCCCTCTACCCAACAACAGTCACTATAGCACACCCTACCTAACAATAGTAACTGTAGAGCACCTACCCAACAACCGACACTTTAGAGCACCTACTCAAAAACTATCACTATATAGAAATCCACCCAGCAACAGTCACTATAAAGCACTCTGCCCAACAACAGTCACTATAGAGCACCTACCCAAAGAGTCACTATATAGAACTCTCCCCAGCAACAGTCACTATAGAGCACTGTACCCAACAACAGTCACTATAGAGCACCTACCCAACAACAGTCACTATATAGAACTCTACCCAGCAACATTCACTATAGAGAACTGTACCCAACAAGTCACTATAGAGCAACCTACCCAACAACAGTCACTACAGAGTACCTTCTTATAAAGAGTACCTTCTTATAAACAAGCACTATATAACACCTACCCTACAACAGTTGCTATAGAGCCCTGTGCCAAACAACCGTCACTATAGAGCACTCTACCCAGCAACAGTCACTATAGAGCACCCCACCAAACAAAAATCATTATAGAGCACCCTACCCAGCAACAGTCACAAAAAGGTGCCTATTCAACGATAGTCACTATAGAGCACCCTACCCAAAAACAGTCACTATAGAGCATGCTACCCAACAACAGTCACTATGGAGGATGTTACTCAGCAACAGTCAGTATAGAGCACCCTACCCAGCAAAAATCACTATACAGCATTCCACCCAACAACAGTCACTATAAAACCCCTTACATAAGAAAAGTTGCTATACAGCACTCTACCCAAAAATAGTCACTACAGAGCAACTTACTAAACAACAGTATCTACAGAGCACTCCACTCAACAACAGTCACTATAGAGCACCTACCCACCAACAGTCACTATACAGCACCTACCCTACAACTGTCACTACTGAGAAATCTACCCAACAACAGTCAGTATAGAGCACCATACTCAAAAACAGTCACTAGAGAGCAACCTACCCAACAACAGTTACTATAGAGATCCTACCCAAATACAATCACTATAAAGCACCTACTGAACAACAGTCACTATAAAGCACTCTGCCCCACAACAACAATCACTATAGAGAACACTATTCAACAACAGTCATTATAGAGCACTCTACAAAACAATACTCACTATAGAGCACTCCACCCAACAACTGTCACCTATTGAGCACTATACTCTACAACAGTCACTATAGATTACCCTACTGAGCAACAGTCACTATAGAGCATCCTACTCAGCATCAGTCACTATGGAGCACCCTACCCAACAAGAATCACTATAGAGCACCCTACACAATAACCGTCACTATCTAGAGCCCCCTACCCAACAAGAGTCACTATAGAGCACCCTACTCAACAACACTTGCTATAGAGCACCCTACCAAACAACAGTCACTATAGAGCACCCACCCAAAAAGTCACTATATAGAGCATTCCACCCAAAAACAGTCACTATAAAGCACCCTTCCCAGCAACAGTCAGTATTGAGCACCCCATGCAACAACAGATGTTATAGAGCACTTAACCCAATAACAGTCACTATAGCACACACTACTGATCACCAGTTACTATAGAGTACCTCAACCAACAGCAGTAACTATAAAGCACATACCCAACAGCAGTCACTATAGAGCACATTACACAACAACAGTCACTATAGATAACTTAACAACAGTCAGTATAGAGTAACCACCCCGACAACAGTCACTGTGGAGCACTCTACCCAACAACAGTCACTAATAGAGCACCCTACCCAACAATAGTTACTATAGAGCACCCTACCCAGCAGTAGTCACTAAAGAGCACCCTATTTAACAACAGTCACTTTAGAGCACCCACCCAACAAGTCACTATAGAGCACCTACCCAACAAGAGTCACTATAGACACTTACCCAAAAAATTCTGTGTAGAGCACCCTACCTAACAACAGTTTGTATAGAGCTGCTACCTAACAACAGTTAGTATAGAGCTCTCTACCCAACAACAGTAACTATAGAGCACTCTACCCAACAACAGTCACTATAGAGTACGTACACAACAACAGTCACTATAGTGCACCTACCAAACAACAGTAAGTATAGAACCCTATACCAAAAAAACAGTCACTATATAGCACTCTACCCAACAAGAATAACTATAAAGCACCCTACACAATAACCGTCAGTATCTAGAGCCCCCTACCCATCAAGAGTCACAATAGAGCACCCTACTCAACAACAGTTGCTATAGAGCACCCTATGAAACAATAGTCACTATAGAGCAGTCATCAAAAAACAGTCACTATCTAGAGCACTCCACCCAAAAACAGTCACTATAAAGCACCCTACCCAACAACAGTCAGTATTGAGCACGCCACCCAACAGATGCTATAGAGCACTCCAACCAGGAACAGTCACTATAGTGCTCACTACCAAACACCAGTTACTATAGAGTACCTTAACCAACAGCAGTCACTATAAATCACATACCCAACAACAGTCACTATAGAGCACAGTACCCACCCAATAACAGTCACTATAGATAACCTACCCAACAACAGTCAGTATAGAGCAACCACCCTGACAACAGTCACTGTAGACCACTGTACCCAACAACAATCACTATAGATCACTGTAAACAACAGTCACTATAGAGCGTTCCACCCAAGTCACTTATAAAGCACTCTTCCCAACAATAGTTACTATAGAGCACCCTACCGAGCAATAGTCACTATAGAGCACCCTACCCTGCAACAGTCACTATAGAGCACAGTACCCACCCAATAACAGTCACTATAGATAACCTACCCAACAACAGTCAGTATAGAGCAACCACCCCAACAACAGTCACTGTAAAGCACTGTACCCAACAACAATCACTATAGATCACTGTAAACAACAGTCACTATAGAGCGTTCCACCCAACAAGTCACTTATGAAGCACTCTTCCCAACAATAGTTACTATAGAGCACCCTACCAAGCAACAGTCACTATAGAGCACCCTTCCCTACAACAGTCACTTTAGAGCACCTACCACACAAGAGTCACTATAGAGCACCTACCCAACATGAGTCACTAAAGAGCACCTACCCAAAGAATTCAGTATAGAGCACCCTACCCAAAAACAGTCCATATAGAGAAACTACCAAATAACAGTCACTATAGAGCTCCCTACCCATTAACAGTCACTATAGAGCACTCTACTTAACACAAGACACTATAGTGCACCCTACCCAACAACAGTTACTATAGAGCACTCCACCCAACAGCAGTCAACATGGAGTACCCTACCAAAAACAATCACTATAGAGCACACTACCCAACAACAGGCACTATAGAGCACTTACCCAACAACACTCACTATAGAATACCTACTCAAGAACAGTCACTATAGAGCACTCTACCTAGCAAAAGCCACTATACAGAACCCTACTCAACAACAGTCACTATAGAGCACCATACCCAGCAACAGTCACTATAAAGCACCCTACCCACCAACAGTGTCTTTTGAGCACTCCACTTAACAGCAGTCAGTATAAAACACACTACCCAATAACTGTCACTATAGATCACCTCACCTACAACAGTCACTATAGAGCACCTATGCAACAACTGTCATTATAGAGCACCCTACAGGACAAGTCACTATAGAGCACCCTACAAAATAACAGTCACTATAGAGTACCTACCCAACAACAGTCACTTTTGAGTACTTACCCAACAAGAGTCACTATAGAGCACCTACCCAAAAAATTCAGTATAGAGCACTCTACCCAACAGCAGTCCGTATTAAGCAACTACCCAACAACAGTCACTATAGAGCTCTCTACCCAACAACAGTCACTGTGGAGAACTCTACTCGACAACAGTCACTATAGAGCACCTACCCAACAACAGTCACTATAGAGCACCTACCAAGCAACAGCAAATATAGATTCCTATACCAAAAAACAGTCACTATAGAGCACTCTACCCAACAAGAATAACTATAAAGCACCATACACAATAACCATCAGTATCTAGAGCACCTACCCATCAAGAGTCACTATAGAGCACCCTACTCAACAACAGTTGCTATAGAGCACCCTACCAAACAACAGTCAGTATAGAGCACCCACCCAAAAACAGTCACTATATAGAGCATTCCACCCAAAAACAGTCACTATAAAGCACCCTACCCAGCAACAGTCAGTATTGAGCATCCCACCCAACAACAGATGCTATAGAGCAGTTTAACCAGGAACAGTCACTATAGTGCATGCTACCTTAACCAACAGCAGTCCCTATAAAGCACATACCCAACAACAGTCAATATACAACACAGTACCCAACAGTCACTATAGATAACCTACCCAACAACAGTCAGTATAGAGCAACTACCCCGACAACAGTCACTGTAGAGCACTCTACCCAACAACAGTCACTATAGAGCACTGTACACAAGTTACTATAGAGCCCTTCACCAAACAACAGTCACTTATAGAGCACTCTACCCAACAATAGTTACTATAGAGCACCCTATGCAACAACAGTCACTTTAGAGCACCTACCCAACAAAAGTCACTATAGATCACCTACCCAACAAGAGTCACTATAGAGCACCAACCCAAAAAAAAATAGTATAGAGTACCCTACCCAATAACAGTCCCTATAGAGCAACTACCCAACAACAGTCACTATAGAGCACTCTACCCAACAACAGACACTTTAGAGCATCCTGCCCAAAAACATTCACTATAGAGCACTCCACCCAACAACAGTCAGTATGGAGCACCCTAACCATAAACAATCACTATAGAGCACACTACCCAATAACAGTCACTATAGAGCACTTACCCAACAACAGTCACTATGGGGCACCCCAACCAACAGCTGTCACTATAGAGTACCTACTCAAGAACAGTCACTATAGAGCCCTCTACCTAGCAAGAGCCACTATACAGAACCCTACCCAACCACAGTAACTATAAAGCATCCCACCCAGCAACAGTCACTATAGAGCACCCTACCCAACAACAGTGTCTTTTGAGCACTCCACCCAACAGCAGCCAGTATAAAGCACACCACCCAACAACTGACACTAAAGAGCACCTCACCTATAACAGTCACTACAGAGCACCTACACAACAACTGTTACTATAAAGCCCTCTACAAAACAATTGTTACTATAGAGCACTCTACCTAACAACAGTCACTATTGAGCACCCTACTTAAGAACTGTCACTAAAGAGCACTCTACACAACAAGAGTCACTATAGAGCACCCTACCTAACAACAGTCACTATCTAGAGCACTCTACCCAACAACAGTCACTATGGAGCACTCCAACCAACAACAGTCACCATAGAGCACCATACAAAACAAAAGACTCTATTGAGCATCCTACTGAACAACAGTCACTATAGAGCACATACCCAACAACAGTCACCATAAAGCACCCCACCCAATAAGTCACTATAGAGTACCTACCCAACACTAATCACTATAGAGCACTCTAACCAGCACCAGTCAGTATAAAGCACCCCACCCAACAACAGTCATTATAGAGCACCCTACCCAGCAATAGTCACTATAGAGCACTCTACCCAGCAACAGTCACTACAGAGCACTCTACCCAACAACAGTCACTATAGAATATACTTTTCATCAAGAGTCACTACAGATAACCTACACAGCAACAGTCACAATAGAGCACTCCAGCCAACAACAGTCACTATCAAGCACCTACCCAACAGTAGTCACTAAAGAGCACCTTACACAGCAACAGTCACTGTAGAGCAATCTACCCAACAACAGCATATAAAGCACCATACCCAGCAAAAGTCACTATAAACACCTACCCAACAACTGTCAGCTTAGAGCACCCCACCAACTGTCTTTATACAACACCTACCCCAAAAAAGTCACTATAGAGCACCCTACCCAGCAACAGACAAAATAGAGCCCCTACCCAACAACAGTTACCATGGAGGACCCTACCTGGAAACAGTCACTATATAGCACTCTACCCAGCAAGAGTGACTGTAGAGAACCCCACCCAACAACAGTCAGTATAGAGAATCCTACCGAGCAACAGTCACTATAGAGCACCCTACCAACAAGGGTTAGTATAGAGCACTCTACCCAGCAACATTCATTATAGAGCACCATACCCAACAACAGTTACTATAGAGAACCCTACCCAACAACAGTCACTATAAAGCACTCCACCCAACAACAGTCACCTATAGAGCACTCTAACCAACAACAGTCTCTATAGAGCACTCTACACAACAGCCACTTTAAAGTCTCCACCTAACAACAGTCACCTATAGAGCACTGTCACCAAACAACAGTCATTATAGAGCACCCCACTTAACAACAGTCACTATAGAGCACCTACCGAACAACAGCCTCTATAGAGCATCCTACCCAGCAACAGTCACTATAGAGCACGTACCCAACATCTGTCACTATAGGGCACTCTACACAGCAACACTCACTATAGAGCACCCCACCCATGACAGCCACTATAGAACACACTACCCAGTCACTATAGAGCACCTAACCAACAGCAGTCACTATAGATCACCATACCAACAACAGTAACTATAGAGGACCCTACCCAACAACAATCACTACCTACCCAGCAACAGTGACTATAGAGCACCCTATGCAGCAACAATCACTATAGAGCACGCTACCCAATATTAGACACTATAGAGTACTTTACCCAGCCACAGTCACTATAGATCACCCTACACAACAACAGTCAGTATAGAGCACTGCACGAAACAACAGTCACTATAGAGCATTCTACCCAACAACAGTCACTATAGAGCACATACCCAACAACAGTCACTATAAAGCACCTACCCAACAACAGTCACTACAGAGCACCCTACCCAACAACAGTCAATATAGAAGACCTACACACAAAGTCACTGTAGAGCCCTCTACTCAGCAAAAGTCACTAGAGAGCACTCTACCCAACAGCAGTCACTATTAGATCACCTTACCCAGGAAAATCACTATAGAGCACACGACCAAACAACACTCAGTAAAGAGCACCTATGCAACATCAGTCACTATAGAGCACCCAGCCAACAACAGTTACTATAGAGCACATACCCAACAATAGTCACTATAGAGGCCCTACCTGACAGTCAGTATACAGCACCCTACCCAACAGCAGTCACTCTACAGAACGTCACCCAACTACAGAAACACAGGCACACAACACCACACACTCATTCCACAGTGCACCAGTACACCACTTACCACACACACTGCTTACTCACTATCCATGTTGCATACATCTCACACAGACACACCCCACTCATCATACACATACTACACAGTGCACACACCACACACAGGAGCACACCACTCACCACAAACACACTACACAGTGCAGACACTTCAAACAGACACACACTACTCATGACACACACTTTACAGTGAAGACACCTCACACAGATGCAAAACTGACCACATACTACACAGTAAACACACCTCAAACAGACACACAACACTCACCATGCACACATTTTGCAGTGCAGACACCTCACGCAGACCCACGACTCACCAGAAACACAAACTGCAAAGTGTGCACAACTCACAGAGACACATACCATTGACCACACACACACTCCTCAGTGCACACTCCTCACACAGAAACACACCACTCACCACACAAACACACACAAACTTCACAGTGCACACACCTCACACAAACACACACAACTCATCATACACACACACTACATAGTGTACACAGCACACACAGACAATACTCACCAAAAACACACTTCACAGTGCAGACACCTAACACACATACCACTCACCACACACACTACACAGTGCACTCACCTCACACAGATACACACCACTCACCACACACAAAATCCAAACTGTGCACACTTTACACATACACACACCATGCAACACAAACACTCCAGAGTGCAGATACCTAGCACAGACACACACCACTTCCACACACACTGCACACTCACACTCCACTGTGCATTCATGTCACACAGAACCACACCACTCATCACATGCATAACACACAGTGCACACACCTCACACAGGCACACACCACTCTCCACACACACACTCCACAGTGAAGACACCTCACATAGACACACAAAAGTCACCACACACACTCCACACACATACTCCACAGTGCAAACACCTTAAACAGACATGCACCACTCACACATCAATGAGTGCACACAACTCACACAGACACACCACTCACCACACACATAACACTCCACAGTGCACACATTTTACACAGACACACACCACTCAACACACACTCCACAGTTCACACAACTCACACACACAGCAGTCAGCACACACACAATCCAGAGTGCACACACCTCACATGCACACCACTCACAACACACACACTCATTGCAGAAACCTCATACAGACACACGACTGACCACACACACTACACAGTAAATACATTTCACAGACACACAACACTCACCACATACATATTCCGCATTGCAGACACCTCACACAGGCACACCACTCACCAGAAACACACACTGCACAGTGAACTCACCTCACAAAGACACACTACTGTGACCACACACTCACACTCCACAGTGCACACATCCCACACAGACACACACCACTCACGACACAAACACACAAAAACTGCATGGTGCACACACTTAACAAAAACACACACCACTCACTGTACTCACACACTACAGAGTGCACACACCTCACACAGACACACACCACTCACCAAACACACAATCCACAGTGCAGACACCAAACACATACAACTTACCACACACACTACACGATGCATTCACCTTACACAGATGCACACCACCCACTGCACACACAATCCAAAGTACAGACACTCCACACAGAAACACACCACTCACCAAACAGAATCCACAGTGCAGACACCAAACACAGACATACCACTTACCACACACACTACACAGTGAATTCACCTCACACAGACACACACCACCCACTGCACACACAATCCAAAGTACAGACACCACACAAAACACACTCCACACACACTCCACTGTGCATACACCTCACACAGACACACACCATTTAATACACACACTTCACACAAACACTTCATGTAGCACAAACATCACACAGACACAATACTCCACACACTCTCCACATTGCACACACCTCACATAGACACACACTACTCATCACACACACACTCAACAGTGAAAATACCTCACACATACACACAACTTACCACACATTCACCCTTCACAGTGCACACACCTTTCACAGAGACACACCATGCACTCCACACACTTCCCACAGAATCCACAGGGCACATATCTCAGACATATAGCACTCGCCACACTCACACACATTCCAGAATACACACACCCCACAGAGGCACATCATGCACCAAACTCCACAAACACACATCACAATGCACACACATCACAAAGACCACACCAATCACCTGACACTTTATCCACAATGCAGACACCTCAGTGTCATACACCACTCACCACACACTCGAAACACACACATTGCACACATTTTACACACACATACCACTAAGAACATGCATTCCACAGTGCACACACCTCACACAGATCAACAGCATTCACCATACACACACATTCCACATTGCATTCACCTTAAACAGACACACACTATTCAAAAAACACACACTTTACAGTGAAGAAACCTCACACAGACACAAGACTGACCACAGAGACTACAGAGTAAACACACCTCAAACAAATGCACACCACTCACCATACTCACATGCTTCACAGTGCACACACCACACACAGACAATACTCACCAAACCCACACTCCACAGTGCAGATGCCTGACACAGACATAACACTCATCACACACACTACACAGTCACTCACCTTACACACACATGCACCACTCACCACACACACAATCCAAAGTGCAGACACTCCACACACACACCACTCACCACACACACTCCACACACACTTCACTGTGCACACACCTGACAAAGACACACACCACTCAATACACACCCTTAACCATACACTCCACGTAGCACACACATCACACAGACACAAAACTCATCACACACCCACTCTTCACAGTGCACACATTTCACACAGACACCCACCACTCATCAAACACACACACTCCAGAGTGCACACACCTACAGGGACACACACCTCATGCAGACACACACCACTTACCATGCAGTCTCCACAGTGCACACACCTCACAAAGACACACACCTCACAAAGACACACACCACTAACCACACACTCCAAACTGCACACACCTCACACAGACACACACCACTCACAATGCACACACTCCACAGTGAAGACACCTCATAAAGAGAAACTACTGACCACACACACTACACAGCGAACACACCTAAAAAAGACAAAGAACACACCACACACACATTCCTCAATGCAGACACCTCACACAGGCACATTACTCACCAAAAACCCACACTCCACAGTGCACACACCTGACACAGACACACACCTCTGACCACACACACCACAGTGAACCCACCACACACACCACACAGCACACAAACACACACCACATTGTGCACACACCTAACAAAAACACACACACCACTCACCATACACACACACTATACAGTGCACACACCACACACAGACAATACTCACCAAACACACACTCCACAGTGCAGACACCTAAAACGGACATATGAATCACCACACACACTACAGTGCACAAACCTCACAAAAACACACTGCTCACCACACACACTTTGCACAGTGCAAAAATCTCACAGACACAAATTTCTCACCACACAAACTCTTCACAGTGCACAAGCCTCACACAGACACACCTCTCACCACACACACTCCACAATGCACACACATCACAGTGACACACACCAATCAGCATACAAACTTCACCATGCACACACCTCACACAGACACACATCACACAACACACACACTCCAGAGTGCAGACACCTTGCACAGACACACACCAATTTCACACACACTGTACACTCAATTTTTACTGTGCATACATCTCACACAGAAACACACCACTTATCACACGGATACTACACAGTGCATGCAAATCACATGGGCACACACCAGTCTCCACACACACACTTCACAGTGCAGACACCTTACACAGACACACACCAGTCACCACACACACTCCACACACATACTCCACAGTGCACACACCTTAAACAGACATGCACCACTCACACATTAAAGATTGCACACAACTCAGACCCGCCACTCACCACATACACAACACTCTACAGTGCACGCATATCGCACAGACACACACCACTCAAAAAACACACTCCACAATTTACACAACTCACACAGACAAAAAGCAGTCACCACACACTCTCTATGGTGAACACAGCTCAGACACACACCACTCAATACACACATACTCCACATTGAAGAAACCTTACACAGACACAAGACTGACCACAGACACTACACAGTAAATACATTTCACACAAACACAAAACAATCACCACACACATTCCACAGTTCAGACACTTTACACAGGCACACCTCTCACCAAAAACACACACTTCACAGTGAACACACCTCACAAAGACACACATCACTGTCCAAACACACAGTCCACAATGCCCACATCTCACACAGACACACATCACTAACCACACAGACACAAACTGCACAGTCCACAAACCTCACGCACACACCACTCAACATACACAGACACTACACGGTGCACACACCTCACGCAGACACACACCACTCACCAAACACACAATCCACAGTGCAGACACCAAACACAGACATACAACTTACCACACACGCTACACAGTGCACTCACATCACATAAACACACACCACCCACTGAACACACAATCCAATGTGCAGACACTCCACACATACACACAACACTCACCAAACACACTACACACACATTCGACTGGGTATACACCTCACACAGTCACATACCACTTAATACACACACTTCATGCACAAAATCCACATAGCACAAACCTCACAGACACAAAACTCAACACACACACACTCTCCACAGTGAACACATTTCACACAGACACACACCGCTCATCACACCCACACTCCACAGTGCACACACCTCACACATAAACACAACTCACCACACACATTCTCCACAGTGCACACATTTTACAGAGACACACCATGCACTCCACACACTCAACACTCAATACACAGTGCACATTTTTCAGACATACACTACTCGCCACACTCACAGATTCTCCTGACTATACACACCTCACAGTGACACACAACAAACACTACACAAACTCCACAAACACACACCACAATGCACACACATTACACAGAGAAACACCAATCCCCTGACACCTTATCCACAATGCAGACACCTCACACTGTCATACACCAGTCACCACACACACTCAACACACACACTCAGTGCAGATTTCACACAGACACACACCACTCAGCACACACACTCCACAGTGCACACATCTTATGCAAACACACACTGTAGAACAAACACATACTACACAATGCACATGCCACACACAGACACACACCACATACCATTCACAGAGACTCCACAGTGCACACAGCTCATACAGACACACAACACTCACCATACACAAACACTCCACAGTGCACACACCTCAAACAGACACACACTACTCACGACACACACTTTACACTGAAGACACCTCACACAGACACAAGACTGACCACACGCTACACAGTAAACACACCTCACACAGACAGAACACTCACCACACACACATTCCACAGTGCAGACACTTCACACAGGTACACAACTCACCAGAATCAGACACTGCACTGTGTGCACACCTCACAAAGACACACACCACTGACCACACACACTCATCAGTGCACTAACTTCACACAGAAACACACCACTCACCACAGAAACACATACAAACTGCACAGTGCACACATCTCACACACACATACACCACTCACCATACACACACACTACACAGTGCACACACTGCACTTAGACTATACTCACCAAACACACACTTCCCAGTGTAGACACCTAACACAGACATACCACTCACCACACACTGCACAGTTCACTGACCTCATGCAAACACACACTCCTGACCACACACACAATCAAGTGTTGACACTCCACACAGTCACACACTACCACACACACTCTGCTGTGCACAAACCTCACACAGATGCACACCACTCAATACACACAACACACACACTCCACATAGCACAAACATCACACAGACACAAAACTCACCACACACTCTCCACAGTGCACATACCTCACACAGACAATCCACTCATCACACACAAGCTCCACAGTGAACACACCTCACACAGACACACACCACTCACCACACACACCAGACGGTGCACATACCTCACACAGACACTGCAGAACACAAACACACTTTACAGTGCACACACCTCACACAGACACACACAACTCTTTAGACACACATACTACACAGTGCACACACCTCAAAGACACACCACTCACCACACATGCACCCTCCACTCTGCACACACCTTACACAGACACACACCACTCATCACACACACTCCACAGTGCACACACCTCACACAGATACACACCACTCAATACTCACACTTAATGCACACACTCCACAAAGCACACACCACACACAGAAAACTCACCATGAACACTCTCCACAGTGCACACACCTCACACAGACACACACCACTCATCACACACAAACTCCACAGTGCACACACCTCACAGAGTCACACACCACTCACCACACACTCACCCTACATAGTGCACACACCTCACACAGACTCACACCACGCATTTCAGACTGCACACATAATCCATATGCACATAACTCAGACACTCACCTCCCATCACACAGAAACTCCACAACACACAACTCACAGAGACACACAGCACACACCACACCAATTACACACACACACCAAAATGCACACAATCACAGACACTCACCAATAACCTCACACCCTATCCACAATGCAAGCACCTCACACTGTCACACACCAGTCACCACACACACAACACTCACAGTCAATGCACACATTTTACACAGACACACAACACTCACTGCACACACTGCACAGTGCCCAGACCTCACACAAGAACACACGGCAGAACACACACTCCACAGTGCACACACCTCACAAAGACACACACCACTCACCACACACAACTCCACACTGCACACACCTCACACAGACACACAAGATTCACCACACACACTTAACAGTATACAAACTTCACACAGACACACACCTCACCACACTCACACTGTGCAGTGTAAAAACCTCACACAGACACAAGTCACTCAACACACAAACTCTTCACAGTGCACACACCTCACACAGACACACACCACTCACCACACACAGACTCCACAGTGCACACACCTCACAGGGACACACACCAATCAGCAAACACACTCTTTACTATGCACACACCTTATGCAGACATACATAATTTACCACACACACTCTCCACAGTGCACACACATCACACAGACCCACACCATGCACAGACACCTAGCAGACACACAACACTTTTCACACACACTGCACACTCTCCACTGTACATACATCTCACAGACACACACCACTCATCACACATACTACACAGTGCACACAACTCACAGAGACACACCACACACCACACATTACCCTCCACAGTGCACATGTGTCACACACACATCACTCACCAAACACACACTCCACAGTTCACACAACTCAGAGACACACAGCAGTCACCACACACACAGACTCCATTGTGCACACACCTCACACACACACACCACTCATGATGCACACACTCCATATTGAAGAAACCTCATACAGACACACGACTGACCACAAACACTCTACAGTCAATACATTTCATACAGACACACAACACTCACCACACACACATACTGCAGTGCATACACCTCATGCAGGCACACCACTCACCACAAACACACACTGCATGGTGAACACACCTCACAAAGACACATACCACTGACCACAAACGGACTCCACAGTGAAAACAACTTACACAGACACACACCACTCACCACACAAACACACCCAAACTGCACACTGCACACACCTAACACAAACACACACCACTTACCATGGACACACTATCCACAGTGTACACACCTCACACAGACACTCACCATGCAACACACACTCCAGAGTGTATAGATCTAGCCCAGACACACACCACTTACCACACACTGAATACTCACTCCACTGTGCATAAAACTCACTCAGACACACACCACTCATCACACGCTTACTACACAGTGCACACACCTCTCATAGTCACACACCACACACACCACACACACTACACAGTGAACTCACTTCACAGAAACACACCACCCAGTACACACAATCCAAAGTGCAGACATTCCACACAAACACACACCTTTCAACACACAGACTCCACTGTGCATACTCCTCACACAGACACACACCAATTAATACACACACTTCACACACACACTCTACATAGCACAAATCTCACACAGACACAAAACTCAATACCCACACTCTTCACAGTGCACACACCTCACACAGACACACAACTCACCACACACACTCCACAGTGCACACACCATACACAGACACACCATGCACTCTACATGCTTCACACCCAATCCACAGTGCATATACCTCAGACATACACCACTCACCACACTAACACACACTCCAGAGTACAAACACCTCACAAAGACACACAGAACACCCCACACAAACTCCACAAACACACACCACAATGCAAACCCATCACAGAGACAAACACCAGTCACCTGACACTTTAGGCACAATGCAGACACCTGACACTGTTACACAGCAGTCACCACACACACTCAACACACACACTCAGTGCACACATTTCCCACAGTTACACACCACTCAACACTCACATCCTTCATGAACAAACCTCACACAAACACACACTGCAGAATACACACACTCTCCACAGTGCACACCTCAAACAGACACACAACTCTCCAGACAAACATACTACACAGTGCACATGCCTAACAAAGACACAAATTACTCAACAGACCCACTCTTCACACTGCACACACCTCAGACAGACACACACCACTCACGACACACACAATCCAGAGTGAAGACACCTCATAGAGAAACACTAATGACCACACACACTACACAGTGAAAACACCTAACAGAAACACAGAACACTCACAACACACACATTTAACAGTGCACACACCTCACACAGGCACACCACTCACCACAAACACACACTCCACAGTGCACACATGTGACAGAGACACACACCTCTGACAACACACAGTCCACAGTGCACACACCACACACAGACACACATTTTACACCAAACAAACACACACACTGCACTGTGCACACACCTAAACCGAACACACACCATTTACCATACACACACGCTACACAGTGCACAAACCTCACAGAGACACACAAATTTTCCACACACACTCCACAGTGTACAAACCTCAGACAGACACCACTCACCACACACACACTGCACAGTGCAAAAACCTCACAGACACAAGTCTCTCACCACACACACTCTTCACAGTCCACACATCTTACACAGACACACACCATTTGTGGCACACACAAAATCCACAGTGCACACACCTCACAGGGATGCACACCAATCAGCACACACACACTGCACTGTGCACATACCTCACGCAGCCACACACCACTTAAAATGAACACACTTCATAGTGCACACACCTCACACAGACACACAACATGCAACACACACTACAGGGTGAAGACACCTAGCACAGACACACATGACTTACCACACACACTGAAAACTCACACTGCACTGTGCATACATCTCACACAGGCACACACAACTCATCACATGCATACTACACAGTGCAGACAACTCACACACACACCACTCACCACACACACTTTATAGTGCACGCATTTTACACAGACATACACCACTCAACAAACACACACTCCACCATTCACACAACTTACACGGACACACAGCAGTCTCCACACACACAGACTCCATTGTGCACACACCTCACACACACCACTCACGACAAACATGCTCCACATTGACGAGACCTCATACAGGCACACAGCTGACCACACACACTACACAGTAAATACATTTTACACAGACAGACAACACTCACCACACACACATTTTGCAGTGCAGAAACCTCACACAGTCACCCCACTAACCACAAACACAGTGTACAGTGAACACACCTCACAAAGACACACAACACTGACCACACACTTCAAAGTGCACACATTTTACACATACACACCACTCACCACACAAACACACACAAGCTGCACCGTGCACACACCTCACACAAACACACACCACTCAACCTACACACACAGTACACAGACCTCACACAGACACACACCACTTACCAAGCACACACTACACAGTGCAGACACCTAACACAGACATACCACTCACCACACACACTACAGAGTTCAGTCACCTCACACAGACACATACCACCCACTGCACACACAATCCAAAGTGCAGACAGTCCATACAAACAGACACCACTCACCACACATACTGCACACACACTCTCTACAGTGCACACACCTCACACAGACACACACCACTCATCACACACAGTCCACAGTGCACACAACACACACAGACACACACCACTCATGACACACACACCCTTCACAGTGAACAAACCTCACGCAGATGCACACCACCCAGTCCATGGACTCCACATGTAATCCACAGTGCACATATCTCAGACACACATCACATCACACAAACTCTAAAACACACGTCACAGCAACATTACAGCATGCATCACAAAAATTTCACACACACACACACCAAAAGGCACACATATCACACAAACACATGCCAATCACCTCACTCACTATCCACAATGCAGGCACCTCATATTGACACACACCAGTCAACACACACACTAAACACACAAACTCAGTGCACACACTTTACACAGACACACACCATCCACCACACACACACTCCATGGTGCACAGATTTCACACAAACACATATTGCAGAACACACAGTCCACAGTGCACACATTTCACACAGACACACACAACTCTCCAGACACATATTACACAGTGCACACACCTCCCAAAGACACACACCACTCACCACCCACACACTCTACAGTGCACACACCTCACACAGACACACAGCACTCACAACACACACACCTTACAGTGAAGACACCTCATACAGAAACACTACTGACCACATACAATGCACAGTAAACACACCTAACAGAGACACAGAACACTCAGCACACACACATTCCACAGTTCACACACCTCACAAAGGCACACCACTCACCACAATTACACACTCAACAGTGAACACACCTGGCACAGACACCTCTGACCACACACTCTCCACAGTGCACACACCACACACACCCACCACACACCACACAAACACACACACTGTACTGTGCACACACTTAACCCAAACACACACCACTCACCATACACACACACTACACAGTGCACACACCTCACACAAACACACAAGATTCACCACACACACTCTGCACAGTGCAAAACCTCACACAGACACAAGTCACTCATGACACACACTCATCACAGTGCACACACCTCACACAGACACACACCACTCATCACACATACACACTCCACAGTGCACACACCTCACACGGACACACACCAATCAGCACACACACTCCAGCATGCAAACACCTCATGCAGACACACACCTCTTACCATGCACACTCTCTCCAAACTGCACACATTTCACACAGACACACAACACACAACACACACACACTCCAGAGTGCAGACACCTAGTGCAGACCCACACCACTTACCACACACACTGCACACTCACACTCCACTGTGCCCACACCTCACACAGGCACACAGCACTACCTACACACACACTCCACAGTGCAGACACCTCAGACAGACACACACCAGTCACCACACAGAGTCCACACCCATACTTCACAGTGCACACACCTTATACACACATACCACTCACACATTAGAGTGCACACAACTCACACATACACACCACTCACCACAAACATAACACTCCACAGTGAACACATTTTACAAAGACACATGCCACTCACCAAACACACACTCCACAGTTCACACAACTCACACAGACACACAAGAATCACAACACACACTCCACACTCATACTTTACAGTGCACACACTTTAAACAGACATGCACCAGTCACACATTAACGATTGAACACAACTCACACATTTACACTACTCACCACATACATAACACTCCACAGTACACACATTTCTCACAGACACACAGTACTTACGAAAAACACACTTAACAGTGAAGACAACTCACACAGACACAAGACTGATCACACATGCTACACACAAAACACACCTCACACACACACAGCACTCACCACACACACTTTCTGCAGTGCAGAAACCTTACACAGGCACACACCACTCACAACACACACACTCCACATTGAAGAAACCTGCAGACAGACGACTGACCAAACACACTACACAGTAAATACATTTTACATTGACATACAACACTCACGACACACACATTCCACAGTGCAGACAACTCAGGCAAATCACTCACCACAAACTTACACTGCAGTGAACACACCTGACAAAGAAACACACCACTGACCACGCCCACACACTCCACAGTGCATGCACCTCACACAGAAACACACCACTCACCACACAAACACATACAAACTGCACAGTGCACACACATTAGACAAACACACACCACTCACCATACACACTCACTACACAGTGCACACATCTCACACAGACACACACCGCTTATCAAACACAAACTACACAGTTTACACACCTCACATGGGCACACACCACTCACCAAACACACTCCATTGTGCAGACTTCACACAGACACAAATCAGTCACCACACACACTTAACACACATACTCCTCAGTGCACATACCTTAAACAGATATGCACCACTCACACATTAAACAGTGAAAACAACTGACATTCACACGACTCACCACACACATAACCCTCCAGAGTGCACACATTTCACACAGACACACACTACTCATGACACACCCACTTTACAATGAAGACACCTCACAAAGACAAAAGACTGACCACCCACACTACACAGAAAACACACCTCACACAGACACACAACACTCACCACACACATATTTCACAGTGCACACACCTCACACAGGCACACACCACTCACCAAACACACACTCCAAAGTTCACACAACTCACAAATACACACAGTACACACACACACTCCATAGTGCACTCCCCTCACATACACACTACTCAGGACACACACACTCCACATTGAAGAAACCTTCTACAGACACACGACTGACCACACACCCTACACAGTAAATACATTATACACAGACACACAAAACTCAGCACACAAGCATTCTGCAGTGCAGACACCTCACACAGGCACACCACTCACCACAAACACACACTGCACAGTGAACACACCTCACAAAGACACACACCACTGACAACACACACACACTCCACAGTGCTCACACCTCACACAGACACACACCACTCACCACACAAACACACAGAAACTGCACAATGCAAGCACCTCACACAAACACACACTACTCACCATACAAACACTACACAGTGCACACACCTCACACAGACACACAATACTCACCAAACACAGTCCACAATGCAGACACCAAACACAGACATACAACTTACCACACACTACACAGTGCACTCACCTCACACAGACACACCACCTACTGCACACACAATCCAAAGTGCAGACAGTTTACACAGACACACACCACTTACCACACACTCCACAGTGCATACACCACACAGTCACACACCACTTAATACACACTTTACACACACACTCCACATAGCACAATCCTCACACAGACACAAAACTCAACAGTGTTCCATGTGTGACCTACTGTTTTCCTCATGTGACCTGCTGTTTTCCACGTGACCTGCTGTGTTCTGTATGTGAACTGCTGTGTTCCGCGTGTGAACTGCTGTGTTCCACGTCTGACCTGCTGTGTTGCAAGTCTGACCTGCTGTGTTCCTCGTGTGACCTGCTGTGTTCCTCGTGTGACCTGCTGTGTTCCACACCTGACCTGCGTTCCCCATTTGACCTGCTGTGCTCCAAGTCTGACCTGCTGTGTTCCCCGTCTGACCTACTGTGTTCCACGTGTGACCTGCTGTTTTCCACATGTGACCTGTTGTTTTACACGTGTGACCTGCTGTGTTTTGTGTGTGACCTGCTGTGTTCCAAGTCTGACCTGCTGTGTTCCCCATCTGACCTACTGTGTTCAGCGTGTGACCTGCTGTTTTCCGCGTGTGATCTGCTGTTTTCCACGTGTGATCTGCTGTTTTACACGTGTGACCTGCTGTGTTTTGTGTGTGACCTGCTGTGTTTCACATCTGACCTGCTGTGTTTCACATCTGACCTGCTGTGTTCCAAGTCTGACCTGCTGTGTTTCGCATCTGACCTGCTGTGTTCCAAGCCTGACCTGCTGTGTACTGCGTGTGACCTGCTGTGTTCCACGTGTGACCTGCTGTGTTCCATGTGACCTGCTGCATTCCGCGTGTGACCTGCTGTGTTCCAAGTCTGACCAGCTGTGTTCCGTGTCTGACCAGTTGTGTTTTGCATCTGACCTGCTGTGTTTCACGTCAGACCTGCTGTGTTCTGCGTCTGACCTGCTGTTTTCCGTGTCTGACCTGTTGTGTTCCGTGTGTGACCTGCTGTGTTCCACGCGTGACCTGCTGTGTTTCGTGTGTGACCTGCTGTGTTCCACGTGTGACATGCTGTGTTCCACATCCAACCTGCCGTGTACCAAGTCTGACCTGCCATGTTCCACATCTGACCTGCTGTGTTCCGCGTCTGACTGGCTCTGTATCACGTGCTGTGTTCCGTGTGTGACCTGCTGTGTTCCACGTGTGACCTACTGTGTTCCACGTGTAACCTGCTGTTTTCCAAGTCTGACCTGCTGTGTTCCAAGTCTGACCTGCTGTGTTGCAAGTCTGACCTGCTGTGTTCCAAGTCTGACCTGCTCTGTTCCGCATCTGACCTGCTCTGTTCCACGTCTGACCTGCTCTGTTCTGCATCTGACCTGCTGTGTTCCAAGTCTGACCTGCTGTGTTCCACGTCTGACCTGCTGTGTTTCGCGTCTGACCTGCTGTGTTCCGCATCTGACTTGCTGTGTTCCACACCTGCTGTGTTCCGCCTCTGACCTGCTGTGTTCCTTGTCTGACTTGCCATGTTACGCATCTGACTTACTGTGTTTAGTAGCTGGAATCACAAGTGTACCCCACCAAGCCATTTATGGTTAAATATATTGGGTTACACAAAATACATGATTAAAATTAATGTCATATTTTTTTTTTTACTTTTTTCAATTTTTTAAATTGCATTTTACGTTTTGGGGTACATGTGAAGAACATGCAAGATTGTTGCATGGGTACACACATGGCAGTGTCATGTGCTGCCTTTCTCCACATCATGTATATCTGCCATTTATCCCCATAATATCTCTCCCCAACTCCCTCCCCTATTTCCTTCTGGCAGACCCCAGTTTGTGATGCTTCTCTCCCTGTGTTCATGTGTTCTCATTGTTCAACACCCATCTATGAGTGAGAACATGTGGTGTTTGATTTCCAGTAATCCCATCTAATCAGGAGGTTGAGGCACTAGAAATATTTGAACCTGGGAGTTGGAGGCTGTGTGAGCTGAGGTCATGCCATTGCACTCCAGCCTAAGCAACAAGAGTAAAACTCCATCTCAAAAAAGAAAAAAGAAAAAAGAAAAAGAAAACTTAAGCCCCCTAGTGGATCATGTAATCCCTCTAAGAAAAGATCTCTGCTACCTCTTCAGTTTGACTTAAACCATTTATTTCTTAGCTCCTATTTATACAAAACAGCTTCCCAGCTGGGCACAGTGGCTCATGCCAGTAATCCCAGCCTTTTGGGAGCCTGAGGTGAGTGGATCACCTGAGGTCAGAAGTTCAAGACCAGCCTGGCCAATATGGTGAAACCTTGTCTACTAAAAAAAAAATAATAATAATACAAAAAAAAAAATGGCCGGACATGGTGTCATGTGTTTGTAATCCTAGCTACTTGGGAGACTGAGGCAGAAAAATTGCTGGAATCTGGGAGGTGAAGGTTGCTGTGAGCCAAAATGTCACCATTGAACACTAGCCTGGGTAGCAAGAGCAAAACTCTTTCTCAAAAAAAGGGGGCCAGGTGCAGTGGCTCAAGCCTGTAATCCCAGCACTTTGGGAGGCCGAGGCAGGTGAATCACGAAGTCAAGAGATCGAGACCATCCTGGTCAACATGGTGAAACTCCGTCTCTACTAAAAATACAAAAAATTAGCTGGGCATTGTGGCACATGCCTGTAATCTCAGCTACTCAGGAGGCTGAGGCAGGAGGATTGCCTGAACCGAGGAGGCAGAGGTTGCGGTGAGCCGAGGTCATGCCATTGCACTTCAGCCTGGGTAACAAGAGCGAAACTCTGTCTCAAAAATAAATAAATGAATGAATAAATAAATAAATAAATAAATAAACATTTATTTATACCTCCATGCCTTCATTCATAAGTTCTGACATTCCACACAGTGAATATATTTGAGGAGTCACTTTATCTATTTCTATTTATCCAAGTCTTGTGCTCCATAAAGCCTTTCATATTCTTAAAATGTTCCTAACACTGTGAAATTGTGTATATTAGAGAGAATTAGGCCAGGCAAGGTGGCTCATGTCTGTAATCACAGCACTTTGGGAGGCCAAGGTGGGCGGATCACCTGAGGTCGAGAGTTTGAGACCAAACTGACCAAATGAAAAAACCTCATCTTTTCTAAACATAAAAAATTAGCTGGGTGTGATGCTCAGGCCTTTAATCCAGCTACTGGGGAAACTGAGGCAGGGGAATCACTTGAACTTCGGAGGTGAAAGTTGCAGTAAGCTGAGATCATACCATTGCACTCCAGCCTGGGCAACAAGAGTGAAACTCCATGTCAAAAGAAAGAAAGAAATAATCAAAAAATAAAATACCCTGTCTCAAAAGGGCCTGGTGAGTACACAATTATTATCATTTTTTTTTGAGACAAGGTCTCATTCTATCACCCTGGCTGGAGTACAGTGGAATGTTACAGTTCACTGGCAACCATGACCTCTTGGGTTCAATGGATCCTCTTACCTCAGCTTCCCCATTAGCTGGGACTACAGAGGAGTACCACAATACCCATGGCCAGCTAATTTAGTTTTTAGTAAAGATGACATCTTGCTGTGCATTTCCAGGCTGATATAAAACCACCTGAGCTCAAGTGATCCTCCAACTGGCCTCTCAAAGGGCTGGTATTATACATGTGAGCCACTGTACCTGGCCTCTCCGTAATTGTCATAGCTCCCTTTTTTCTACCATTACTTTCATATAATTTATTCTTTGTATACCAGACTTTTTTTTTTTTTGAGTTGGAGTCTAGCTGTGTCACCTAGGCTGGAGTGCAGTGGCAGGATTTTGGCTCACTGCAACCTACACCTCTGGGGTTCAAGTAATTTTCCTGCATTAGCTTCCTGAATAGCTGGGACTACAGGCATGTGACACCACGCCTTGCTAATTTTTGTATTTTTAGTAGAGATGAGGTTTCACCATGTTGGCCAGGCTGATCTGGAACCCCTGACCTCAAGTGATTCCTCCATCTCAGCCTCCCAAAATGCTAGGATTACAGTTGTGAGCCTCCTCACCCAACCCAGAATAATCTTTTAGAATTGAATCATTTCACTCTCTGCCTAAAGCCTTCCAATCACATCTTACCAGTTAAAATCATATCCAGACTCCTTCACCATGACTAACAAATCTAGTCCCAGTTTAAATTGCCTTGATTCATTTTCAAAATTGCCATTACAGTTAACCTACCTAAAGGCTTGCCTCTTCAATTTCATCTCTTGTTATCCTCCTTGTATACCTAAGTCAGCCCCATTGGTCTTTCCCATTATCATATACATCAAATTCGTTATCACTTAGGCTATTTTTGCACTTGTCCCCTAGTGCTTGAAATATTCTGCCTCAATTTTTCCTGACTGAATCTATCTTGGAAGTTAGGTCTTAGTTTGAGTTCTGTAAAATATAAGCATAAGAAGCATAATTTTTCCATCTTGTTCATGCCTAGAACACTGCCTAACATTTAACTGACATTTTTTTGAGACAGAGATTTCCTCTTGTTGCTCAGGCTGGAGTAAAACGGTGCAATGTTGTCTCACCAAAACCTCCGCCTCCCAGGTTCAAGCGATTCTCCTGCCTCTGCCTCTGGAGTAGCTGGTATTACAGGCATGCACCACTATGCCCAGATAATTTTGTATTTTTAGTAGAGACAGGGTTTCTCCAAGCTGGTCAGGCTGATTTTGAACTCCCAACCTCAGGTGCTCCACCCGCCTTGCCTTCCAAAATGCTTGGATTAAAGGCATGAGCCACTGCGCCTGGCCTAATTGGCTTTTTTTTGTGTGGATCTTGTTGTTGTGTTTTTCATTTGGGATTTTTGTGTTTTTTTGAGACAAGAGTCTCATTGTGTTGCCTAGGCTGCAGTGCAGTGGCATGATCTTGGCTCACTGCAACCTTTGCCTCCCAGATTCAAAAAGTTCTGCCTTAGCCTCCCGAGTAGCTGAGACTACAGATGCAGTTCATCATGCCTGGGTAACTTCTATTTTTAATAGAGAGGGAGTTTCACCATGTTGGCCAGGCTGGTCTCAAACTTCTGACCTCAGGTGATCCACCCACCTTGGCCTCCCAAAGTGCTAGGATTACAGGCATGAGGCACCACACCTGGCCTAATTGATGTTAAGTAAGCATATCAATCAGAGTCTTATCAGAAGACAAAAATCTGGCCATCTGGCCATCTGGCCAGGTGCAGTGGCTCATGCCTGTAATCCCTGAATTTTGGGAGGCCGAGGTGGGCAGATCATCTAAGGTCAGGAATTCAAGACCAGCCTGACCAACATGGTGAAATCCTTTATCTACTAAAAATAGAAAAATTAGCTGGGCATGGTGGTGTATGCCTGTAATCTCAGATACTCAGGAGACTGAGGCAAGAGAATTGCTTGAACCCAGGAAAAGGAGGTTGCAGTGAGCCAAGATCATGTCACTGCACTCCAGCCTGGGCAACAGAACAAGACTCTCTCTCAAAAAAAAAAAAAAAAAAAGAAGGCCAGGCACAGTGGCTCACGCCTATAATCCCAGCACTTTGGGAGGCCGAGGCAGGTGGATCACAAGGTCAAGAGATAGAGACCATTCTGGTCAACATGGTAAAACCCTGTCTTTACAAAAAATACAAAAATTATCTGGGCATGGTGGTGCATGCCTGTAATTCCAGCTACTCGGGAGTATGTGGCAGGAGAATTGCTTGAACCCAGGAGGCAGAGGTTGCAGTAAGCCAAGATTGTGCCATTGCACCCCAGCCTGAGTAACAAGAGCAAAACTCCATCTCAAAAAAAAAAGAAAAAAAAAGACAAAAATCACACTTTTTTTTTTTTTTACAAAGAGAGGTTAATATAAAGAATATCAAGCTACAATAAAAGTAACTGTAAGAAGTAACAGAAGATGCTGTTTCCTAGGGCTGAGGGAGATTATCTAAGAAAGGACATACTTGGAAGGAAGGCCACTGCCGTCTCTTCAAAACAAAGGTGCACACTCTATTGGAGAATGCAGAGTCACAGACCACCAGATAGCAGAGAAGTTTGGAGGTTTGCCCAGGCCAGTGCTGGTGTCCAGTCCCTGGACAAACAGGGAACACACAGCTGGTGACCAGACATGCATATGTGCAGAGGGAGTTTAGGCACAAAGAGGAAGGAGGCCGGGAGTGTAGCATCCCTGTAGAAAGTGACCACCAGGGCAGAGTGTGCCTGGGACAGGTCACCACTAAATTTTCTCTCATCTACAGTGTTGATCTATGGTGCGGACACTGGAACCAGCACTACAACCCCCCTTCATCCTGCAATACCCTTCCAGACCATCTTCTGAGAAAGCCTTGTCCTTAGTACTCTAAAAAAGAAATGCTTAAAGGAATTCCATTCATTTAAAAGGAGGTATTGAGGATGAATTTGGAGCTGACAGAAAATATATTGATAACTAGCACAGTAAGTGTTAGATGGATGGGTAGGTAACAGTGGGTTTTGGTTGAGAGGTTGTCCCCCTTCCACAACTTTCAAGGCCACCTGGGCTTTCAAGAAAATTTTAAGTTAAAACTCGTCTCCCATGCCAACAACCCCCTCCTTCCTCTTGTGTTTAGTTTTTCTTTTTTTTTTTTTTTGAATCAAGTGTTGGTGGAAGAAACTTGGCCAGGATTCCCCAAGTGGAGGTTCAGCTAGGGGTCACCTGCCTAGTGGAGGGTAAGTGAGACCAAAAAAAGTAGGTTTGAGGGAGTGCCTCTGGGCCTGGAGTTTCATATCCACAAGATGCTATTGTAGCCAGACTGCTGATGAGGCTTTCACAGTCTTCTGTGGCTTTAGCTCTGGCTCCACACTGTGGGCCTTCATCATGCTGTCCTCTATCATCACTAGCTGTGAATACCCAAAGAATGGCACCTATGAAATCATCTAGTAACAAATCTGTCTTTATAATCAGGGGTCTTCCATGCACTGACTTGGCTGAAACTGCAGTTCTTACCAACCTTCACCCTCTTCCTCCCCTTCACCACCCTGCCCCCAGAGAGCACTGAGCCTAAGCCCAGCAGCCCCAGACTTGAAGACCCTGCAAAAGGCTGTCCCTGGCCGGGCACAATGGTTTACACCCATAATACCAGCACTTTGGGAAGCTGTGGTGGGAGTATCAGAAGGCCAGGAGTTTAAGACCAGCCTGGCCAACATGGTGAAACCCCATTTCTATTAAAAATACAAAAAGCCAGTTGTGGCAGCACACGCCTGTAGTCTCAGCTACTCAGGAGACTGAGGCAGGAGAATTGCTTGAACATGGGAGGCAGAGTTACAGTGAACTGAGATTGCAATGCTGCACTCTAGCCTGGGTGGCTTCATTGCAAAATAAAGGGGGCTGGAGCCTCAGTGGCTTATCCTGGCACTTGAGGAGGCAAGGCTATGCATTCAAGGCCAGCCTGGGCAACATAACAACCTCTCATTTATTAAAATAATTAAAGTAAAAAATAAAAAGGCAGGGCCTGGGCCTCACTTGCTCCCCGAGAGTCCCTTTCACTGTGCAGACTTGGGCAGCCACAGAACCCTGTCATTCTTACATTGTTTTGCTCATGATTACCAATATTCTTTTCTATGACCAAGGATATACCTGGAACCCAGCAACCTTGACCTACTTTCAAAGGCAGGCTTCAAATGCAGGTCAGTGAATTAAACTGCTCATTCTGAATTGATCTAGGCTGTGTTACCTGATGGGGTGAATTCTGAGTTGGGATACATTTCAGGGATAACATTCAAATTTATTTCTTTCTTCTCTTTCTTTCTTTCTTCTTTCTTTTTCTTTCTTTCTTTCTTTTTTTATATGGAGTCTCACTCTGTCTCCAGGCTGGAGTGCAGTGGTACAATCTTGGTTCACTGCAACCTCCAATTCTTGGGTTCAAGCAATTCTCTTGTATCAGCCTCCTGAGTAGCTGGATTACAGGCACATGCCACCACACCAAGCAAATTTTTTATCCTGATCAGGTTGGACTTGAATTTCTAACCTCGTGATCCATCCACCTCGGCTTCCCAAAGTGTTGGGATTACAGGCGTGAGCTACTGCTCTGCTCCCAGCCCTAATTTTATGTTTTCAAATAAGAAAATTGGTCAGGCTTGAGCCTGTTCTTCCAGCACTTTGGGAAACTGAGGCAGGAGAATTGCTTCAACCTGGGAGGAAGAGGTTGCAGTGGCCCAAGATCTTGCCACGGTGCGCCAGCCTGGGTGACAGACAAACAAACAAAGTGAAAGAAGCCTGTCATAAAAGATCACATATTATAAGGCCGGGCATGGTGGCTGATGCCTGTAATCCCAGCACTTTGGGAGGCCAAGGTGGGTGGATCAAGAGGTCAACAGATCAAGACCATCCTGGTCAACATGGTGAAACCCTGTCTCTACTAAAAAAAACAAAAAATCTGCTGGGCTTGGTGGTGTGTGCCTGTAATCCCACCTCTCAGGAGGCTGAGGCAGAAGAATTGCCTGATCCCAGAAGGCAGATGTTGCGGTGAGCCAAGATCACGCCATTGCACTCCAGCCTGGGTAACAAGAGCAAAACTCTGTCTTATAAATAATAATAATAATAAAGACCACATATTATATTACTCAATTTATGTGAGATTTCCATTATAGGCCATTCTACAGTGAGAAAGAAGATAGATTTACTGGTGGTCTTGGAAGGGAAGAGGAGGTGGTGAAAACACAGGGAAGGCCAAATGTGGCAGCTCATGCCTGTAATGACAGCACTTCAGGAGGCCGAAGCAGGATTGTCTCTTGAGCCCAGAAGTTCAAGACCAGCCTAGGCAACATAGGGAAACCCCATCTCTACAAAAAAATTACAATTTAGCCAGGTGTGGTGGCACATGCTTCTGGTCTCAGCTACTGGAGAGACTGAGGCAGAAGGATCGCTTTAGCCCAGGAGGCAGAGATTGCAGTGAGCTGAGGTCACTCCACCGCACTCTAACTTGGGTGACAGAAGGAGACCCTATCTCAAAATATAAAAGAAAAGATGTAAAACCAAAATACCTTCTGATAGAAAACTGGTAAACATAAATTTTTAAACATTCATGTAACATAATACTATGCAGATTCTCTGCATAATTGGGTACCTATTTTGTGCTGCTATGTTATAATATCTATATCACTGAGTAAAGAAAACAAGTTAGAGAATAAATTTTCAATATGACCCCATTTGTTAAAATTGAAAAAAGGAAGACAAGAAAAGCAATCTTACTTATGTAGGCTTAGGTAATCCTGGAGAGTTTCTGGAGGGATATTGAATAAATGGTTAATAATGATTACCTCTGAATAATGCAAAGAAATTTTATTGAGAAGATCTTTACTTTTCAATTTTTTCCATCTTGTGGTTTTTAAATATTTTCGGTGAGTATATTCTGCTTTTGAAAACGTACATACACACAACAAAAATTTAGAAAATTATCAACCATCTATTGATTGATTGATTGAGATGGAATCTCATTCTGTCACCCAGAACGCTGGAGTGCAGTGGCACAATCTCAGCTTACTGCAACCTCCACCTCCTGGGTTCAAACAACTGTTCTGCCCCAGAATCCTGAGTAGCAGGCACGCACCACCATGCCTGACTAATTTTTTGAATTTTTAGTAGAGATGGGGTTTCACCACTCTGGCCAAGCTGGTCTCGAACTCTTGACATTGTGATTTACCCACTTCGGTCTCCCAATGTGCTGAGATTACAGGCATGAGCCACCTTGCCTAGCAATTATCTCTCTTTTTAAAACATTGTAGCTTTTTCCTTCTTCACATATTTAAGAAGCTTCATTGATCTTGGACTTTTCCCAGGAAGGCTTCACAGAGCATAGAGGCTGAAAGATAAGAGTCTAGGTAGTCTAAAAGTAGATTCCCGCATGAAGGATGAATAAGAGAGATACACACATGGTTCAGAAGAAGGTGGCAGTTCTCTTTTGGTTTTTGACTTTGATGGTGCTGAACAGAGGAGGAAAAAAAATCTCACTAAAAATTCCTGTTTATTTTTAATTTTTTTGAGATAAAGTCTCACCCTGTCACCCAGACTGGTGTGCAGTGGTGTGATCTCGGCCCATGCAACCTCTACCTCAGGGTTCAAGCAATTCTCCTGCATCAGCCTCCTAAGTAGTTGGAATTACAGGTGCGTAACACCACACCAAATTTTTTATTTTTTATTTTTTGTATTTTTTGTAGAGACAGAGTTTCACCATGTTTGGTCAGGCTGGTCTCGAACTTCTGACCTCATGATCTGCCCCCCTCAGCTTTGCTGGAGTATAATGGCTCAATCTTGGCTTACTGCAACCTCTGCCTCCAAAGTCCAGACAATTCTCCTGCCTCAGCCTCTGGAATAGCTGAGATTACAGGCACCTGCCACCAAGCTGAGCTAATTTTTGTATTTTTAGTAAAGACAGGGTTTCACCATGTTGGCCAGGGTTGTCTCAAACTCTTTTATTTTTTAATTAATTAATTTTTTTGAGATGAAGTTTCACTCTTGTTACCCAGACTGGAGTGAAATGGCATGATCTTGGCTCACCACAACCTCTGCCTCCTGGGTTCAAGCAATTTTCCTGCCTCAGCCTCCTGAGTAGCTGGGATTACAGGCACATGCCACCATATCCAGCTGATTTTTTTTTTTTGTATTTTTAGTAGAGACAAGGTTTCACCATGTTGACCAGAATGGTCTTGATCTCTCGAACTCATGATCCACCCGCCTTGGCCTCCCAAAGTGCTGGGATTACAGGCTTGAGCCACCGCACCTGGCCTGTCTCAAACTCTTGACCTCAGGTGATCCACTCACCTCAGCCTCCCGAAGTGCTGGGATTATGGGTGTGAGCCACTTTACCCGGCCCAAGAATCCTTAGCTACATATTGGTCCTCATGCAGTTTTGTTGTCTGATTTTATGCTACCTGTGTGACTAAAACACTACAAATGGGAAACATAACTTAAACCAGTTCTAGGTTAGTACAGGTCCTAAACAACTAAGAAGCAAACATCAATCTTATATGGAGGAATGTAAGTTCAACTCAGAGTTCAAAGTAGTCAAAATTATAAAATAAAAGGTGAAGAGCAGTGGCTCTTGTCTGAAATCCCAGCACATTGGGAGGTAGAAGTGTATGGATCACCTGAGGTCAGGAGTACCGGACCAGCCTGGTCAATATGGCAAAACCTGTCTACTAAAAATACAAAAAATTAGGCTGGGAGCAGTGGCTCACACCTGTAATTCCAACACTTTGGGAGGCTGGGATGAGTGGATCACCTGACATCGGGAGTTCAAGACTAGCCTGACCAACATGGAGAAACCCTGTCTCTACTAAAAATACAAAATTAGCCAGAGGCTGAGGCAGGGGAATCACTTGAACCCTTGAGGTAGAGGTTGCAGTGAGCTGAGATGGTGCCATTGCACTCCAGCCTGGGCAAAAAGAGCTCCATCTCAAATAAAAAAAACCTCCATCTAAAAAAAAATTGACCAGGATTGGTAGCTCACATCTGTAATCCCAGAATTTGGGGAGGCCAAAGCAGACAAATCACTTGAGGTGAAGAGTTTGAGACCAGTCTGGCCAACATGGCAAAACCACATCTCTACTAAAATACAAAAAGTAATTAGTCAGGCACAGTGGCATACACCTGTTGTCCCAGCTACTCAGGAGGCTGAGAAAAGAGTATGGCTTGAACCCAAAAGGTGGAGGTTGCAGTGAGATGAGATCATGCACTGCACTCCAGCATGGATGACAGAGTGAGACTCCATATCAAAACAAACAAACAAACAAACAAACAAAAAAATCTAAAAAATTAGCTGGGCATAGTGGCATGTGCCTGTAATCCCAGATACTCAGGAGGATTAGGCAGGAAAATCATGTAAACCTGGGAGAAGGAGGTTTCAGTGAGCTGAGACTGCATTACTGCACTTCAATCTGGGTGACAGAGAAAGATTGTCTCAAAAAAAAATTAGCTGGGCGTGGTGGTGTACACATGTAATTCTAGTTACTCAACAGGCTGAGACATAAAAATCACTTGAATTCAATCACTGTTAAATGAATAAGACTTAGAAATGATAAATTCCAACTATTTTACATGGAGGAAAAAATGACTATGTAAAGAAAAACAAACTATATTTTTGTTTGTTAAGAGATGAGGTCTCATAAATATTTCCTGGTCATAAAAATAAAAATTAAAAAAAAAAAAGATGGGGTCTCACCATGTTACCAAGGCTGGACTTGAATTCTAAGCTCAAATAATCCTCCTGCCTCAGCCTCTTGAGTAGCTGAAATTACGGGCACACACCACATGACCAAATACCTTTAAAAAAGCAGAGAAGGGGTTGGAAAGAGAAGAAAGACAGAAAAAGCAATACAAAGTAGAAAGCTAATAATAATGAAATAAGCTTTTCAAAAAAAAAAGAAAAAGATGATCACATTTAACTTTTATTTTATTTATTTACTTATTTTAATTTTTATTTTTTATAGAGATAGAATTTCTTCATGTTGGTCAGGCTGGTCTCAAACTCCCGACCTCAGATGATCCACCTGCCTCAGCATCCCAAATTGCTGGGATTATAGGCATGAGCCACCATGCCCAGCCTATTTATTTGTTTTTAATTTTTTTTGAGATGGAGTCTCACTTTGTCACTCAAGCTGAAGTGCAATGGTATGATCTCCACTCACTGCAACCTCTGTGTTCTGTGATCAAGAAATTCTCCTGCCTTAAGTTCCCAAGCAGTTGGGATAACAGGCACCCGCCATCATGCCCTGCTACTTTTTGTATTTTTGTAAAGATGGGGTTTCACCATGTTGGCCACCTGCTCTTGAACACCTGGACTCAAATGATCCATCCACACCGGCCTCCCGTAATGCTGGAATTACAAGTGTGAGCCAATGTAGCCAGGCTATTGTTTTCTTTTTGTTGTTGTTCTAAGTTGGGGTTTCACCATGTTGGTCAGGCTGGTCTTGACCTCCTGACCTCAGGTGATCCACCTGCCTTGGCCTCCAGAGTTCTTGGATTACAGGTGTGAGCCACGACAACTGACTGGCAATTGTTTTACTATTGTTGAAAGGTAGGAACACTGAGAAAAGCAAAGCAAGTAGGACCTTCGTGGTAGGAGCAGAAACCCATAAATTTAGGCAGGGTTAAACTTCTTAAATCTTATAGTCAGGCCGGGCACAGTGGCTTGCTCCTGTAATCCCAGCACTCTGAGAGACCAAAGTGGATTTATCACTTGTGCCCACAAGTTCTAGATCAGCTTGGGCAACACGGAGAAACTCCATCTCTACTAAAAATATAAAAATTGGCTGGACTTGGTGGCTCACACCTGGAATCCCTGCACTTTGGAAGGCCAAGGTAGGCAGATCATGAGGAAAGGAGATAGAAACCATCCTGGCCAAAAGGATGAAACCCCATCTCTATTAAAAATACAAAAATGGCCAGGCACGGTGGCTCAAGCCGGTAATCCCAACATTTCGGGAGGCTGAGGCAGGTGGATCACAAGGTCAAGAGATCGAGACCATCCTGGTCAACATGGTGAAAACTCGTCTCTAATAAAAATACAAAAAATTAGCTGGGCATGGTGGCATGTGCCTGTAATCCCAGCTACTCAGGAGGCTGAGGCAGGAGAATTGCCTGAACCCAGGAGGTGGAGGTTGCTGTGAGCTGAGATCACGCCATTGCATTCCAGGCCTGGGTAACAAAAGCAAAAAAATACAGGCCGGGCATGGTGGCTCACGCCTGTAATCCAAGCACTTTGGAGGCCATGGCGGGTGGATCACCTGAGGTCTGGAGTTCAAGACCAGCCTGACCAACATGGTGAAACCCCGTCTTTATTATAAAAATAAAAAAGTAATATATATGTGTATATAAAGATATATATTATATATATATGTGTGTGTGTATATAAAGATATATATATTATATGTATATATAATATATTATATTTATTAATTATATAAATATATATTATATATAAATTATATAAATATATATTAATTATATAAATATATTTATATAAATATAATATATATATTATAAAAATAAAAAAGTAATATATATATATATATATATACACACACACACACACACACAAAAATTAGCCAGGTGTCATGGCACATACATGTAATTTCAGCTATTTGTGAGGCTGAGGAAGGAAAATCACATGTACCCAGGAGGCAGAGGTTACAGTGAGCCGAGATCACCCCACTGCACTACAGCCTCAGGGACAGTGGGAGACAGTCTAAAAAAAAAATTAGCTGGACATGGTGGTGCACGCTATAATCCCAGCTACTCGGGAGACTGAGGTGGGAGGAACACCAGGTGTTGGAGGCTGCAGTGATAGCAAACTATGACAGCATCACTGTACTCCAGCCTGGGAAAGAAAAAAACAATAGACTAAGTTTTGGCCAGCCCTTGTTGCTCATGCCTATAATCCCAGCTCTTTGGAAGGTCAAGGCAGGACAATAGCTTGAGACCAAGAGTTGGAGGTCAGCCTGGACAACATAGCAAAACCCCTGTCTCTACAAAATAAATAAATTATTTTATAAAAACATCAGTGTAGTGGTGCATGTAATTCTAGCCACTGGAGAGGCTGATGCAGGAGAATAATTTGAGCCCAGGAGTTTGAGGTTGGGGTGAACTAGGATCACAGCACTGCACTCCAGCCTGGGTAACAGAGCCAGACCCTGTCTCAAAATAATAATGATAATAATAAAATAAAATTTAAATGCTCATGTAAATGTGAAATTAAAAAAAAGCAATGATAAAAAATAATATGATTTAGGCCGGGTGCGGTGGCTCACGCCTGTAATCCCAGCACTTTGGGAGGCTGAGGAAGGCAGATCACCTAAGTTTGGAATTTCAAGAGCAGCCTGACAAACATGGTGAAACCCTGTCTTTAAAAAATAAAAACAAAAATTAATAAAATAATAATAATATGATTTAAAAGCTGAATGTATTCCTCACTCCTCCATAGCCTACAGAAAACGGAAATCATTTTTTTTCTTTTGGTGGTGGTGCTGAGGAATGAACCCAGGGCCTTGTGCAGAAAACTCAAATTTTATGGCTGGAAGTGCCCAACATCAACAAAGCAGTTTGAAATTAGGAGTGAATCCTACCAAAAACAACTTAAAAATTTGTGGCAGGGGGAAACATAGAGCAAGTCATTCCTAAAAGTCTAATCATACTTTCTGCCAAAATTCCTTGCCGAACAATGAATTTTGAAGGCACAGGTAAGTCTGCAGGCCAAAAAGCAGCAGAGGAAACTACAGATCAGAATAGAGAGATCCTCTGTTGCACACTGCTGGGAAGATAATGTTTATGCCTACTAGAGGAAAAATACAAAATCCCCAGAAGAACACAATAGAATCCAAAATTTCTTCAACGTAATATTTACAACATCAAGATTTTAACCCAAAATGACTAGCTTATGTTACCGGCACAAGTGTTGGACTGCGAACTACTACTAAAGACTGGAGGTAGGGCCGGGTGCAGTGGCTCATGCCTGTAATCCCAACACTTTGGTAGGCTAAGGTGGGCAGATCATGAGGTCAAGAGATTGACACCATTTTTGCCAACATGGTGAAATCCCATCTCTACTAAAAATACAAAAATTAGCTGGACATAGTGGCATGGGCCTGTAGTCTCAGCTACCAGGGAGTCTCAGTTACTAGGAATTACAGCTCATGCCTGCAATCCCAAGAATTTTGGAAGGTCAGGAGTTCAAGACTAGCCTGGAGTGCAGTGGTGAAATCTCAGCTGATTGCAGCCTCTGCCTCCTGGGTTCAAGTGATTCTGCTGACCCAACCTCCCAAATAGGTGGGACTACAGGTGTGTACCATCACACCCAGCTAATTTTTGTATTTTTGGTAGAGATGGGGTTTTGCCATGTTGGCCAGGCTGGTCTTAAACTCCTGACCTCATGATCTACCCACCTCGGCCTCCCAAAGTGCTGGGATCACAGGCATGAGCCACCGCATAGGGCCTGTTTTTCTAACTAATAATATGTAATCTAAACTAATGTTGGCTATTTTTTAAGAGACAGCATCTCTCTCTGTTACCCAGGCTGGAGTACAGTGGTACAATCATAACTCACTGCAACCTCAAACTCCTGTGCTCAGGAAATCTTCTTGTCTCAGCCTCTTGACTGGCTAGGACAAAAGCCACCCACCATCACACCTGGCTAATTTTTTTTTATATATATAAAGATGAGGTTTCACCATGTTGGTCAGGCTGGTCTTGAACTCCCAACCTCAGGTGATCTGCCCACCTCAGCCTCTCAGAGTGCTGGGGTTACAGGCGTGAGCCACCGTGACTGGCCACACCTGCCTAATTTTTAAAACATTTTTGTAGACATGGAATCTTACTATGTTGACCAGGCTGGTCTTACACTCTAGGCCTCAAGTGATCCTTCAACCTTGGCCCCTCAAAATACTGGGATTATAGATGTGTGCCACTATACCCAGCTGTGGGAGGTAAATTGTGATGATCTCATTTGCCTTGCCAAATTTGTTAGTTTAACCATGGGCTTACATTAATTTTGGATAATACGTGAAACAAAGTCAGAGACTTCAGACTTTTCTGGCTTTTCAATTTTCTGCACATAAAGCCAATATCTGTAACTGCCCTTAATCATAGCAACACCAGTGATCAGGTTTGATCTGTAAATATTATTCCTTGCTAAAAGTAACCAAGGCTTCTTGGAGAAATGGCCAATTCTAGAGAAATGGCCAATGTGTAAAGTGGACCAACAACCAATTGTACAAAAACAAAATGAGCTGGGTGTGGTGGTAGGCACCTATAATCCCAGCTACCTGGGTGACTGAGGCAGGAGAATAGCTTGAATCCCAGGAGACAGAGGTTGCAATGAGCCAAGATCCAGCCACTGCACACCAGACTGAGTGACAGAGTAAGAAGCTGTCTTAAAAAAAAAAAAAAAAGCTGGACACGGTGGCTAACGCCTGTAATGCCAGCACTTTGGGGGGCCAAGGCGGGTAGATCAAGAGATTGAGATCATTTTGGTCAACATGGTGAAACTCCTTCTCTACTAAAAATGCAAAAAAATTAGCTGGGCATGGTGGCACGTGCCTGAAATCCCAGCTACTCAGGAGGCTGAGGCAGGAGAATTGCCTGAACCAGGAGCGGAGGTTGCGGTGAGCCGAGATCACAACTTTGCACTCCAGCCTGGGTAACAAGAGCGAAACTCCGTCTCAAAAAAAAAAAAAAAAAGACCAGGCACGGTAGTTCATGCCTGTAACCCCAGCCCTTTGGAAGGACGAGGTGAGTGGATCATGAGCTCAGGAGTTGGAGACCGGACTGGCCAAGATGGTGAAACATCATCTCTACTAAAAATACAAAAATGAGCTGGGCGTGGTGGCAGCTGTCTGTAATTCCAGCTACTCGGGATCATGAGGCAGAGATTTGCTTGCACTGCACCCCAGCCTGGGCAAGAGAGGGAGACTATTTCCCCCCCCAAAAAAAAAATGCCTCAGCAGGGCGTGGTGGCTCACGCTTATAATCCCAACACTTTGGGAGGCCGAGGCGGGTGGATCACTATGTCAGGAGATCAAGAACATCCTGGTCAACAAGGTGAAACCCCGTCTCTACTAAAAATACAAAAATTAGCTGGGTATAGTGGTGCACACCTGTAGTCCCATCTACTTGGGAGGCTGAGGCAGGAGAATTGCTTGAACCCAGAAAGCAAAGGTTGCAGTGAGCCGAGATTGTGCCGTTGCACTCCAGTCTGGGTAACAACTCCGTCTAAAAAAGAAAATGCCCCAATGAGAGCCTCCATTTTCCAAAGATGGTGGCACCTTCATTTTGAGTAATTTTTTTAAAGACAATAATAGGCTGAGTTTGTATAGTGCACAAAAATTAGTTTCGGCCTCGCAAGGTGGCTCACACCTGTAATCCCAGCACTTTGGGAGGCTGAGGTGGGTGGATCATGAGGTCAGGAGTTCGAGACCAGCCTGGCCAACATGGTGAAACCCTGTCTCTAGTAAAAGTACAAAAATTAGCTGGGCATGGTGGTGCGGGCCTGTAATCCCAGCTACTCAGGAGGCTAAGACAGGAGAATAGCTTGAACCTATAATCCCAGCTACTCAGCAGGCAGAGATTGCAGCAGCAGTGAGCCAAGATCACAAGACTGCATTCCAGCCTGGGAACAGAAGTGAAACTCCCTCTCAAAAAAAAAAAGAAGAAAAGGATTTGTTGCCATTCCATCGCCCGAGTCAAGTTCCGAAATCTTCTCTGGCTCTCTAAGCAGCATCCGCCGCCTACCCCGTCTTCACAGGCTTCACCTTCTCCTTTTCTCCTTGTTGCTGAGGCACAGGCTTCCTAGCGCTACGACCATCGACTCCGTCCCGCAGCGGGAGCCGCTCGTCCTGGGTGGCTGCCTTGCGCCGCTTGGATTTTCCTAGCACGGTTACTTCGGGGCCCTCCCCATGGTGACCAGGGCTCTGACGCCTTTACCCCAGATCCCGGATCCCTGGGCACTGCCCCCGACCCTTTTCCTCCCTCACTTCTCCTAGCGGGAGATGGCCTGTGTCTGACCCCTCAGCCTCGCGCTCCAGCAGCTCTGCCCAACCGCAGCCTCGCTGCGGCTGGATGCACCCCTCGAGCAGTGCCGAAGAAGAAGAAGCGGCGAAAGAAGAAGGTGCGGACCAGCCCTGCAGGGCAGCTGCCCAGCCGCTTCCACCAGTACCAGCAGCACCGGCTGAGTCTGGAGGGCGGCCAGAGCCTGGCGACTGGCCCGAGCAGAGCGCAGGAGGTCCCGGGCCCGGCAGCCGTCTTGGCCCCAAGTTCTGCAGCAGCAACCCGCATGGAAGGAGCCAGCCTGACCTTGCCCCACTGCGGCCCGTGGCACCCGACCAACGCCAGCTCAGGAAAGAGGTTTTAAAATCAATGATGGGAAAATCAGAGAAAATTGCCCTTCCCCACGGCCAGCTTGTTCATGGTATACACTTGTATGAACAACCAAAGATAAACAGACAGAAAAGCAAATATAATTTGCCACTAACCAAGATCACCTCTGCAGAAAGAAATGAAAACAGCTTTTGGCAAGATTCTGTTTCATCTGACAGACTTCATCCGAGAAGTGGAAAAAAAAAGCCTTTTAAAAATACCGAGAACATTAAAAATACACATTTGAAGAAATCAGTATTTCTAACTGAAGTTAGCCAAAAGGAAAATTATGCTAGGGCAAAGTTCAGTGATCCAACTTCTCCTAGTGTTCTTCCAAAGCCACCTAGTCACTGGATCGGAAACACTGTTGAAAATTCCAACCCAAGGGCCGGGTGTGGTGGCTCACACCTGTAATCCCAGCACTTTGGGAGGCCAAGGCGGGTGGATCATGAGTCAAGAGATCGAGACCGTCCTGGTCAACATGGTGAAACCCCGTCTCTACTAAAAATACAAAAAATTAGCTGGGCATGGTGGCACGTGCCTGTAATCCCAGCTACTCAGGAGGCTGAGGCAGAAGAATCACTTGAATCTGGGAGGTGGAGGTTGCAGTGAGCCGAGATCCACCATTGCACTCCAGTCCAGGTGACAGACTCCGTCTCAAAACAAAACTTCAAGATATCTAACATAGTTGTTGAAGAAGAAAAACGACCTTCAAATATCGTTTTGATTAGGGTGGTATACCTGAGCCAGGCACAGTGGCTTATATCTGTTATCTCAAAACTTTGGGAGGCCAAGGCAAGTGGATTGGTTGAAGCCAGGAGTTTGAGATCAGCTTAGCCAACATGGCAAGACCTGTCTCTACAAAAAATGTAAAAGTTAGCGGGGCATGATGGTATATACATCTATGGTTCCAGCTATTTGAGAGTCTGAGGTGGGAGAATTGCTTAAACCAGGTTTACAACACTGCACTCTAGCTTGGGTGAGAGAGAGAGCTTTCAACCATCTCAAAAAAAAAAGTAGAGGGAGGATGATACAAGATGGTAAATTAGAGAAACACTGATATAGGAGAGGCAAACATGAGCCTTTAAAATCTTTGAGAAGTAACATATTTAAATTTGCATTTTAGATTGCTGTCCCTGTACTACGGGAAGAAATTGGAAGAAAGCAAGGTCGTAGATTAGTCTATTGTAAAGATTATGCCTATTTATAAAGGCCTAGATTAGGATTCATTGGGAAACAGTGTATTGTAAATGACAGAAATAAGGAGATGATCAAAGTATGATTTCACAGCCAGACCGGTGGCTCATGTCTGTAATCCTATAACTTTGGGAGGTCTAGGTGGGTGGATCACTTGAGGTCAGGAGTTTGAGACCAGCTTGGCAAATAATGTAAAACCCCTGTCTCCACTAAAAATACAAAAAAATTAGCTGGGCATGGTGATGGGTGCCTGTAATCCCAGCTGCTCACGGGACTGAGGCAGGAGAATTATTTGAACCTGGGAGGCAGAGGTTGTTGCAAGCAGAGTTTCAGCAACTGCACTCCAGCCTCGGCATCAGAGCAAAACTCCATCTCAAAAAAAAAAAAAAGAGTATGATTTCATGAATCATATCCAAAGATATTTTTTTCTTTTTCTTTTTTCTTTTTTTTTTTTTGAGACAGAATTTTGGTCTGTCTCCAAGGCTGCGCTGCAGTGGCACCATCTCTGCTCACTGCAATCTGTGCCTCCCAGGTTCAAAGGATTCTACTGCCTCAGCCTCCTGAGTAGCTGGTATTACTTTCAGGTGTGCACCACCACCACATCACACCCAGCTAATTTTTTTGGTATTCTTAGTAGATATGGGGTTTCATCTTGTTGGCCGGGCTGGTCTCCAAGACCTGACCTCAAATGATCCATCCACCTGCCTCAGCCTCCCAAAGTGCTGGGATTTACAGGCATGAGCCACCAAGCACAGCACAATGAGAATTTTTTTTTATTAGGTTCACAATGTTTTTAAGGAGGGAGAATAATGTGAACAAACCTGACAGGGAATGTACTCAATAGTCAATTGATGTTGAAGCATTAACTATATTTAGATAGATAAGGTATGTTAGTTTCATAGTGAATGAGTTCCAAAATTATTATTCATTTTAATTCTTTTCTTTTTTTTCTTGAGTTTCAAAATTATTAAATTCAGTTGCTCAATTAGGATGGAAGCAGGCCTCTTGTAAAGTCAAGTCTAATCAACGTTTGAGTTATACCTTAATATGAATGGTCCTAGGGAGAAATTAGCTTGATTCCTGCAGTGGAGATTCCAGATGACAAGTGAATCCCCTTAGTGCAAAGAGCAATGCCCATGTCACAGGCCAGACTTGAAAGATTAGCTTTGGACTAGGCACAGGGGCTCATGCCTATAATCCAAGCACTTTTGGAGGCCAAGATGGAAGGATCACCTGAGGTCAGGAGTTGGAGGCCAACCTGGCCAACCTGGCCAACATGGCAAAACCCCATTTCTGTTTTTTTTTTTTTTTTTGAAAGGGAGATTCACTCTTGTTAGCCAGGCTGGAGTGCAGTAGCACAATCTCAGCTCACCTCAACCTCCACCTCCTGGGTTCAGGCAGTTCTCCTGCCTCAGCCTCCTGAGTAGCTGGGATTACAGGCACACACCACCATGCCTAGCTAATTTTTTGTTTTTTTAGTAGAGACGGGTTTCACCTTGTTGACCAGGTTGGTCTCGATCTCTTGACCTCGTGATCCACCCGTCTTGGCCTCCCAAAGTGCTGGGATTACAGGTGTAAGCCACCGTGCCCTGCTTTAAAAAAAAAAAAAATAGAGATGGCGTTTTTTTCCATGTTGGTCAGGCTGGTCTCAAACTCCCGACTTCGGGTGATCCACCTGCCTCAACCTCCCAAAGTGCTGGTATTACAGGTGTGAGCCACTGTGCCTGGCCAAAACCCCATTTCTATTAAAAATACAAAAATTAGCTGAGTGTGCCATGCACCTGTAATCCCAGCTACTCAGGAGGCTGAGGTAGGAGAACTGCTTGAACCTGGAAGGCAGAGGTTACAGTGAGCCACTGCCCTTCAGCCTGGGAAGACAGAGCAAGACTCCATATCAAAAAAAAAAAAAAAAAAAAAGAAAAGAAAAAGGCCAGGAGCAATGGCTCACTCTTGTAATCCCAGTACTTTGGGAAGTTGAGATGGGCAGATTTCGAGGTCAGGAGTTCAAGACCAGCCTGGCCAATGTGGTGAAACCTCATCTCTACTAAAAATACAAAAATTAGCCGGGCATGTTGGCAGGTGCCTGTAAAATTCCAGCTACTCAGGAGATTGGGACAGGAGAATCACTTGAACCCAAGAGGTGGAGGTTGCAGTGAGCTGAGATGTTCCATGGCACACCAGCCTGGGAGACAAAGTGAGACTCTAAAAAAAAAAAAAAGGAAAAGGAAAAGCTGGGCCTGGTGGCTCAGGCCTATAATCCCAACATTTTGTGAGGCAGAGGCATGCGGATCACAAGGTCAGTAGTTTGAGACTAGCCTGTTCAACATAGTAAAACTACGTATCTACTAAAAATACAAAAACTAGCCAGGCATGGTGGCATGCACTTGTAATCCCCAGCTACTCGGGAGGCTGAGGCACAAGAATCTGTTGAAGCTGAGAGGCAGTGGTTATAGTGAGCCAAGATTGTATCACTGCACTCCAGCCTGGCTGAGAGAGAGAGTCGAAAGAAAGAAAGAAAGAGAGAGAGAAAGAAAGAGAGAAAGAAAGAGAGAGAGAGACAGAGAGAGAGAAAGAAAGAAAGAAAGAAAGAAAGAAAGAAAGAAAGAAAGAAAGAAAGAAAGAAAGAAAGAAAGAAAGAAAGAAAAAGAAAGAAAGAAAGAAAGAAAGAAAGAAAGAAAGAAAGAAAGAAAGAAAGAAAGAAAGAAAGAAAGAAAGAAAGAAAAGAAAGAAAAGATTAGCTTAGAGGCTAATAGAGTATCTTCCTATTGCAGCCTGAGCTCTCAGGGGCTGCAAGAGGGCTGAGAGCAGAGTACAGCATGTCAGAGTACACACTCATTAAATGAACAAAAACAAAAGAATGAAAAATAAACAAGAGGCTTCCTCTGTGCACAGGCTGGAGTCCAGTGGTGCAATCATAGCTCACTGCTGCAGCCTCCAGATCCTGGGCTCAAGGGATCACCCTGTCTCCACCTTCAGAGTAGCTAGAACCACAGATGTACACAACCACACTTGGCTGTATTTTTCTTTTTGTATTTTTTTCTAGAGCTGGGGCCTCACAATGCTGCCCAGGCTGGTCTCAATCAATCCATCTATCTGGGCCTCCCAAAGTGTTGGGATCACAGGCTCATTAGCTTCCTTCCCCTCCTATAGCATGCACTCTTGATCTTCTGAGAAGTAGTCAACAAAACATCTCTGCTACTGCCTAAGCTCTCAAAGTGTCTGTAAACATCTTGTGTTTACATGTATTTTTGAAGTTCAGTAGTTGAGGTCAAAATGCCCACCTTTGGGATTGGGTCTGATCAAATTGGTGTTAACATTTTTGAGGGAAGCGAGGAGTTCACTCCAAGTTCTCACATATGAGGTCTGATAAGACATCAGACTTGAAGAGGCGAGTTTACTCCGCATCAAACTACATAGATTTCAAACCTATATAACATAGTGCAACAGAGAAAAATATCTGGGGCTTTGGAGTCAAGCAATTAAGGGCTTGAATCCAGATTTTACTGCATATAATCACAACCAGTATCACCTTCGGCATGCTGCATGAGCTCCTGAGGCTCACTGCAACCTCCACCTCTCAGGTTCAAGTGATTCTCCTGCCTCAGCCTCCTGAGTAGCTGCGACTACAGGCTCAAGCTACCATGCCCAGCTGATTTTTGTATTTTTAGTAGAGATGGGGTTTTTATCATGTTGGCCATGCTGGTCTCAAACTCCCGACTTCGGGTGATCCGCCTGCCTCAACCTCCCACAATTTTGGGATTACAGGCATGAGCCATGGAGCCCAGCCCGAGCTTTAGCTTTCTTACCACACAAATGGTAGTTAACCTCAGATTATAGCTTAAGGTTCAAGTGAAGTACATCTTATATTTTTCCATGTAATTGAATGCTGTGTAAATCTACTCTTTTTTTTTTTGACAGAGTTTTGCTGTTGTTACACAGACAGGAGTGCAATGGCATGATCTCAGCTCACCACAACCTCCGCCTCCTGGCTTCAAGCAATTCTCCTGCCTCTGCCTCCCAAGTAGCTGGTACTACAGGCACACACCAGCATGCCTAGCTAATTTTTGTATTTTTATTATAGACAGGGTTTCACCTTGTTGACCAGAATGGTCTCGATCACTTGACCTCATGATCCACCCGCCTTGGCCTCCCAAAGTTCTGGGATTATAGGTGTGAGCCACCGTGCCCAGCCCTAAAGTACTCTTAAAGGTATTTACTTCCAAATTGGAACTCTTTTTTTTTTTTTACTATTTTGTTTATTTTATTTTGGAGACAGGGTCTCACTGTCTCCTAGCTCGGAGTGCAATAGTGCAACCTCGGCTCACTGCAACCTCCGCCTCCCAGGTTCAAGCAATTCTTCTGCCTCAGACTCCTGAGTAGCTGGAACTATAGGTACCCACTACCACACCTGACTACTTTTTGTATTTTTAGTAAAGATGGGGTTTCACTACGTTGGCCAGGCTGGTCTCAAACTCCTGACATCATGTGATCCACCCACCTTGGCCTCCCAAAGTACTAGAAATACAAGCATAAGACACCATGCCTGGCCTGCAAATGGACCAAAAAGAAGTACTTTTGTGGCCAGGAATACCTGTTCCTTTGTCTCTCTGGTAAGAGCAAACTTACACCTGTGTTCCAGGTACATCTGTTCTGCAGATCCCGGGCCCTAAGCAAATCGTAAATTGTCATTGTTGGTTCCTGTCCTTAGCTGTTGTGACTCTGAGAACATATAAACATTGCTACCCTTTCTACCCCACATGCACCTTATCCTAATGGATTCGTGTATCTCATCTTTTTGCCTGTGTTTTGTTACATATTTGATTTCATAAGATTGTAGCATCTAGATTTGATCTGTGAGCTTTTCTGTTTTGTAATAGCTTGCTTGGTAGTATCATCGGAGGAAGTGCTACCATTGCACTGAAGCAATTTCCCAGGTGCTTAACCTTTTAAAATTCTCAGGGACATTTTCTTTGGGTACCTGCCTGAGTTTACACCAAATACTGAGAAGGCAGGAACAGTTTAAGGAGAGACTCACCACCAGCAGCTTCTTTTCAATTAAGTTTCCCTTCAACCTCACACCCAGGAACCCATTCAAATTCCTACATTTCTGTAGCCTTAGTCGAACTAACTTTCTGTGCCAGAAGCTTTTGTCTGTCCCAGTTTTATTCTTTCTTTAACAAATTCTCTTCATCTCCTCCATGATCAAAGCCCATGGGGCCCCCAAGAGACATGTAGTATTTCCTAAGGGCCTCCCCTGTTTTCCTGCCTGTCTACCAGTTGCTTGCCTTTACTTTTAGGTTTGTAGTCACAGCCTGTTTTTTTACCTGTAGACACACCAGGTTTTCTGAATGGTAGGATTGTTTATAGTATAATTAACCTTGTCCTTCACCCCGAGAACTGGGTGCTTGAAATTCACTAAACAAGGTCTGTATTCCTCCCACTTCTGAGCTTTGAATTTATATTATGGAATTCAGAAAACCTAAGCAAATTTAATCAATGCTTCTGTCAGGTACAAACTGAAATGGAAATGGAAGCTGAAAAATCAAGGAAATAAATTTTAAAGACTAAAATATGGTAAAGTTGCTAAAATATAATATTGGAAGTAACACACACCTCCTTTTGGGGAAAGAAATGAAGAAAGCAAAATTTCCTGGGGAAAGGAAGAGATATGAAAAGCAGAGCCTGGCACATCAATTTATACTATTGTTTTTGCATAATCTTCTCTTACTATTGTAAAAACTAGTGCCTTCTGAAGAGTTTCCCCTAGGCCTAGCATGTTGTTTTCAGGAAAGAGATTCAGGAGGCACCAGCTGGCCTACTCTCTCTTCTATTGAGATGCACAGTGGAAGACAGAGGGGAAGGGAATCCCAAATGCCTGGGTCTCCCTCCTCACTATATTTATTTTTATTTTATTTTGAGACAATGTCTTGCTCTGTTGCCCAGGCTGGAGTGAGGTGACATCTCAGTTTACTGCAACCTTCTCCTCCTGGGTTTAAGCAATTCTCCAGCCTCAGTCTCTGAGTAGCTGGGATTACAGGCAGGGTACACCATGCCTGACTGGTTTTTGTATTAATATATATTTTTTTCTTTAAAGGTTTTGGCCACAATACCAGCTAGACAGGAGCAGTGACCAGAAAATGTATTAATATTTTATTTTTTGAGATGGAGTTTCACTTACTTGGTATGTTCTCCAGAAAGAAAAGAAAAAAGATAAAAGAAAGATGGAGTTTTGCTCTTTTTGCCAAGGTTGGAGTGTGATGGCATAATCTCGGCTCACTGCAACCTCAACCTCCCAGGTTCAAGTGATTCTCCTGCCTCAGCCTCCTAAGTAGCTGGGATTACAGGCATGCAACACCACCAACACTAGTTTTCTTTTTTTGTATTTTTAGTAGAAATAGGGTTTCTCCATGTTGGTCAGTCTGGTCTAGAACTCCCAACCTCAGGTGATCTGCCCACCTGAACCTCCCAAAGGACTGAGATTACAAGCATGAGCCACCCTTCCCTGCTGGTGATATCACTTTTTACTTTCAACTGATGCTAAAAAGCCCCCCCACTGGCTGTTAACAGGTCACAATAGAGATCCACTAATTTCCACCTACTGCATCTAACCCTAAATCACTTTGTTTAATGATCTTCATCACCACCTACATGATTGTTTAAATGACATTGTTGTGGTGGTTCACACCTGCAATCCCAGAATGTTGGGAGGTCCAGGCAGGCAAATCACTTGAGGTTAGAAGTTCAAGAGCAGCATGGCCAACATGGCAAAACCTTATCTCTACTAAAAATTACAACAATTAGTGAGGAGTGGTGGCACAAGCCTGTAATCCCAGCTTTTGGGAAGGTTGAAGCAAGAGAATCACTTGAACCCGGGAGGCAGTGATTGCAGTGAGTGGAGATTGCACCACTACACTTCAGCCTGGGTGACAGAGTGAGATTATGTCTCAAAAATTAAAAATAAAGAGGGGTGGGTGAGGCAAAAAATAAAAATTAAACAATTAAAATCAAAAATGAAAACCAAAACCAGCAACTGACTGCCCAGCTTACAATGCTGGGACTAGCGGCAGATGTGAATTTGGATGGGCTTCTGTTTCAATCTCTTTACTAGCTATCTGACCTCATCTCCAGCATTATTTATGAAAATGAGGTAACCAATTACAATTGTCTAGCTGGTGCCTGGCATATACTGATTTTGTAACTAGAAATTAATTTTCTATAATACTTAGACTTAGTCATCACTTAAATACTTAATTTCTCTGCGGTGATCTTAAGGTTCAACTCTCAGTGCTATCCTGCACTCATAGGGCAAATGGACAGGCTCTAAAATAGAGAAAAGTCAATCTTTTGCCTCTTACAAGTAGATCTGAAAAGCAGAGAAAGTCTTCAACTGATTATTAGAATCGGTGAAAATCCTAAATATTAACAAGCTATACAAACTGTCACTTGGTGTGTGCTAAAGAAAACATGCCCCCTTGCTTATTCCCAAACCCAGTCCTGTATTTTTAACACTTTAAATTCCAAAGGTGACTAGGTACAGTGACTCAAGTCTGTAATCCCAACACCTTGGGAGGTCGAGGTGGGCGGATCACCTGAGGTCAGGGGTTTGAGACCAGCCTGGCCAAGATGGCGAAACCCTTTCACTACTAAAAAATATAAAAACTTAGCCAGGCATGGTGATGCATGCCTGTAATCGCTGATACTTGGGAGTCTGAGGCAGGAGAATCACTTGAACCTGGGAGGCAGAGATTGCAGTGAGCCAAGATTGAGCCATTGCACTCCAGCCTGGGCAACAAGAGCAAAACTCTCTCTCAAAAAAAAATAATAATAAAATAAAATAGAAAAAGAAAAACAAGGTGACATTCAAATCTCAGGCACAAATACAGCAATCGTGTTTATTTATTCCTCTCCCACAACCTACTCTTTACAAGTGAATTCATAATGTAAATGCAGTTTTTAAGCTGTGTTTTTTTTTTTTAGTGTGCCCCCCTCCCCATTTTTAAGTTATTTTGTAGCATCAATGTTACCAAAGACATTCTTTGTGAAGCTGGTTTACTTTTAAATTTTTTAAAACCTTTGAAAAATTTTCAAGAAAGTGGTAGCATTTTTATGAATATTCCTCACCCATTGCTGCTACCGTCAGAAGCATGAGTACTAGCACAGGTCTTGAAGTCAAATTTGACTTCTAGCTAAGTACTATTTGAGTGTAAGCAGATCAAGCTTTCTGGAATTAATCTTTACCAGAAAGGTGGGTCAACACTTCCCAGGGACTTAGGAGAAGTAAACATGGGAGGTGCTCCAAAACTCGGAGCTGTCCAGTAACTTCCACAAACCCAGAGAATAGAGGAGAGCCAGCCATTACTGACACAGAAAGAATGTATTTACATAAATTACATATGAATTACATAAATCTCATCATAATTTCCCTTGCCATTTTTGGCAAAACAAAAACATGATGCTCATCCCAGAGCTGTGATGTCAGGTCTTAAGGTTAATTAGCAATAACATCTGCTATAACTGTGTGCCCAGTGCTATGTGAAGATGTACGCATCAACCTCGTTTAACTATGATGATACATTTTTGTTTCCTCCATGCCTAAGCCCATAGGTTCTCATATTTACAGTACACTGCTCAGCTGCCTAATTCTGTCTTTCAACTCAGTGCACACTCCTGAGATCTGGGACATAGTTCAAAGAGCAGGTGTCACCAAGTTACAATGGAAAGAGGGGTTTCCAGAAGACTGGTTGATAATATCACTTGCTTATTAGTGATGGGGTATTATTGCTCAAGAGGGAAATGATCTCTTAATTTTCTCCTCTTTTCCCTTAAGGACCTTGGCCTTTCAAGAATAAATTTGTTTCCACCAGGCAGAGTGGCTCACCCAGTAATCCTAGAACTTAACACTTTGGGAGGTTGGGGTGCATGATCACCTTAGGTCAGGAGTTCAAGATCAGCCTGGTCAACATGGCAAAATCCCATCTCTAATGAAAATAGAAAAAGTATAAACTTGTTTCTTACCAGTCTCTGTGTGAGGCATCTCAGCAGAACACATTTGGAAGGATGGATAATTTTCTTCAGGCTCACAAATCACAGGCATAGGTGAAGATTCTCCACAGTCAGATGCTTCGGAGCAAGGTAGGCTTTGTGAACAAACTGGATCCATACTCATGTTATTATTGTGAAAGAGGAGGAAAAAATGTAAGACCTGGACTGGAAAAAAGACTAAGGCAGCCTTAAGACTTTTTTTTTTCTGGAAGATTTTAGAGAAATATGACCTCCAGAAGGAAAGTATCAGGAAGTTGGAATAAAGCGAGTCACCTCCACAGTAACTGGAGGCAACCAGCTGAGACTAGCAAAACATTAACATCCTGGAGGCTCTAGATTTATAATGAAAGCTCTATCACCTTAGACCCAGCCCTCCTAGTGAGCACACCCTCCTCCAAACAACCATTGTGAATTCTCAGTTAATCCCCTCTGCCAGTTTCACCAAGGCCATTGTAATGCAAAATAATGGAGCAGTAACCCAGACTAGGGGGTGAGCTGGAAAACCGGGCAAAGGGGACCCTGAAGACAAACCCAGCAATAAATACTTCTAGGTTCACCACATTTCAACCTTTTAAATGAGGAATGGTTCAACAGGAATGGGATAAAACTTTAATATTTTAAAAATAAATAGCCCAGGTGCAGTGGCTCACGCCTGTAATCTCAGCACTTTGGAAGGTCGAGGCAGGCAGATTATGAGGTCACAGGTTGAGACCACCCTGGTCAATATGGTGAAACTCCATCTCTCCTAAATATACAGAAGTAGCTGGGCTGGTGGGGGCGACTGTTGTCCCAGCTATTCTGTAGACTGAGGCAGGAGAATCTCTTGAATCCAAAAGGGAGAGATTGCAGTGAGCTGAGATTATGCCACTGCACTCCAGCCCGGCAACAGAGCAAGACTCTTAGTCAAAAAAAAAAAAAAAATCATATATATATATATATATATATATATATATATATATATATATATATAAAGCCCCTTAAAATTGCATACCTCAACCATACCTCGACTTTCTGTTGAAACTGCTATCTATAACCCAAATGTGAATAAGTAATTAAGGACTGTGATCCCCCCGCCCCCACACCCAGACAATATGTAAATCTAATCTTAGTTTTTGTGAATTTAGCTTAAGTAACAATCAGAATGTCAAATAGTCCCCTTGCCCTCGGAATGTCCGGAAGCCCCTCCCCTCATCTCTGCCCAGAAGGTGATTTACAGAATTTACTAAGCCCTTGAAATGTCTGAAGCCTTTCATCCCCATTTCCGCTCCTCACCCCCACTCCCAAGGTGGTTTTATGGTATAAAAAGGTCTTGTCACCCTTCTTTCTCTGCCATGGGTTGTAGAGATGTGAGTCCTCCATGGTCGGCTGACAATAAACCCTGCAATTTGGCATACGTTTGTCCTGGTGTTGACTTTCTATGATCGGTCCAGTATAACATAATACACACACACACACACACACACACACACATACACACATACATATATATGTATATACAAATACATGTACATACAAAAATTAGCTGTCCATGGTGAAGGGGCACCTGTAGTCACAGCTACTTGGGAGGTTGAGGCAGGAGAATCCCTTAAACCTGGGAGGCAGAGGTTGAGGTGAACCAATATCGTGCCACTATACTCCAGCCTGGGCAACAGAGAAGGACTATGTCTCAAAAGAAAAAAAAATGAGTGCACCTTCAGTTTCTGAGTTTATTAAAATTCTCATTGGGGAGATTTCTTGATTTGAGATAACTTGGTGTCTCAAAGTCTGTCTAGTTTAAGCAGAAATTTCAACCAGCTCCATTTTCTTCTTTGATTCACTCTAAAGTCACAGTAAAACACAACACAGTCATCAGTTAATCTTCAGAATGATACTTGTTTTCAGCCCCTACCTTAGTTCCCTTCAGTTTGGTCTCTTGTCTATCCCTCCTCTCAGGCAGTCAACTTCCGACTTTTTTCCTCTGGCTCTTTAGCTTCTTCTTGGGTGTGGTGATACTGTCATGTCTTTCAGGACTACTCCATGCTCATCCTGTGTTTGGGTTTTGATTGTTTTGTTTTTGCAGGGTGAAGGGAAGTATGGTTTCCAAAGGAACAAAGTTCTTAGAGTGGGGTTCCAGCACTAACATTTGTGGACAAAGTCTGCAGTTTTTGGTTTTCCTTCCTTTTCCCAAACCCAACATTTAAGAAACCTAAGATTTCTTCCTCTTTTCCATCTCCCACCCTGAAAAGTAAACTCTTAAGCAAATTCCGATTATGTAATTTTTGTTGTTGTTTTTGTTGTTTTGAGATGGAGTTTTGCTCTTGTTACCCGGGCTGAAGTGCGATGGTGTGATCTCGGCTTACTGCAACCTCCACCACCTGGGTTCAGGCAATTCTGCCTCAGCCTCCTGAGTAGCCAGGATTACAGGCACAGGCCACCATGCCCAGCTAACTTTTTGTATATCTAGTAGAGATGGGGTTTCACTATGTTGACCAGGATGATCTCAATCTCTTGACCTCGTGATCCACCCGCCTCGGCCTCCCAGAGTGCTGGGATTATAGGCGTGAGCCACCGTGGCCCTGATTATGTAATTTTTGAAGACACAACTTCATTGACTCTTTCTCCTCTGCATTCTGCCTCTGGGGTCTGCACCTGAGACAGCTGGCTTTACTTCCATGCAAGCTGACTTTTGTTCACAGTGCAAAGGCTCCAGCTGTTAAGAGTAGAAGTATTGCTGGGTGCGAAGCAAGGAGATAAAATGTGGCATAATTTTTTTTCTTCTCAGACCTCCATTCTGGAGAAGAGTAAGAATAGGGGTGTGGGAAGCAGGTAAGTGGAAGTAGATACATCATGCTTCAGGCAGATAGTCTGTGTCTTGTTAGAAATGGAAAAATTTGTTTCAAAAAAGGGAAAAACTTGCCTTACTTTTATTCTTTTTTTTTCTGAGATGGAGTTTCACTCTTGTTACACAGGCTGGAGTGCAATGGTGTGATATCAGCTCACCACAACCTCCACCTCCTGGATTCAGGCAATTCTCCTGCTTCAGCCTCCTGAGTAGCTGGGATTAAAGGCACATGCCACTATGCCCAGCTAATTTTTCTTTGTATTTTTAGTAGAGACGGGGTTTCACCATGTTGACCAGGATGGTCTTGGTCTCTTGACCTCATGATCCACCTTCCTTGGCCTCCCAAAGTGCTGGGATTACAGGCTTGAGCCACCACACCTGGCCCTTCCTTTCATTCTCAATCAGCACAGTTTGGTAAATGGGGACTGTCAAGGCCAACAAGACTCACCAAGGCTGAGTTTGCCTGCAGCTCTGGAAAGGGCAGGTACCAGAAGCTTTGTTCTTTGCAGAACTGGGTCTCTGCATAAAGGCCTGACCTTGAATTCCCCCATCCCCCACTTTCTGCCTCATTGTGTCTAGGATAAGTGCCTCCGGAGTGAGAGACCAATGGGAAGGGGGCTGGTGGCTGGAAGGCCGACTTCCTACATTCTTCACGCAGAAAAGCAATTTGAATAAAGTTGAGGTTTAGGAAGCTGTCTAATTTTGGATTTTTTTGAAACAGGCTATTGTAAAAAGGTGTTAAAATTAGCTAATAGGCCAGGCACGGTGACTCACTCCTGTAATCCCAACACTTTATGAGGCCCAAGGTGGGTGGGTCAGGAGTTCAAGATGAGCGTGGCCACCATGCTGAAACTCTGTCTCAACTAAAAATTTAAAAATTAACTGGGCGTCATGGTGCATGCCTGTAATCCCAGCTACTAGGGAGACTGAGACAGGAGAATCACTTGAACCCAGGAGGTGGAAGTTGGAGTGAGCCCAGATTGTGCCACTGCACTCCAGCCTGAGCAGCATAATGAAACCATGTCTCAAAAAAAAAAAAAAAAAAAAAGAAAAGTGATGGTCGGGTGAGGTGGCTCACATCTGTAATCCCAGCACTTTGGGAGGCTGAGGTGAACGGATCACCTGAGGTCGGGAGTTTGAGACCAGCCTGACCAACATGGAGAAACCCTGTCTCTGAAAAAAAAAGTGCTAAAAATTTAGTAGAGTAGATCAAATGGATGAAAAAGAAAATTATAATTTTAATTATAATGATATTGTTGTGTAGTAAGTACTGAAAAAATGCACTGGATGCTAAGAGAGTAGAAATAATGAAGGTTGGGGTTGAGGAGGGATGGACAGGTGTAGCAGGAGCAGCCATGGGAAAGGATCTCTCTGACACTGAATACAGGAGGAAGGATTTCATTTCAGCTGGGAGCAAGGTGGCATAGGTGCCAAACAGCCAAGCTCCTCTAACAAAGGAAGGTTCAGCCTTTATATAGGCTTATACTTTAGATGTTACACATGGAAGAATCATAGGTTCATAGTTTTAGGACTCACATGTGAAAAGGTTTTAGTTTACAGTTTCAGGAATTACATATAAAAGAGTTCCACTTTACAGTTTTAGGACTCACATGTGAAAAGGTTTCTGGGTTGATCTTGTTTTAAGTAAAATTAGTGCCTTCTGGAGAGTTTCCCCAAGGCCTAGCATGTTGTTTTCAAGAAAGAGCGAAGCAAGGAGGCCCCAGCTGGCCTACTTTCTCTTCTACTGAGATGCACAGTGAAAGACAGAGGGGGAGGGAATCCCAAATGCCTGGGTCTCCCTCTTGATTCCCCACTTTGAGACTCTCACCATTTTATAATATTAGTGAGAGGTCTCACTTTCATTCTCACTTTCCAGATTTTCTGAAGAAACTGATAATGTTTCATATAATATACCTGTGATGTTATTTTTGGCTAATTACAGCAGTGATGAATCCCCTAATCATCTGAAGGAACAGGGGGAGTAGACAAGGGAGAAACAAACACCCATTATTATTATAACACTCATGATGAGGGTTTTGAATCCTCTCAAGGATAAGAACCAACCTCCCAACAAGGACTGAGTAAAATCCGTGCCACACCTGTACAGGCACGTGTGCCAGTTTGGTCATGTCTGGCACAATACCCTGGTCATCTATGTGCAGACAGCAGTTGGTTAGATTGAATTTTCCACAGACTCCTCCTTCAGCTGCTAGCAAATAATCTAGCATTTCTCATTTGAGTTTCGTTGTTGTTGTTATTGGGCTAAAAGCGAAGAGCTTTGCCCATTTCATTAGTGAGTATTTCCAAAACAGCCTGCAACCGGATGATTCAGTTGAGCATGTAAATAGGGGTCTGGTATCCCCATGAGCTATCCTCTGCTCATGTGGCTGGCCCATAATACTTAATAGTTTTCTCCAGTGGCCACTTATCTGTCCATTATCCTATCTTTAGACTTATTTTTCTCTCTAGCGGAGTAGACTGAATACATTAACAGCCCACCTGTCTTAACAGATAATAGGAAGAAAGAGGGCTTAGTGATGTCTACGACACAGCTACCTGTCCATCTTATGGATTACACACCTTATATTGAGTACCATTATATAAACAGGTTCTCTTCTGTGTCCCCCTGTACATTTATAAGAATGGTAGGACAAAAGAATGGCAGTAACTTTTAAGCCCTACCTGGTGTACATACTGAGGGCATTCTTTAAAATTAGTTAATGCTCCTACTGTGTAAGTCCAAATATTAAGAAAAAGTCCCAAGATGAATCTCCTCATGCTTTGGCCATGCATGGACCAGCTAGCTTCTGGGACGTGGCTGGAGCAAGGCTTGTTGTTCTTTTAAGGTGATTCTGCAGTCCTTGCCTTGGTCTAAGTCTCAGCTGTTGCTGGTTTTTACATGGCTGTGGTGGATTCAGGCTGGGATTCCCTCTACTTTCATAGCTGTGGGATTGGTCGGGATCAGGTCTGAGGTTCTTTCCATTGTGGCTTTAGAGGGACTATACTCCTATCCTTTATCCACACATGATTACCTAGTGAGAAAGGGTGATCTGGGGAGAAAAAGGCTTACAGAACATTTCTTATTTATTCAGGTTGAAGTATCCTAAGCGATTCTTCCTAGGGCTAGTAACTAGCATCCTAACTCAATCTCTCCCCACTCCCGAGGAGTTTCTAGGAGTGCCCAGAGTAGGGGAGGAGGCCTATGGTATAAGACTTCATAGGGAAATATCCTGTTTTTTTTCAAAGGGGGTGCCTCTAATTTTGAATAATACCAAGGGAAGTGCCTGCACCCACTTTAATCTTGTTTTTTGACACACTTTTCTTAAGCTGTATTTGATGGTCCGATTCATTTTTTCACTTTTCTGGAACTCTGAGATCAGTAGGCAGCATGCAGTTTCCAGGTGATACCCAAGGCCATTGCTGTTTTCTGGACTAAAGCCTCCACAAATGCTGTTCCACTCTCTGATCTTATGTGCAGTGGCAGTCCAAACCTAGGGATAAGATCTCGAAGCAGCACACAGATTACTTCATTAACATTTTCAGTCATACTCAGAGTATGTGCACACCAGGGCTAATAAATATTTATGTCCCCCACACTTGGACATTTCAGTAAAGTCTACCTGGAGATCTTTAAACAGAGCTGCTCCATAAGCTTGAATGCTAGGGAGAATAGTTGGGACCCTGCCATAGGTTGTGTTGCCGACGTGTAATGAATGCTTCACTGTGCCACAGTTTTAGTTAAGGCTGATAAGTGCAAGATGTAAAAGTACTGACCCAGCATCTTTTTTTTTTTTTTTTTGAGATGGAGTTTCACTCTTGTTACCCAGGCTGGAGTGCAATGGCGAGATCTCGGCTCATTGCAACCTCTGCCTCCTGGGTTCAGGCAATTCTTCTGCCTCAGCCTCCCCAGTAGCTGGGATTACAGGCAAGCACCACCATGCCCAGCTATTTTTTTTTTTGTATTTTTAGTAGAGACAGGGTTTCACCGTGTTGACCAGGATGGTCTCGATCTCTTGACCTCGTGATCCACCCGCCTCAGCCTCCCAAAGTGCTGGGATTACAGGCTTGAGCCACCACTCCCGGCCCCAGCATCTTTTCAGGTGACTCTTGACCTAAACGAGTGGTCTCATGTATAGCTTGTACAACCACTGCACATAGCAGGCCCTGGTATTTGGCAGGCTTACCAATGTGGTCTTTTGGTAGTCACCACTGTGTGGGGTGCTTTGATATTTAAATTTTTCCCAGAGTTGAGGCTAGAATCTTTGATTGCCATTTTTCTTCTTCCTTTTTTCTTTTTTTCTTTTTGACAGCATGAAACGGCTGTGTTAAAATCATCTAACCCCAAAGTCAGGGCCAACAGAAGTTTCACTTTTAGCTTCTTCCCCATTCGAGGAGTGTCTTGTCTTCCCTCCCTCCTTTGTCACTGTGTGTAAGGGTTTGGCCAGTACTGCAAAGTTTGGAAATCCACAATTTGCAAAACCCACCACTCCAAAGAGCTCTCTCATCTGCTTTTCTGTCTCAGGTTCTGTTCCTTTGCAAGGGGCTTGCTTCCTCTCTGCTTCTAGGCTATGTTCCCTCTTCCAGATGGCGAGCCTCAAATATTGCATTTGCTTTTTGGCAAATCAGGGCTTTCCTTTTAGACACTTTATACCCACAGTCCTCCAGGTGCTGAAGTAAGGCATTTGTTTGTGCACCTGACTGCCGTGGGGTGTCCCAATAGAAGGTTATCAGCATACGAAGGCAGCATGCAAGCAAAAAGCTTCTGGGGGGTGGTCACAGGTTGATGTCTCCCCATCAATGATGAGAGAGTTTCTGAGCCCCTGGGAAGCTGGGTTCAGGTGAATTGAGTGGTTACACCTGCTTCTGGGTTTCTCCCATTGAAATGCAAATACTTTTTGACCCTCCAAGGCCAGTCCAATGCTAAGAAGGTATTCTTTAAGTCCAATTAAGTGAACCAACTATCCACTGCTGGCAATAATCCCAACTGCATGTATAAGTTGGGTGCAAAGCCACGCAAGCCATGCACTGGCCTGGGCAATAATATTGGTCCTCTGCTTCTGGCTAGAAAGTCTCCACCCTCCTTCCCAAGGGACAGTGAGAGCCTGGATGACCCCTGACTGAGGCAGTTTTAGTTGCAGGTAGTCTCCTTTTTTGAATGGAATAGTGGCCCTCGATTTGTACAACAGGTTTTGCTGGAGAAGGGGGGCAGGGGCAATTTATTAAGTACAAGAAAGTCGGTTCTCTTGATACTTTCATCGATTTAACACCACTGGCCTTGTTCCTTTTGATGGGGGGTTATGGGGCTGTTGTTCGAGCCATGGGATCTCTGGGGGCATGTGAGTCTATCCCCCATCTCTTTTAGTCCAGTAACCTTTCCATTAGATAGAACAGAGCCCCTTCACTCTCCTTTGTATCCTCCTGCTTAGGATCATCCTCTTCCTCAGTTGACTGTGGACATTTTTTGTTCCAGCATCCTATTTCTCAACAGAATGCACAGTGATCACATTGCAGGCCCAGGTGGGCAGACTGTGGGGTTTTTCAGGAACCCCCCTTTTTTCATACTCTTGGGGGTTCTGGTAATCTGCAGGAGCATGCTCCTCCAGCCAATTAGAAGTGGCTTGGAGTATTCTCCGCCTTTTGTCTGTGTTAAAAAGATGCATAAGCAGCTGATGGTAATCAGCCCAAATAGGGTTATGAGTCTGAATAATAGTTTGCAGTAAATCAATGAGAGCTTGTGGTTTCCCAGTATAAGACGGGTTGTTAATTTTCTAATTGATAAGATCAGCCGAGGTGAACAGAAGGTACATGAAAACACACCTTTCTACCATGTGGCCATCCTGGTCCACTCCCATGTACCTCTGCTCTCTCAAAGGCATCTGCACCTGGGCCTTAGGTCACAGATGGGTTGCCAGAGGGGGGAGTTCCCTCTGGGAAGTGAGCAGCAATGGGTGGAGTTTTTTTACATTCTCTTTTGTCTGTTCTGGAGGATTTTAGGGGTGTGCAGCTCTGGTGGGAATGCCGAGGCCTCCGGCCCAGGGGCAGAGAGTCCTTGAGGAGGAGGAAAAGGCATTATTGACAAAAAGTTTTCTGCCACTGGGTCGACCAAAACCTTGGGAGTTGTCTCTGCCAGGACCTTGATATTCCACATTTCTCGGCGGTGAGGGGGATGGTGGTTTCTAGCAGTCTGTCCTTTGGCTACTAAAACAGTTGCTACCTGCTCTCTTAGCCACTTTGGAGGGTTTAACACTAACTGCAACCACGAGTCTAAGTATGGAAATTGATCAAGGTGTTCTAGCTTGCCATATATGACCTCATGCCTTACTTTGAAGACAAGGGACCTGTCTAGGGTCCCCTCTGGGGACCAACCTACCTTAAGTGCTGGCAAATCTTCTTTACATAAAATTCATAATTTCTCTGGTGTCATAGTTACTTCATAATTCCCACTAAATTCCTTCTTGAAATTTTTTAGCATGGTTTCTAAAGGGGTGGAATAGCTATGGAAATGACCCATATTAACACTTCAAAGAAACAATTCCCACAGTTAGGAGATTGCTAGTTTACTCACAGTTCCTGTTCACACCTAGCAAGATTCAGCATGGAGCACTCTCCAATTTACATTCACTTCAATCCTTTTACAATTGCCCAGAGGCATCTTCACCCAAGCCTTCTGTGGCTGTCTCTAATTCTTACAAATTGCTCAATGCATGAGGCCCTTCCTAATGGGCCTGATACCCTTTACGACTGATGAGTCAGGTCGGACACATCTACACACACAGACACACATTTGATTGCTCTTTTTCCAATTCAAAACCATAAGCAAAAGCTTCCAAGGTTACAGAGAGCTACTTTCCAACATGCCGATCTGGCACCCATGGGGGATCAGGCCACGCTTTCACCCAAAATGGGGTGGGCTACTTTCCCGGGGACACATATCCAATTGCTCTCCCTCCAATTCAGAATCATAAGCAAAAGCTTCCAAGGTTACAGAGAGCTACTTTCCAACATGCTGATCTGGCACAAGTGGGGGATCAGGCCACGCTTTCACCCTAAATGGGGTGAGCTACTTTCCTGGGTTCAATCTTACCAAATTCAGTGTCCAGACTTCCTCAAATATTTGTTCCTCCTCGGTGTTCAGCCATCGGGTGGATTGACTCTGCAGGGCCTCCTTGCTTGGCTCTGGCGAGGCTTTTCCACTGGGCAAATAACTTCCCGGGGAGTGCTCTTAGGATGTGTCACCCCAGCGAGCAGGAGTCCCCCACAGGGATGCTCCACAGGGCTAGGCAAACTACCAAAGAAACTTTCACGCCATCTGCTATCAGAGACTCGCTTTCCGGCCAACGCACCAAAATGTAGCAGGAGCAGCCACGGGAAAAGATCTCTCAGACACTGAATACAGGAGGAAGAAATTTATTTCAGCTGGGAGCAAGGTGGCATAGGTGCCTAACAGCCAAGCTCATCTAAAAAAGGAAGGTTCAGCCTTTATATAGGCTTATACTCTAGATGTTACACGTGGAAGAATCTTAGGTTCATAATTTTAGGACTCACATGTGAAAAAGTTTTTAGTTTACAGTTTCAGAAATTACATATGAAAGGGTTCTGGCTTACAGTTTTAAGACTCACATGTGAAAAGGTCTTTGTTTACAGTTTCAGGAATCACATATAAAAGGGTTTTGGTTTACAGTTTTAGGACTCACAAGTGAAAAGTTTTCTGGGTTTATCTTGTTTTAAGTAAAATTAGTGCCTTCTGGAGAGTTTCCCCAAGGCCTAGCCTGTTGTTTTCAAGAAAGAGAGGAGCAAGGAGGTGCAAGGAGGCGCCAGCTGGCCTACTTTCTCTTCTATTGAGATTCACAGTGAATGACAGAAGGGGAGGGAATTCCAAATGCCTGGGTCTCTCTCCTCACAGGGAGGATTAGACAATCATCAGTGATCTAAGAAGGAAAAAATGTGGAGCGAAGGGAATACCAGTAAATTAACAGTTTGGGTAAAGGCATTAGAGAAAATGATGGGTTCCAAAATGTTTAACAGGACTTAAAGGCAGGGGTGCAATAGGAGGGAGTTATGGGAGAGAACACAGCAACTAACACTCAGTGAGGATTTCATGATAAGACATGTGAACCAGAACAACTCCATCTTAAACAGGAGCTGGGTAAAATGAGGATGAAACCCACTGGGCTACATTCCCAGACAGTCAATGCATGGTAAGTCACCTGATGAGATGGGACATCAGCACAAAATACAGGTTATAAACACCTTGCTGATAAAACAGGGTACAGTAAAGGAGCTGGCCAAAACCCACCAAAACCAAAAATGGAAGAGTTTTTTAAATAATTAAAGTAATAGGATTTGGATAGGGCAATAGGCAGCCTTGAAGATAATTAGAAAATATCAAGTGGGCTGGGAGTGGGGGCTCACGCCTGTCATCTCAGCAGTTTGGGAGTTAGAGGTGGGTGGATCACAAGGTCAGGAGTTGGAGACCAGGCTGCAAAACATGGTGAAACTGCATCTCTACAAACAATACAAAAATCAGCCACTCATGGTGGCAGGGACCTGTAATCCCCGTTGCTGGGAGGCTGAGGAGAATTGCTTGAGCCCAGGAGGTGCAGGTTGCAGTGAGCCGAGATTGCGCCACTGCACTCCAGCCTGGGTGACAGAGCAAGACTCTTTCTCAAAAAAAAAAAAAAGAAAGAAAGAAAGAAAAAGAAAAGCTCAGATCAGGTGCAGCTTGGATTGACACACATGCCAAATGTGAACATACCCTTTGTCCAGGTGACAGAGGTAATATACATTCTATCTATCTGTCTGTCTGTCTACCTACCTACCTATTTGCCTACCTACATATTTGATTTATCTCCCTACTACCACTAGAATGTAATCTCTGTGAGAGGATTTTTTTTGTTGTTTGCTAAGATGGAGTTTTGCTCTTGTTGCCCAGGCTAGATTGCAATGGTATAATCTCCACCTCCCGGGTTAAAGCAATTCTCCTGCCTCAGCCTCCCACATAGCTGGGATTACAGGCACAAACCACGATGCCTGGCTTTTTTGTGTGTTTTTAGTAGAGACAGGGTTAGCCAGGTTGATGAGGCCAGTCTCACAGGCCTGACCTCAGGTGATTCACCCACCTCGGCCTCCCAAAGTGCTGGGATTACAGGTGTGAGCCACTGAGCACAGCCTATTTTTATTTTTTGCCTGTTTTGTTTATTGTCTTATCTGCAGCCCTAGAAGAGTATGTATGGTTCATTCACCAGCATCCTCATCACCACCTGAGAGCTTGTTAGAGATGCTGATTGACAGTCTTCACTACTGAGTAGGAATCGTTGGTAGGAGGGACCGGCAATCTGTGTTTTAAAGTTCTCCCTGTGATTTCTGTTTTTTTTCATGACAGTCCCCCATTGAAACCAGGTGATTTGAATGCTTTTGTTTAAGAACTACTCCCCTGGAGAGGACCAGGCAAAGAGTAGAAAATCATTATTTGTTGATGAAGAAATGGGCTTAAATGAGAACTAGTGTTTTGTAAACAAATAGAGTTTAGGAGTCATTTTTTGACATTTAAATATTGAACTGCACATCAATGTGATATACAAAATAACTCTTAAAAACAACAATGCTCTTTGCCTCAGGTCCCCTAAACTGACAATTCCATGAGCCTTGAACAATGAGTCTTTAATTTACAACAAACAGTCCTTCTTTCTCTGGGAGGTAGAGTACTCTCCAATTTCCAGTGATGGAAAGATGAATAGCAGTTACTGAAACTGCTAGTTTAGAGATTACAAATGGAATTATACAGAATATTCTTCAGTTATTTTGCCTGCTATACCTATAAGAACACAAGCAGCCAGGCAGGGTGGCTCAAACCTGTAATCCCAGCACTTTGGTAGGTTGAACTGGGTGGATCACGAGGTCAGGAGTTCTAGACCAGCCTGACCAACATGGTGAAACCCCCATCTCTACTAAAGATAGAAAAATTAGCCAGGCGTGATGGTATAAGCCTGTAATAGCAGCTACTCAGGAGTCTGAGGCAGGAAAATTGGTTGAACCCTGGAGGCAGACTGTGTGGTAAGCTGAGATCAAGCCATTGCACTCCAGCCTGGGCAACAACAGTGAAACTCCTTCTCAAATCAAAACAAAACCAAAGAAAACAAACCAACAAAACCCAACACATTTTTTATTTAAAAATTTTACTTTTTTATTATTTTTTTCTATGGTGCTGGAAAAAATTTCTGACTCATGGTTCAGCTTTGAATTTGTCAACTTTTACTCTAACTAAAGATTTTTGATATTCAAGGACTAAATTACTATGTATACCAAATTCTAAGGTCTACTGTAGAGTTCAGAAAACTAAACCATCAAACTGCATTATTAAAAATAGTCCTGGGCTGGGTGCAGTGGCTCACGCCTGTAATCCCAGCACTTTGGGAGGCCCAGGCAGGTGGATCATGAGGTCAAGAGATTGAGACCAATATGGTCAACAAGGTGAAACCCCATCTCTACTAAAAATACAAAAAATTAGCTGGGCATGGTGGCACATGCCTGTAATCCCAGCTACTCAGGAGGCTGAGGCAGAAGAATTACCTGAACCCAGGAGGCGGAAGTTGCGGTGAGCCGAGATTGTGCCATTGCACTCCAGCCTGGGTAACAAGAGCAAAACTCCGTCTCAAAAAAAAAAAAGTCCTGACTGGCCTGGCACCACTTTGGGAGGCTGAGGTGGACAGATCACCTTAGGCCTGGAGTTCAAGACCAGCTTTGACCAAGAAAGAGAAACTCCATCTCTACTAAAATTGCAAAATTAGCTGGAATGGTGGCACATGCCTGTAATGTCAGCTACTCAGGAGGCTGAGGCAAAGGAATCCCTTGAACCAGGGAGGTGAATGTGGAGGTTGTGGTGAGCCATGATTGTGCCAGTGCACTCTAGCCTGGGCAACAAGACCAAAACTCTGTCTCTAAAAAAAAAAAGAAATAAAAAAAGTCTTGATTTTTTTTTGTTTGTTTGTTTGGTTTCTGAAAAATAAGAAAGGGTAATAAAGGTCTTGACTTTGAACAACACTGTTGTTACCAGGGTATTGATGACTTCCTTTTTCCCACCCTACCCTCAGGGGCTCTTTGACCCAATGTAAAAGTGATTTCTTTGTAACCTCTAATAAGTCTTGGCTGCAGGGAGAGAAGGAATATCTAAGAATCCCTTTCAAAATTTAGCAAACATAGAACCTTGCCCTGGAACAGCATATTACTGGCCAGAAGAGAATCCCCTCTTCAGTTTCTGGGTAGGTGTTAGTAGAGGAGTGTTGTATCGAACCGAGCACAGAAAGTCAACACCAAGACAAAAGTATGCCAAATTGCAGGGTTTATTGCCGGCGACCACGGAGGATTCACGTCTCTCCAACCCGTGGCAGAGAAAGAAGGGTGACAAGACTTTTTTATAGTTGCAAAACCACCCTGGGAGTGGGGATAAGGGGCAGAGATGAGATGAAAGTGTTCAGAGATTTTGGTGGGCTGTAAATCGCCTCAGGGTAGAGAGGAGAGTGATGGTTTTCCAGACATCCAGATGGCTAGGGGGTGTGTTTGACACTTTAAGAGATTTACAGAACTTGAGATAACAATTTGCTTACACATCGTCTGGGTAGGGGTTACTTGGCTCCAGAATGGAATTATGTGGGGGTGCTTCTTCTGGTCATTACTGAGGATCAAAGGCTAGCAATTCTGATAGTTACAGATAAGAGAAGGCATGCAGCTTTACTTTTTGCAAAGTAAATTAGCAGTTTACAGAAACCAAGGTTAGCAGTCATTGTGAGGAGAAGGGAAACAGTTTTGTCCCTTTTTATAAAATGGCAGTGTACAGGTTCTAACTCTAGGCTATCTATATCACAGGAGGAAGAAGAACATGTGGGAGGAGATGAGGGAGGTGCAGTAATGATGATGGTGTTGGGGAGAGAAAGGTGCAGCATTTATGACAATTCTCTTATCTTGACTTTCACTGTTGCTCCAATTAGCTGATGTGGAATAAAACAAAGCTGTTGACTCTAATAATACAGCATCCAAATAGTGAACTATCTAGGTTGTGAGTTATCTAGATGGTTCAGGGTCAGTTACAGATTAAATTCCTTGCTCCACTCTTCCTAACTTGTCATTATTGCTCTAGAATAGTATTAAAAGCTTTTTACAAAAAGAAATAAATATTATATTTAGAATATTGCATGACATCAGAATATTTTAGTTATTTTAAAGGGGTTGGAGGAAGAGGGAGCAAGAGGTCCCTGCCTCCAGGAGTCAATAAATCTATGTGAAATAAAGAGTTCAGCCCAGTGCAGTTGCTCCAGCCTGTAATCTCAGCACTTTGGGAGGCTGAGGTGGGTAGATCATGAGGTCAGGAGTTCAAGGCCAGCCTGGCCAAGATGGTGAAACCCTATCTCTACTAAAAATACAAAAATTCACTGGTTGTGGTGTAATCCCAGCTACTTGGGAGGCTGAGGCACAGAGTTGCTCGAACCTGGGAGGTGGAGGTTTCAGGAAGCCAAGATCGTGCCACTGCACTCCAGTCTTTGAGACAGAGCTAGACTCCCTCTCAAAAGAACAAGACAACAAAAGCACAAAGTGTTCAAAGCTAGGGCACATAGTGTAATGTTGAAAAGAAAATTCAGATTCAAGAAAGCATTTGGTAGGCCAGGAGCAGTGACTCATGTTTGTAATCCCACAACTTTGGGAGTCCAAAGCAGGTGGATCATCTGAGGTCAAGGATTCAAGACCAGCCTGGCCAATATGGTGAAACTGTCATGACTAAAAATATAAAACTTAGCCAGGCATGGTAGTGGGTGCCTATAATCCTAGTTTACTCAGGTGGCTGAGGCAGGAGAATCACTTGAATGCAGAATGCGGAGGCTGCAGTGAATGGAGATTGTGCCATTGCACTTCCAGTTTGGGAAACCGAATGAGACTCTGTCTCAACAACAACAACAACAACAACAACAACAACAAAAAAGCCGGGCTTGATAGCTCAGGGCTTGTAATCCCAGCACTTTGATAGGCTGAGATGGGCAGATCATCAGGTCAAGGGTTCAAGACCAGCCTGACAATCATGGTAAAAACCTGTCTCTAAAATAAAAATAAAAAAGGAAAGCATTTGCTAATTATACTAGTTTTTTTTTTCCTTAAATTTGAATTGAGAACCAACTTCCATATGGTGAAAAAATCTCAAGTAAATATCTGTTATTAGAAACAGAGCCTCACTCATCACCCTCGCTGAAACGCAGTGGCCAGGTCTCTGCTCACTGTAGCCTCCACTTCCAGGTTCAAGTGATTCTCCTGCCTCAGCCTCCCCAGTAGGAGGAATTAAAAATGCTCACCACCATGCCTAGCTAATTTTTTCGACTTTTAGTAGAGATGGAGTTTCACTATGTTGTCCAGGCTGGTCTTGAACTCCTGACCTCAGGTTATCCACTTGCCTCGGTGGCCCAAACCACTGGGATTACAGTCAGGAGTCCCCACACCCAGCCTAAATAAATATCTTTTTATTTATTTTTTTGATACCAGAGACTTGCCCTGTTGCTCAGGCTGGTGTGTGCTGGCATGTTCTCAGCTCACTACAACCTCTATCTCCTGGGTTAAAGCAATTCTCCTGTCTTAGCCTCCTGAGTAGCTGAGATTACAGGCACACACCACAATGCCCGGCTAATTTTTGTGTACCTTTTTTTTAGTAGAGACGGGGTTTCACCATGTTGGCCAGACTGGTCTCAAACATCTGACCTTGTAATACACAAGCCATGACTTCCCAGAGTGCTGGAATTACAGGCATGAGCCACAGTGCCCAGCATATAAATATCTTAAGGAATGTTTACTTATGTACACAACTTGTGTACAACCTAAAGACAGAAGGCATTTCTATCACCTAGGAGGTTAGCTTGCATTTATGTTGAAGGCCCAGGAATCTCAAAATTCAGTGTTTCTTAGATTATTTTATTTACTTATTTATAATTACTTATTTAGTTTTGAAATGGAGTTTCACTCTTGTTGTCCAGGCTGGAGTGCAGTGGCGTGATCTCAGGTAACTGCAAACTCTGCCTCCTGAATTCAATCGATTCTCTTGTTTCAGCCTCTTGAGTAGATGGGATTGCAGGCCACCACAACTGACTAATTTTTGGTATTTTTAGTAGAGATAGGGTTTAATCATGTTGTTCAGGCTGGTCTAGAACTTCTGACCTCAGGTGATCTGCCCACCTTGACCTCCCAAAGTGTTGGTATTACAGGTGTGAGCCACCTTGCCTGGTCTTAAACTCTCATGTTTTAGTCATGGACTCAGACACCTTGAATTTGGATTCTACTTCTCCCATTTCCACCCACTAGTTATGTGACTAATAGTTTCCTTTTTCTGGAGACAGAGTCTTGCTCAGTTGAGCAAAGTGAAGTGCAATGGTGTAATTCTGGCTCACTGATACCTGCCTCCTGGGTTCAAGCAGTTCTCCTGCCTCTGCCTCCCTAGTAGCTGGGATTATAGGCACCCACCACCATGCCCAGCTAATTTTTGTGTTTTTAGTAGAGACAGGGTTTCACCTTGTTGGTAAGGCTGGTCCCAAACTCCAGACCTCAAGTGATGCACCCACCTCAGCCTCCCAAAGTGCTGGGCTTACAGCCATGAACCACTGTGCTCAGCCTAATTTTTGTATTTTTTAGTAGAGATGAAATTTCACCATGTTAGCCAAGCTGGTATTGAACTCCTGACCTCAAGTGATCCCCCCACCTCACCCTCCCAAAGTGCTGGGTTTACAGGCATGAGCTACCATGCGTGGCAGTGATTCACAACTTTAAAGCAGCAAGAAATCAGCAAAACCAGTCTACATTCCATGTTGAGCCCTTAATCTGGTCTCAATTTGTAGGGTGCCTATTTGGGACCCAGTGGGTTGGAACATGCCTGTAGTCTCAGTTGCTCAGGAGGCCAAGCTGGGGGGACCACTTGAGCTTAGGAGTTTGAGGCCTGCCTTTGCAATATAGTGAGACCCCCCTGCCCCCATCTCTAAAGTTCAAGAGGGTGAAATCATGGGAATACATATGTTTTAATTATCTAGAGTGTAGAAATATAGAAAAAAAAGTACTTCCTACTCTTTCAGTGTCATACTAGTGGATAAGCATCCTCAACCTATGTGTCATCTGATAACTGGGGAAGGTAACTTTGCTGAATATATTAGAGATGTGGCCAATGGTCTGGATTGAAGTTTAAAAACTTAAAAGGAATGTGATTGTGAAATTGATTACAAGGAAGTCTGAGATAGAGATACATTGATAGACCTCTCTGAATGGTCAAAAAAACAGCATTTTTTTTAACTTTTGTGAGACACGAATCTCACTTTGTTGTCCAGGCTAGAGTGAAATGACTTGATCTCACCTCACTGCTACTGCCACTTCCTGGGTTCAAGTGATTCTCCTGCCCCAGCCTCCTGAATAGCTGGGATTACAGGCACCTGCACTTTGCCCAGCTAATTGTTCTATTTTTAGTAGAGATGTTGGTCAGGCTGGTCTCAAATTCCTGACCTCAAATGATCCACCGTCCTCAACCTCCCAAAGTGCTGGGACTGCAGGTGTGAACCACTGCCCCCAGCTGAAAAACACAGAGAGGTACTTAAATTCTACATGAATATACACCAACAGATGACCTCAGCAAAGGATTTCAATAATCAAGTGATCAAATGTTCTGTTATACAGACACCAGTCAGCCTCATCCTCTACCCACCTCTGTTATTGCCTAAATAATTGGCTCATAATCAAAGTGGCCATGGTGGCAGAGATGGGGGTTATGCATGGACTCAAGTGTCATGGACTTCCACTCACCAGGGCTGACCTGGCTATAGCCACTCCTGAGTGGCCAGTCTGCCAGCAGCAAAGACCTACAGTGCTTACCTAATGTGGTCCCTTTCTCTTGGGAGGATGAATCAGCCAGCTGCCTAGTGGCAGGTTAATGACATTCTACCATGGAAGGAGCAGTCTTGTTATTGGAATAGACACTCTGGATATGGATTTGCCTTCCTCGCAAGCAATGCTTATTTGCCATCATGGTATTCTGCAGCATTCACACCAAGGGCTTGAGACAGTTAGCGTGACTCGCCCCATCTTGGCTGCTGGACTTATCTGCTCTCTCCCTGCTCTCAAGGGTTGTCAAGTTGAGGTAAAAATGGCTCAGCCACTGAGGCAAAAACAGAGTGCAGAATAAGGGCCTGCAGTTTATGAGGACATTGTGCTGACTGCTTCATATCCCCCTTAGTCTCTGTGTAAGCAATAGGCTTGCTGCAATTGAGGTGCCTGAGAGGGGCAGAGACCCCTGCCCATATTTTCTCAGAAGCTGAGCCTTTGCTCTACCTTCTGATGGAAAACATAGTTAACAAGTCACCTTAAGGGCACCATTGTTTGTTTGCACTGTGTATCTTTAAAAAACATATATTAACTCTTAAACTGCTTTGTAAGCTATTATCAAGTCCCCTTAAAACTGCTTTGTAAGCTATTATCACAAGCCCCCTTAAAACTGCTTGGTGAGCTGTTATCACAAGCCCCTGATAACTATTTTTATGTGGTTTCTGTTCTCTTTTATGTTTACTCCTTTATCTGCTGAGATAAAGTTAATGTAACAAGAAAAATGGTATAAAAGCTGTAACCCACAAAAATAAAACTGCTGCTTGACTTCGGGTCAGGTAGACCTCCAGACTCTGCTTTCCTTTCCTCTTTTTTTCCACATGCTCTCTCCCTCAGGTTGAATGAGACATCTACGTTGATGGTCTCGGGGACTCCCTCAGGTTGGTAGCTCCCCGGCAGACGTGCTGGATCCCAACAGTATTCTATACAGCATTGTTTCTGATTGAGGTGCTCACTCACTGCAAATGAAATGTAGTAATGCACCCACATTTATAAAATCCACTGGTCTCACACTCTTTCTCATCATCATAAAGTAGCTTAATAGAAAGGTGGAGCATTTTGAATATTCAGCTACAGCACTGGCTAAGTACCTTGCAGGGCTGGGGCAACATCCTCCAGAAAGCTGTATATACTCTAAGTTAGCATTCAATATACCATACAGTTTCTCTCATAGCCAGGATTCATGGGTCCAGGTATCAAGTGAATAAAAAAGAAAGTGGCACTCCTAGTGTGATATAGCTGGCCTAGAGTTAGAACCCGAACAATGCCATTTTATAAAAGACAAAACTGTTTTTAAAATAAGTTGTAAAGGCTGACTGCAGGACTTGGCTTCTGTAAATAAAATTGCTAGTTTACTTTGCAGAAAGCAAAGAGGTAAAACTGCTTACCTTCTCTTATCAGTAACTGCCAGAGTTACTAGCCAGTAATAACCAGAATAAGCAGCCCGAGTTAATTCCATCCTAGCTCCTGCAACTCAACTCATAATAAGTAACTAAAGATCTGTGGATTCTAATGCTGCCCAGACAATGTATTAACTAATGTTTATCTTGACTTCTGTAAACCACTTAAGTAACAATCGGAATGACAAAAGTCCCCTGGCTCTTGGAATGTCTGGAGCCCCCCTCACCCTCATCTGGGCCCAGGAGGGAGGTATTTACCCTCAAAATGACTGAAGCTGCCCGATCTTCTAAGATGGTGTCGTAGAAAGAAAACAGGATTGCAGCTCTCAGTGAAGGCACAGATGGTGAGTCCTAGCCGCATTCCCAGACGTTTGCTGCCCACAGAACAGGAAAATTCCCAGCTGTAGGAGAGACATGGGATGCCAGGGCAGCCATAATTGGGCTCATGTGGCCGCTTTGGCTGGCACTGCCAGTGCCTGCAGTGCAGCAGCACCTGGCACAAAACTCACTGGTCTGGGTGCCCTGTTAAACTGGCAATCTGAGATTTGGAAGGGCAGATTGACATGTCCATCTGATTAAATGGGACTTGGACAATGAGCCAGACCAGGAGATTCCTGGGAAGCATGATTTGAGCCAGTGCAGTGGGCAGTGGCACGGGAGATCACATGGATCCCAGTGCCCTATCAGCAGGCTACTGGGACGCAAGTGAGAGAGTCTCACCATTCAAATTGGGGAGAAAAAGAGAGAGAGAAAGAGGACAGACTCTGAGGCAGTGAGCCAGGTGATCGGGCTCGGCGGGTCCCACCCTCATGGGGACAAGCAGGGCAGAGATTGGAGGCACTTGGGGTTGAGAGTTGCGCTGCCGGCCAGGACGGTGCAGCCCAGTGGGGAAGGGGCGTCCACCACTACGGACACAATCCACCCCTACTGAGGAACACGCCCAGTGCTGAAGCAGCCTGCCATTGCCGAGGCAACCCGCCATAACAGAGAGACTCCGCCAAGAGGGTGGAGCACACCACAGTATAACGGAGCCTCACGGAAGAAGAATGGAACCTCGGCAGGCAAATAGTGAATAGACTACCACCTAGCGGGGCAGGACAGTGCAACAGCTACTCATAAAGAAAGCCCCAACTCACTGAGACAGAGAATCTGAGAAAAAAAGGGGGGGTTATAACACAGGTTTCCAACAACCCTGAATGAACAATGGAGCTCACAGCTCAGCACTGGAGCTCCTATAAAGTACAGACCATCTCCTCAAGCAGCTCCCTGACCCCTGTATATCCAAAGAGTCACCTCAAAAAAGGACCAATCAGACTAACATTTAGTGGGCATCATTCTGGAACAAAGATAGCAGAAGAAGAAACTGATAGCATCCCTCACACTTCCACAGCTGCTACGGGTGTACCCCAGACAAGCAGGGCCTGGAGTGAACTTGAGCAGTTGTACAGCAGAGGGGCTACACTGTTGCAAGGAAAACTAAATAACAGAAATACTTCATCATCAACAATCTGGGCATCCACTCAGACCCAATCGAAAAATCAGCAACTACTAAGATGACAGGTGGATAAATCCACAAAGATGGAAAGAAACCAGCACAAAAAGGAGGAAAATACCCAAAACCAAAACACCTCACCTTCTAAAAAGGACCAAAACTCCTCACCAGCAAGGAGACAAAGCTGGATGGAGAATGAGTGTGATGAAATGATGGAAACAGACTTCACAAGGTGGATAATGAGAAACTTCAGTGAGCTAAAAGAACATGTCCTAAATCAATGAAAAGAAAATAAGAACCTTAAAAAAAAATTTAAAAAACGATTCGAGGAAATGATAACAAGAATGGACAACCTACAGAGAAATATGAATGAATTGAAGGAGCTGAAAAACACAACACTAGAACTTCACAAAGCATGCAAAAGTTTCAACAGCCGAATTGACCAGGCAGAAGAAAGAATATCAGAAGTTGAAGATCAACTCAATGAAATAAAATGAGAAACCAAGATTAGAGAAAAAAGCACAAAAAGGAATCAACAACATCTCCAATAAATGTGGGACTATGTGAAGAGACCCAACCTGCATTTGATAGGTGTACCAGAATGTGATGAAGAGAATGAATCCAAGCTGGAAAATACTCCTCAGAATATTATCTAGGAAAATTTCCCCAACGTAGTAAGGCAGGCCAATACTCAAGTCCAGGAAACACAGAGAACACCACAAAGATACTCCACAAAAAGAGCAATCCCAAGGCACATAAACGTCAGATTCAACAGGGTTGAAATGAAGGAGAAAATACTAAGGGCAACAAGAGAGAAAGGTCAGGTCACCCACAAAGAGAAGCCCATCAGACTCACAGCAGATCTCTCGGCAGAGACTCTACAAGCCAGAAGACAGTGGGGGCCAATATTTAACATCCTTAAAGAAAAGAACTTTCAACCTAGAATTTCATATCCAGCCAAACTGAGTTTCATAAGTGAAGGAAAAATAAAATCCTTTGTAAACAAGCAAGTACTCAGAGATTTTGTCACCACTAGGCCTGCTTTACAAGAGCTCCTGAAAGAGGCACTACACATAAAAAGAAACAACCAGTACCAGCCATCCTAAAAGCATACCAAATGCTAAAGAGCATCAACAAAATGAAGAATCTACATGAACCAACGGGCAAAACAGCCAGCTAGCATCAAAATGGCAGTATCAAATTCACACATAACAATATTAACACTAAATGTAAATGGGCTAAATGCACCAATCAAAAAACACACACTGGCAAATTGGATAAAAAGCCAAAACCCATCGGTGTGCTGTATCCAGGAAACCCATCTCACACGCAAGGATACACAAAGGCTCAAAGTAAGGGGATAAAGAAAGATTTACCAAGCAAATGGAGAGCAAAAAAAAGCAGGAGTTGCAATTCTCGTCTCTGATAAAATAGACTTTAAAGCAACAAAGATCAAAAGAGACAAAGAAGGTCATTACATAATGGTAAAAGAATCAATACAACAAGAGCAGCTAATGATCCTAAATGTATATGGACCTAATGCAGGAGCACCCAGATATATAAGGCAAGTTCTTCATGACTTACAAAGAGACTTAGACTCCCACACAATAATAGTGGGAGACTTTAACACTCCACTGTCAATAGCAGACAGATCAACCAGACAGAAAATTAACAAGGATATCCAGGACTTGAATTCAGACCTGGAACAAGTGAACCTGATAGACATTTACAGCACTCTCTACCCCAAATCCACAGAATATACATTCTTCTCAGCACCACATCACACCTACTCCAAAATTGACCACATAATTGGAAGGAAAGCACTCCTCAACAAATGCAAAACAGCTGAAATCATAACAAACAGTCTCTCAGACCATAGTGCAATCAAGCTGAAATGCAGAATTCAGAAACTAACTCAGAACTGCACAGCTTCATGGAAACTGAACAACTGGCTCTTGGATGTTGATTGGATAAACAATAAAATGAAGGCAGAAATAAAGAAGTTCTTTGAAACCAATGAGAATGAAGACAAAACATACCAGAATCTCTGGGACACACTTAAAGCAGTCTGTAGAGGAAAATATATAGCAATAAGCGCCCACATGAGAAGAGTGGAGAGATCCAAAATTGACATCCTATCATCAAAATTGAAAGAGCTAGAGGAGCAACATCAAAAAAGCTCAAAACCTAGCCAAGGACAAAAAATAACAAAGATCAGAGCAGAACTGAAGGAGATAGAGACAAGAAAAGCCCTTCAAAAAATCAATAAATCTAAGAGCTGGTTTTTTGAAAAGATCAACAAAATAGACAGACCACTAGCCAGACTGATAAAAAAGAAGAGAGAGAACAACCAAATAGATGCAATAAAAAATGATAAAGGGGAAATCACCACAGATTCCACAGAAATTCAAACTATCATCAGAGAATACTACAAAGAACTCTATGCACAAAAACTAGTAAACCAGAAAGAAATGGATAAATTACTGGATGCCTGTGTCCTCCCAAGCCTAAACCAGGAGGAAGCTGAAACTATAAATAGACCAATAACAAGGTCTGAAGTTGAGGCAGCAATTAAGAGCCTACCACACAAAAAAGCCCAGGTCCAGATGGGTTCACAGCCAAATTCTACCAGACACACAAAGAGGATCTGGTACCATTCCTTCTGAAACTATTCCAAATAATCCAAAAAGAGGGAACCCTTCCCAAATCATTTTATGAGACCAACATCATCCTGATACCAAAACCTGGCAGAGACTCAACAAAAAAAGAAAACTTTAGGCCAATATCAATGATGAACATAGATGCAAAAATCTTCAATAAAATACTGGCAAACCGATTACAACAGCACATTAAAAAACTTATCCATCATGATCAAGTAGGATTCATCCAGGGGATGCAAGGCTGGTTCAACACACACAAGTCTATAAATGTAATTCACCACATAAACAGAACCAAAAACAAAAACCACATGATTATCTCAATTGACGCAGAGAAGGCATTTGACAAAATTCAACAGCCCTTTATGCTAAAAACTCTCAATAAACTTGGTATTGATGGAACATATCTCAAAGTGATAAAAGCTATATACGACAAACCAACAGCCAATATCATACTTAATGGGCAAAAACTGGAAGCATTCCCTTTGAAATCCGGCACTAGACAAGGATGCCCTCTCTCACCACTCCTATTCAACATAGTACTGGAAGTTCTAGCCAGAGCAATCAGGCAAGAAAAAGAAATAAAGGGGAAGATGGCATCGTAGAGGCAACTCTGGATTGCAGCTCTCAGTGAAGGCACAGAGGGTGAGTCCTAGCCGCATTCTCAGACATCTTTTTTGCCCACAGAACGTTGAAAGTCCCAGGTGTGGGAGAGACATGGGACGCTAGCACAGCTGGCTTGTATGGCTGCTTCAGCTGGTTCTGCAGTGCAGCAACACCAGGCACAAAACTCACTGGTCTGGGTGCCCTGTTAAACTGGCAATCTGAGATTTGGAAGGGCAGATTGGCATGTCCATCTGATTGAATGGGACTTGAACAATGAGGCAGACCAGAAGATTCCTGGGAAACGTGATCTGAGCCAGTGCAGTGGGCAGTGGCACGGGAGATTGCACGGATCCCAGTGCCCTATCAGCAGGCTACCGGGGCACCAATGAGAGAGTCAACCATTCAGCTTGGGGAGAGGAAGAGAGAAAGAGAGAGAGGATGGACTCTGAGGCACAGAACTGGGTGATCAGGCTTGGCGGGTCCCACCCTGACAGGGACAAGCAGGGCAGCGATTGGAGGCACTCAGGGCTGAGAGTTTTGCTGCTGGCATCTAGGACGGTGCAGCCCAGTGAGGGAGGGTGTCCACCACTACTGACGCAATCCCCCCCACTGAAGTACCACCCAGGGCTATTGCAGCCTGCTGTTGCCAAGGCAACCTGCCATAACAGAGAGACTCCACCAGCAGGGCAGAGCAAGCCACAGCAGGGCAGAGCAAGCCACTGCAGAACAAAGCCCTGCAGCAACAGGGCAGACCCACACTAGCAGGGCAGAGCCCTGGCAGAAAAATAGTGAATAGACTGCCTCCTAGCTGGGCAGGACAGTGCAACAGATACTCATAAAGAAAGCCCCAACTCCCTGAGACAGAGCATCTAAGGGGGAAGAAAAGGGGGGGATTTTATGAGTTCTGTTGCAGCAGACATAAACACATCCTCCCAACAATGCTGAATGAACAACAGAGCTCACAGCTCAGCACTGGAGCTCCTATAAAGTACAGACCGTCACCTCAAGCAGCTCCCTGACCCCTGTATATCCAAAGAGTCATCACCACAAAAAAAGGACTAATCAGACTGACAGTTGGTGGGCATCATTCTGAAACAAAGATAGCAGAAGAAAAAACTGGTAGCATCCCTCACTGTTCCGCTGATGCTACAGGTGTACCCCAGACAAGCAGGGCCTGGATTGGACCTCAGCACTCGTACAGCAGAGGGGCTAGGCCATTAGAAGAAAAACTAAGTAACAGAAATAACTCATCATCAACAATCTGGGTGTCCACACAGAGACCCAACTGAAAAATCAGCAACTAATAAGACGACAGGTGGATACATTTATAAAGATGAGAAGAAACCAGCGCAAAAAGGAGAAAAACACCCAAAACCAAAACACTTCACCTCCTACAAAGAACCAAAACTCCTCACCAACAAGGGAACAAAGCTGGATGGAGAATGCGTGTGACAAAATGACGGAATCAGACTTCAGAAAGTGGATAATGAGAAATTTCAGTGAGCTAAAAGAACACGTTCTAAATCAGTGCAAAGAAACTAAGAACCTTGAAAAAAGATTTGAAAAAATATTCGAGGAAATAATAACAAGAATGGACAACTTAGAGAGGAATATGAATGAATTAAGGAGCTGAAAAACACAACACGAGAACTTCGTGAAGCATGCACAAATTTCAACAGCTGAATTGACCAAGCAGAAGAAAGAATATCAGAAGTCGAAGATCAACTCAATGAAATAAAACGAGAAACCAAGACCAAAGAAAAAAGTGCAAAAAGGAATGAACAAAATCTCCAAGAAATGTGGGACTATGTGAAGAGACCCAAACTACGTTTGATAGGTGTACCAGAATGTGATGAAGAGAATGAATACAAGCTGGAAAACACTCTTCAGGATATTATCCAGGAAAATTTCCCCAACCTAGCAAGACAGGTCAATACTCAACTCCAGGAAATACAGAGAACACCACAAAGATACTCTGCAAGAAGAGCAACCCCAAGGCACATAATCGTCAGATTCACCAGGGTTGAAATGAAGGAGAAAATACTAAGGGCAGCCAGGGAGTAAGGTCGGGTCACCCACAAAGGGAAGCCCATCAGACTCACAGCAGATCTCTCGGCAGAGACTCTACAAGCCAGAAGAGAGTGGGGGCCAATATTCAACATCTTTAAAGAAAAGAACTTTCAACCCAGAATTTCATATCCAGCCAAGCTGAGTTTCATAAGTGAAGGAAAAATAAAATCCTTCATGAACAAGCAAGTACTCAGAGATTTTGTCACCACTAGGCCTGCTTTACAAGAGCTCCTGAAAGAGGCACTACACATAGAAAGAAACAACCAGTACCAGCCATCCTAAAAGCATACCAAATGCTAAAGAGCATCAACAAAATGAAGAATCTACATGAACCAACGGGCAAAACAGCCAGCTAGCATCAAAATGGCAGTATCAAATTCACACATAACAATATTAACCCTAAATGCAAATGGGCTAAATGCACCAATCAAAAGACACAGACTGGCAAATTGGATAAAAAGCCAAAACCCATCGGTATGCTTTATCCAGGAAACCCACCTCACATGCAAAGATACACAAAGGCTCAAAAATAAGAGGATGGAGGAAGATTTACCAAGCAAATGGAGAGCAAAAAAAAGCAAGAGTTGCAATTCTTGTCTCTGATAAAATAGACTTTAAAGCAACAAAGATCAAAAGGGACAAAGAAGGTCATTACATAATGGTAAAAGAATCAATACAACAAGAAGAGCTAACGATTCTAAATATATATGGACCCAATGTAGGAGCACCCAGATATATCAGGCAAGTTCTTAATTACTTACAAAGAGACTTAGACTCCCACACAATAATAGTGGGAGACTTTAACACTCCACTGTCAATAGCAGACAGATCAACCAGACAGAAAATTAACAAGGATATCCAGGACTTGAACTCAGACCTGGAACAAGCGAACCTGATAGACATTTACAGAACTCTCCACCCCAAATCCACAGAATATACATTCTTCTCAGCACCAAATCACACCTACTCCAAAATTGACCACATAATTGGAAGTAAAGCACTCCTCAGCAAATGCAAAACAACTGAAATCATAACAAACAGTCTCTCAGACCATAGTGCAATCAAGTTGGAACTCAGAATTCAGAAAATAACTCAGAACCGCACAGCTTCATGGAAACTGAACAACTGGCTCCTGAATGTTGATTGGATAAACAATGAAATGAAGGCAGAAATAAAGAAGTTCTTTGAAACCAACGAAAATGAAGACACAACGTACCAGAATCTCTGGGACACATTTAAAGCAGTTTGTAGAGGAAAATATATAGCAATAAGTGCCACATGAGAAGAGTGGAGAGATCCAAAATTGACACCCTATCATCAAAATTGAAAGAGATAGAGGAGCAAGATCAAAAAAGCTCAAAACCTAGCTGAAGACAAGAAGTAACTAAGATCAGAGCAGAACTGAAGGAGATAGAGACAAAAAAAAAAACCCTCCAAAAAATCAATAAATCTAAGAGCTGGTTTTTCAAAAAGATCAACCAAATAGACAGACCTCTAGCCAGACTGATAAAAAAGAAAAGAGAGAACAACCAAATGTATGCAATAAAAAATGATAATGGGGAAATCACCACAGATTCCACAGAAATTCAAACCATCATCAGAGAATACTACAAACAACTCTATGCACATAAACTAGTAAATCAGGAAGAAATGGATAAATTCCTCGATGCCTGTGTCCTCCCAAGCCTAAACCAGGAGGAAGCCGAAACTATGAATAGACCAATAACAAGGTCTGAAGTTGAGGCAGCAATTAAGAGCCTACCACACAAAAAAAGCCCAGGTCCAGATGGGTTCACAGCTGAATTCTACCAGACTCACAAAGAGGATCTGGTACCATTCCTTCTGAAACTATTCCAAATAATCCAAAAAGAGGAAACCCTTTCCAAATTATTTTATGAGACCAACATCATCCTGATACCAAAACCTGACAGAGACTCAACAAGAAAAGAAAACTTCAGGCCAATATCCATGATGAACATAGATGCAAAAATCTTCAATAAAATACTGGCAAACCGATTGCAACAGCACATTTAAAAACTTATCCATCATGATCAAGTAGGATTCATCTCGGGGATGCAAGGCTGGTTCAACATACGCAAGTCTATAAATGTAATTCACCACACAAACAGAAGCAAAAACAAAAACCACATGATGGTCTCAATTGACACAGAGAAGGCATTTGACAAACTTCAACAGCCCTTTATGCTAAAACCCCTCAATAAACTCGGTATTGATGGAACATATCTCAAAGTAATAAAAGCTATTTACAACAAACCAACAGTCAATATCATACTTAATGGGAAAAAACTGGAAGCATTCCCTTTGAAATCTGGCACTAGACAAGGATGCCTTCTCTCACCACTTCTATTCAACACAGTACTGGAAGTTCTAGCCAGAGCAATCAGGCAAGAAAAAGAAATAAAGGATATTCAAATAGAAAAGGTGGAAGCCAAATTGTCTCTATTTGCAGACGACATGATAGTATACCTAGAAGACCCCATCACCTCAGCCCAAAAGCTCCTGCAACTGATAAGCAACTTCAGCAATGTCTCAGGATATAAAATCAATGTGCAAAAATCACAAGCATTCCTATACACCAATAACAGACTTAAAGAGAAGCAAATCAAGAACGAAGTGCCATTCACAGTTGCTACAAAGAAAATAAAATACCTAGGAATACAACTCATAAGAAATGTTGTGGGGAGTGGTATTTATTTTGAGCATCTAGTAAGCTATCTTGTGACCCTGTTGCCTAAGAGCCCACATCCTCTTTATCTAAATCCTACATTTCCTCTGAGTTGCAAGATCAGCCGGTGGTCTCATTACCATAGTTACCCCCTGATGTCAGCCCTCAGATTTTCCCACTTTTACTTGTTTATAAGCAGCTGCATTGGGCCTAATACACGAGACTTGATCAGATCCTTGACTTGTCTCCATTCTCCACGTCTCCTGTCTCTCTCTTAATCCCCACTCCCTCTCTAGGGTCCCTGTTGTTTGTCTCGCAGGCTGGGACAAAATTGGCGCCCAACGTGGGGTGACTGGTACAAGGGATATCGTGAGGGATGCTGCCGAGATCAGCCAGCACAGAGGAATCAAGAAACCTGGAGGAAAGAGCGTCATGGGAGCCTGCCATGGACTCGCCCTCTGGTAAGTGGATGGCGAATATGGGACAGGAAATCAGCCAGCATAAATTGTTTGTAGAGAGTTTAAGTAAAGCGTTAAAGGCGCGGGGAGTAAAGGTGAAAATAAAACAATTGTGTAAATACTTTGACTATATTAAGGATGTCTGCCCCTGGTTCCCCCAGGAAGGAACCATAGATCAAAAACGATGGAAAAGGTTAAGAGATGCCTTGAAAGATTATTATAGTACTTTTGGACCCGAGAAGGTCCCAGTTACTGCCTTTTCATATTGGAATTTAATAGATGAAATTTTAAGTCAGAGACGTCAAGATCCCCTTGTTGCTAATGTCGTCTCTCAGGGAGAGTCTATATTAAAAGGAGGAAAAGAAAAATCTGAAACTCCAAAAACTAGCAGGGAGACTTGCTCCCCTCCAGAAACTATGCCAGAACAGGATTTAATGTCCTTTGATAGTGACTCTGAAAAGGGCACCTCCCAGGAGCATAAATATTTAGATTTGTCTCTCATGAAAGAAAGCTGTCAGCCACAAAAGAAAAGCTTACCCGAAACTGTAGATAAATCCTCTAAACAAAAGGACAAAATTAGACCTAAGTGTGGGAGGCACGCTCGCTTATCATTGTGGCTTATAGAAAGGGCAAATAATTCAGAAGATGAAGGCATAGAAGAGGGAATAGGTTGGGAGGACGTACAGGAGGAACTAGCCAGATATAAAAAAGACAACTGGCCCTCCGAGAGGCCGCAGACTCCGCCCTCAGCACGTACAATGACATTTCCCATTTATGACCCTCAAAAAGAACTACAGGAAAAGATTAATTTCTTAAAACAGCAGATAAGGCTCGAAATAGAACATCAGGATCTCATTGAGCAGTTAGAGAAAATCAAGATAGGGAAGGTTAGGAATGATACAAAAACTTCTGCCCCTCCGTTCGGCGGTAACCCTCGCCTAGGAACCACTCTGAGGCAGTCCGCCCCAACTAACTCTTCATTGGAGTCAGGCGACCCTAATGTTTATCCAGTCACTGAAACTGTAGATCAAAATAATGCCACGTGGAGACATCATGTTGGTTTTGATTTCAAAATTATCAAAGAATTGAAGACTGCTGTGGCGCAATACGGTGCTACTGCTCCATATACCACTGCAATTTTGGAATCAGTAGCTGAAAATTGGCTTACTCCAGGGTATTGGCAAACTCTAGCACATGCTACCTTATTTGGTGGAGACTTCCTGCTTTGGAAGTCCGAGTATTATGAGTGCTGCAAAGAAACTGCCCGCCATAATGCACAGGCTAACAACAATTGGAGCTTTGATATGTTAGTTGGGGAAGGCAATTACGCCACCAGTGATGCCCAGATGCAGTATGATGCTGGACTTTATGCTCAAATTCAGGCTGCAGGAACAAAGGCTTGGAGAAAGCTGCCCACTAAGGGAGATCTTAGCTCCTCTCTTACTAGTATCAAGCAGGGGCCAGATGAGCCGTTTTCAGAATTTGTTCACCGTCTCCTTACAGCAGTGGGGAGGATTTTTGGTGATCCACAGTTTGGCCAAGACTTTGTAAAGCCACTGGCATTTGAAAATGCCAATGCCGGAGGGAGGCAAGATGGCGTCGTAGAGGTGACTCAGGATTGCAGCTCTCGGTGAAGGCGCAGAGGGTGAGTCCTAGCCGCATTCTCGGATGTTCCTTTTATGCCCACAGAGCGTTGAAAGTCCCAGGTGTGGGAGAGACACGGGACGCTAGCAGCCGGCTAACGCAACCGGCTCCCGCCGCCTCTTCGGCCGGCGCCGCAGCGGGACCCGGCGCGGAACTCACTGGTCTGGGTGCCCTGTTAAACCGGCAATCTGAGATTTGCAAGGGCAGATTGGCATGTCCATCTGATTGAACAGGACTTGGACAATGAGCCAGACCAGGAGTTTCCTGGGAAGCGTGATCTGAGCCGGGGTAGTGGGCAGCAGCACGGGAGATCGCACGGATCCCAGTGCCCTATCGGCAGGCTCCTGGGGCGCCAGTGAGAGAGTCGACCTTTCAGCTTGGGGAGAGGAAGAGAGAGAGAGAGAGAGGACGGACTCTGAGGCAGGGAGCAGGGTGATCGGGCTCGGCGGGTCCCACGCTCACGGGGACAAGCAGGGCGGCGACTGGAGGCGCTTGGGGCTGAGAGTTTTGTTGCCGGCATTTAGGACGGTGCAGCCCGGTCAGGGAGGGGCGTCCACCATTCCTGACAAAGTGCACCCCCACTTAAGTACCGCCCAGGACTGACGCAGCCTGCCGTTGCCGAGGCAACCTGCCATAACAGAGAGAGTCCGCCGGGCCGCAACAGGGCGGACCCGCCTTAGGAGGTCAGAGCCCCGGCAGGCAAATAGTGAATAGACTGCCACCTAGTGGGGCAGGACAGTGCAACAGATACTCATAAAGAAAGCCCCAACTCCCTGAGACAGAGCATCTAAGGGTGGAAAAAAAAAAAAAAAGAGTGGTGTTTTATGAGTTCTATTGCAGCAGACATAACCTCCCAACAACCCTGAATGAACAACGGAGCTCACAGCTCAGCACTGGAGCTCCTATAAAGCACAGACTGTCTCCTCAAGCAGCTCCCTGACCTCTGTATATCCAAGGAGTCACCCCAGAAAAGGACTAATCAGACTGACATTTGGCTGGCATCATTCTGGAACAAGGGCAGCAGAAAAAGAAACTGATATCATCCCTCACTGTTCTGCAGCTGCTGCAGGTATACCCCAGACAAGCAGGGCCTGGAGTGGACCTCAGCACTCATACAGCAGAGAGGATAGATCATTAGAGGGAAAACTAAGTAACAGAAATACTTCATCATCAACAATCTCAGTGTCCACACAGAGACCCAATTGAAAAATCAGCCACTAATAAGACAACAGGCGGATAAATCCATAAAGATGGGAAGAAACCAGCGCAAAAAGGAGGAAAGCACCCGAAACCAAAACACCTCACCTCCAAAAAAGGACCAAAACTCCTCACCAGCAAGGGAACAAAGCTGGACAGAGAATGAATGTGACAAAATGACGGAATCAGACTTCAGAAAGTGGATAATGAGAAACTTCAGTGAGCTAAAGGAACATGTTCTAAACCAGTGCAAAGAAACTAAGAACCTTGAAAAAAGATTTGAAAAAAGATTCGAGGAATTGATAACGAGAATGGACAACTTAGAGAGGAATATGAATGAATTGAAGGAGCTGAAAAACTCAACACGAGAACTTCGCGAAGCATGCACAAGTATCAACAGCCGAATTGACCAAGCAGAAGAAAGAATATCAGAAGTTGAAGATCAACTCAATGAAATAAAACGAGAAACCAAGATTAAAGAAAAAAGCACAAAAAGGAATGAACAAAATCTCCAAGAAATGTGGGACTATGTGAAGAGACCCAACCTACGTTTGATAGGTGTACCAGAATGTGACGAAGAGAATGAATCCAAGCTGGAAAACACTCTTCAGGATATTATCCAGGAAAATTTCCCCAACCTAGCAAGACAGGTCAATACTCAACTCCAGGAAATACAGAGAACACCACAAAGATACTCTTCAAGAAGAGCAACCCCAAGGCACATAATCGTCAGATTCACCAGGGTTGAAACGAAGGAGAAAATACTAAGGGCAGCCAGAGAGAAAGGTCGGGTCACCCACAAAGGGAAGCCCATCAGACTCACAGCAGATCTCTCAGCAGAGACTCTACAAGCCAGAAGAGAGTGGGGGCCAATATTCAACATCCTTAAAGAAAAGAGCTTTCAACCCAGAATTTCATATCCAGCGAAACTGAGCTTCATAAGTGAAGGAAAAATAAAATCCTTCACGAACAAGCAAGTACTCAGAGATTTTGTCACCACTAGGCCTGCTTTACAAGAGCTCCTGAAAGAGGCACTACACGTAGAAAGAAACAACCAGTTCCAGCCATCCTAAAAGCATACCAAATGCTAAAGACCATCAACAAAATGAAGAATGTACATGAACCAACGGGCAAAACAGCCAGTTAGCATCAAAATGGCAGTATCAAATTCACACATAACAATATTAACCCTGAATGTAAATGGGCTAAATGCACCAATCAAAAGACACAGACTGGCAAATTGGATAAAAAACCAAAACCCATCGGTGTGCTGTATCCAGGAAACCCACCTCACATGCAAAGATACACAAAGGCTCAAAATAAAGGGATGGAGGAAGATTTACCAAGCAAATGGAGAGCAAAAAAAAGCAGGAGTTGCAATTCTCATCTCTGATAAAATAGACTTTAAAGTAACAAAGATCAAAAGGGACAAAGAAGGTCATTACATAATGGTAAAAGGATCGATACAACAAGAAGAGATAACGATTCTAAATATATATGGACCCAATGTAGGAGCACCCAGATATATAAGGCAAGTTCTTAATGACTTACAAAGGGACTTAGACTCCCACACAATAATAGTGGGAGACTTTAACACTCCACTGTCAATAGCAGACAGATCAACCAGACAGAAAATTAACAAGGATACCCAGGACTTGAACTCAGACCTGGAACAAGCAAACCTGATAGACATTTACAGAACTCTCCACCCCAAATCCACAGAATATACATTCTTCTCAGCACCACATCACACCTACTCCAAAATTGACCACATAATTGGAAGTAAAGCACTCCTCAGCAAATGCAAAACAACTGAAATCATAACAAACAGTCTCTCAGACCATAGTGCAATCAAGTTGGAACTCAGAATTCAGAAAATAACTCAGAACCGCACAGCTTCATGGAAACTGAACAATTGGCTCTTGAATGTTGATTGGATAAACAATGAAATGAAGGCAGAAATAAAGAAGTTCTTTGAAACCAATGAGAATGAAGACACAACGTACCAGAATCTCTGGGACACATTTAAAGCAGTCTGTAGAGGAAAATATATAGCAATAAGTGCCCACATGAGAAGAGTGGAGAGATCCAAAATTGACACCCTATCGTCAAAATTGAAAGAGCTAGAGGAGCAAGATCAAAAAAGCTCAAAACCTAGCCGAAGACAAGAAATAACTAAGATCAGAGCAGAACTGAAGGAGATAGAGACAAGAAAAACCCTTCAAAAAATCAATAAATCTAAGAGCTGGTTTTTCGAAAAGATCAACAAAATAGACAGACCACTAGCCAGACTGATAAAAAAGAAGAGAGAGAACAACCAAATAGATGCAATAAAAAACGATAAAGGGGAAATCACCACAGATTCCACAGAAATTCAAACCATCATCAGAGAATACTACAAACAACTCTATGCACATAAACCAGTAAATCAGGAAGAAATGGATAAATTCCTGGATGCCTGTGTCCTCCCAAGCCTAAACCAGGAGGAAGCTGAAACTATGAATAGACCAATAACAAGGTCTGAAGTTGAGGCAGCAATTAAGAGCCTACCACACAAAAAAAGCCCAGGTCCAGATGGGTTCACAGCCGAATTCTACCAGACACACAAAGAGGATCTGGTACCATTCCTTCTGAAACTATTCCAAATAATCCAAAAAGAGGGAACCCTTCCCAAATCATTTTATGAGACCAACATCATCCTGATACCAAAACCTGGCAGAGACTCAACAAGAAAAGAAAACTTCAGGCCAATATCCATGATGAACATAGATGCAAAAATCTTCAATAAAATACTGGCAAACCGATTGCAACAGCACATTAAAAAACTTATCCATCATGATCAAGTAGGATTTATCCCGGGGATGCAAGGCTGGTTCAACATACGCAAGTCTATAAATGTAATTCACCACATAAACAGAAGCAAAAACAAAAACCACATGATTATCTCAATTGATGCAGAGAAGGCATTTGACAAAATTCAACAGCCCTTTATGCTAAAAACCCTCAATAAACTTGGTATTGATGGAACATATCTCAAAGTAATAAAAGCTATTTATGACAAACCAACAGCCAATATCATACTTAATGGGCAAAAACTGGAAGCATTCCCTTTGAAATCTGGCACTAGACAAGGATGCCCTCTCTCACCACTTCTATTCAACATAGTACTGGAAGTTCTAGCCAGAGCAATCAGGCAAGAAAAAGAAATAAAGGGTATTCAAATAGGAAAGGTGGAAGCCAAATTGTCTCTATTTGCAGACGACATGATAGTATACCTAGAAGACCCCATCACCTCAGCCCAAAAGCTCCTGCAACTGATAAGCAACTTCAGCAAAGTCTCAGGATATAAAATCAATGTGCAAAAATCACAAGCATTCCTATACACCAATAACAGACTTAAAGAGAACCAAATCAAGAATGAACTGCCATTCACAATTGCTACAAAGAAAATAAAATACCTAGGAATACAACTCACTAGGAATGTAAGGGACCTCTTTAAGGAAAACTACAAACAACTGCTCAATGAAATAAGAGAGGACACAAACAGATGGAGAAACATTCCATGTTCGTGGTTAGGAAGAATCAATATCGTGAAAATGGCTATACTGCCCAAAGTAATTTACACAATCAATGCTATCCCCATCAAACTACCATTGAATTTCTTCACAGAACTGGAAAAAACCACCATGAATTTCATATGGAACCAAAAAAGAGCCCGCATAGCCAAGTCAATTCTAAGCAAAAAGAACACAGCGGGAGGCATCACGCTACCAGACTTCAAACTATACTACAAGGCTACAGTAATCAAAACAGCATGGTACTGGTACCAAAACAGAGATATAGACCAATGGAACAGAACAGAGGCATCGGAGGCAACACAACACATCTACAACCATATTATCTTTGATAAACCAGACAAAAACAGGCAATGGGGAAAGGATTCCCTATTTAATAAATGGTGTTGGGAAAACTGGCTAGCCATGTGCAGAAAGCAGAAATTGGACCCCTTCCTGACACCTTACACTAAAATTAACTCCAGATGGATTAAAGACTTAAACGTAAGACCCGACACCATAAAAACCCTAGAAGAAAATCTAGGCAAAACCATTCAGGACATAGGAGTAGGCAAGGACTTCATGAACAAAACTCCCAAAGCATTGGCAACAAAAGCCAAAATAGACAAGTGGGACCTAATCAAACTCCACAGCTTCTGCACAGCAAAACAAACAGTCACTAGAGTGAATCGGCAACCATCAGAATGGGAAAAAATCTTTGCAGTTTACGCATCCGACAAAGGGCTGATATCCAGAATTTACAAAGAACTCAAACAGATTTACAGGAAAAAAACAAACAAGCCCATTCAAAAATGGGCAAAGGATATGAACAGAAACTTTACGAAAGCAGACATACATGAGGCCAGCAAACATATGAAAAAGTGCTCATCGTCATTGGTCATTAGAGAGATGCAAATCAAAACCACATTGAGATACCATCTCACACCAGTTAGAATGGCGATCATTAAAAAATCTGGAGACAGCAGATGCTGGAGAGGATGTGGAGAAATAGGAACACTCTTACACTGTTGGTGGGAGTGTAAATTAGTTCAACCATTGTGGAAGACAGTGTGGCGATTCCTCAGGGACCTAGAAATAGAAATTCCATTTGACCCAGCAATCCCATTACTGGGTATCTATCCAAAGGATTATAAATCGTTCTACTATAAGGACACATGCACACGAATGTTCATTGCAGCACTGTTTACAATAGCAAAGACCTGGAACCAACCCAAATGCCCAACGATGATAGACTGGACTGGGAAAATGTGGCACATATACACCATGGAATATTATGCAGCAATCAAAAATGATGAGTTTGTGTCCTTTGTAGGGACATGGATGAATCTGGAGAACATCATTCTCAGCAAACTGACACAAGAACAGAAAAAGAAATACCGCATATACTCGCTCATAGGTGGGTGAGAAAAATGAGAACATGTGGACACAGAGAGGCGGTCTACTATACACTGGGTACTGTTGGGGGGAATGGGGGAGGGACAGCAGGGGGGGGCTGGGGGGGATAGCCTGGGGATGAATACCAAGTGTGGGTGAAGGGGAGGAAAGCAGCAAAGCACACTGCCACGTGTGTACCTATGCAACTATCTTGCTCGTCCTGCACATGTACCCCCAAACCTATAATGCAATAAAAAAAAAAAAATAAAAAAAATTAAAAAACAAAAAAAATAAAAAAAATAAAAAAAAAAAAAAAAAAAAAGAAAATGCCAATGCCGCTTGTCAGGCCGCTATTAGTCCTTATAAAAAGAAGACAGATCTCTCGGGCTATATTCACCTTTGTTCAGACATTGGGTCTGCCTACCAACAGGGACTGGCTATGGCTGCCGCCTTGCAAGGCTATACAGTGAGGCAATTTCTATCTAATCAGTCCAAGAATAAGTGCTTCCAATGTGGCGCTAGTGGTCACTATGCTAAATATTGTAATGCTGATAAGAAACCCTCCTTCAACATAAAAGCCCCTGGCCTATGCCCACGGTGTAAGCGTGGCAAGCATTGGGCTAATGAGTGCAAGTCTAAAAAAGATGCCCAGGGCAACCTCCTTTCTCCCCATCAGGGAAACGGGATGAGGGGCCAGCCCCAGGCCCCCAAACCAAAACAGATCTATGGGGCAGTCAGCTTTGTTCCCCCAAGCAAAAATCCATTTCAAGCCTCTGCCGAGCAGTGGCAGGAAGTGCAGGATTGGACCTCTGTTCCACCTCCCACACAGTATTAACACCTGAGATGGGGGTTCAGGCCCTACCTACAGGAGTCTTTGGGCCTCTACCCGAGGGCTCTGTTGGACTTACTCTAGGGCACAGCAGCCTCACCCTACAGGGCTTACAAGTTCTCCCTGGAGTAATAGACAATGACTATACGGGAGAAATTAAAGTTATGGCATCCTCTCCTTGAGTGATAAGTACTGTTTCCCCAGGACAAAGATTTGCACAGCTCCTACTTTTACCCCTTCACAAAACCAAGAATAAGGCTGTCAAAGGGAATAGGGGCACTGCCGGTTTTGGCTCTTCGGATGTTTATTGGGCAAAAATAATATCTTCCAGCAAGCCCATGATGACATTATGGTTAGATGAGAAAAAATTTACTGGGTTAGTAGATACCGGAGCTGATGTAACTATCATCAGCAAAACCCAGTGGCCTCAGACGTGGCCTACAGAGGCTACAATCACTCATCTAATTGGGATTGGTCAAAGTAGAAATCCAGAAAGAAGCAGTAAATTGCTGGCCTGGAAAGATGAGAAGGGACATCATGGACACATTCAGCCCTATATAGTCGCAGGCCTGCCTTTTAACCTGTGGGGCAGGGACCTGCTGGCTCAAATAGGAATGGTCATTGGCAGTCCTAACGATATTGTTACTGCCCAAATGCTAAAAAATGGCTATGTGCCAGGAACAGGGCTGGGAAAAAATCAAGATGGAATCCTAGACCCCATTCAGACCAAATCAAAGACAGACAGAACTGGGCTTGGCCATTTTTAACAGGGGTCATGGTCTGTCCTGTAACCCATGCAGACAAAATCACCTGGAGATCTGATGACCCTGTCTGGGTTGATCAGTGGCCCCTCTCTTCAGAAAAACTAGCTGCCGCCCAACAACTAATACAGGAACAGTTACAGGCAGGACATATAGAGCCTAGTAATTCTCCTTGTAACACGCCAATCTTTGTCATAAGAAAGAAATCAGGAAAATGGAGGTTGTTACAAGACCTTAGAGAGGTCAATAAGTCTATGGTCCTCATGGGAGCCCTACAACCTGGACTCCCCTCTCCCATCGCCATACCTTTAGACTACTATAAAATAGTTATTGATTTGAAAGACTGTTTCTTTACCATTCCATTACACCCAGATGATCAAAAACGTTTTGCCTTCAGTGTGCCCTCTACCAATTTTAGGGAACCTATGAAAAGATATCACTGGAGAGTGTTACCTCAAGGCATGGCTGAGAGTCCAACCTTGTGCCAATCTTTTGTTGCTTCAGCTATTCAACCTATTAGAAGCACCTGGACAGAAATTTATATCATCCATTACATGGATGACATTCTTATAGCAGGGAAGGATGTGCAAAATGTTTTATCTTGTTTTGAGGCTCTACAGACATCTCTTACACAACATGGCCTATTAATAGCTCCTGAAAAGGTGCAACTCACTGATCCCTACATGTATTTAGGCTTTCAGCTAAGAGAAAATCAGGTTACTACACAGAAGGTACAACTTAGGCTAGACAAACTTAAGACACTGAATGATTTCCAAAAATTATTGGGACATATCAATTGGCTTCTACCTTATTTAAAACTATGCAAAGCAGACCTCAAATCATTTTATGATATCCTAAATGGCGACCCAAACCCCACGTCACCTCGAGAGCTAACCTCTGAAGGCTTACAGGCTATTCATATTGTAGGACATGCCATCAATCATCAAACCATTGCCTTCATAGACTATATTAAGCCACTCCAATTTATTATGTCAGACCTCATTATCACCCACTGCCGTGTTTTGGCAAACCGCACCACTAATGTGGGTGCATCTCCCTAACACACCATAAAGAATCCTCGAACCATACTACCTCATGGTAGCAAATCTAATTATCCAAGGTTGAGCTATGGGCAGACAGTATTTTGGTTATGAACCATCTTTAATTGTCCAATCATACAGTAAAGAACAAGTTCAATGGCTTATGCAAACAACTGAGGCTTGGCCTATAGCATTAGCTTCCTTTTCAGGACAATTGGATAACCATTACCCTCCCAATAAGCTAATTACCTTTGCAAACAGACATGAATTTATTTTCCCAAAGGTTACAAAATCTGAGCCCATTCCCGATGGACTCGTAGTGTTCACTGATGACTCGTCCACAGGTATAGCTGCCTATGTCAGTCAGGGCCATACTCTACAGTTTCAAACCCAGTCATCCTCAGCTCAGCTTACTGAATTACAAGCAGTCATAGCTGTATTCTCCGTTTTCCCTAATCACTCCCTGAACATTTATACTGACAGTGCATACATTGCTCAGTCTGTACCTAATTTAGAGACAGCTCCCATTATTAAACCTACCTCTTCAGCTGCAGTATTATTTAAACAATTACAACAGTTCATCATTAACAGAACTCATCCTTTCTTTATTGGGCACTTACGGGCCCACTCAGGATTACCTGGACCACTGTCACAAGGCAATCAACAAGCCGACTTAGCCACTCGCATTTTTCATGTATATACTGCAGAAACCAAAGATCCATTATCTCAAGCTCAACACACACACAGCCTACATCACCTTAATGCTCACTCTCTTAGATTATTACATCACATCACCAGAGAACAAGCCAGACAAATAGTTAAGGAATGCACACAATGTGCTACACACCTGCCTGTACCCCATCTGGGGATTAACCCTAGGGGTCTAGTCCCCAATGCACTCTGGCAAATGGATGTAACCCATATTTCAGAATTTGGCAACCTTAAATATGTTCATGTATCTGTTGATACCTTTAGTGGATATGTATTTGCCACACTCCAGACAGAAGAAGCCACCAAGCATGTCATTGGACACCTACTATCTGCTTTTGCCACCCTTGGCTGTCCACAAAAAATCAAAACTGATAACAGGCCAGGATATACCAGCACTGCCTTTGCTCTATTCTGCTCCCAATTAAACATAAAACACATAACTGGCATCCCTTATAACCCTCAAGGCCAAGGAATAGTTGAGAGAACCCATCTCACCCTAAAAATTACCCTTGAAAAAATAAAAAAGGGGGTATGGTACCCTATTAAGGGGTCCCCCAGAAACCTCATAGCACACTCACTATTTATACTTAATTTTTTAACTCTGGACAAAGACGGACACTCCGCTGCAGAATGCCACTGGCAAGCAGAAACTCAAACAAAGTTCGCATCTGTAATGTGGAAAGATCCTATGACTGGCTCTTGGCATGGGCCTGACCCCGTATTAATTTGGGGAAGAGGATCAGTTTGTGTATAAGCAAAAGAAGCAGATTCTGCCAGATGGTTGCCAGAAAGACTGGTAAAACAAGTAGATAATAAAGGAACATCAGGGTATGAATATAATAACCCCTCCCAGGGAATATGCTAAGCCCTGAGGATTATCCCCCCTTTTTCCTTTTTCTTCAGAAACATGTGGACCTTAGTACTGATATCCCTAATAAACACTCTCGTACCCAAGACTGACAGCGGATTTGGAGCACAGTATGATGTACAGCAAGTATTGAGGAGCATATATGGTGAGCCCTGTGAATATAAATTAGGTACTATATCCTCTCCACCCTCAACCTTTTCTAGCCAAATCAACTGTATAACCAAAACGGCATACCTTACTTATGGCAGTGACAAAAAGCCAAGCTATAAATGTGTTGCCAAACCACCTATAACAATAATTCCCCCAGGATCTCCCCAACCAGTCTGTAACTGCTCTGCAACAATATACCAGTCCATTCATAACAGCTGCTATAAGCAATATGCCACCTGCACCAGGAATAATAAAACTTACTTCACAACCTGGATCACTTATGCCTGATCCGGCTCTTTTGGGGGCGATTGGGCCTCCAGCTCACCGCTGGGTATTACCTATAAATATGCTTTAGCCCCTTGTCCAGAACCAAAAGGGCAGCCCATTTGTTGGGAAAGCAGCCCCACCATCGGTGTCAGCAATGGAGGAGGCCCGCATGACCAGATGAGGTCTCATCACGTTAAGGAAGTATTAAAAATGCTGTTTCCTACTCTATCTTATCACCCCTTAGCCTTACCTAAGCCTCGCCAATTGGAACTAGATGTCCAAACTCAAAACCTTGTTAAGGCAGTCCACAGTTTCCTCCTACACAGTAATTCCTCTTTAGCTAACAACTGCTGGATCTGCATGCCCCTAGGGACACCCATGTCTTTAGCCTTGCCTGCGATTGCCAATTACAGTACTAAGGGGACCCTTCATCTCCCCTTTGCAGTTCAGCCCTTGTCAAGCCTCTGTGTCAATGTCACTTTTTACCAAAGACCTTTCATGAATACCTCCTATGACATTGAAATTGGCTCAATCACAGACTCTTGTAATTGTGCTAGGGTTTTAAATGCCACCTTCGACATGTATGCCCCTGCTGGACAAAGTTTTGTTTGTGGAAACAACATGGCTTTCTCTTATCTTCCTAAGAATTGAATGGGAATCTGCATGGTAGCTTCCCTACTTCCTGATGCCAGCATAGTCTCAGGGGACGACCCTATTCCCCTTCCCAGTTTTGATGTTGTAGCAGGTAGAAACAAAAGGGCAGTTCAATTCATCCCTTTGTTAGCTACCCTCGGAATTACCGCTGCCTTTACCACAGGAACTGTGGGTTTAGGTTATTCCTTACATTCTTACCATCAACTTTCTCTACAATTAATTAACGATGTTGATTTACTCTCATCCACCATACAAGTTATTCAAGACCAACTTGACTCCCTAGCCGAAGTAGTCCTACAGAACTGCTGGGGCCTAGATCTGCTCACCGCTGAAAAGGGAGGACTGTGCCTTGCGTTAGACAAGAAGTGCTGCTTCTATGCTAACCATTCTGGTGTTGTTAGAGATAAGATAAAAAGCCTACAAGAAGACTTGGCTAAAAGAAGACAAGCACTCTATGACAACCCCCTGTGGGGGGGGATTAAATGGACTTCTCCCCTATCTCCTCCCCCTCCTCGGTCCTTTTGTTGCCTTTCTCCTACTCCTCACTGTTGGGCCTCTTGTCATCAACAAGGTCATGGCTTTTGTTAAGCAACAGATTGATGCCATAAAAATGCAGCCCCTACAGGTTCATTATCATAAGCTGGAAATGGCCGACAGAGAGATGGAAATGAATCAAAGCTGTGGTGAAAACTTGACTTGTACCACTTACCATCTCTGATATTGCCTGGTGAGATGGACCAGTTAGCCAATGACGGGCAACCTGAGAGCCTGACAGTAAGATGCTCCCACCTAAGACAGGGACTAGGACTCGAATCCTGCTCCCTATGACGGGTAAGGGTAAAAGCATCACTGCAGGTGTGTCTCTTGACCTAAGACAGGCATGGTCCCCATAGGCAATCGGCCGCCCAAAAATAATAAAAATAAAAAGGAGGACTTGTGGGGAGCGGTATCCATTTTGAGCATCTAGTAAGCTATCTTGTGACCCTGTTTCCTAAGAGCCCACATCCTCTTTATCTAAATCCTGCATTTCCTCTGAATTGCAAGATCAGCCAGTGGTCTCATTACCATAGTTACCCGCTGATGTCAACCCTCAGATTTTCCCGCTTTTACTTGTTTATAAGCAGCTGCATTGGGCCTAATAAACGAGACTTAATCAAATCCTTGACTTGTCTCCATTCTTCGCACCTCCTGTCTCTCCCTTAATCCCCACTCCCTCCCTAGGGTCCCCGTTGTTTGTCCCACAGGCCGGGACATGCAATGAGTGTGTGTGTTGAGTCTAAGTGGTGACTGGTGTGTGACTGTAAGGTGTCTGCATAGTAATTAAAATATCAGGTGATTGGTGTTTGTGTTATGTGTGTGCACTGAGGTGTGTATTTATAGAGTTTGGTGCATGCAGTGTGTCTCTGTGAGGTGTGTGTACTCTGGAGTGTGTGTGAGATTTGAGAGTGGTGTATGTCTGATATATGTGCACTGTGAATGGTTTGTAGACTGTGTGGAGTGCATGGTGTGTCTCTCTATAAGGTGAGAGCACTGTGGAAATGAGTGCACTGTAAAGTGTGTGTGTAATAAGTGGTGTGTGTCTGTGTGAAGATTGTGCACTGTAGAGACTGTGTGTGTTGAGTTTGTGTCTGTGTGAGATTTGTGCAAAGTGGAGTGTGTGTTTGGTAAATCTTGTGTTTCTGTGTGAGGTGTGTGCATTGTGTAGTGTGTCTGTGTGGTGAGTAATGTGGATATTGGTTAGGTGTGTGAACAGTGCACTGTGTGTGTTTGTGTGGCATGTGGTGTGTCTGTGTGTGGTGTGTGCAGCGTGGAGTGTGTGTAGTCAGAGCTGTGTGTCTGTGTCACGGGTGTGCATGGTGGAGTGTGTTTTTGTGGTTACTAGTGTGGCTGTGTGAGGTGTCTGCACTTGAGAGTATCTGTTTTGTGAGTGTTTTGTGTCTCTGTTAGATGTGATCACTGTGCACTGTGTGTGGTAAGTATTGTTCTGTATGAGGTGTCTTTACTAAGGAGTGTGTGTCCTGAGGGGTGTGTGCCTGTGTGAGGTGTGTGCAGTGTGAAGTGTGTGTGTGGTGAGTTACGTGTGTCTTTGTGAGGTGTGTGCACTGTGTAGTATGTGTCTGAAGAGTTGTGTGTGTCTGTTTGAGGTGTGTGCTCTGTGGAGTATGTGTGTCCTGCAGTGTGTGTGTGAGGCCTGCTCACCATGGAGTCTCTGTGGTGAGTGGTATGTGTCTGTGAAAAATCTGTGCACTCATTGTGTGTGTTGAGTGTGGTGACTGGTGTGTGACAGTGTGAGGTGCCTGCATTATGGATAGGGAGTGAGGTGATGGGTGTGTGTCTGTGTGATGCGTGTGCATTGTGGTGTGTGTGTGCAGAAGTTGTGTGGTTGGTGCTCTGTGTCTCTGTGAAGTGGGTGTTGTGGAGTTGCTGTGTCATGAGTGGTGTGTGTTTGAGGTATGTGCATGGCAGATTATGTGTGGATTTTGTGAACTGCGTTGTGAGTGTCTGCAGTGTATGCACTGTGGAGGGTGTGTGTGTGGTGAATGTTGTGTGTCTGTGTGAGGTGTGTGCACTGTGGAGTTTGTGTGAAATAAGTGCTGTGTGTCTGTGAGGTGTGTGCACTGTGGTGAGTTTTGTGTCTGTGTGATGTGTGTGCTATGTGTAGTGTGTGTGTAAGTTCTATGAACTGTGCAATATGTGTTTGGTATTTTCTGTCTGTGTGTGGTATGTGCACTCTATAGTATGTGTATGGTGAGTGGAGTGTGTTTGTGTGATGTGTGTGCACTGTGCAGTTGGTGTGTGTTTCTGTGGTGAGTGGTGTGTTTTATTGTGAGGTTTGTGCACTGAGTAATGTGTGTGGTCAGTGGTGTGTGTTTTTGTGAGGTATGCCCAATGTGCAGTGTGTGTTTCTGGTGAGTCGTGTGCCTGTGTGATGTGTCTGCATGGCAAAATGTGTGTGTGGTGAGTGTTTTGTTTCTGTGTGGGGTGTGTTTACTGTGTAGTATGTGGGGTCACAATTGTGTCTGTGTGAAATTTCTTTACTGTAAAGTGTGTGTCATGAGTAGTGTGTGTCAGTTTGAGGCGTGTGCACTGTGGAGTGTGAGTGAATGGTGAGTACTGCGTGTCTGTTTGAGGTGTGTGCACTGCGGAGTTTCTGTGCATTGTATGTAGTGTGTGTTTATGTGAGGTGTGTGCATTTTAAAGTGTGCATGTGTAATACAGTGTGTGCTTGTGTGAGCTGTGTGCACCATGTAGTGTGTGTTCTGAGTGGTGTTTGTCTGTGTGAAATGTGTGCAATCAGTGTGTGTTGAGTTTGTGTGGTGACTGGCGTGTGACAGTATGAGGTGTCTGCATTGTTGATAAGGTGTCAGGTGATTGTGTTTGTCTGTGTGATGTATGTGCAATGGGGTGTGTGATTATGGAGATTGTTTGGTGCGTGTTGAGTGTCTCTTTGAGGTGTGTGTACTTTCGACTGCATGTGAGAGTGGAGAGTGGTGTATGTCTCAGGCATGTGCACTATGAATAGTGTGGAAAGTGTGTGAAGTGCAAGGTGTGTATCTGTGTTAGCTGTGAGCACTATTGAGAGTGTGTGCACTGTGGAGTGTTTGTGTATGTGTGAGGTGAGTGCACTGTGGAGTGTGTGTGTGATGAGTGGTGTGTGTTTACGTGAGGTGTGTGCACTGTGTAAAGTGTGTGTTGAGTTTGTGTCTGAGATTTGTGCTATGTGAAGTGTGTGCATGAAGTGTGTATTAAGTGGTGTGTGTCTGCATAAGGTGTATGCACAGTGGAGTGTGTGTAGAGTGTGCATGGGGAGTGGGAGTGGTGTTTTACTGTGTGAAGTGTCTGCACTTTGAATTGTGTGTGCAGTGTGTGGTGTGTGTCTTTGCGAGATGAGAATGTGCTGTAGTGTGTGTGGTTAGTGGTATGTCTGTGTTTGGTGTCTGCTCTGTGGATTGTGTTTGGTGAGTAATATGTGTCTGCGTGAGGTTTGTGCACTGTTTAGTGTGTGTTTATGGTGAGTGGTGTGTGTTTGTGTAAAGTGTGTGCACTCTGCAGTTTGCATGTGTTTGTGTGGTGAGTGGTGTGTGTCTGAGTGTGGTATGTGCAGTGTGGAGTGTGTGTGGTCAGCTGTGTGTGTCTTTGTGAAATGTGTTCACTGTGCAGTGTGTGTTTGTGGAGATTGGTGTGACTATGTAAAATGTGTGCTCTGAGAAGAGTGTGTGGTGAGTGACTTGTGTATGTGTGAGGTGTGTGCACTGTGGAGTGTGTGTGTTCTACACTATGTGTTTTTGTGTAATGTGTGCACTGTGGAGTGTGTGTGCTAAGTTGTGTGTGACTGCATAAAATGTGAACACTGATTGTGTGTTGTGTGTGTAATAACTGGTGTGTAGCAGTGTGAATTTTCAGCATTGCAGATAAGCTGTCACGTGATTGGTGTTTTTTGTGTAATGTGTGTGCATTGGGGTGTGTGTTTGTGGAGTTTGTGTGATGCATGCTGTGTGTCTCTGTGAGAAGTGTGTACTGTGTAGTGTGTGTGTGGTGAGTGGTGTATGTCAAGTATGTGCACTGTGGATTGTGTGTGGAGTGTGTAAAATGCATAAGGGCCCTCTGTGTAAAATGTGTGCACTGCAAAAAGTGTGAGTGTGGTGAGTTGTGTGTATTTGTGATGTGTGTGCACTGTAGAGTGTGTGTGATGAGTGGTGTGTGTCTGTTTGAGGTGTGTGCACTGTGGAGAGTGTGTGTGTTTTGAGTTTTGTGTTTGTGTGAGGTTTGCTATATGTGGAGTGTGTGTAAAGCATGAGTATTAAGTGGTGTGTGCTGTGTGAGGTGTATGAACCGTGGAGTGTGTGGAAAGTTTGTTTGGTAAGTGGTGTCTCTTTGTGGAGTGTCTGCACTTTGCACTGTGTGCAGTGAGTGGTGTGTGTCTGTGTGAGGTGAGTGCACTGTGTGTGTGGTAAGTGGTATGTCTGTGTTTGGTGTCTGCACTGTAAATTGTGTGTTTGGTGAGTGGTGTGTGTGTGTGAAGTGTATGCACTATGTGGTGTGTGGGTATACTGAGTGGTGTGTGTTTTTGTGAGGTGTGTGCCCTCTGCAGTTTGTGTGCATTTGTGTGGTGAATGGTGTATGTCTTTGTGAGGAGTGTGCACTGTGGAGTGTTCGTGTAATCAGTAGTGTGTCTTCGTGAGGTGTGTTCACTGTGCAGTGTGTCTTTTTTGGAAAGTGTTGTGTGTCTGAGGTGTGTGCAGTGTGGAGTGTGTGTTTGTGGTGAGTCTTGTGTTTCTTATTGAGGTGTGTTCACTTTGCAGTGTGTGTTTGTGATGAGTGCTTTGCCTGTGTGAGGTGTCTACACTGCGGAATGTGTGTGTGGTGAGTGTTGTGTGTTTCTGTGAAATGTAATTACTGTGTAGTGGTTTGGTCAGTCATGTGTCTGTATGAGGTTTCTTCAATGTGCAGTTTGTGTGTCATAATTGATGTGTGTTGGGGTGTGTGCACAATGGAGTGTGTGTGTGGTGACTGTGGTGTGTTTCTGTAAGTTGAGTGAACTGTGCAGTGTGTGTTTGGTAAGTGGTGTATGTCTGTGTAAAATGTGTGCACTGTGGAGTGTGCATTTGGTGAGTGGTGGGTGCCGTTGTAAAGTGTGTGCACTGTGAAATGTGTGTGGTGTTTTTTGTGTGAGGGGTGTTTACTGTGTATTGTATGTGGTCAGTCTTGTGTCTGTGTGAGGTGTCTTCATTGTAAAGTGTTTGTGTTGATAGTGGTGTGTGTCTGTTTGAGGTGTTTGCACTGTGGAGTGTGTGTTTATGTTGAGTGTTTTTTTGTGTGAGATGTGTGTACTGTGGAGTTTCTGTGCATGGTATGTGGTGTGTGTCTTTGTGAGGTGTGTGCCCTGTGTAGTGTGTGTTTACAGTGTGTATTTGTGTGATGTGTGCACTGTGAAGTCTGTGTTCTGAGTATTGCGTGCCTGTGTGAAATGTGTGAACTGAGTGTGTGTGTTGAGACTGTATGGTGATTGGTGTGTGACAGTGTGAGGTGTCTGCATTGTGGATAAGCTGTCAGGTGATTGGTGTGTGTCTGTATACCATGTGTATATTGTGGTGTATGTTTCTGAAGAATGTGTGGTGCATGCTGTGTGTCTGTGAGGTGTGTGTACTCGAGTATGTGTGAGTGTGGTGAGTGGTGTATGTCTGAGGTATGTGCACTGTGGATTGTGTGGGGAGTGTGTGGAGTGCATGGGGTGTCTATGTGTATGGTGTGTGCACTATGGAGAATGTGTGTGGTGTGTTGTGTGTATGTGTGAGGTGTGTGCACTGTGGAGTGTGTGTAATGTGTGTGGTGAGTGGTGTGTGTGTGGAGTGTCTCAACCTTGAATTGTGTGTGCAGTGAGTGTGTGAAATAAGTGCACTGTGTAGTGTGTGTGGTTAGTGGTATGTCTGTGTTTAGTGTCTGCACTGTGAATTGTGTGGTGAGTGGTGTGTTTCTGTGTAAGGTGTGTTCACTATGTAGTGTGTGTATGATGACTGGTGTGTGTGTTTGTGTGACGTGTGTGCACTGTGCAGTTTGTGTGTGTTTTTGTGGTGAGTGGTGTGTGTCTGTGAGTTTTGTGCACTGTAGAATGTGTGTGTGTACAGCAGTGTGTGTCTTTGTGAGTTTTGTTCACTGTGCAGTGTGTGTTTGTGGTGAGTGGTGTGTCTGTGTGAGGTGTCTGCACTGTGAAATGTGGGTGCAGTGTTTTGCGCTTGTCTGACTGTTGTTGGGTGAAGTGCTCTATAGTGACTGTTGTTGCATAGTGTGCTGTATACTGACTGTTGTTTGGTAGCATGCTTTATATTTACTGTTATAGGGTATGTGCCCTATAGTGAATGTTTTTTGCTAGGTGATTTATACTGACTGTTGTTACATAGGTGCTGTTTAGTGAGTGTTGTTGGGTCGTGTGCTCTATACTGACTGTTCTTGTGTAAGGTGCTCTAAGAGTGACTGTTGGTGGGTAGAGTGCTTTATAGTAATTTTGGCTGAGTAGAGGGCTCTACAGTGACTGTTTTTGGGTAAGTTCTCTATATTGACTGTTGTTGGGTAGGGTGTTTTATAGTGACTGTTGTTGGGTAGGTGCTTTATACTCACTGTTTTTGGGTATGCACTCTACACTGACTGTTGTTAGGTTGGGTGCTCTATAGTGACTGATTTTTGGTGCAATGCTTTATACTGACTGTTGTTGCATAAGGTGCTTTGTAGTGATTGTGGCTGGGTAGAGTAGTGTATAGTGACTGATGTTGGGTAGAGTGCTCTATAGTGACTGCTGCTTCATAGAGTGCTCTGTAGTCACTCTTGCTAGGTGGGGTGCTCTATACTGACGGTTGTTGGTTAGGTGCTCTATAGTGACTTGCTGGAAAGTGCGCTCTACAGTGGCTGTTGTGGGTAAAGTGCTCTATACTGGCTGTTGCTGGGTAGAGTGCTCTACAGTGACTGATGTTGGGTACGAGCTCTATAGTGACTGTTGCTAGGTAGGGTGCTCCATAGTGGCTGTTGTTTGGTAGGTGCCCTATACTGACTGTTGTTGGATGGGGTGCTCTATAATGACAGTGGTTTGGTACAGTACTCTATAGGTACTGTTTTTTGGTGGAGGCTTTATACTGGCTGTTGATGTGTAAAGTGCTCCATAGTGACTCTTGTTGTGTAGAGCTCTGTATAGGTGACTGTTGTTCGGTGGAGTGCTTTATAGTGAGAGTTGCTGTGTATGGTTCTCTACTGTGAATGTTGTAGGGTATGGTGCTTTATAATAAACGTTGCTGGGTAGAGTGCTCTATACTGACCCTTGTTGGCAGGGTGCTCTACAGTGACTGTTGCTAAAAAGGGTGCTCTATACTAACTGTTGTTGGGTGGGTTTCTCTAGAGTGACTCTTGCTGGGTAGAGTGTTCTATAGTGACTGTTGCTGGGTACGGTCCTCCATAGTGACTGTTGTTGGGTATCGACCCTATATTGTCTGTTGATGGGTAAGGTGATTTATAGTTACTGTTTTGGGGTAGGTGCTGTATAGTGACTGTTGTTCTTGGGCTGCTCTAAACTGATGGTTGTCAGGTAGGTGCTCTATAGTGACTGTTGCAGGGTATGGTGCTTTATGGACTGTTGTTGGGTAAAGTGCTCTACAGTGACTATTGCTGCATAGGGTGCTCTTTACAGATTACTGTTGGGTAGGTGCTCTATAGTGACTGTTGGCTGGGGTGCTCTATAGTGACTGTTGTTAAGTAGAAGATTTTTAGTGACCCTCGATAAGCAGGATACCCTATAGTGACTGTTGTTGAGTAGATTGCTCTATAGTGACCGTAGCTGGGTAGGGTGCTCTATAATGAGTGTTGTTTTGTGGGGTGCTTTATATTGACTGGTGCTGGTTAGAGTGCTCTATAGTGACTGGTGTTGGGTAGGTACATTATAGTAAATATTCTTGGGTGGAGTGCTTTATGCTGACTGCTCTTGGGTAGGTGTTGTATAGTAACTGTTATTCAGTAGAATGCTCTATAGAATCAATTGTTGTGTATGGTGCTTTATGATGACTGTTGTTGAGTGGAGTGCTCTATAGTGACTGCTGTTTGGTAGAGTGCTCTAGAAAGTGACTGTTGTTGGGTAGGGTGATGTATAGTGACTCCTGTTAGGTAGAGTGCTCTATATTGACTGTTGTTGGGTAGATTGCTTCATAGTGACTGTTTTTTGGTAGGGTGCTCCATAGTGATTGTTGTTGGGTAGAGTGCTCTATAGTAACAATTTTTTGGGGAGGGCTATATAGTGACTGTTGTTGGGTATGTGCTCTATATTGAGAGTTGTTGGATAGGGTGCTCCATAGTGACTGTTGCTTGTTAGGGTGATCTATAGTGACTGTTGTTGGTAGGTTGCTTTACAGTGACTGCTGCTGGGTAGCGTGCTCTATAGTTACTGTTGTTGGGTGGGGCACTCTATAGTGAATGCTCCTGGGTAAAGTACTCTATAGTTATGTTGTTGTGTAGGTGCTGTATAGTGGCTGTTGCTGGGTAGGGTGCTTTATACTGACTGTTGCTAAGTAGATGCCCTATAATGACTGTTGTGGGATAGAGTGCTCAATAGGTGATTGTTATTAAGTGGAGTTCTCTATAGTCACTGTAGTGTAGAGTGCTCTACCGTGACTGTTGTTGGATATATGCCCTACAGTGACTGTTGTTGGCTAGGTGCTCCATAGTGATTGTTGTTGTATAGGTGCTCTTTAGTGAGTGTTGCTGGGCTGTGTGCTCTATAGTGACTGTTCTTGGGTAAGGTGCTCTAATAGTGAATGTTGTTGGGTAGAGTGCTCTATAGTGACTTTTGCAGATTAGAGAGCTTCAAAGAGACTGTTTATGGATAGGTCCTTTATAGTGACTGTTTTTGAATAGGATGCTGTATAGTGACTGCTATTGGTTAGGTGCTCTATAGAGACTGTTGTTCTGTGGGGTGCTCTATAATGTCTGTTGTTTGGTACAGTACTCTATTGGTGACTGTCGTTTGGTGGAGACTTCATAGTTGCTGTTCTGTAGAGTGCTCCTAGTGACTATTTTTGTGTAGAGTGCTCTATAGGTGATTGTTTTTGGGTGGAGTGCTTTATAGTGATTGCTGTTGTGTAGGGTTTTATATAGTGACTGTTGAGTACAGTGCTCTATACAAACTATTGTTCAGTGGGGTTCTCTAAAGTGACTCTTGCTGAATAGAGTGCTCTATAGTGACTATTGCTGGGTAGTGTCCTCCATAGTGACTGTTGTTGATAAAAGGCTCTATATTGCCTGTTGCTGTGTAGAGAGCTCTATAGTGACTGTTTCTGGGTAGGGTGCTCTATAGTGACTATTGTTGAATAGGTGCTCTTTTGTGACTGCTGCTGGCTAGGGTTCTGTATAGTGACTGTGGTTGGGTGAGGAGCCCTATTTTGACTCTTGCTGGGTAGAGTGCTCTATAGTGACTGTTGTTGGGTGAAGGGCTCTATAGTGACTGTTGATGGGTTGCTGCTCTATACTGACTGTTGAATAGTGTGCTCTATAGTGACTGCTGTTGGGTATGGTGTTAAATAGTGATTGTGGTTGGGTAGAGTGCTCTATAGTAACTGTTGCTGGTATGTGCTCTATAGTGACTGTTTTTGTGTAGGTGCCCTACAGTGAATGTTGTCGGTTAGGTTGCTCTATAGTGAGTTATGTAAGGTATGGTGCTTTATGGTAACTGTTGCTGGGAAGCGTTCTGTATTGTGACTGCTGTTGGGTAGGTGCTCCATAGTGACCATTGTTAAGTAGGTGTTCTAGAGTGACTGTTTTGAGTATGTGCTTTATACTGTATGTTGTTGGGTAGGTGCTCTATAGTGACTGTTGTTAGTTAAGGTGCTCTATAGTGACTTTTGTTGAATAGGAAGCTCTATACTGACTGTTGTTGTTGGGTAGAATACTCTATATAGACTGTTATTGGGTAGGGTGCTTTATAGTGACTGTTGCTGGGTGGGCTGCTTTATAGTTACAGTTGCTAGGCTGGGTGTTTTATAGTGACTGTTCTTGAGTAGGTACTCTACAGTGACTGTTGTGTGGTGTACTCTAGTGACAACTGATGAGTAGGTGCTCTATAATGACTGTTGTTGGTAGGGTGCTCCATAGTTACTATTGTTTGGTATAATGCTCTGTAGTGACTGTTTTTAAGTAGGGTGTTCTATACCCACTGCTGTTGGCTAAAGTGCTTTATGGTGACTCTTCTTGTAGAGTGCTCTAGATAGTGACTGTTTTTGGGTAGGGTGCTCAAGAGTGACTGTTGTTGGATAGAGAGCTCTATATTGACTGTTATTTGGTAGGTGCTCTATAGTGATTGTTGTTGGGTAGGTGCTCTATAGTGACTTGTTCTGTAGGGTGCTCTATACTGACTGTTGTTGGGTGGAGTGATGTATAGTGACTGTTTTTGAAAAGGGTGCACTATCGTGACTCTTGCTCGGTAGGGTGCTCTATAGTGAATGTAGTTTTATAGATGTTCTATAGTGACTGTTGTTGGATGGGATGCTCTATAGTGACTGTTGTTTTGTCTGTGCTTTATAGTGACTGTTGTGTACATGCTCTATAGTGACTGTTGTTTGGTTGGGTGCTCAGTGGCGACTGGTTTGGGGTGGATTGCTGTACAGTGACTGTTATTGTGTTGGGTTCTCTATCGTGACTGTTGCTGTTTAGGGTGCTGTATAATGACTGTTTTTGTGTAGAGTTTTCTATAATGACTGTTGCTGGGTAGCATGCTTTATTTTGACTGTTGTTAAGTAGAATGCTGTATAGTTACTGTTGTAGGGTAGGGTGCTCTATATTGACTGTATTGGGTTAGGTTGCTCCAGAGTGGCTGTTGCTGGCTAGGTACTCTATAGTGACTGGTTCCGGGTAGGAGGCTCTATAGTGACTGTTGTTTGGTAGAGTGATCTATAGTTACATTTCTTGAATAGGCTGTTCTATAGTGAATGTTTTTGGGTAGAGTCCTCTATAGTGACTGTTGTTGGATAGAGAGATCTGTAGTGAATATTGTTGGGTAGTTGCTTTATACGAACTGTTGCTAAGTAGGGTTCTCTATACTGACTGTTGTTGGGTGTGGTGCTCTATAGTAAATATTGTTGGGTAGAGTACTTCATAAGTGACTGTTCTTGGGCTGGAGTGCTCTATAATTAATGTTGTGTACAGTGCTCTATAGTGACTGTTGTTGGGTAGAATGCTCTACAGTGACTGTTTTGGTGGAGGTTGCTCTAAACTGACTGTTGTTTAATATGTCATATACAGTGACTGATATTGGGTAGGGTGCTCCATAGTGACTGTTGTTGGGTATGTGCTCTACAGTGGCTGTTGTTGGTTAATGTGCTCTATAGTAACTGTTTTTTGGTAGTGTGTGCTATAGTGACTGTTCTTGAATGGAGTGATTTATACTGTCTTATTTTGCGTGGGGTAATCAATACTGAGTGTTTTTGTGTAGGGTGCTCTATACTGACTGCGTTTGGGTAGAGTGCACTACACTAACTGCTGCTGCATAGGGTGCTCTATACTGAATGTTGCTGGGTAGCATGCTCCATAGTGACTATTGTTGTGTAGAGTCCTCTATAGTAACTGTTGTTTTTTAGAGTGCTATATACTGACTGTTCTTAGGTAGTGTGCTCTATAGTGACAGTTGTTGTGTAGAATGATCTATAGTGACTTTTCTTGTAGAGGGCTCTATAATGACTGCTTTTGGGTAGGTCCTCTATACTGACTGTTGTTCGGTAGAGTGCTCTATAGTGACTGCTGTTGGGTGGAATAGTCTATAATGACTGTTGCTTGGTAGGGTGCTCCATAGAGACTGTTGTTGGGTAGGTACTCTATAGTGACATTTGTTGGGTGGTGTGCGTTATAGTGACTGTTGTTTAATAGGGGCTCTAGAGTGACTGTCGTTAGGTAGAATGCTCTATAGATTCTGTTGTTGAGTATGGTGCACCATAATGCCTGCAGTTGGGTGGAGTTTTTGATCGTGACTGTTGTTGGGTAGAGTGCTCTAGTGATTGTTGTTGGGTAGGGTTCTCTATAGTGACTGTTATTGGGTAGAGTGCACTATAGTGACTGGTATTTTTTTGTAGAGGGCTCTATAATGACTTGTTGGGTAGGTGTTCTATATTGAATGTTGTGTAGGGTTCTCTATAATGACTGTTGGTGGGTAGGATGCTCTATAGTGACTGTTGTTGGGTGGGGTGCTCAATAGTGACTGTTATTATGTAGAGTGCTTTATAGGTGACTGTTGTTGGGTGGAGTGTTTTACAGTGACTATTGTGCAGAGTGCTCTATAGTGACTGTTGTTGCTTAGAGTGCTCTATAGTTACTGTTGTTGAATATGTGTTCTATTGTGACTGTTTTTAAGTAGGATTCCCTATAGTAACTGTTTTTGGTAGGGTGCTCTGTAGAGACTGTTGTTAAGTAGGGTGCTCTATAGTGACTTTTGTTGTGTGGAGTTTTCCAATGTGACTATTGTTGCACAGGGTGCTCTGTAGTGATTGTTTTTCGGTAAAGTCACCTACAGTGACTGATGTTGGGTAAGGTGCTGTATAGTGACTGTTAAGTAGGTGCTCCATAGTGACTGTTGTTGCACAGGGTGCTTTTAAGTGACTGCTGTTGCGTAGTTGCTCTATACAGACTGTTGTTGGGTGGGGTGCTTTATAGTGATTGTCCTTGAGTATGTGCTCTATACTGACTGTTTTTCAGTAGGGTGCTCCATAGGGACTGTTGTTGGTTATGGTGCTCTACAGGGAATGTTTTTTGGTTGAGGGCTCTATAGCGACTGTTGTTTGGTAGAATTCTCTAGGTAATGACTTTTGTTGGGTAGGTTGCTCTATAATTAATGTTGTTGGTTAGAGTGGTGTATAGTGACAGTTGTTGAGTAGAGTGCTCTTTACTGACTGTTCTTGGGTAGGGTGTTCTATAGTGACTGTTGATGGAAAAGATGCTGTATAGTTACTGTTGTTTCATAGGAGCTTTATGCTGACTGTTGTTGGGTAGGTGCTCCATAGTCACAGTTGTTGGGTAGCGTGCTCTATATTGACTGCTGTTGGGTGAAGTTCTCTACAGTGACTGTTGCTGTGTAGGGTGCTCTGTAGTGACTGCTGTTTGGTGGGATGCTCTACGATGACTCTTGATGGGTAGAGTACTCTATAGTAGTCATTGTTGCGTGGTGCTCTATAGTGACTGTTGCTGGTTAGGATGCTCATAGTGATGGTTGTAGAGTAGGTGCTCTATAATGACTGATGTTGTGCGGGAAGCACTAAAATGACTGTTGTTTGTTAGGGTTCTGTGTAGGTAATTTTTGTGTTGTGGAGCTCTCTCTATTGACTCTTGGTGTCCAGAGTGCTCTATAGTGACTCTTTCTGGGTAGAGTGCTCACTAGTGTATGTTTTTGGGTATGGCGCTCTGTAGTGACTGTTGTTGGGTTTGACCTATATAGTGAGTGATATTTTGAACGGTGCACATAGTGACTGTTTTTGGGTATGCTGCTCTATAATAACTGTTGTCGAGTAAACTGCTTTTTAGTGACTGGTTGTGGGGTAGGTGCTCTATAGTGACTGTTGTTGGGTAGGTGCTCTATAGTGACTATTGTTGGGTATGTGCTCTATTGTGACTGTTTTTGGTTAGGTGCTTTATAGTGACTATTGCTGTGCAGGGTTCTCTATAGTGACTGTTGTGGGTGGAGTACTCTATAGTGAGCATTGCTAGGTAAAGTGCTCTATAGTGACTGATGTTGGGCATGGTGTTTTATAATGACTGTTGCTGTGTAGAGTGCTCTATAGTGACTCTTGTTGGTAGCATTCTTTATTGTGACTGTTGTTGGGTAGAGTGATCTATAGGTGACTGTTGTTGGTTAGAGTGCTCTATAGTCACTATCGTTCTGTAGAGTGCTATATAGTGACTGTTGTTGGGTAGAGTGCTGTATAGTTACTGTGGTTTTGTAGAGTGCTCTATTGGTGACTGTTGTTGGTTGTGTTTCTCTATATTGACTTTTGCTGTGTAGTGTTCTATAGTGACTTTGTTGGGTAGGGGGCTCTATAGTGAGTGTTGTGAAGTACATGCTCTATAGCAACTGTTGTTAGGTAGGGTGCTCTATAGTGACTGTTTTTGGGCAGGTGCTGTATATTTACTGTTGTTGGTGGGGTGCTCTAAACTGACTGTTGTTGTGTAGGTGCTCTTTTGTGATTGTTGCTGGGTAGGGTTCTCTATAGTGACATTTGTTGTGTAGGGTGCTCCATAGTGCCTGTTTTTGGTTAGTTGTTCTATACGGACTGCTGCTGGGTAGGGTGCTATATAGTAACTTTTGTAGGTGAGGTGCTCTATAGTGAGAGTTGATGGATAGAGTGCTTTGTCATGACTGATGTTGTGTACGTGTTCTGTAGTTACTTTTGGTAGGTAGAGTGATCTATAGTGACTGTTGTTGGGTAGGTGCTTTATGGTGACTGTTGTTGGGTTGGGTGCTCTATAGTGACAGTTGTGTATAGTGCTTTATAATTGACGCTTGTTGTGTGGGGTGCTTTACAGTGGCTGTTGATGTGTAGAGTGCTTTATAGTGAGTGATGTTGGCTAGAGGGCTCTATAGTTACTGTTGTTGTGTAGAGTGCTCTATAGGTGACTTTTGTTTGGTGGAGTACTTTATAGTGACTCTTGTTGTGTAAGGGTCTCTACAGTGACTGTTGTTCAGTACAGTACTCTATAATGACTGTTGCTTGGTAGAGTGCTCTATAGTAACCCTTGTTGGTAGGGTGTTCTTTAGTGACTGTTGCTGGGTAGGGTGCAGTATACTGACTGTTGTTGGGTGGGGTTCTCTATACTGAATGTGGCTGGTAGAGTCCTCCATAGTGACTGTTGCTGGTAAGAGTGATCTATAGTGACTCTTGTTGGGTAGGTGGTCTATAGAGACCGTTGCTGCGTAGGGTGTTTTATAGTGACTGTTTTTGGGTATGTGATGCATAATGATGGTTGTTGGTATGGTGCTCTAATCTGATGGTTGCCCTGTAGGTGCTCCACAGTGACTGTTGCTGAGTAGAGTGCTCTATTGTGACTTTTGCTGGGTAGAGTGCTCTATAGTGACTGTTGATGGTTAGGATGCTCTACAGTGACTATTACTCGGTAGGGTGCTCTTTGGTTACTATTGTTGGGAAGGTGCCCTATAGAGACTGTTGTTGGGTGGGGTGCTCTACATTGACTGTTTTTGGGTCGGTGCATTATAGTGACTCTTGTTCAGTAGGATACTCTATAGTGACTCTTCTTGGGTAAAATGCTCTATAGTAACTGTTGTTGGGTAGGGTGCTCTATAGTGACTGTTGCTGTATAGGGTGCTCTACAGTGTCTGTTGGGTAAAGTGCTCTATAGTGACTGGTGTTGGGTAAGGTGTTCTATAGTGACAATTGTTGGGTAGGTGCTCTATAGTGACTCTTGCTGGGTTGGGTGTTCTATACTGACTGTTGTTGGGTGGCATGATTTTTACACACTGTTGCTGGGTAAAGTGCTCTATAGTGACTTTTGGGGAGTTACTCTATAGTGACTGTTGTCAGGTGGGGTACTTTATAGTGACTGCTGGGGGTAGGTTCTCTATAGTGACTGTTTTTTGGTGGAATGCCCTATAGAGTCTTTTGTTGAGTATGGTGCACTACAGTGACTGTTCTTCAATGGAATTATCTCTAGTGACTTTTGTTAGGTAGAGAGCCCAACAGTGATTATTGCTGGGTAGGCACTCTGCAGTTACTGTTGTTGAGTAGGGCACTATAGAGTAACTACCCAACAACAGACACTATATAGCACCCTACCTAACAACAGTCACTGTAAAGCACCTATTCAAAAACAGTCACTATACAGCACTCTACACAGCAACAGTCATTAGCAAGTACTTCACCCAACAACAGTCACTTGTACAGAACTGCACCCAACAACTGTCAGTATAGATAACCCTACTTAGCAACAGGAACTATATAGCATCTACCCAACAATTGTTACTATAGAACACCCTACCCTACAACAATCACTATAGAGCACTTTATCCAAAAACAGTCACTTTAGAGCACCCTACACAGAAATGGGCACTATAGAGACCCTTACACAACAACAGTTACTATAGAGCACTACAAACAACAGTCATAATGAAGCTCTCCAACCAACAACAGTCCCTATAGAGCACCCTACACAACAACAGTCACTATATAGCACCCTATCGAGCAGTAGGCACTAAGAAGCACCTGCCCTAGTACAGTCACTGTATAGAGCACCCCACCCAAGAACAGTCAGTATTGAGAACCACACCCAACAACAGGCACTGTAGAGCACTCCACCCAATAACATTAACTATAGCACATCATACACAACAACAGTCACCATACAGCACCCAATTTTACAACAGTCGCTGCAGAACACCCTACCCAGCAACATTCAGTACAGAGCACCTATTCAAAAATAGACACTATAGAGCACCCTACTTAACAATCATCACTAGAGAGCACCCTAACCAACAACAGTCACCATGGAGTATGTGACCCAACAATAGTCACTATAGAGCACCCTATGTAGCAAGAGTCACAATAGTGCACCTACCCACCAACTGTCACTACAGAGCACCAACACAACATTCACTATAGAGACCTCGACCCAACAACAGTCAGTATAGTGCACTTTATTAAGCAACAGTCAGTAAAGAGCACTCCACCCAATAACAGTCACTATACAACACCATACACAGCAACAGTCAGTAAAGAGCTCCCCTTCAACAGTAATCACTATAGAGCAACCTACCCAGCAACAATTACTATTGAGCACCCTAACCAACAAGAGTCACGATAGAGCACACTACTCAACAAGGGTCACTATAGATGACCTACTGAAAAACAGTCACTGTAGATTACCATACCCAACAACAGTCATTATAGAGCACCTAACCAACAAGAGTCACCATAGAGCACTCTACACAAAAGCATTCTCTATAGCACACCGTACCCAACAAGAATCACTATATAGCATTCTACCAAACAACAGTCACTATAGAGCACTCAACCCAAATAGAGTCACTATAGAGTACCTACCGAACAACAGTCACTATAATGCACCCTACCCATCAACAGTCACTACAGAGGACGCTTCTTAACAAAAGTCAGTATATAACACTCTACACAACAACAGTAACTATGCAGAACTCCACCCCACAACTGTCACCTATAGAGCACTTTAACCATCAACAGTCATTATGCAGCACCCCAAAAAACAACAGTCACAATAGACCACTGATCCAATAATAGTCAATATAGAGGCCCATACCAAGCAACCATCAATATAGAGCACCTACACCACAACAGTCAGTATACATCACCCTACCCAGCAACCATCATTATAGAGCACCACAGCCAAGAACAGTCACTATAAAGAACCTTAAACAGCAACAGTCACTGTAGAGCATTTACCCATCAACCATCACTATAGAGCACTCTACCCAGCAAATGTCAGTATAGAGCTCCCTACCCAACAGTACTCATTATAGAGAATCTTACCCAGGAAGGGTAAGTAAAAAGCACCCTACCCAACAACAGTCAGTGTAGTTCACTCCACCTAAAAACAGGAAGTTATAGAGCACTCTTCGCAACCACAGTCACTACAGAGCACCCCACCCAACTACAGTTACTATACAGAACATACATTGCAACAGTCACTATAAAACACACTACACAACAACAGTCAATATGGAGCATGCTACCTAGCAACAGTCACTATAGAGTCCTCCACCCAACAACAGTCACTATAGAGCACAATAACCAACAACAGTCAGTATAGAGCACCTACACAACAGCAGTCACCAAAGAGCACTTTACTCAACAACAGTCTATAGAGCACACTAACAAACATCAGTCACTATAGAGCACCCTACACAAGAACAGTCACTAAAGAGGACCTACCCAACAACAGTCACTATAGAGCCCTTTAATAAAAAAGTCACTATAAAGCACTCTACCCAAAAACAGTCACTAAAGACCACCCTACCTTACAAGAGTCACTATAGAGCATTATATCCCAAAACAGACACTATAGAGCAGTCTACACAACAATAGTCAATATAGAGAACTCCACACAACAGTCACATATAAAGCACTCTATCTATCAACAGTCACTATAGAGCACCCCAAACCTACAACAGTCACTATGGAGCACCTACCCAAAATTAGTTACTATAATACACTCTACCCATTAACAGTGACTATAGAGCACCGTAACCAACAGTCACTATAGAGCACCCTATCCAACATCAGTCAGTATAAAGCAACTACCAAACAATTATTACCATAGAGTACCCTACCAATCAACAGTCAGTACAAATGACTCTACCCAACAACAGTCAGTATAGAGCACTCTACACAACAACAGGCACTATAGAGAACTCCACCCCAAAAGAGTCACCTATAAAGCACTCTAAGCAACAACAGTAATTATAGAGCACACCAACCAACAACAGTCACTACAGAGAACCATACTGAGCAACCATCACTATAGAGCACTTATCCAACAACCATTACTATAGAGTACTCTACCCAGCAACAGTCACCAGAGAGCACCCCACCTAACAATAGTCATTATAAAGCATGCTACCCAGCAATGGTCAAAATAAAGCACCTACCCAACAAACATCACTATAAAGCACCATATGCAACAACAGTCACTATAGAGCACCCTACACAGCAAAAGTCCCTATAGAGCATCCTACCCAACAAACCAACAGTTGCATAGCATGCTGTATAGTGACTGTTTTTCGATACGGTTCTGTAGTTGACTGTTGTTTTGTGTTGTGCTCTATACTGACTGATGTTGGGTAGAGTGCTCTATAGTGACTGTTGTTTGGTAGGGTGCTCTATAGTTACTGTTGTTGAGTAGTGTGCTCTTTAGTGACTGATGCTAAGTACAGTGCTTTATGGTGACTTGTTGGGGAGTTGATCTATAGTGATTGCTGTTGGGTAGGGTACTTTATAGTGACTGTTGTTGCCGACGTGCTCTATAGTGACTGTTGTTGGGTGGGGTGATCTATAGTGACTGTTGTTGTGTATGTGCTCTACAATGACTGTTGTTGGGTAGGGTTCTTTATGGTTACTTTTGTTGGGTAGGGTGCTTTATAGTGACTTGTTGGGTAGAATGCTTCATAGTGACTGTTGTTGGGTAGAATGCTCTATCATGACTGTTGTTAAGTGGGGTGCTCTATACTGACTGTTGCTTAGTTGTGTGCTCTCTAAAAACCGTTGTTGCATATAGTTCTCTAAATGGTGACTGCTGTTATGGAGGGTGCTCTATAGAGACTGTTGTTGGGTAGGATGCTCTATAGTGACTGTTTTTGGGTAGAGTGCTTTATAGTGACTTTTGTTGGGTAGGGTTCTCTATAGTGACTGTTGTTGGGTACCAACCTCTATAATGACTCTTGCTGGGTACAGTGCTCAATGTTGACTATTGTTGGTAGGGTGCTCTATAGTGACTGTTGTTGTGTAGGGTGCTATATAATGACTGTTTTTGGTATTGTGCTCTATAGTAATTGTTTCTGGGTCAAGAGCTGTATAGTGACTGTTGTCAGGTAGGTACTTTATAGTGACCCTTGTTGTGTAGGTGCTCTATAGTGACTGTTGTTTGGTAGGTTGCTTTATAGTGACTGTGGATGGTAGGGTGATCTATAGTGAATGTTGTTGGGTAGGGTGCTCTATAGTGACTGTTGCAAGATAGGGTGCTCCATAGTGACTGTTGCTAAAGGGGGTGCTCTATAGTGACTGTTATTGTGTGGAGTGCTTTATAATGACTGTTTTTGGGTAAAGAGATCTTTAGTGACTCTTGTTGTGAAGATGTTATGGAGTGACTCTTGTAGTGTAGATGCTCTATTGTGTCTGTTTTTGGAGAGAGGGCTCTATAGTGAATGTTGTTGGGTAGAGTGCTGTATATTGACTCTGGTTTGGTAGAGTGCCAAATAGTGTTTGTTGGGTCAAGGGTTCTATACTGACTGTTGTTGGGTGGAGTGCTCTATAGTGACTGTTGATGGCTACAGTGCTCTATAGTTACTGTTGTTGGGTGGGGTTCTTTATAGCGACTGTTTGGTAAGTTGCTCTAGAGTGACTTGCTGGGTTGGTGCTACTTACTGATTGTTATTGGGTGGTGTGTTCTATAGTGACTGTTGTTCAGAAGTTGCTCTATAGGGACATTTTTGTGTAGGAAACTCTATAGTGACTGTTGATGGGTGGAGTGCTTTATAGTGACTGTTACTTCATAAAGTGCTCCATGGTGACTTTTGCTGGGTAGGTGCTCTATAGTGACTATTGTTGGTTGTTGTGCTCTTTAGTGACTGTTATTGGTAGGGTGCTCTATAATGACATTTTGAGGTGTGTTCACTGTGCTGTGTTTGTGGTGAGTGGTGTGCCTGTGTGAGGTGTATGCACTGTGGAATTTGTTTGTGGTGAGTGTTGTGGTTCTGTGTAAAATGTAATTGCTTTGTATTATGTGTGGTTATTTGTGTGTTTTATGAGGTTTCTTTAACGTGGAGGGTGTGTGCCATGGGTGGTGTGTGTGTAAGGTGTGTGCACTATGGAGTGTGTGTGTGGTGGCTGCTGTGTGTCTGTGCTAGGTGTCTGCATTATGGTGTGTGTCTGTTGGTTGGTGTGGGTCTTTGTGAGGTGTGTTCACTGTGGAGAGTGTGCACTTGGTAAGTGGTGTTTGTGTGACATGTGTGCACAGTGGAGTGTGTGTGTGCTGATTGGTGTGTGTTCCTGTGAGGTGTGTGCACTGTGGAGTGTGTGTGTGTTGAGTTGTGTGCATCTGTGTGAGGTGTGTGCACTGAATAGTGTGCATAATTAGTTACTGGTGTTTGTGTGAGGTTGTGCCATGCGGACAGTGGGTCTGTGGTTTTTGGTGTGTGTCTGTGTGAGTTGTGCACTGTGGAGTGTGTGTGGTAAATCTGTGTCTGTGTGAGATGTGTGCACTGTGGTGTGTTTGTAAGGTTAGTGGTGTGCATTTGTGTGAGGTGTGTGCATTAAGCAGTTTGTGTGTGTTTCTGTGTTGAGCATAGTGTCTCTGTGTAAAATGCATTTACTCTGTAAAGTGTGTGGACATTTGTTTGTATTAGGTTTCTTCAATGTGCAGTGTGTGTGTTGTGTTGTGTGTGTGTGTGAGAGGTGTGTGCCCTATGCAGTGTGTGTTAATGGAAATGCTATGGGTCTGTGTGAGTTCTGTAAACTGTGTGGGGTGTGTTTGGTGAGTGGTGTGTGACTGTGTGAGGTGTGTGAACTGAGAAATGTGTGTGGTTAGCATTGTTTGTCTCTGTAAAATGTAATTTTTGTGTAGTGTGTGTGGTTTGTCATGTGTCTGTATGAGGTTTTTTCAATGTAGAGAGTGTGTGTCATAAGTGGTGTGTGTGTTAGGTGTGTGCAATATGGAGTGTGTGTGTGGTGACTGCTGTGTGTTTGTATGAGTTGTGTAAACTCTGGAGTATGTGTTTTGTTAGTGGTGTGTGTGTGAAGTGTGCACTGAGTGTGTGTGTTGAGTTTGTGTGGTGATTGGTATGAGACAGTGTGAGGTGATTGGTGTTTGTCGATGTGATGTGTGTCCATTGTGGTGTGTGTCTGTGGAATTTGTGTGGTGCATGCTGTGTGTTTCTTTGATGTTTGTGTTGTGTTGTGCTGTGTGATGAGCCATTTGTGCCTGAGGTATGTGCATTGTGTATTATGTGTGGAGTCTGTGGACTGCATGGTGCATGTATGTGTGAGGTGTGTGCACAGTGCAGTGTGTGTGGAGTGTGTGTGGTGAGTGGTGTGTCTGTGTGTAGTGTCAGCACGTTAGATTGTGAGGTAAGTGGTATGTGTCTGTGAAGTGAGTGCACTGTGTAGTGTGTGGCGAGTAGTATGCCTTTTAAGAATCTGCACAATGGACTGTGTGTTTGGTGAGTACTGTCTTTCTGTGTGAGGTGTGTGCACTGTGAAGAGTGTGTGTGGTGAGTAACTTGGGTCTGTGTCAGGTTTTTGCACTGTGCAAAGTGTGTGTGGTGAGTGATGTGTGTCCGTGTGAAGTTTGTGCAGCATGGAGTGTGTGTATTGTAAATCCTGTGTGTCTGAGGTGTGTGCACTCTGTAGTGTGTGTATGGAAAGAAGTGTGTGTTTGAGGTGTGTTCACTGTGCAGTTTGAGTGTGTTTGTGTGGTGAGGTGTGCATCTGTGAGGTGTGTGAACTGTGGAGTGTGTGTGTGGTCAGTGGAGTGTTTCTTTGTGAGGCTTGTTCACTGTGCAGTGTGTTTGTGGTAAGTGGTGTGTCTCTGTGTGGTTTCTGCACTGCAGAATGTGTGCCTGGTGAGTTTTGTGTGTCTGTGTGAAATGCATTTACTGTGTAGTGTCTGTGGTCAGTCCTGTCAGTATGAGATTTTTTTCAATTTGGAGTGTGTGTAACATGAGTGGTGTGTGTGTGTGAGGTGTGTACACTATGGAATGTGTCTGGTGACTGCTGTGTTTCTGTGTGAGTTGTGTAAACTGTGGAGTTTATGTTTGTCGAGTGGTGTGTTTTTTGTGTGAAATGTGTGCTCTTTATAATGTGTGAGTAGTGTGTGTCTGTTTAAGGTGTGTGCACTGTGGAGTATGTGTGTAAAGTGTGTAAAATGACTGGTGTGTGTCTGTGTGAGATGCATGCACAGTGGAATGTGAGTGGGCAGTGTGTGTGGTAAGTGGTGTGTGTCTGTGTTAGGTGTCTGTACTTTGGAGTGAATGTGTTGTGTGGTGTGTGTCTGTGTGAGGTGAGTCCACTGTGGAGAGTGTGTGTAGTAAGTGGTGTGTGTCTTCATACAGGATGTTCACGAAGGAGTGTGTGTGTGCTGATTGGTGTGTGTCACTGTAAAGTGTGTGCACCCTGGAGTGTGTGTTATAAGTGATATGTGTCTGTGTAAAGTGTGTGCACTGTGAAGAGTGTGCATGGAGACTGATTTGTTTCTGTATGAAGTTTTGCACTGTGCAGAGTGTGTGTGTGATGAGTGGTGTGTGTCTGCGTGAGGTTTTTGCACTGTAAAGTGTGTGGTGAATCTTCTGTGTCTGTGTGAGGTGTGTGCATTGTGTGGTGTGTTTGTATTGATATTGGTGTGTGTTTGGCTTAGATGTGTGCACAGTGCAGTTTGTGTGTTTGGTGTGTGGTGTGTTTGTGTGTTGTGTGGGCATTGTGGAGTGTGTGAGTGTTCAGACATTTGTTTCTCTGTCAGGTGTGTGCACTCTGGAGTCTGTATAGTGAGTGGTGTGCCTGTGTGAGGTGTGTGCACTGTGGAATGTGTGTGGTGAGTGTTTTGTTACTCTGGTGTTCACTGTGTAGTGTGTGTAGTCAGCAGTGTTTCTACATAAGATGTCTTCACTGTTGAGTGTGTGTCATGAGTGTTGTGTGTCAGTGTGAGGTGTGTGCACTGTAGAGTGTGTGTGTGATGAGTGGTGTTTGTCACTGTAATATGTGTGCACTGTGTAGTATGTGTGTCTAAAGAGTTGTGTTTTTCTGTGTGAGGTGTGAGCACTGTGGAATGTGTGTGTGTTTTCACTGCCTGTTTCTGTGTGGTCTGTGCACCATGAAGTGCGTGTGTGTTGAGTGTTCTGAGTCTGTGTGAAATATGTACATTGAGAGTGTGTGTTGAGTGTGTGGTGACTGGTGTGTGACAGTGTAAGGTGCCTGCATTTTGGATAGGGTGTGAGGTTATTGGTGTGTCTGTGTGATGTGTGTGCATTGTATTGTGTGTGTGCAGAAATTGTGTGGTGTGTGCTGTTTGTCTCTGTGAGGTGTGTTTGGTGGAGTTTCTGTGTGATGAGTGGTGTGTGTCTGAGCTAAGTGCACTGTGGATTATAAGTGGATTCTGTGGACTGCAAGGTGTGTGTCTGTGTGAGGTGTGTGCACTGTGGAGGGTGTGTGTTTGGAAAGGGTTGTGTGTCTGTGTGAGGTGTGTGTACTCTGGAGTTTGTGTGTTATTACGGGTGTGTGTCTGTATGAGGTGTGTGCACTGTGGAGAGTGTGAGTATAAAAAGTTTTGTGTCTGTGTAATGTGTGTGCTATATAGAGTGTGTGCATTATGTATTTATAATAAGTGGTGTGTGCCTTTGTGAGGTGCGTGTACAGTGGAGTGTGTGTTGAGTTTGTCTGGTGAGTGGTGTGTGTCTGTGCAGTGTCTACACTTTGGATTGTGGCACAGTGAGTGGTGTGTGTCTGTTTAAAGTGAGTGCAGTGTGTAGTTTGTGTGAACTTAGGAGTCTGCACTTTGGAGAGTGTGTTTTGTGAGTAATGTCTGTCTGTGTGTGGTGAATAAACTGTAATGTGTGTGTACGGTGAGTGGTGTGTGTTTGTGTGAGGTGTGTGCACAAAGAGGTGTGTGTGTGGTCAGTGGTGTGTGTCTGTGTAAGGTGTGTGCACAGTGCAGTTTGTGTTTCTGGTGAGGCATGTGCCTGTGTGAAGTGTCTGCACTGCGGAATATGTGCATGGTGAGTGCTGTGTGTCTGTGTGAGGTGTGTTTATTGTGTAGTGTTTCTTGTCAATCTTGTGTCTGTGTGAGGTGTCTTCACTGTAAAGTGTGTGTGTCATACGTAGTATGTTTCTTTTTGAGGTGTGTGCACTGTAGAGTGTATGTGTATGATGAGTCCTGTGTGCTTGTGTGAGGTGTGTGCACTGTGGAGTCTCTGTGCATGGTATGCAGTGTGTGTTCGTGTGAGGTGTGTGCACCTTGTAGTATGAATGTGATGAGTGGTGTGTGTTTGTGTGAGATGTATGCACAGTGAAGTGTGAGTGTGCAGTGTTTGGTAAGTGGTGTGTCTGCTCAGTGTCTACACACAGGAGTGTTTGGGTTGCATGGTGTGTCTGAGGTGTGTGCAATGTGGAAAGTGTGTGTGTGTTAAGTGGTGTACATATATGTGAGGTGTCTGCACACTAAAGTTTGTGTGCAGTGAGTAATGTGTGTCTGTGTGAGGTGTGCACACTGTGAAGAATGTGTGATGAATGACTCGTGTTCATGTGAGGTTTCTGCACTGTGCAGAGTGTGTGTTTGATGAGTGGTGTGTTTCTGTGTGAAGTTTGTGCGCTGTGGAGTCTGTGCATTTGGTGAATCTTGTGTGTCTGTGAGGTGTTTGCACTGTGTAGTGTGTGTGTATGATGAGTGGTATGTGTTTGGGTTAGTTGTGTGCACAGTGCAGTGTGCATGTTTGTGGGTTCAGTAGTGTGTGCCTGTGTGAGGTGTGTCCACTTTGTAATATGCATGTGATAAGTGGTGTGTGTCTGTTTAAGATGTATGCAAAGTGGAGTGTGTGTAGTAAGTAATGTGTGAGTGTGCCAGGTGTCTGCACTCTGGAATGTGTGTTTTGCATGTTGTGTGTCTGTGTAAGGTGTTTGCACTATGGACAGCATGTGCATGGTAAGTGGTGTGTGTCTTCATAAGGTGTGTGCACAATGGAGTGTGTGTGTGTGCTGATTGGTGTGTTTTCCTGTCAGGTGTTAGAACTGTGGAATGTGTGTGCAGTGAGTGTTGTGTGTCTGTGTGAGGTGTGTGCACTGTGAAGAGTGTGTGTGGTGAGTGACTTGTGCCTGTTTGAGGTTTTTTACTATGAAGAATGTGTGTGCAATGAGTGGTGTGTGACTGTGAGGTTTGTGCACTGTGGAGTGTGTGTGGGTGGTGAATCTTGTGTGTCTGTGTGAGGTGTTTGCACTGTGTAGTGTGTGTGTATGGTGAGTGGTATGTGTTTAAGTTAGATGAGTTTACAGTGCAGTGTTTGTGTGGTGTGTGGTGTGTGTTTGTGTGTGGTGTGTGCACTGTGTAGTGCTTGTGTTTTCTACAATGTGTGTTTATGTGAGGTGTGTGCACTGTTGAGTGTGTGTGCTGAGTGATGTGTGTCTGTGTAAAATGTGTGCACTGAGTGTGTGGGTTGAGTGTGTGGGGTGACAGGATTGTGGCAGTGTGAGGTGTCTGCATTTTGGATAAGGTGTCAGGTGATTGGTGTTTTTCTGTAAAATTTGTGTGCATTGTGGTGTGTGTTCATGGAGTTTGCGTTGTGCATTCTGTGTCTCTGTGAGGAGTGTGTACTCTGGAGTGTGTGTGAGTGTGGCGAGTGGTGTATATCTGAGGTATTTGCACTGTGTATTGCGTTTGGAGTGTGTGGACTGCATGACTTGTCTCTGTGTATGGTGTGTGCACTGTGGAGGGAGTGTGTGTGGTGAGTTGTGTGCATGTGTGAGGTGTGTGCACTGTGGAGGGTGTGTGTGCATTGAGTTTTGTGTCTGTGTGAGGTTTGTTTTATATGGAGTGTGTGCATAAACTGAGTGTATTAAGTGGTGTGTGTCTGTGTGGAGTGTCTGCACTTTGGATTGCATGTGCAGTGGGTAGTTTGTATCTTTGTGAGTTGAGTGTACTGTGTAATGTATGTGTTAAGTGGTATGTCTGTGTTTGCTGTCTGCACTGTGGATTGTGTAATTGGTGAGTGGTGTGTGTCTGTGTGAGGTGTATGCACTGTGTAGTGTGTGTGTATGATGAGTCATGTGTGTTTTTGTGAGGTCTGTTCACTGGGAAGTTTATGTGTGTTTTTGTTGTGAGTGGCTTGTGTCTGTGTGACGTGTGTGTACTGCAGAGTGTGTGTGGTAACTGGTATGTGCCTTTGTGAGATGTGTTCACTGTGCAGTGTGTGTTTGTGGTGAGTGGTGTGCCTGTGTGAGGTGTCTGCACTGCTTTATGTGTGTGTGGTGTTGAGTGCATGTGTGTCTGTTGTTGGGTGAAGTGCTCTATAGTGACAGTTGTTGGGTAGGGTGATCTATAGTGACTCTTGCTGAGAAGAGGGCTGTACAGTGACTGTTGTTGGGCAGGTCCTCTATATGGACTGTTGTTGGGTATGGTGCTCTAAAGTCACTGTTGCTGGTTAGTGCACTTAATAGCTGCTGTTGTGGGTGGGGTGCTCTATAGTGACTGTTGCTGGGTAGACTGCTCTATAAAGATTGATGTTGGGTACGTGCTTTATAGTAAAAGTTGCTGGGTAGGGTGCTCTATAGTGACTATTTTTGGGTATAGTGCTCTCAATAGTGACTGTTTTTGGGTGGGTGCTTTATAATGACTGTGGTTTGGTAGGGTCCTCTATAGTGACTGTTTTTGAGTAGGGTTCTCTATAGTGACTGTTGTTTAGTGGGGTTCTCTATATTGACTGTTGATAGGCAGAGTTATCTATAAGTGACCATTGTTAAGTAAAGTGTTATATAGTGACTATTTTGTAGAATGCTCTACAGTGACTGTTGTTGGCTAGGGTGCTCTATAGTGACTGTTGTTAAGTAGGGGGCTCTAGATACTGACTGTTATTGTGTAGGGTGCTTTATAGTGACTCTTGTTGAGTAAAGTGCTCTATAGTGACTGTTTTTTGGTAAAGGGCTTTATATTGACTGTTGCTGGGTAGGTGTCGTATATTGACTGTTGTTTTGTATGTGTTCTATAGTGACTGTTGTTAGGTAGGGTGCTCTAGATTGACTGTTGTTGGGTAGAGTGCTCTATAGTGACTGCTGCATAAGGTACTCTATAGAGACTGTTACTGGGAAGTGAGCTCGAGAGTGACTGTTTTTGGGTAGGGTACTCTACAGTGATTGTTTTTGCTTAGCATGCTCTACAGTGACTATTGTTGAAAGGTGCTCTGTACTGACTGTTCCTGAGTAGGGTGCTTTATAGTGACTTTTTAGGTGGGGTTCTCTATGGTGACTGTTATTAAGTGGAGAGCTGTATAAGTGACTGTTTTGGGGTGGAGTGCTCTATACAAACGTTTGTTAAGTAGAGTACTCAATAGTGACTCTTTCTGGGTAGAATGCTCTACAGTGACTTGTTAGGAACCTTGCTCTATACTGTCTGTTTTTTGGTAGGTGATCTTTAGTTACTGTTGTTGATATGGTGCTCTATAGTTACTGTTTTTGTGTACTGTGCTTTATTGTGACTGTTGTTGGGTAGATTGCTCCATAGTGTCTGTTGTTGTGTAGGTGACCTATGGTGACGGTTGTCATGTAGGTGCTCTATAATGACAGTTGTTGTGTAGGGTGCGCTATAGTGAATGATTTTGGGTGGAGATTCTTATACTCTTTGTTTTTGGCTGGTGTGCTAAATGCTGAGTGTTTCTTGGTGGGTTTTGTTGGGTGGTGTGCTCTATAGTTACTGTTGCTGTGTAGAGTTCTCTAGATAGTGACTGTTGGGTAGGTGCCCTATAGTGATTGTTGTTGGATATTGTGCTTTATAGTGACTGTTGTGGGGTAGGGTGCTCTATAGTGAATGTTGTTGTTTTGGGTGCTCTATAGTAACTGTTGTAGGGTAGGGTTCTTTATAGTGACATTTGTTGGGTATGGTCCTCTATAATGACTGTTTCTGTGTAGAGTGCTCTATAATGACTATTGTTGGAAGGGTGCACTATAGTGACTGTTTCTGTGTAGGGTGCTCTACAGTGACTGTTGCTTGGTAGGGTGCTTCATACTGACTTTTTTGGTAGAGTTCTCTACAGTGACTGCTGTAGGGTATGGTACTAGTACTGACTGTTGTTGTGTATGCTGCTCTATAGTAACTGTTGTTGGGTAGAGTGCTCTATAATGACTGTTGTTGGGTAGATGTTGTATAATGACTGTTGTTGAGTAGGTGCTTTTTAGTGACTGTTGGGTAAAAGCTGTAGAGTGACTTTCATTGGTTAAGTGCTCTATAGTGACTGTTGCTGTTCAGGGTGCTCTATAGTGACTGCTGTGTGTTGGGTGCTTTATAGTGAGTGTTGCTAGGTAGAGTGCACTATAGTTACTTCTGTTTTGTACATTTTCAATAATGACTGTTGCTTGGTAGCATGCTGTAAAGTGACTGTTGTTAGGTAGGTGCTCTATTGTTACTGTTGTGTCAGGTGCTCTATAGTTACTGTTGTTAAGTAGAGTGCTCTATAGGTGACAGCTGTTGGGTCGAGTGCTCTATAGTGGGTATTGTTCTGTAGAGTGCTCTATAGTGACTGTTATTGGGTAGAGTGCTCCATAGTGATTCATGTTGAGTACGTGCTCTATGCTGACTTTTGTTGGGTAGACTGCTCTACAGTGACTCTGATGTGTAGGGTGCTCTATATTCAGTGTTGTTGGGTGCTTGCTGTATAGTTACTGTTGCTGAGTAGGGTGCTCTATAGTGAATGTTTTTGGTTTGGTGCTGTATAGTGACTGTTTTTGGTGGGGTCCTCTAAAATGACGGTTGCTGTGTAGGTGCTGTATAGTGACTGTTTCTAGGTAGCATGCTCTGTAGTTACTGTTGATGGGTGGTGGCTTTATACTGACTGTTGAATATGTGCTATATAGTGACTGTTGTTGGGTAGTGTACTCTATAGTGACTGCTGTTGGGTGGAGTTCACCAATGTGATTCTTGTTACATAGGGTGCTCTATTGTGACTTTTGCTGGGTAGGGTGCTGTATTGTGACTGCTGTTATGTACCATTTTCTATAGTGACTGTTGTTAGGGTGTTCCATAGTGACTGTTTTTGTGTTCAGTGATCTATAGGTGACGGTTGTTGGGTGGAGTTCTTTATAGTGGCTGTTGTTGGGTAGGGTTCTCTTCAGTGACTGTTGCTGTGTAGGGTACTTTATAATGACTGTTGTTAAATGCAAATGCTCGGTAAGGTGCTTTATAGTAACTGTTGCCGAATGGTGTGCTCTAAAGTAATTTTTGTTGGGTAAAGTGCTCTATAGTGACTGTTGATGGGTAGGGTGCTATATAGTGACTGTTGCTGGATATTGTCTATAGTGACTGTTGTTGTGTGGGGTGCTCTATACCGACTGTTCCTGGGTGAACTGTTTTATAGTGATTGTTTTTTGGTATTCACGCTATAGTAACTGTGGTTTGGCGGTGTGCTCTACAGTCACTGTTGCTGGGTAGGGTGATCTATAGTGACAGTTTAGGGTAGGGTGCTCTATAGTGACTGTTGTTAAGTGGATTGCTTTATGGTGACTGTTGTTGGGTGGGGGCTCTATACTGACTGTTGTTTGTAGGATGCTTCAGAGTGACTGTTGTTGGTTAGGGTGCTCTATAGTGACTGATTTTGGGTAGGGTGCTCTATAGTGTCTGTTGTTCAGTAGGTGCGCTATAGTGTCTCTTGTTTGCTAGAGTGCTCTATAGTTAATGTTTTTAAATATGTGCTCTATAATGACTTTTGTGGGGTAGGTTCTCTATAGTGTCTGTTGTTGGCTGGGTGCTCTATAATGACTGTTGTTGGGTAGGTGTTCTACAGTGACTGTTGTTGGCTAAGGTGCTCTACAGTGACTCTTGCTTGGTGGCATGCTGTATAGTGGCTCTTGTTACAGTGCTCTATAGTGACTCTTGTTATGGTGCTCTATAGTGACGGTTTTTGTGTAGGGTGCTTTATAGTGACTGTTTTTGCATAGAGTTCTCTTTATGTGACTGTTGTGAGTGAAGTGCTTTATATTGACTGTTGTTGGATACAGTTCTCTATAGTGACTCTTGTATACGGTCTTCTATAATGACTGTTTCTTGGTAGAGGGCTCTATAGTGACTCTCTTTGGTAGGGTGCTCTATGGTGGCTGTTTCTAGGTATCTGCTTTACAGTTACTGTTGTTGGATAGGTGCTCTATAATGACTAATATTTGATTTGGTGCTCATAGTGACTGCTGTTGGATATGGTTCTCTATAGTAAATCTTGGTAAGTAGAGTGCACTATAGTGACTGTTGTTGGGTAGAGTGCTCTATAGGTGATTGTTATTTGGTGGAGTTCTCTATGGTGACTGTTGTTGTTTATAGTGCTTTATAGTGACTGTTGTTGTGTAGAGTGCTCCATAGTGACTGTTGTTGGGTAGGGTTCTCTATGCTGACTGCTATTTGGTAGGTGCTCTATAGTAACTGTTGTTGGGTATGGTGCTCAGAGTGATTGTTATTAGGTACGGTGCTCATAGTAACTGTTGTTGGGTCGATTGCAATATACTGACTGCTTTTGGGTAGGTGCTCTTTAGTGATTGTTGTGGGTGGGGTGCTGTATATTTACTGTTGCTGGGTAGAGTGCTCTATTGTGACTGATTTTGGGTATGTGCATTATAGTGACTGTGGCTGAATATTGTGCTGTATAGTGACTGTTGTTAGGTAGAAGCTCTATAGTTACTGTTGTTGGGTGGGTTGATTTATAGTGACTGTTGTTGGGTAGAGTGCTCTATAGATGACTGTTGTAAGATGGAGTGCTTTATAATGACCGTTGTTGGGTAGGGTTATTTATAGTGACTATTTTTGGGTATAATGCTCTATAATGAGTGTTGCTGGATAGAGTGCTCTAAAGTGACTTTTATTGGTAGGGTGCTCTATAGTGACTCTTTTATTGGTAGAATGCTCTATAGTGACTGATGCTGGGTAGGGTGCTCTATAGTGACTGTTGTTGGGTGGGGTTATCTATAGTGACTGTTGCTGGTTAAAGTATTCTATAGTGATGGTTGCTGGGTAGGGTGCTGTATACTGACTATTGTTAGGTACTTGTTCTATAGTGACTGTTCCTGAGTAGGGTGCTCTATCATGACTGTTTTGCATAGGTGCCGTATAGTTACTGTTGTTGGTGCAGTGCTTTAAACTGATGGTTGTTCTGTAGGTGCTCCCTGGAGACTGTTGCTGGGTGTGGTTCACTATCATTGTGGTTGTTGGGTAGAGTGCTCTATAGTGACTAGTTGCTGGGTAGGGTATTGTAGAGTGAGTGTTTTTTGGTAAGGTGCTCTTTAGTGACTATTTTTTGGTAGGTGCTTTATAGTGACTGTTTTTGGATGTGGTGCTCTATAGTGACTGTTGTTGGATAGGTGCTCTATAGTGATTACTGGTAGGTGGGATACTCTATAGTGACTGGTGTTCTTTAGAGTGCTCTATAGTGACTGTTGCTGGGTTGGGTGCTCAATAGTGACTGTCGTTGGGTGGGGTGCTACATAGTAACTCTTATTGCATAGGTGCTCTTTACTGACTGTTGTTCGATGTGGTGCTCCATAAAAACTGTTGTTCATTTTTATTCTCTATAGCAAATGTTATTAAATGAAGGAATCTATGGTGACTGTTTTTGGGTGAAGTGCTCTAGATAGTGACTAGTGACTTTTGTTGGGTTGGGTGCTCTACAGTGACTACTGTAAGGTAGAGTGCTCTATAGTGACTGTTCTTGGGTATGGTGCTGAATAGTGACTGTTTTTGGTAAAGTGCTCTATAGTGACTTTTTTTTGTTGATGGCTTTATAGTGACTGTTGTTTGGTAGGTGCTTTATAGTGACTGTTGTTGGGCAGGGTGCTCTATAGTGACTGTTGCTGTGTAGGGTGGTCTATAATGTTTGTAATTGGGTGGAGTGCGCTATACTGACTGTTGCTGGCACTGTGCTCTATACTAACTGTTGCTGGGTAGAGTGCTATATAGTGACTGTTTTTGATAGGTGCTTATAGTGACTGTTTCTCGGTAGGGTGCTCTATAATGACTGTTGTTGAGTAGGTCCTGTATAAAGACTGTTGCTTTGTAGGGTGCTCTATAGTGACTGTGGTTGGGTAAGGGCTCTATACTGATGGTTTTTTGGTGGAGTGCTCTATAATGGCTGTTGTTTGGTAGTGTTCAATAGTGACTGATGCTGGGTAGGGTACTCTGTAGTGACTGTTCTTAGGTGAGGTGCTCTATGGTCAGTGTTGCTGGGTAGAATTCTATGTAATGCCGGTTGTTATGTATGTGTTCTTTAGTGACTGTTGCTGGGTATGGTGCTCCAAAGTATGTGTTGTTGAGTAGCTGGTCTATAGTGACTGTTGTTTTTTGAGGTGCTCTATAGAAACTGTTGTAGTGTAGAGTGCTCTATAATTGACTGTTGTGGAGTGGAGTTCTCTATAGTGACTGTTGTTGCATAGAAAGCACTAAAGTGACTGTTGTTGCGTAGAGTACTCTATAATATCTGTTGTTTGGTAGAGTACTCTATAGTGAATGTTGCTTGGTAGATGCTCTATAGAGACTGTTTTTGGGCAGGTGCTCTCTACTGACTGTTGCTGAGTAAGGTGCTCTATAGTGACTGTTGTTGGTTTGCTGGTCTATAGTGACTGTTTTTGTTTGGGGTGCTCTATATTGACTCTTTGTGTATAGTGATCTAAAGTGACTGCTGTTGGTTCAGTGCTCCATAGTGAGTGTTTTTGTGTAGGGTGCTTTATGGTGACTGTTGTTGGGTGGATTGCTATGTAGTGACTTTTGCTGGACAGGGTGCTCTATAGTGACTGTTTTTAAGTAGGTACTCTATAATGGCTGTTGTTGGGTCGGGTGCTCCACACTGACTGTTGCATAGTTGGCTTTATAGTGACTTTTGCTAAGTAGAGTGCTCTATACTGACTCATCTAGTGTAGGGTGCTCTATAGTGAATGTGGTTGGTTAGAGTGCTCTATAGTGGCTGTTTTGGGCAGAGGGCTCAATAGTGACTGTTTTTGGGTAGGTGCTTTATAGTGACTGTTATTGAATAGTGTGATCTATAGTAAATGTTTTTGGGCACAGTGTTCTATAGTGACTGTTGTTGGGTAGAATGCTCTATAGTGACTGTTGTTTGTAGGGTGCTCTAAAGTAACTGTTGTATAAGTGCGCTATAGTGTCTGTTGTTTGCTAGGTGCTCCATAGTGACTGTTGCTGGATAGTGTGCTCTATAGTGACTGTTGCTGGGTGGGGTACTTCATACTGACTGTTGCTGGGTGAAGTGCTCTAAAGTGACTTTTGTTTGGTAGGTATTATATAGTAACTGTTGTTGGTTGTTGTCCTCTATAGTGACTGTTATAGGGTATAGTGCTCTATAGTGACTGTTGGTGGATAAGGTGCTCTATAGGAACTGGTTTCATGTAGTGTGTTCTATAGTGACTGTTGCTGCATAGGGTATTTTATAGTTACTGATGTTGGGTGGGGTCCTCTATAGTAACTCTTACTGCATAGGGTGCTCTATAGTGACTGCTGTTGGGTAGGTGCTCTACAGTGACTGCTGCTGGGTAGGGTGTTCAACAGTGACAGTTATGGGTAGGTGCCATATAGTGACTGTTGTTGGGTGGAGTGGTCTACAGTTACTGTTTTGTAGCGGGTTCTATAGTGACTGTTGTTGTGTAGAGTACTCTATAGTGACTGTTTTGGGGAAGGGTCTCTGTAGTGATCGTTGTGGGGTTGGTGCTCTATTGTGACTGATCTTGGGTACTGTGATCTGTAGTGACCACTGTTGAGTCTGATGCTCTGTAGTGACTGTTCTTGGGTAGAGTGTTCTATTTTAAATGTAGTTGGGTAGGTGCTCCATAGAGACTGTTGTGGCTAGAGTTCACTAAATAGTGACTGTTTTGCATAGGTGTTCTTTAGTGACTCTTGTTGGTGAGGGTGCTTTATAGTGACTGTTGTATGTTGGAGCATTCTATAGTGACTAATGTTAAGTAGAGTGCTGAAGATAGTGACTGTTGTTGGGTAGGGTGCTCTATAGTAACATTTGTTGAGTAGAGTGCTCTATAGTGACTATTGTTGGGTTGAGGGCTCTACAGTGACTGTTGTTGGGTAGGGTGCTCAATAATTACTGTTTTGGGGTAGAGGGTTTTATACTGACTGTTGTCTTGTTTGGTACTCTATGGTGACTGTTGTTGGGTACAGTTTTCCATAGTGACTGTTGTTTGGTTGGTGCTCTATAGTGACTACAGTTTGATAGGGTGCTCTTTAGTGACTGTTGTTGGGTTGGGTGCTCTACAGTGACTGTTGTTGGGTAGGTGTTCTATACTGACTGTTGTTGAACAGTGTGCTCTATAGTGACAGTTGTTGGGTACAATGCTCTATGGTGACTATTGTTTAATAGGGTGCTCTTTAGTGACTGTTGTTGGGTTGGGTGGTCTAAAGTGACTGTTGTTGGGAAAGTGCTTTATACTGACTGTTTTTGAATTGGTTGCTCTAAAGTGACAGTTGTTGGGAATGGTGCTTTATAGTGACTGTTGTTAGATAGAGTGCTCTATATTTACTGTTGTTGGGTAGGTGCATCACAGTGATTGATTTTGGTTACATTCTTTATAGTGACTAATTTTGTGTACGCACTTTATATCGACTGTTGTTGCCTAAGTGCTCTATGCTTACTGTGGTTGGAATGGTGCTCTATAGTGAGTGTTGTTAGTACAGTGCTCTATAGTGAGTGCTTTTGTGTTAAGTGCTCTATGGTAACTGTTTTTGGGTCGGGTGCTCAATAGTGACTTGTGTTGGGTATGGTGTTCTAGTGAATCTTTTTGGGTAGAATGCTCTATAGTGACTTTTGTTTGCAAGGGTACTCTATAGGTTACTGTTGTTTTTTGGAGTGCTCTATACTGACTGTTTTGTAGAGAGCTCTTTAGTAACTGTTGTTGTTTAGAGTGCTCTATAGTGACTGTTGTTTTGAAGGGTGCTTTATATTGAGAGTAGTTTAGTAGGCACTCTATACTGACTGTTGTTAAGTATGGTGCTCTATAGTGACTGTTGTAGGGTACAGTGCTCTATAGTGAGCTTTATTGGGTATAGTACTCTATAGTAACTGTTTTTTCATAGGTGCTCTATCATGACTGTAGTTGGGTGGAGTGCTCTATACTGACTGTTATTTGGTGGGGTGCTTTGTAGTGACTGTTGCTGTGTTTGGTGCTCTATAGTGACCATTGTTGGGTATGGTGTTCTATAGTGACTGTTGCTGGGTAAAGTGCTTTCTAGTGACTGTTGGTGGATAGTGTGCTCAATAGTGACTGTTACGTGTGGTGTTCTATACTGACTGTTCCTGGGTAGAGTGCTCTATAGTGATTGTTGTTTAGTAGGTATTTATACTGACTGCTGTTGAGTGGGGTGCTTTATAGTGACTGTTTTTAAGTAGAGTGCTCTTTAGTGACTGTTTTTGTGTAGAGGCCTCTACATTGATTGCTATTGGGTAGGGTGCTCTATAGTGACTCTGGTTGTTAGGTTGCTCTATAGTGACCGTTTTTGAGTAGGTGATCTATAGTTACAGTTTTTGGGTTGGTGCTCTATAGTGACTGTTTTGGGGTACATTGCTCCATGGTGACTGTTGTTTGGTAGAGTGCTCTATAGTGAATGTTTTTTGATAGGTGTTCTATAGTGACTGTAGTTGAATATGTTCTCTATAGTGACTGTTGTTGGGTAGGTGATCTATAGTTACTGATTTTGGGTAGGTGCTCTATAGTGACTGTTGTTGCATAGGGTGCTTTATAGTTACACTTGTTTGTAGGCTGCTATATAGTGACTGTTGTTGTCTAGGGTGCTTTATATTGACTGTTGCTTGCTAGGGTGCTCCATAGTGACTTTGCTGGTAGCATTATCTATAGTGACTGTTGCTGGATAGGGTTTTCTATGGTGACCATTGTTGGGTGGGGGCTCCATAGTGACTGTTTTGGGGTAGAGTGTTTTATACTTGATGGTTGCTTTGTAGAGTGTTCTATGGTGACTGTTGCTGGGTAGAGTGCTCTTTAGTGACTGTTGTTGGTTAGGTGCTTTATTGTGACTGTTGTTGGGCAGGATGCTATATAGTGACATTTTTTGGGTAGGTGAGGTATATTGACAGCTGTTGATGGGGTGCTCTAAACTGATGGTTGTTGTGTAGGTGCTCTATAGTGACTGTTTCTGGGTATGGTGCTCTATAGTGACTATTGTTGTGTAGAGTGCTCTGTAATGACTGTTACTGAATAGGGTGCTGTACAGTGACTGTTGCTGGGTAGGTTCTCCTTTGGTGACTACTGTTGGGTAGGTGCTCCATAGTGACGGTTGTTGGGTGGGGTGCTCTAGAGTGACTGTTGTTGGGTAGATGCTTTACAGTAACTCTTGATATGTAGGATATACTATACTGACTGTTGTTGGGTAGAGTGCTCTACAGTGACTCTGGCTGGGTAGGATGCTCTCTAGTGACTGTTGCTGCATAGGGTGCTCTATACTGAATGTTGTTGAGTGGCTTGCTTTATAGTGATTGTTTCTGTGTAGAGTGCACTACACTGAATGTTGTTAGTAGGTACTCTGTAGTTACTGCTGTTGGGTCAAGTGCTTTATCGTGATTGTTTTTGTGTAGGTACTCCATAGTGACTGTTGTTGTCTGGAGTTTTCTATAACTTTTGTTGTGTAGAGTGCTCTAGATAGTGACTGCTGTTGCGTGGGGTGCTTTATAGTGACTGTTTTTGGGTAGGTACTTTAAAGTGCCTTTTGTTGGGTAGAGTTCTCTAGATGGTAACTGTTGTTGGGTAGGGTGTTCTATAGTGATTGTTCACAGGTAGAATGCTCTATAGTGACTGTTTCTTGGTAGAGTGCTCTATAGTAACTGTTTTTGGGTAGGGTGCTCTGTAGTGAATATTGTTAGATAAAGTGCTCCATAGTGACTGTATTGCTGTAGGGTGCTCTATAGTGACTTTTGTTGGGTAGAGTTCTCTTTAGGTGACTGTCATAAAGTAGAGTGTTTCAGAGTGACTATTGTGCTGAGTGCTCTGCAGTGACTGTTGTTGATTTGAGTTCTTTATAGTGACTGTTGTTGGTTAGGTTCTTTAAAGTGACTGTTTTTGATTAGGGTTCTCTGTAGTAACTGTTGTTCACTAGGTCCTCTGTAGTGACTGTTTTGGGTAGGATTCTTTGTAATGACTGTTTATGGTAGAATGCACTATAGTGACTAATATTGGGTAGAGTGCTCTATAGTTACTGTTGATGGGTAGGTTGCTCTATACTGACTGTTGTTGGGTAGGTAATCTATAGTGACTCTTTTGGGTATAATGCTCTATAGTGACGGTTCTTAATAGGGTGCTGTATAGTGAATGTTATTGGGTAGGGTGCTCTATAGTATCTTTTCTTTGTGTAGGTGCTTTATAATGACTCTTTCAGAATAGTGTGCTTTATAGTGACTGTTTTTGGGTGGATTGCTCTATAGTGACTCTTATTGGATAGAGTGCTCTATAAGGACTGTTGTTAAGTAGAGTGCTCTCTAATGATGGTTTTTGGGTAGAAGGCTCTATACTGACTGTTGTCAAGTAGGATACTATATAGTGACTTTGTTTGGTAAGGATCTTTATAGTGACTGTTCTTGATTAGGTGCTCTAAAGTAACTGTATCTGGGTAGCTGCTCTAAGGTGACTATTGTTGGTAGGGTGCTATATGCTGACTCTTGTTGGGTAGAGTGTTCCATAGTGCCTGTTGTTGGGTAATTTGCTCTATACTGACTGTTGTTGGGTAGGTGATCTATAGTTACTGTTGTTAGATAGGGCACTCATAATGAGTGTTGTTGGGTATGGGGCTCTATAGTAACTGTGGTTGGGTTGAGTGCACTATAGTGAGTGTTGTTGAGTCGGTGCTCTACAGTGACTGTTGTTGGTTAGGTGATCTATAGTGACTGTTGCTAAATAAGGTGCTTTATAGTGCCTTTTTTGAGTTGGTTCTGTATAGTGACTGTTGTTTGTAGGGTGCTCTAAACTAATGGTTGTCGTGTTGGTGCTCTATATGAACTGCTGCTGCTTAGGCTGCTTTATAGTGTCTGTTGTTGTGTATAATACTCTATATTGACAGTTGCAGGGTATGGTGGTCTACAGAAATTTTTACTAAGTAGGGTGCTATTTAGTGACTATTGTTGGGTAGATGCTTTAGAGTGACAATAGCTTAGGTGCTGTATAGTGACTGTTGATGGGTAGGATACTCAGTAGTGACTGTTTTAGGTAGTGTTCTATAGTGACTCTCGCTGCATAGGGTGCTTTATAGTGATTGTTTTTTAACAAGAGTGCTCTACAGTGACTGTTGCTGAGTACAAGGCTCTATAGTGACTGTTGTGGAGTAGGTGCACTTTACTGACTGTTGTTGGGGAGGGTACTCTATAGTACCTGTGGTTTGGTAGGGTGCTCTATAGTGACTGATTTTGGGTGGGGTGCTCTATAGCGACTGTTGTTCAGTAGAGTGCTCTATACATTTTGTAGAGGTCTTTAAGTGACTGTTGTTGGATAGGTTCTCCATAGTCACTGTTGTTGGGTAGGGTGATCTATAGTTACTGTTGGTCAGTAGATTGCTGTATATTGACTGCTGTTGCATTGGTGCTCTATACTGAATGTTGTTGGGTTGGTGCTCTATAGAAACAGTTGTTGGGTAGGGTGCTCTATAGTGACTGTTGCTGGGATTAAGTTGCTATATGGTGACAGTTTGTGGGTAGGGTGCTTTATAGTGATTGCTGTTGAGTACAGTGCTCTATAGTGACTGTTGCTGGGTAGGGTGCTATATACTGGATGTTGCTGGGTAAAGTGATCTATAGTGACAGCTGTTGAGTAGAGTGCTCTATAGTGACTGTTGCTGGGTAAAGTGTTCTATAGTGACTGTTGCTGGGCAGTGTGTTCTATAATGACTGTTACTGGGTTGGGTGTTCTGTAGTGACTATTGTTGGATGGGGTGCTCTATAATGACTCTTGCTTGCTAGAGTACTTTATAGTAACGGTTTTTGGGTAGGTGCTATATATTTACTGTTCCTGGGTAGGATGCTCATAGTGACTGATTTTTGTTAATTGCTCTACAGTGACTGTTTCAGGGTGGGGTGCACTAAAATGACTGTTTATATGTAGAGTGCCCTATAGGTGATTTTTTTAAGTGTAGTTCCTTATAGTGACGGTTGTTGTGAAGAGTGCTCTATAGTTACTGTTGTTGGGTAGGTGCTATATAGAGACTGTTGTTGGGTAGGTGCTCTATAGTGACTGTAGTTGGTTAGGTGCTCTATAGTGACTTGCTGTGCAGGTCACTATATACTCACTGTGGTGGGTGGGGTGCTCTATAGTGACTGCTGTTGGGTAAATGTTTCATAGTAACAGTTGTTGGGTGGGGTGCTCTATAGTGACTGTTTTTGGGTAGAGTGCTCTATAAGTGACTGTTGTTTGGTGGAATGCTCTATAGTGGCTATTGTTCTGTAGAGTGCTCTATAGTGAGTGCTGTTGGATACAGTGCTTTATAATTACTGTGGTTGGGTACAGTGCTCTATCGGTGACTGTTGTTTCATGGGGTTCTCTATATTGACTGTTGCTTGTTAGAGTGCTTTATAGTGACTCTGCTGGGTAGGATACTCTATAGTGAGCATTGTTGGGTATGAGCTCTATAGTGACTCTTGCTGGGTAGGGTGCTCTATAGTGACTGCTTTTGGTTAGGTGCAGTATAGTTACTGTTGTTGGTGTGGTGCTCTAAATTGATGGTTGTTTTGTAGGTGCTTTATAGTGAGTTGTTGGGTTGTATGCTTTATACTGACTGCTGTTTGGTGGAGTGCTCAATAGTGACTGTTGCTGGGTAGGGTGATCTACAGAGACTGTTGATGTGTAGGGTGTTCTATAGTGACTGTTGCTGGGTAGGGTGCTCTATAGTGATTGATTTTGTGTAGAATGCTTTATAGTGAATGTTGCATAGAGAGCTCTGTAGTTACAGTTGTTGGTGTGGTGCTCTGAACTGATGGTTATTGTGTAGGTGCTCCATAGTGACTGTTGTTGGGTAGGGTCCTCTATAGTGACTTCTGCTGTGTACAGTGTTCTACAGTGACTGTTATTGATTAGGTGCTTTATAGTGACTGATGTTGGGTAGAGTGCTCTATGGGTGAATGTTGTTGATTGGAGTGCTTTATGGTGACTGTTGCTGGGTAGGGTTCTCCATAGTGACTGTTGTTGGGTATGGTGCTCTATGTTGACTGTTGCTGGGTAGAGTGCTCTATAGTGTCTCTAGTTGGTAGGGTGCTCTATGGTGACTGTTGTTTATGATGCTCTAAAGTGACTGTTGCTGGGTGGGGTTCTCTATAATGACTATTGCTGTTTAAGTGCTGCATAGTGATTGTTCCTGGTTAAAATTCTCTACCATGACTGTTGTTGTGTAGGTGCTTTATAGTGAATGTTGCTATGTAGGGTGCTCTATAGTGACTCTTTTTGAGTAGGTAATAAATAGTGACTGTTGTTGGCGTGGTGATCTAAGCCAACAGTTGCTGGGTAGGTGCTCTATAGTGACTGTTGATGATTAGGGTGCTCTATACTGACTGTTATTGTGTGGCATGCTTTATAAAGACTTTCTGGGTAGAGTGGTCTAAAATAACTGATGTTTAGAGTTACTCTATAGTGACTGTTGTCACATGGGGTGCTTCTTATTGACTGTTGTTTGGTACTTGATCTATAGTGACTGTTGTTTGGTAGAGTGCTCCATAGAGTCTATTGTTGGGTATGGTGCACTATAGTGACTGTTCATAACTAGAGTTCTCTTTTGATACTGTTGTTGGTTAGAGGGCTCTACAGTGACTGTTGTTGGTTAGGCACTCTGCAGTGACTGTTTATAGTAGGGTACTATAAAGTACCTCCCCAACAACAGACACTACAAAGCACCATATGTAACAAGTCACTATAAAACACCTATTTCTCAGCAGTCAGTATAGAGCATCCTACACAGCAACAGTCACTATAAAAACCTTACACAACTATAGTCACTTACAACATCATAAACCAGTCAATATAGAACACTTTACCCAAAAACAGACAGTGTAGAGCGCCCTACAAAGCAACAGTTACTATAGAGAATCCAACCCAACAACATTCACTATACAGCACCCTACCCAACAACAGTCACTACAGAGAACTCCACCCAACAACAATCAGTATAGAGAACTCATTCAACAAGAGACCCTATAAGGCACCCTACCCAACAAGAGTAACTATAGAGCACTTCAGCCAACAACAGTCACTATAGGGCACTTCACCCAAAAAGAGTCTCTGTAGAGCACTTATGAAACAACAGTCACTATAGATCACCTACCCAACAACAGTCACTATACAGCCCTCTACACAAAAGCAGTCACTATAGAGCTGTTTACCAAACGAGAGTCATTATAGAGCACCCTACACAATAATAGACCTTAACTAGAACCCACTACCCAAAAACAGTTACTATAGAGCATCCTAACCACCAACAGACACTATAGAGCACTCCACCCAACAACAGTCACAATAGAGCACTCTACAAAGTAGTCACTATAGAACACTTTACCCAACAACAGTCACTTATAAAGCACTCTACCCAACAACAGTCAGTATAAATAACCCCACACAACAGCAGTCACTATAGAGCACTGTACTCAACAATCATTTCTATCGAGCACCCTACCAAACAACAATCACTATAACACACCTACCCAACAACAAACTCTATCTAAATCACTCTACCCAAAAACAGTCATTATAGAGCCCCCCACCCAGCAACAGTCAGCATTGAGCACCACACCCTAAAGAAGACACTATAGAACACTCCAACCAAGAAGAGTCACTGTAGTGCACACTATAAAACAACAGTTACTATAGAGCACCTTAACCAAAAACAGTCATTATAAAGCACATACCCAACAACAGTCACTATAAAGCACCCTTCCCAACAACAGTCTCTATAGATAATCTACACAACAGTAGTCAGTATAGATCAACCTCCCTGACATCAGGCACTGTAGAGAAACTACCCAACAACAGTCACTGTAGAGCTCTCTACCAAAAAGCAGTCATTATAGAGCACTGTACCAAAAAAGAGTAACTATACAATACCCTACCAAGAACAATCACTATAGAGCACTATACAAATCAACAGTCACTATAGAGCACCCTACCCAACAACAGTCACTATAGGGCACTCCAGAAGACAACAGTCACCATAGAGCAACCTACCCATCAACAGTTACTATAGGGCACACTATGCAACAAGAATTACTATAGATCACACTACCAACAACAGTAACTATAGAGGACTCCTCCTAACCACAGTCACGATAGAGCACCCAACACAAGAACAGTCATTTTTCTCTCAAGATGGCGTCATAGAAGCGACTCAGGATTGCAGCTCTCAGTGAAGGCGCAGAGGGTGAGTCCTAGCTGCATTCTCAAATGGACCTTTTTTGCCCACAGAGTGTTGAAAGTCCCAGATGTGGGAGAGACACAGGACGCTAGTAAAGCTGGCTAACACAGCCGGCTCATGTGGCCACTTCGGCCGGTGCCTCAGTGGGTCCTGGCATGAAACTCACTGGTCTGGGTGCCCTGTTAAACTGGCAATCTGAGAGTTGGAAGGGCAGATTGGCATGTCCATCTGATTGAACGGGACTTGGACAGTGAGCCAGACCAGGAGTTTCCTGGGAAGCGTGATCTGAGCAGGTGAAGTGGGCAGTGGCATGGGAGATTGCACGAATCCCAGTGCCCTATCGGCAGGCTACTGGGGCGCCAGTGAGAGAGTCAACATTTCAGCTTGCAGAGAGGGAGAAAGAGAGAGAGAGGATGGACTCTGAGGCAGGGAGCTGGGTGATCAGGCTCAGTGGGACCCACCCTCACGGGGACAAGCAGGGTGGCGACTGGAGGTGATTGGGGCTGAGAGTTTTGCTGCCGGTATCTAGGATGGTGCAGCCTGGTGAGGGAGGGGTGTTCACCATTGCTGATGCAATCCGCCCCTACTGAAGTACCACCCAGGGCTGATGCAGCCTGCCATTGCCATGGCAACCTGCCATAACAGAGAGACTCCGCCAGGAGGGGGGAGCACTCCACAGCAGAAGGGAGCCCAGCAGCAACAGGGCGGACCCACGCTAGCATGTCAGAGCCCTGGCAGGCAAATAGTGAATAGACTGCCACCTAGTGGGGCAGGACAGTGCAACAGATACTCATAAAGAAAGCCCCAACTCCCTGAGACAGAGCATATAGGGGGAAAAAAGAAATAGGGTGGTGTTTTATGAGTTCTATTGCAGCAGACATAAACAACCTCCCAACAACCCTGAATGAACAACGGAGCTCACAGCTCAGCACTGGAGCTCCTATAAAACACAGACCATCTCCTTAAGCAGCTCCCTGACCCCTGTATATCCAAAGAGTCACCCCAAAAAAGGACTAATCGGACTGACATTTGGTGGGCATCATTCTGAAACAAAGACAGCAGAAGAAGAAACTGGTATCATCCCTCACTGTTCCACAGCTGCTATAGGTATACTCCAGACAAGCAGGGCCTGGAGTGGACCTCAGCACTCATAGAGCAGAGGGGCTAGACCATTAGAAGGAAAACTAAGTAGCAGAAATACTTCATCATCAACAATCTCAGCATCCACACAGAGACCAAATTGAAAAATCAGCAACTACTAAGACGACAGGCGAATAAATCCATGAAGATGGGAAGAAACCAGCACAAAAAGGAGGAAAACACCCGAAACCGAAACACCTCACCTCCTACAAAGGACCAAAACTCCTCACCAGCAAGGAAACCAAGCTGGACAGAGAATGAGTGTGACGAAATGACGGAATCAGACTTCAGAAAGTGGATAATGAGAAACTTCATTGAGCTAAAAGAACATGTTCGAAATCAGTGCAAAGAAACTAAGAACCTTGAAAAAAGATTTGAAAAAAGATTCGAGGAATTGATAACAAGAACGGACAACTTAGAGAGGAATATGAATGAATTGAAGGAGCTGAAAAAAAAAAACACGAGAAATTCGTGAAGCATGCACAAGTTTCAACAGCCGAATTGACCAAGCAGAAGAAAGAATATCAGAAGTTGAAGATCAACTCAATGAAATAAAACGTGATACCAAGATTAAAGAAAAAAGCACAAAAAGGAATGAACAAAATCTCCAATAAATGTGGGACTATGTGAAGAGACCCAACCTACGTTTGATAGGTGTACCAGAATGTGATGAAGAGAATGAATCCAAGCTGGAAAACACTCTTCAGGATATTAGCCAGGAAAGTTTCCCCAACCTAGCAAGACAGGTCAATACTCAACTCCAGGAAATACAGAGAACACCACAAAGATACTCTGCAAGAAGAGCAACCCCAAGGCACATAATCGTCAGATTCACCAGGGTTGAAATGAAGGAGAAAATGCTAAGGGCAGCCAGAGAGAAAGGTCGGGTAACCCACAAAGGGAAACCCATCAGACTCACAGTAGTTCTCTCAGCAGAGACTCTACAAGCCAGAAGAGAGTGGGGGCCAATATACAACATCCTTAAAGAAAAGAACTTTCAACCCAGAATTTCATATCCAGCCAAACTGAGCTTCATAAGTGAAGGAAAAATAAAATCCTTCATGAACAAGCAAGTACTCAGAGATTTTGTCACCACTAGGCCTGCTTTACAAGAGCTCCTGAAAGAGGCACTACACATAGAAAGAAACAACCAGTACCAGCCATCTTAAAGCAAACCAAATGCTAAAGACCATCACCAAAATGAAGAATCTACATGAAACAACGTGCAAAACAGCCAGCTAGCCTCAAAATGGCAGTATCAAATTCACACATAACAATATTAACCCTAAATGTAAACGGGCTAAATGCACCAATCAAAAGACACAGACTGGCAAATTGGATAAAAAGCCAAAACTCATCGGTGTGCTTTATCCAGGAAACCCACCTCACACGCAAAGATACACAAAGGCTCAAAATAAAAGGATGGAGGAAGTTTTACCAAGCAAATGGAGAGCAAAAAAAAAAAGCAGGAGTTGCAATTCTCGTCTCTGATAAAATAGACCTTAAAGCAACAAAGATCAAAAGGGACAAAATAGGTCTTTACATAATGGTAAAAGGATCAATACAACAAGAAGAGCTAACGATTCTAAATATATATGGACCCAATGTAGGAGCACCCTGATATATAAGGCAAGTTCTTAATGACTTACAGAGACTTAGACTCCCACACAATAATAGTGGGAGACTTTAACACTCCACTGTCAATAGCAGACAGATCAACCAGACAGAAAATTAACAAGGATATCCAGGACTTGAACTCAGACCTGGAACAAGCAAACCTGTTAGACATTTACAGAACTCTCCACCCCAAATCCACAGAATATACATTCTTCTCAGCACCACATCACATCTACTCCAAAATTGACCACATAATTGGAAGTAAAGCACTCCTCAGCAAATGCAAAACAACTGAAATCATAACAAACAGTCTCTCAGACCATAGTGCAATCAAGTTAGAACTCAGAATTCAGAAAATAACTCAGAACCGCACAGCTTCATGGGAACTGAACAACTGGCTCTTGAATATTGATTGGATAAACAATAAAATGAAGGCAGAAATAAAGAAGTTCTTTGAAACCAACGAAAATGAAGACACAACGTATCAGAATCTCTGGGACACATATAAGCAGTCTGTAGAGGAAAATATATAGCAATAAGTGCCCACATGAGAAGAGTGGAGAGATCCAAAACTGACACCCTATCGTCAAAATTGAAAGAGCTAGAGGAGCAAGATCAAAAAAGCTCAAAACCCAGCCAAAGACAAGAAATAACTAAGATCAGAGCAGAACTGAAGGAGATAGAGACAAGAAAAGCCCTTCAAAAAATCAATAAATCTAAGAGCTGGTTTTTTGAAAGGATCAACAAAATAGACAGACCACTAGCCAGACAGATAAAAAGATAAGAGAGAACAACCAAATAGATGCAATAATAAACGATAATGGGGAAATCACCACAGATTCCACAGAAATTCAAACCATCATCAGAGAATACTACAAACAACTCTATGCACATAAACTAGTAAATCAGGAAGAAATGGATAAATTCCTGGACGCCTGTGTCCTTCCAAGCCTAAACCAGGAGGAAGCCAAAACTATGAATAGACCAATAACAAGGTCTGAAATTGAGGCAGCAATTAAGTGCCTACCACACAAACAAAGCCCAGGTCCAGATGGGTTGACAGCTGAATTCTACCAGACACACAAAGGATCTGGTACCATTTCTTCTGAAACTATTCCAAATAATTCAAAAAGAGGGAACCCTTCCCAAATCATTTTATGGACCAACATCATCCTGATACCAAAACCTGACAGAGACTCAACATGAAAAGAAAATTTCAGGCCAATATCCATGATGAACATAGATGCAAAAATCTTCAAGAAAATACTGGCAAACTGATTGTAACAGCACATTAAAAAACTTATCCATCATGATCCAGTAGGATTTATTCCGGGGATGCAAGGCTGGTTCAACATATGCAAGTCTATAAACGTAATTCACCACATAAACAGAAGCAAAAACAAAAATCACATGATTATCTCAATTGACACAGAGAAGGCATTTGACAAACTTCCACAGCCCTTTATGCTAAAAACCCTCAATAAACTTGGTATTGATGGAACATATCTCAAAGTAATAAAAGCTATTTACGACAAACCAACAGCCAATATCATACTTAATGGGCAAAAACTGGAGGCATTCCCTTTGAAATCTGGCACGAGACAAGGATGCCCCCTCTCACCACTCCTATTCAACATAGTACTGGAAGTTCTAGCCAGAGCAATCAGGCAAGAAAAGGAAATAAAGAATATTCAAATAGGAAAGGTGGAAGCCAAATGGTCTCTATTTGCAGACGACATGATAGTATACCTAGAAGACCCCATCACTTCAGCCCAAAAGCTCCTGCAACTGATAAACAACTTCAGCAAAGTCTCAGGATATAAAATCAATGTTCAAAAATCACAAGCATTCCTATACACCAATAACAGACTTAAAGAGAACCAAATCAAGAACGAACTGCCATTCACTATTGCTACAAAGAAAATAAAATACCTAGGAATACAACTCACAAGGAATGTAAGGGACCTCTTTAAGAAAAACTACAAACCACTGCTCAAGGAAATAAGAGAGGACACAAACAGATGGAGAAACATTCCATGTTCATGGTTAGAAAGAATCAATATCGTGAAAATGGCTATACTGCCCAAAGTAATTTACACAATCAATGCTATCCCCATCAAACTACTATTGAATTTCTTCACAGAACTGGAAAAAACCACCATGAATTTCATATGGAACCAAAAGAGAGCCTGCATAGCCAAGTCAATTCTAAGCAAAAAGAACACAGCAGGAGGCATCACGCTACCGACTTCAAACTATACTACAAGGCTACAGTAATCAAAACAGCATGGTACTGGTACCAAAACAGAGATATAGACCAATGGAACAGAACTGAAGCATCGGAGGCAACACAACATATCTACAATCTTATTATCTTTGATAAACCAGACAAAAAAAAACAATGGGGAAAGGATTCCCTATTTAATAAATGGTGTTGGGAAAACTGGCTAGCCATGTGCACAAAGCAGAAACTGGACCCCTTCCTGACACCTTACACTAAAATTAACTCCAGATGGATTAAAGACTTAAACGTAAGACCTGACACCATTAAAATCCTAGAAGAAAATCTAGGCAAAACCATTCAGGACATAGTAGGCAAGGACTTCATGAATAAAACACCAAAAGCATTGGCAACAAAAGCCAAAATAGACAAATGGGACCTAATCAAACTCCACAGTTTCTGCACGGCAAAAGAAAGTCACGAGAGTGAATCAGCAACCATCAAAATGGGAAAAAATCTTTGCAGTTTACACATCTGACAAAGGGCTGATATCCAGAATTTGCAAGGAACTCAAACAGATTTACAGGGAAAAAAAACAAACAAGCCCATTTAAAAATGGGCAAAGGCAAAGTAATTTACACATTCAATGCTATCGCCATCAAACTACCATTGAATTTCTTCATAGAACTGGAAAAAACCACCATGAATTTCATATGGAACCAAAAAAGAGCCCGCATAGCCAAGTCAATTCTAAGCAAAAAGAACACAGCGGGAGGCATCACGCTACCAGACTTCAAACTATACTACAAGGCTACAGTAATCAAAACAGCATGGTACTGGTACCAAAACAGAGATATAGACCAATGGAACAGAACAGAAACATCAGAGGCAACACAACATATCTACAACCATATCATCTTTGATAAACCAGACAAAAACAGGCAATGGGGAAAGGATTCCCTATTTAATAAATGGTGTTGGGAAAACTGGCTAGCCATGTGCAGAAAGCAGAAACTGGACCCCTTCCTGACACCTTACACTAAAATTAACTCCAGATGGATTAAAGACTTAAATGTAAGACCTGACACCATAAAAACCCTAGAAGAAAATCTAGGCAAAACCGTTCAGGACATAGGAGTAGGCAAGGACTTCATGAACAAAACTCCCAAAGCATTGGCAACAAAAGCCAAAATAGACAAATGGGACCTAATCAAACTCCACAGCTTCTGCACGGCAAAAGAAACAGTCACTAGAGTGAATCGACAACCATCAGAATGGGAAAAAATCTTTGCAGTTTACGCATCAGACAAAGGGCTGATATCCAGAATTTACAAAGAACTCAAACAGACTTACAGAAAAAAAACACACAAGCCCATTCAAAAATGGGCAAAGGATATGAACAGACCCTTTACAAAAGAAGACATACATGAGGCCAACAAACATATGAAAAAGTGCTCATCATCATTGGTCATTAGAGAGATGCAAATCAAAACCACATTGAGATATCATCTCACACCAGTTAGAATGGCGATCATTAAAAAGTCTGGAGACAGCAGATGCTGGAGAGGATGTGGAGAAATAGGAACACTCTTACACTGTTGGTGGGAGTGTAAATTAGTTCAACCATTGTGGAAGACAGTGTGGCGATTCCTCAGGGACCTAGAAATAGAAATTCCATTTGACCCAGCAATCCCATTACTGGGTATCTATCCAAAAGACTGTGAATCGTTCTACTATAAGGACACATGCACACGAATGTTCATTGCAGCACTGTTTACAATAGCAAAGACCTGGAACCAACCCAAATGCCCATCGATGATAGACTGGACTGGGAAAATGTGGCACATATACACCATGGAATATTATGCAGCAATCAGAAATGATGAGTTTGTGTCCTTTGTAGGGACATGGATGAATCTGGAGAACATCATTCTCAGCAAACTGACACAAGAACAGAAAAAGAAATACCGCATATACTCACTCATAGGCGGGTGAGAAAAATGAGAACACATGGACACAGAGAGGCGGTCTACTATACACTGGGGACTGTTGGGGGAAATGGGGGAGGGACAGCGGGGGGGGCTAGGGGGGATAGCCTGGGGATGAATACCAAGTGTGGGTGAGGGGGAGGAAGGCAGCAAAACACACTGCCCTGTGTGTACCTATGCAACTATCTTGCACGTTCTGCACATGTACCCCCAAACCTATAATGCAATAAAAATTAAAAAAAAAAATGGGCAAAGGATATGAACAGACACTTTACCAAAGAAGACATACATGAGGCCAACAAACACATGAAAAAATGCTCATCATCACTGGTCATTAGAGAGATGCAAATCAAAACCACATTGAGATACCATCTCACGCCAGTTAGAATGGCGATCATTAAAAAATCTGGAGACAGCAGATGCTGGAGAGGATGTGGAGAAATAGTAACACTCTTACACTGTTGGCGGAAGTGTAAATTAGTTTAACCATCGTGGAAGACAGTGTGGCGATTCCTCAGGGACCTAGAAATAGAAATTCCATTTGACCCAGCAATTCCATTACTGGGTATATATCCAAAGGACTATAAATCGTTCTATTATTAGGACACATGCACACAAATGTTCATTGCAGCACTGTTTACAATAGCAAAGAACTGGAATCAACCCAAATGCCCAACGATGATAGACTAAACTGGGAAAATGTGGCACATATACACCGTGGAATATTATGCAACAATCAAAAATGATGAGTTTGTGTCCTTTGTAAGGACATGGATGGATCTGGAGAACATCATTCTCAGCAAACTGACACAAGAACAGAAAAAGAAATACCGCATATACTCACTCATAGGTGGGTGAGAAAAATGAGAACACATGGACACAGAGAGGTGGTCTACTATACACTGGGGTCTATTGGGGGAATGGGGGAGGGACAGCGGGGGGGCTGGGGAGGGATAGCCTGGGGATGAATGCCAAGTGTGGGTGAAGGGGAGGAAGGCAGCAAAACACTCTGCCATGTGTGTACCTATGCAACTATCTTGCACGTTCTGCACATGTACCCCAAAACCTGTAATGCAATAAAAATTCAAAAAAAACAGTCATTTTAAAGTACCTACTCAAGAACAGTCACTATGGAGCATGCTACTTAGCAACAGTCATTATAGAGCACATCACCCTGCTACAATCACTAGACAACACCATAAACAGCAACAGTCACAATTGAGCACCCTACCAGCAACAGTCACTATACAGCATCCTACCTAACAGTCACTATGGAGCACCTACTGAACTACAGTCACTATAGAGCACCTATCCAACAAGAGTCACTATAGAGGACCTACCCAAAGAAACTCAATACAGAGCATTCTAACCAACAACACTCCGTATAGAGCACCTTCCAATAAACAGTCACAATAGGGCTTTCTATCCATCAACAGTCACTATAAAGAACTCTACAAAAGAGTCACTATAGAACAACCTACCCAAAAGCAGTCACTATACAGCACTCTACCCAACAACCGTCACTATAGAGCACCATACCCAACAACAGTCACTATAGAGCTCTCCTCAAAACTGCAGTCATTGTAGAACACCCTAAGCTACAACAGTCACTATAGACCACTTACCCAACAACAGTTACTTAGAGCACCCCATTTAGTAACAGTCACTATACATCATTCTCCCAAGCAACCGTCACTATAGAGCACTTTGCTGAACAACAGTCACTATAGAGATTCCTACCAACAACTCTCAATATAAAGCACATACCCAACAACAGTCACTATAGAGCACTCTACTGCACAACATTTACTATAGAGCACCATACCCTACAAGTAAATATGGAGTCCTCTACTTGGCAACTGTCATACATAGCACCTACCCAATAAAAGTCACTACAGAGCACCCTACCCAGCAACAGTCACTATCGAGCACCCCACCCAACAACAGTCACTGTAGATTACCTACCGAACAACAGTCACAATATAAAACCCTGCACAACATCTTTCAGTAAAGAGCACCCCACCCAAAAACAGTCACTTTTGAGTACCTACCCAACAAGTCACTAAACAGCACTTTACCCAGCAACAGTCACTATAGAGCACTTCACCCAGCAATAGTCACTATAGAGCATTCTACTTAGCAACAGTCAGTATAGAGCACCCTACTTAACAGCAATCACCATAGAGCACCACAACAATAACAGTCACTGTAGAGCACCCTACTGAACAATAGTCACTATAGAACACTCCACCCAGCAACATTCACCACAGAGGACCCTACCAAGCACCAGTCATTATAGAGCACCGTACCCAGCAACAGTTACTCTAGAGCATCCTACACAACAACAGTCAAAATAGAGAACTCCACACAACATCAGTAACTATAAAGCACCTTACTCCATGACAGTCACTATGTAGAGCACTCCACCCAAAAATTACTATAGAGCACACTACAAAACAACACTCACTATAGAGCACCCTACCAAACAACAGTCACTATTTAGAGCACTGTACTTATGAATAGTCACTATAGAGCACCCCAGCCAGCAACAGTCACTATCTAGAGCACTCTACCCAACAATATTCACTATAGAGCACCACACCTAGCAACTGTCAGTATAGAGCATTCCACCATATAACAGTCACCATACAGCTTCGTACTTAACAACAGTCACTATAGATCCATCTACACAACAACAGTCACTATGAAGAACCCTACCCAGCAACCATCAGCCCTCCAACCAACAACAGTCACTATAGAGAATCTACACAACAACTGAAACTATATGGAACTCTACCCAACAAGTTATTATAGAGCATTGTATCCAACAACAGTCACTATAGCGCACCCTACCAAAGAACAGTCACTATAAAGGACCTACTTAACAACAGTCACCATAGAGCACCCGACCCAACAACAGTCACTATAGAGCATTCTACCCAACCACAGTCACTATAGGGCAGTCTGCACAGCAACAGTCAGTATAGAAAAATCCACTGAACAGCAGTCACGTATACAGCACTCTACCCAACAACAGTCACTATAGAGCACCTCAAACCAACAACAGTTAGTATAAAGCACCGTACCCAAGAAGAGTCATTTTAAAGCATCCTATCCAACAACAGTCACTATCAGGCACCTACCCAAAAACCATTATTATATAGCACCTACCCAACCACAGTCACTATAGAGCACCCTACCCAACAACTGTCACTACAGTAGACTCTCTAAACAACCATCACTATAGAACATTCTACACAACAACAGTCACCATAGACAACTCCACCCCATAACAGTCACCTAAAGAGCACTGTAAACAACAACAGTCATTATAGAGCACCCCAACCAAGTACAGTCACTATAGATCACCTATGCAATAACAATCACTATAGATCCCACTACCGAGTAACCATCACTATAGGGCACACACCCAACAACCGCCACTATAGAGTTCTCTACTCAGCAATAGTCACCATAGAGTACCTCGCACAACAATAGTCAGTAAAGAGCATGCTACCCAGCAACAGTAACTATAGTGCACCTTTTCAACAAAAAGTCACTATAAAGCACCCTATGCAAAAACAGTCACTATAGAGCACCCTACCCAACAACAGTCGCTGAATAGCACCCTACAAAAGTCACTATAAAACCCCCTTTCCAACAATCACTATAAAGCACACTACCAACAACAGTCATTATAGAACACCCTATTAAACAACAGTCACTATCTATAGCACTCTACCCCACAATAGTCACTATAGAGCACGCTACCCATCAAGTCAGTATAGAGCACCTACCAATCAAAAGTCACTATAAAGCATTCTGTGCAACAACAGTAACTGTAAAGCACCCTGCCCAGCACCACTTATTATAGAGCACCCTCCAAAACAACAGTCACTAGAGAGCACTCTACACTATTGTTCTTGCTTAGGGTACTCTATATTGACTGTTGTGTAGAGTGCTTTATAGTGACTCTTGTTGGGTAGGGTTCTCTAAACTGACTCTTGTTGGGTAGGGTGCTTTATAGTGACTGTTGTTGGGTTGGGTATTCTATATTTACTGTTGTTTGGTAGAGTGCTCTAGATATTGACTGTTGGGGATGTGCTCTATAGTGACAGTTGTTGTGTAGATTGCTCTATAGCGACTGTTTTTGGGTAGGTGCTGTATAGTGACTGTTGCTGGGTAGGGTGCTCTATACTGACTGTTGTCGGGTAGGTGCTCTATAGTGACTGTTGTTGGATGGGGTGCTCTATGGTGATTCTTGCTGTGTAGAGTACCCCATACTGACTGTTGTTAGGTAGGTGCTTTATATTGACTGTGGTTCAGTATGTGTTCTATAGTGACAGTTGCTGGGTAGGCTGCTTTATAGTTACTGTTTTGGTTTAGAGTGTTTTATAGTGACATAGGGTGCTCTATAGATACTGTTGTTGAGTAGCGAGCTTTATAGTGACTGTTGCTAAGTAGGGTGCTTTATAGTGACTGCTGTTGTGTGGGGTGCTTTATAGTGACTGTTGTTGTGTGGGGTGTTCTATAGTGACTGATATTTGCTAGGTTATTTACACTGACTATTGTTGGGTATATTTATCTATAGAGACTGTTTTTGGGTGGGTTGCTCTATAATGGCTGTCGCTGAGTGGGATGCTCTATAGAAACTGTTGTTGCATATAGTGCTCTAGATAGTGACTGTTGTTATATAGGGTCCTCTGTAGTGACTGTTTTTGGGTAGAATGTTCTATAGTGACTGTTTTTGGGTAGAGTGCTCTGTAGTGACTGTTGTTTGGTAGGGTGCTCTATAATGACTGTTTTTGGGTTGGTGCTCTATAGTGACTGTTTTTTGGTATGGTGCTCTTTTGTTACTGTTATTGGGTACTGTGCTTTATAGTAACTGTTTCTGGGTAGAATGCTCTATAGTGACTGTTTTTCAGTAGATGCTCTATAGTGATGTTTTTGTGTAGGTACTTTATAGTGACTGTTGTTCCCTAGGTTCTCTATAGTGATGGTTGTTGGGTAGATGCTCTATAGTGACTGCTGTTTGTCAGGAGGCTCTATAACTACTATTGATGGCAGGGTGATTTATAGTGAATGTTGTTGGGTAGGGTGCTCTGTAGTGACTGTTTTGGGTAGGGTGCTCCATCGTGACTGTTGCTAGGTTGGGTGCTCTATAGTGACTGTTGTTGGGTAAAGGGCTCTATACTTACTTTAGTTGGGTAGATGCTCTATAGTGACTCTTGTAGTGTAGGCGCTCTATAGTGTCTGTTGTTGGCAAAAGAGCTCTATAGTGACTGTTGTTGGGTAGAGACTTCTATAGTGACTCTTGCTGTGTAGAGTGCTCAATAGTGACTGCTGTTGGGTCAAGGGTTCTATAGTGACTGTTCTGTGGAATGATCTATAGTGACTGCTGTTTTGTAGGGTGCTCTATAGTTACTGTTGTTTGGTGAGGTTCTTTATTGCGACTGTTTTTGGGTAGGGTGCTCTATAGTGACTGCTGTATGGAAGGTGCCCTATAGTGACTGTTATTGGGTGAAATGCTCTATACTGACTGTAGTTGGGTATAAGCTCTATAATGTTTTATTATTGTAGGGTGCTCTATAGTGATTGTTGTCTGATGGAGTGCTCTGTAGTGACTGTTACTGCATAGGGTACTGTATAGTCACTCTTGATGGGTAGATGCTCTATACTGACTGTTAAGTAAAGTGCTTTTTAGTGACTCTAATTGGTAGGGTGTTCTATAGTGACTTTGTGCGGTGTGTTCTCTGTGCTTTGTGTGTTTGTGGTAAGTGGCGTGCCTGTGTGAGGTGTCTGCATTGCAGAATTTGTGTGTGGTGAGTGTTGTGTGTCTGTTTAAAATGTATTTACTGCATAGTGTGTGGTCATTCGTGTGTCTGTGTGAGGTTTCTTCAACTTGGTGTGTGTGAGTCATGAGTGGTTTGTGTTTGAGGCGTGTACACTCTGAAGTGTGTGTGTGTTGACTCCTTTGGATCTGTGTGAGTTGTATGAATGGCAAAGTATGGGCTTGGTGAGTGGTGTGTGCCTGTGTGAGGTGTAGGCACTGTGGAATGTGTGTGGTGAGTGTTTTTTGTCCGTGTGTGGCATGTTTACTGTGCAGTGTGTGTGGTCAATTTTATGTCAGTTTGAAGTGTCTTCATTGTAAAGTGTGTGTGTCGTGAGTAGTGGATGCTGTGTGAGCTTGGTGCACTGTGAGGAAAGTGTGTGTTGTATGACTTGTGTCTGTGTGAGGTTTTTGCACTTTGCATAGTATGGGTAAAGTGAGTGGTGTGTATTTGTGTGAGGTTTGTGTATTGAGGACTGAGTGTGTGGAGAATCTTTTGTGTCTTTGTGAGGTGTGTGCACTGTGTAGTGTGTGTCTATGGTGAGTGGTGTGTGTTTGGGTTAGGGGTGTGCACAGGCTGTGTGTGTGTTTGTGTGGTTTGTGGTGTGTTTCTGTATGTGGTGTGTGCATCAAGGAGTGTATGTGTGGTCAGTGGTGTGTGTTTTGTAAGGTTTGTGTGCACTGTGCAGTGTGTGTTTGTGGTGAGTGGTGTGCCTGTGTGAGGTGTCTGCACTGTGGAATGTGTTTGTGGTGAGTGGTGTGCCTGTGTGAGATGTCTGCACTGTGGAATGTGTGTGTAGTGACTGTTTTGTGTTTTTGTGAGGTGTGTTTACTGTGGAGTGTGTGTGGTCAGTCTTGCATCTGTGTGAGGTGTCTTCATTGTAAAGTGTGTGTCTCGTGAATAGTGTGTGTCTGTTTGAGCTGTGTGCACTGTGGAGTGTGTGTATGGTGAGTGCTGTGTGCTTGTGTGAGGTGTGTGTATTTTGGAGTGTGTGTGTATAATGAATGCTTTGTGTCAGTGTGAGGTGTGTGCACAGTGTAGTGTGTGTGTTCTACAGTGTATGCTTGTGTGAGGTGTGTGCACTGCACAGTGTTTGTCCATGTAAAATATGTGCACTGAGTGTGTTTGCTGAGAGTGTATGGTGACTGGTGTGTGACAGTGTGAGGTGTCTGTATTGTGGATATGGTGTCAGGTGATAAGTGTTTTTCTGTGTGATGTGTATGCATTGTGATGTGTGTTTGTGGAGTTTGAGTGGTGCATGCTGTTTGTCTCTGTCAAATGTGTGTACTCTGTAGTTTGTGAGTGTAATGAGTGGTGAATGTCTTAGGTGTGTGCACTGTGGGTTGTGTGTGGATTGTGTGGAGTTCATGTTGTGTCTCTGTGTAAAGTGTGTAAACTGTTGATGGTGTGTGTGGTGAGTGGTGTCTATGCATGAGGTGTGTGCACTGTGGAGTGTGTGTGTGAGTTGTATGTGTCTGTTGATGTATGTGCAATGTGGAGTGTGTGTGGTGAGTTTTGTGCCTGTGTGAGGTTTGTGCTATGTAAAGCATGTGCATGAAGTGTGTGTATTAAGTGGTGTGTGTCTGTGTGGGGTGTATGCAGTGGAGTTTGTGTGGAGTGTGCGTGGTGAGTGGTGTTTGTGTGGAGTGTCTGCACGTTGGATTGTGAGTGCAGTGGGTGGTGTGTGTCTGTGTGAGGTGAGTGCACTTTGCAGTGTGTGTGATAAGTGATATGTCTGTGTTTGATGTCTGCAGAGTGGATTGTGTTTTGGTGAGTGGTGTGTGTCTGTGTGAGGTGTATGCACTGTGTAGTGTGTGTGTATGTTGAGTGGTGTGTGTTTTGGTGATGTGAGTGTACTGTGCAGTTTTCATGTGTTTTTGTGGTGAGTGGTGCGTGGTGTGTGTCTGTGAGGTGTGTTTACTCTGTAATGTGTGTTGTCAGTGTTGTGTCTATGTGAGGTAACTTCACTGTAGTGTGTTGTGAGTAGTGTGTGTCTGAGCTGTGTGCACTGTGGACTGTGTGTGTATGGTGAGTGATTTGTGTCTGTGAGAGATTTGTGCACTGTGTAGTGTGTGTGTGTTATATGGTGTGTGCTTGTGTGAGGTGTGTGCACTGTGCAGTGTGTGTTCTGAGTGGTATGTCAGTGTAAAATGTGTGTACTGAATGTGTGTGGTTGTTGGTGTGTAACAGTGTAAAATGTCTGCATTCTGAATAAGGTGTCAGGTAATAAGTGTTTGTGTCTGTGACGTGTATGCATTGTGGGGTGTGTTTGTGGAGTTTGTGTGGTGTGTGCTGTCCATCTCTGTTAAATGTGTGTACACTGGAGTTTGTGTGAGTGTGGTCAGTGGTGGATGTCTGAGGTATGTGCACTGTGGATTGTGTGTGGAGATCATAATGGGTCTGTGTAAGGTGTGTGCACTGTGGAGAGTGTGTGTGTTGTGAGCTGTGTTTATGCATGATGTGTGTGCACTGTGAAGTGTGTGTATGAGAGGTGTGTGCCTGTGTGAGGTGTGTGCACTGTGTAGTATGTATGTTATAAATGGTGTGTGTTTGTGTGAGATCATGCACAGTGCAGTATGAGTGTGCAGTATGTGTGGTAAGTGGTGTGTGTCTGTGCTAGGTGTCTGCACTCTCGATGTATGTGTTGAGTGGTTTGTGTCCATGTGAAATGTGTGCACTGTGCTGTTTCTTGTGTTTGTGTGTTTAGTGGCGTGTGTCTGTGTGAGGTGTGTGCACTGTGCTGTTTGTGTGTTTAGTGATGTGTGTCTTTTTGTTGTTTGTGTACAGTGGAGTGTGTGTGAACTGTGATTGGTGAGTGGTGTGTCTGTGGAGTGTGTGAACATTGAATTGTGTCTGTGGTGACTGGTGTGTGTCTGTTAGGTGAGTGCACTGTGTAGTGTGTGTGGTGATTCATATGTCTGTGTTTGGTTTCTGCCCTGTGAATTGTGTGTTTGGCGTGTATTGTCTCTCTGTATGCAATGTGTGCACTGTGTAGTGTGTGTCTATGATGAGTGGCGATTGTTTGGGTTAGAATTGTGCACAGTACAGTGTATATGTTTCTGTGGTGTGTGTCTTTGTGCAGCGTGTGCACTGTGGAGTGTGTGTGGTCACAGATGTGTGTCTGTGTCAGGTTTTTGCACTGTGGAGTGTGAATTTGTGGTGAGTGGTGTACCTGTTTGAGGTGTCTTCAATGTGGAATGTGCCTGTGGTGAGTGTTCTTTGTCTCTGTTAGGTGTGTTAACCATATAGTGTTGTGGTTAGTAGTGTTTCTGTATGAGGTGTCTTCACAATGGAGTGTGTGTGTCGTGAGTGGTGTGTGGCTGTGTGAGATGTGTGCAGTGTGGAGTGTGTGTGGTGAATGGTGTGTGTCATTGTGAGGTGTGTGCACTGTGTAGTATCAATGGCTGAAAAGTTGTGTGTGTCTCTATGAGGTGTGTACACTGGAGTGTGTGATAAGTGGTGTGTGTTTGTGTGAATCGTGTGCAATGTAGAGAGTGTCTGTGTTTAGTTTTGTGTCTGTGTGATGTTTTTGCTATGTGGAGTGTGTGCATAAAGTGTGTGCATTAAGTACTGTGTGTCTGTGTAAGGTGTATGCACAGTAAAAAGTGTGTGGTGAGTGGTGTGTGACTGTGTGAAGTGTAAGCACTTTGGATTGTGTGTGCAGTGGGTGGTGTGTGACTGTGTGAAGTGTAAGCACTTTGGATTGTGTGTGCAGTGGGTGGTGTGTGTCTGTGTGAGGTGAGTGCACTGTTTAGTGTGTGTAGTAAGTGTTATGCTTGTGTTAGGTGTCTGAACTGTGGAGTGTGTGTTTGGTGAGTATTGTCTGTGTGTAGTGTGTGCACTATGTAGTGGGTGTATAATGAGTGGTGTGTGTCTGTGTGAGTTGTGTGCAATGTGCAGTTTGTGTTTGTTTGGTCAGTGGTGTGTATCTGTGTGAGGTGTCTGCCCTGTGGAATGTGTGTTTTGTCATGGATGTGTGTCTTTGTGAGGTGTGTTCACTGTGCAGTGTGTGTTTGTGGTGATTGTTGTGCCTGTGTGAGGTGTCTCCACTGCACAATGTGTCTATTTTGTTTGACTGTGTGAAATGTATTTACTGTGTAGTGTGTGTCATCAGTCGTGTGTCTGTGTAAAATTTCTTCAATGTGGAGTGTGTATCGTGAGTCTTGTGTGTATGAGCTGTGTGCACAATGGTGTGTGTGGTGACTGATTTGGTTTGTGTTAGTTGTGTAAACTGTGGAGTTTTTGTGTGTGGTGTGTCTGAGTAAAATATGTGCACTGTATAATGTTATGTGTGTGGTAAGTAGTGTGTGTGATTTTGTGCACTCTGATCTGTGAGTGGTGCTTGCTTTTTAAGGTGTGTGCACTGTAGAGTATGTGTGTGGAGTGTGTTTGGTGACTGGTGTGTAACTGTGAGGTGTATTCACTTTGGACTGTTTGTGTGGAGAGTGGTGTGTGCCTGTGTGAGGTGTGTGCACAGTGTAGTATGTGTGTAATAAGTGGTGTGTTTCTGTGTGTGATATATGCACCATGGAGTGAGAGTGTGCAGTGTGTGTGGTAAGTGGTTTGTGTCTGTGCTTGGTGTCTGCACTCTGAAGTGTGTGTGTGGCATATGTGTCTGTGTGAGTTGTGTGCACTGTGGAGAGTGTATATGTGATAAGTGTGTCTGTGTGAGGTGTGTGCACAGTGGAGTGTGTGTCTGCTGATTGGTGAGTGTCCCTGTGAGGTGTGTGCACTGTGGAGTGTGTGTGGTGAGTGGTGTATGTCTGTTTGAGGTGTGTGCACTGTAAGGGGTGTGTGTGGTGAGGACTTGTGTCTGTGTGAGGTTTTTGCACTGTGCAGTGTGTGTGCTGTCAGTGGTGTGTGTCTGTGTGAGTTTTATGCACTGAGGACTGTGTGTGTGGTAAATCTTGTGTGTCAATGTAAGACGTGTGCACTGTGTAGTGTGTGTGTATGGTGAGTAATGTGTGTTTATGTTAGGTGTGTGCCCAGTGCAGTGTGTTTGATGTGTGTTTTTTTGGTGTGTGGCTGTGTGTTGTGTGCACTGTGGAATATGTGTGTGGTCAGAGGTGTGTGTCTCTGTCAGGTTTGTGAACTCTGAAGTGTGTGTTTGTGATGAGTGGTGTGCCTGTGTGAGGTGTCTGCACAGTGCAATGTGTGTGGTGAGTGTTCTGTGTCTCTTTTAGGTGTGTTCACTGTGTAGTGTGGGTGGTCAGTAATGTTTGTGTATGAGGTTTTTTCACTGTGAATTGTGTGTTTCATGAGTGGTGTGTGTCTGTGTGATGTGTGTGCATTGTGGTGTGTGATTGTGGATTTTGTGTTGTGCATGCTGTGTGTCTCTCTGAGGTCTGTGTACTGTGGAGTGTGTGTGATTGTGGTGAGTGGTGTATGTTTGAGGTGTGTGCACTGTGGATATTGTGGAGTGTGTGGAGTGCATGGTGTGTTACTGTGAAAGGTGTGTGCACTGTGGAGAGTGTGTGAAGAGTGGTGTGTGTTTGTGGAAGGTATTTGCACTGTGAAGAGTGTGTGTTGAGTTTGTGTCTGTGTGAGGTTTATGCTATGTGAAGTGTGTGAATGAAGTGTGTGTATAAAGTGGTGTGTGTCTGTGTGGGATGTATGCACAGTGGAGTTTGTGTGGTGTGTGCGTGGTGAGTGGTGTTTGTGTGAAGTGTCTGCACGTTGGATTGTGAGTGCAGTGGGTGGTGTGTGTCTGTGAGAGGTGAGTGCACTTTGCAGTGTGTGTGGTAAGTGATATGTCTGTGTTTGATATCTGCAGAGAGGATTGTGATTTTGATGAGTGGAGTGTGTATGTGTGAGTTGTGTGAACTATGGAGTGTGTGTGTGGTCAATGGCCTGTGTCTTTGTGAGGTGTGTTCACTGTGCAGTGTGTGTTTGTATTGAGTGGTGAGCCTGTGTGAGGTGTCTGCACTGTAGAATATGTTTGTGTTGAGTGTTGTGTTTCTGTGTAAAATGTATTTACTCCGTAGTGTGTTGGTCAGTCATGTGTCTGTATGGTTTCTTCAATGTGGAGTGTGTATTTCGTGAGTCGTGGGTGTGTGAGGTTTGTGCACTCTGGGGTGTATATGGTGAAGACTGTGTTTCTGTTTGAGCTGTGTGAACTGTGGAGTGTGTCTTTGTTGAGTGGTGAGTTTCTGTGTAAAATGTGTGCACTGTGCAGTGTTATGTGCTTTGTGACCGGTGTGTCTGTGTGAGTTTTGTGCACTCTTTAATATGTGAGTGGTGCGTGTCTGTTTAAGGTGTGTGTATTGTAAAGTATGTATGTGGAGTGTGGGTGGTGACTGGTGTGTAACTGTGTGTGTGAGGTGTCTACACTGTGAAATGTGTTTGTGGTGAGTGGTGTTTGCCTGTGTGAGGTGTGTGTACTGTGTAGTATATGTGTGATGAGTGTCATATCTCCGTGTTAGAAGCATGCATTATAAAATGTGAGTGTGCATTGTGTGTTGAAAGTTGTGTGTCTGTGTGAGGTGTGTGCACATTGGAGGGTGTGTGCATGGTAAGTGGTGTGTCTGCATGAGTTGTGTGCATGGTGGAGTGTGTGTGTGCCAATTGGTGTTGGTCAATGTGAGGCTTGTGCAATGTGGAGTGTGTGTGGTGAATCTTGTGTGTCTGTGTGAGGTGTGTGCACTGTGCAGTGTGTGCATGGAGAGTGGCGTGTGTTTGGGTTAGGTGTGCACACAGTGCAGTATGTTTATTTGGTGTGCATTGTGTGACTGGAGTTTCTGCACTTTGAATTTTTTGAGCAGTGATTAGTGTGTATCTCTGTGAGGTGAGAGCACTGCATACTGTGTTTGGTGAGTGGTATGTCTGTGTTAGGTTTCTACACTGTGGAGTGTGTGTTTGGTGTGTATTTTCTCTCTGTGTGTGGTGCATGCACTGCGTAGTGTGTGAGTATGCTGAGTGGTGTGTGTTTGTGTGAGGTGTGTGCACAGTGCAGTTTGTGTGTGCTTGTGTGGTGAGTGGTGTGTTTCTGTGTAAGGTGTGCACACTGTACAGTGTGTTTTTCTGGTGAGTCATGTGCCTGTGTGAGGTGTCTTCACAGCGGATAGTTTGTGTGGTGCATGATGTGTGTCTGTTTGATGTGCGTTTACTATGTAGTGTGTGTATGGTGAGTTCTGTGTGTCTGTGTGAGGTGTCTTCAGTGTAAAGTGTGTGTCATAAGTAGTGTGTGTTTGAGGTGTGTGCACAGTTAAGTGTGTGCATATGGTGAGTGCTGTGTGTCTGTGTGAGGTGTGAGCACTGTGGAGTCTCTGTGTATGGTACATGTTGTGGGTATGTGTGAGGTGTGTGCACTGTGTAGTGTGTTTATTCTACATTGCATGTTTGTGTGTGGTGTGTGCACTGTGGAGTGTGTGTGCTGAGTGGTGTGTGTTTGTGTGTAATTTGTGCAGTGGGTGTGTGTGTCAAGTGTGTGTGGTGACTGCTCTGTGACAGTGTGAGGTGTCTGCATTGTGAAAGAGCAGTCAGGTGATTGGTGTTTATCTGTGTGATGTGTGTACATTGTAGTGTGTACTTGTGGAGTTTGTGTAGTGCATGTTGTGATTCTCTGTGAGGTGTGTGTACTCTGGAGTGTGTGTGAGTGTGTTGCATGGTGCATGTCTGAGCTATGTGCACTGTGGATTTTGTGTGGAGTGTTTTTAGTGCATGGGGTGATTTGTGAAATATGTATGCACTATGGAGGGTGTGTGTGGTGAGTTGTGTGTACGTGTGAGGTGTCTGCACTGTGGAGTGTGTTTGTCATGGGTGGTGTGTGTCTGTGTGAGGTGTGTGCACTGTGGAGAGTGTGTGTGTTGAGTTTTGTGCCTGTGTGAGCTCTGTGCTATGTGGAATTTGAGTGTGAAGTGTGTGTATTAAGTGGTGTGTGTCTGTGTGAGTTGTATGCACAGTGGAGTGTGTGTGAAGGGTGTTTGGTGAGTTTTGTGTGTCTGCGTGAATTGTATTCACTTTGGATTTTGTGTGCAGTGGATGGTATGTTTTAGTGTGAGGTGAGCACACTCTGTAGTGTGTACAGTAAGTCTTATGCCTGTGTTTGGTGTCTGCACTGTAGATTGTGTGTTCGGTGAGTGCTGTGTGTCTGTGTGAGGTGTGTGCACGGTGTAGTGTGTGTGTATAATGAGTGATGTGTGTTTGTGTGAGATGTGTGCACTGTGCAGTCTGTGTGTGTTTGTGTGGTGAGTGGTGTGTGTCTGTGTAAGGAGTGTGTGCTGTGGAGTGTGTGTGGTCAGTGGTGTGTGTCTCTTTGAGGTGTTTTCACTGTGCAGTGTGTGTTTGTAATGAGTCTAGTGCCTATGTGAGGTGTCCACACTATGGAATGTGTGTGGTGTTGTGTGCCTGTGTTTCTGTTGTTGGGTTAAATGCTCTATAGTGACTGCTGTTGGGTAGGGTGCTGTATATTGACTGTTTTTGAGAACGGTGATTTATAGTGACTGTTGTTGGGTATGTGTCCTATACTGACTGTGTTGGCTAGGTGCTGTATAATGACTGTTGTTCCATAGGTGCTCTTTAGTGAGTGTTGTTGGTGAAGGTGCTCTAGTAGTCACTGTTGTTGGGTAGAGTGCTGTATAGTGACTTTTCCTGAGTAGCATGCTCCATAGTGACTGTTGTTTGGTAGGTTCTTCATACTGATTGTTGTTTCGTGAGTTGCTCTATACTGATTGTTTTTGAATAAATTGCTTGATAGGTGACTGTCATTGTGTGGAGTGCTCTATAGTGACTTGTTGTGTAGAGTCCTCTATAGTGACTGTTGTTTGGTGGGGTGCTCTTTAGTGACTATGGTTGGGAAGAGTGCTTCATAAGTGACTGTTGTTAGGTAAAGGGTCAATAGTGACTGTTGTTCGGTATGGTTCTCTTTAGTGACTGTTATTGGGTAGCTGCTTTATAGTGACTGTTGTTAAGTAGGGTGCTTTATAGAGACTGTTGTTGGGTACAGTGCTTTATACTAACTGTTGTTGCATAGGATGCTCTTTACTGACTGTAGTTGGGCAGTGTGCTCTATCATGATTGTTTTTTTGTAGGGTGGTCTATACTGACTGTTGTTGGGTACACTGTTCTATAGTGACTGTTGCTGGGTAGAGTGCTGTATAGCAATTGCTGTTGCTTAGAGTGCTCTATAAGTTTTTGTTGTTGAGTGGAGTTCTCTATAATGAATGTTTTTGCATAGAATGCTCTATAGTGACTTTGTTGGGTAGAGTTATTTATCATGACTGTTGTTGTGTAGGGTGCTTTGTAGGTGTGTGTTGTGGGGTGGAGTTCTCCACAATGACTGTTTTTGGGTAGGGTGATCTATAGTGACTGTTGTTGGGTAGGGTGCTCTATACTGGCTATTCTTGGGTAGACTGTTCTATAGTGACTGTTGTAGGGTAGAGTTTTCTATAGTGACTGTTGTTGGGTAGTTGCTCTATAGTGACTGTTGCTGGGTACAGTGCTCTATAGTGACTGTTGTTGGGTATAGTTTTTTATAATGACTGTTGTTGGGTAGAGGGCTCTGTAGTGACTGTTGTTGGGTAGGTGCTCTATAGTGACTGTTGTTGTGTAGGGTGCTCTATAGTTACAGTTTTTAGATAGGGTGCTGTATACTGACTGTTGGTAGTTAGAATGCTCTATGGTGACTGTCATTGTGTAAAGTGCTATATAGTGACTGTTGCTGGGTAGAGAGCTATATACTTACTCTTTTTGGGTAGGGTGTTCTATAGTGATTGTTGTTGGACAGGATGCTCTATAGGGACCATTATTGGATAAAGGGCTCTAAAGTTACTGTATTTCAGTAGGTACTGTATAGTGACGGTTGTTTGGTAAAGGGCTCTATAGTGGCTGTTGTTGGATAGAGTGCTCTAAAGTTACTGTTGCTAGGTAAAGTGCTCTTCTGTGACTGTTTTTGTGTATGTGCTCTATACTGACGGTTGTTGGATAAAGGGCTCTAAATTGATGGTGGTTGGGTAAGTGCTCTATAATGGCAGCTGCTGGGAAAAGGCTCTATAGTGACTATTGTTGTCTACAGTGCTCTAGAGTGACTGCTGGTAAATAGGGTGCCCATTAGTGGCTGTTTCTGGGTAGTTCCCCTATACTGACTTGTTGGGAAGGTTCTCTATAATGACTGTTGTTGGGTAAGTAACTTATAGTGACTGTTGTTGGTTAATGTGCTCTAAAATAACAGATTTTGTGCAGTGTGCATTACAGTGACTGTTGTCGGGTGGAGTGCTCTATAGTTTCTGTTGTTGGGTGTGGTGCTCAATACTGCCTTTTGCTAATCAGGGTGCTCTATAGTGACTGTTGTTAGGTAGAGTGCTCTAAATAGTGACTGTTGTTGGGTAGGTGCTCAATAGTGATTGTTCTTAAATAGGGTACTTTATAGTGACTGTTGTTGAGTAAGGTGCTCTATACAGACTGTTTTTTAGGTTTGGTGCTCTATAGTTAATGTTGTTTTGTAGAGTGCTCTATAGGTAACTGTTACTGGGTGGAGCATTCTATAGTGACTATTGTGTAGAGTGCTCCATAGTGACTGTTATTGAGTGGAGTAATCTATAATAACTTTTGCTGGGTAGGTGGATTTAGATACTGACTGCTATTTGTTAGGGTGCTCTACAGTGACTGTTGTGTAGTAGAGTGTTCTATAGAAATTGTTCTTGTGTAGGTGCTCTATAGTGACTGTTGTTGGGTGGGCTGCTCTATAGTGACTGTTGCTGGATAGGGTGCTCTTGACTGACTGTTGTTGGGTAGAGTGCTCTATTGTGACTGTTGCTTCATAGAATACTCTATACTGATTTTTGTTGTGTTTCATGCTCTATAGTGACTGTTGTTGGTTAGGGTGCTCTATAGTGACTGTTTAGAGTAGGCGGTTCTATAATGACTATTGTTGAATATGTGCTCTTTAGTCATTGTTGTTGTGTAGATTGCTCTATAGTCACTGGCTGGGTGTGGTGCTCTATAGTGACTGTTGTTGGTTAGAAGGCTTTATAGTGAGTGTTGATGGGTAGGTGCCCTATAGTGACTGTTGTTCAATAGTGTGCTCTATAGTGACTGCTGTTGGGTAGAGTTCTCTATAGTGATTGGTGTTGTGTTGTTGCTTTATAGTGATTGTTGTTGGGTAGGTCTTTATAGAGACCGTTGTGTAGGTTGCTTCATAGTGACTCTTTTTTGGTACAGTGCTCTATAGTGACCTTTGATGGGTAGAGTTCACTGTTGTGTACTTTGTTGGGTAGGGGCTCTATAGTGTCTGTTTTTGGGTAGGTTCGCTATAGTGACTTTTGGTAAGTAGTTGCTCTGTAGTGACTGTTGTTGGGTATGTGCTCTATAGTGACTGTTGTTGGGTAGGAGCTCTATAGTGACTTTTGTTAGGTAGAGTGCTGTATACTGACAGTTGTTGGTAGGGTGATCTATAGTGACTGTTGTTTGGAAGAGTGCCCTACAGTGACTGTTGCTGCATAGAGTGCTCTACAGTGACTGTTGTTGCGTAGGTAACCTATAGTGACTGTTGTTGGGTAAGTTCTCTACAATGACTGTTGTTGGTTAGTTTGCTGTATAGTAACTTCTATTGGGTAAGGAGTACATTAGTGTAAGTTGTTGGGTGGAGTGCTTTATATAGTGGCTGTTGTTGTGTAGGAGCTCTATAGTGCCTGTTGCTGGGTAGGGTGCTCCATATTGACTGTTGTTGGGTACAGTGCTCTTTACGGACTGTTGTTCAGTGGAGTGCTCTATAGTGACTCTTGTTGGGTAGAGTGATTTGTAGTGACTGTTTTTGAGTAGGGTGTTCTATAGTGACTGTTGCCAGGTAGGGTGCTCTATAGTGACTGTTACTGTGTAGGATGCTCTACACTGACAGTTTTTGGGTAAGATGCTCTATAGCGACAGTTGTTGTGTAGGGTGTTCTATAGTGACAATTGTTATGTAGGTGCTCTAGAGTGACTGTTTTTGGGGAGGTTGCTCTACACTGACTGTTGTGGGTGCAGTGCTGTATAAGTGACTGTTGTTTGGTGGAGTGATCTATAGAGACTCTTGTTGTGTAGAGTGCTCTATAGTGACTATTGCTGAATAGGTGCTTTACAGTGATTGTTGTTATCTGCTTTATATTTTCTGTCATTGCATAGGTACTCTATAGTACACTACTCAACAACAGACTCTGCAGAGTACCTACCTAACAACAGTCAGTGTAGGGATCTCTACCTAACAATAGTCACTAGAGATAACTCCATTCAACAAATGTCACTATAGTTTACTATGCCAAACAACAGACTACATGTTATTCTACCGAACAACAGTCACTATAAAGCACCTCTCCAGCAACAGTCAGTATAAAACATTTCACCCAACAACAGTCACTATAGAGTACCTCCCCAACAATAGTCACTATACAGCACTCTACCCAGAAACAGTCTGTATAAAGCACACCACCAAACAACAGTTTGTATAGAGCACCCTACACTAAAAAAGTCACTATAAAGCACCCTTCCCAGCCAGAGTCACTATAGAGCACTCAACCAAACAAGAATCACTATAGATAATCCTACCCATCAAGAGTCACTATAGAGCACCTACCCAGCAACTGTCAGTTTACAGCAAACCACAAACAACCATCTCTATACAGCATCTACCCAAAAACAGTCACTATAAATCACCCTATCTAGCAACAGTCACTATAGAGCACCCTAACCATCAAAAGTCATTATGGAGCACTCTAACAGCAACATTCACTACTGAGAACCCCACTCAACAACAGTCAATATAGAGCACCCTACCCAGCAGCAGTCACTATTGACCACCCTACCAAACAACAGTCATGATAGAGCACTGTACCAACCGAAGTCAATATAGAGCACTCCACTCAATAGTCACTATAGATCATCCTAAACAAAAACAGTCACTATAAAGAAATTAACAAACAATAGTTACTATTTAGAACCCTACTCAGCAACAGTCACTGTAGAACACCTCCCCAACATTAGTCACTATAGAGCACTCTACCCAACAAGTCACTATACAGCACCTACCCCAAAACAGTCACTATAAAGTCCTCTTCCCAGCAATAGTCGCTATAGAGCACTCTACACAACAAAAGTCACTATAGAACACCTACCCAAGAAGAGACAATATAGGGCACTATACCCAACAACAATCACTATAGAGCACATACACAGCATCAGTCACTGGAGAGCACTCTGCCCAGCAACAGTAACTATAGAGCACCCAAACCAGAAACAGTCACTATGGAGCACCTAACCAACAACAGTCACTATAGAGCACCCTTCACAACAGAAGTAAGTATAGAGGACCCTGCCCAACAACAGTCACTATAGAGCACCTATGCAAAACCATCAGTTTAGGTCACCCCACCAACAACAATACTTATGCAGCACTTACCCAAAAAGAGTCACTAAAAGCACCTTACCCAACAACATTCAATATACAGCATGTTCACAGCAACATTCCCTATAGAGCCCCCTACCCAGCAGAGTCACTATAGAGCACTCTAGTTAGCAAGAGTCAATATAGAGAACCACACACAACAACACTCATTTTTATAGCACTCTATGCAACCACAGTAACTATACAGCACCTTACCCAACAACAGTCACTACAGAGACCTTTACCAGCAGCAGTCACTATCGAGCACTTCACCCAACAGCAGTCACTATAAAGCACCCTACACAACAACCATCACTATAGAGCACCTACCAAACAAAAGTCCTTATTGAGCACCTATGCAACAACTTTCACTAAATGGCACCCTACCAACCAACAGTTAGTATAGAGCACCCTACCCAAGAAGAGTCACTGTAGAGCATCTACCCAACAACAGTCACTATAGAGCACTCTACCCTAGAACATTCACTATAAAGAACCCTACCATAAAACAGTCATTATCTAGAGCACTCTAACCAACAACAGTCATTATAGAACCCTCAACCCAAGAACAGTCGCTATAGAGCTCCATAACGAACAACAGTCTCTATGAAGCACCCTACTGAACAACAGTCATATAGAGCAAATACTCAAAATCAGTCACCATAAAGCATTCCACCCAACAACAGTCAGTGTAGAGCACTCTACACAACAACTGTCAGTATAGAGCACCCCACCAAACAACAGTCCTTATAGAGCACTCTACCCAGCAACAGTCAATATAAAGCACACTACCCAAAAACGGTCACTATAGAGCACTCCACACAACAAAATTTATCTATAGAGCACTCTACTCAACAACAGTCAGTATAGAGAAACACCCAAAAATTGTAAGCATAGATAATCTACCCAAGAACAGTTAGTATAGAGCACCCCACAAAAACACAGTTACTATAGAGCACCCTACCCAGCATCAGTCAATATACATTATGCTACCCAACAACAGTCTATATAGAGCACCCTAACCAACAACATCTATAGATTTCTCTAACCAACAACAGTCACTATAGAACACTGTAAGCAGCAACAGTTTCTATAAAGCACCCTACCTAAAAACAGTCACTATAAAGCATGCCACACAAAAACAGCAACTTTAGAGCACCTACCTACCATTACTATAGGGCACCCTACCCAACATCAGTCACTATAAAGTACCTACCCAACAACAGTCACTTTAAAGCACTCTACCCAGCAACAAAAACTATTGAGCACTTTACCCAGCAACAGTCACTATAGAGCACCCTAACAAAAAGAGTCAGTAAAACACATGACCAACAAAATTCAATATTAAGAGCAATCTACCCAACAACAGTCACTAAAACACCCAAACCTGCAACAGTCAATATTGAGCACTCCTTGAAATAACAGACATTATACAGCACCATACCCAAGAACAGTCACTATAGAGCACTCTATCCAACAGCAGTGTCTAAGAACAGTCTACCCAACCACAGTCACTATAGTGCACTCTGTCCAAAAATTGTCACTATAAAACACCCTATCCAACAACAGTCCCTATGGAGCACATACAAAAAAAGAGTCTCTATAGAGCATTTTACAAAACAACGGTCACTATGGAACACTTCATCTAACAACAGTCACCTATAGAACACTCCCCTGAACAACAGTCACTATAAAGCACCCCACCTAACAACAGTCACGATAAAGCAAACTACACAATAGCAATCAGTAAATAACACCCTAACCAACAACAGTCACTATAGAGCACCCTATGCAGCCACAGTTACTATCTACAGCAATCTACCCAACAACAGTAACTATACAGCACTCCACCCAACAACAGTATCTATAGAGTTTCTACCAAACAACAGTCACTACAGAACATTTTACCCAGCAACAGTCACTATAGAGCACCACACCTAACTACAGTCACTATAGAGCATTCTAACCAGCAACAGTCAATGTAGATCAGCCAACCCAATAACAGTCACTATAGAGCACTCTACATAACAATAGTCACTATATAGCATTCTACCCAACAACAGTCACTATAGAGCATCAACCCAACAACAGTCACTATAGAGCACCCTACCCAAGAACAATGAATGTCAAGCACCCTACCAAGCAAGTCACTATGGAGCAATCTACATAACCATACACACTATAGAGAACCTACCCAAGAATAGTCAGTTCAGAGCACACCACCCTACAACAGTCATGATGCAGCACCTACTAAAATACAGTCACTATAAAGCATCCTACCCAACAACAGTCACTATAAATCTCCTACCCAACAAAAGTCACTATAGAGCACCCTAACCTGAAAAAGTCACTATAGAGCACCAACCCTAAAACTGTCACTATAGAGCACTCTACACAACAACAGTCACTATAGAGCACCCTACCCAGTAACAGTCATTTTGAGCACTCTACATAACAACAGTGACTATAGAGCACCTACCTAACAACAGGCACTATAGAGCACCTACCCAACAACAGGCACTATAGAGCACCTACTTAACAACAGTCACTATGTAGCACCTACACAACAACTGTCACAATAGAGCTAACACCCAATAACAGTCACGATAAAGCACTTACCATACACACACTCCACTGTGCACACACGGTAAGCAGACACACACTACTCATGACACTCACACTTTACCATGAAGACACCACACACAGACACAGTACTGACCACACACACTACTCAGTACACACACCTCATGCAGACACACAACACTTACCATGCACATATTCTGCAGTGCAGACACCTCATGCAGGCACACGACTCATGAGAAGCACACACTGAACAGTGCACACCCCTCACAAAGACACCCAACACTGACCACACATACTCCTCAGTGCACACACCTCACACAAAAACACAGCACTCACCACAAAAACCCACACAAACTGCACAGTGCACACACCTCAAACAAACAACACTCATCATACACAAACATTACACAGTGCACACACTGTACACAGACAGACATAACTCACCAAACAAAAACTCCACAGTGCAGACACCTAACACAAAGATATGAAATCACCAAACACATTTCACAGTGCACTTACCTCACACAGACAAATACCACACATTGCACACAAAATTTAAAGTGCAGACACTTCACACACACAAACCACTCACCACCCACTGTCCACTGTGCCCACACCTCACACAGACACACACCACTCAATACACACAATTACCACAAACACTACAAATAGCACACACATCACACAGACACAAAGCTCACCACACGCACACTTTCCACACTGCACACATTTCACAGTGACACACACCACTCATCACCCACAAATTCCACAGTGCACACACATCACACAAAACACACCACTCACCAAACACACACTCCACAGTGCAGACACCTCACACAGGCACACGACTCACCAGAAACTCACACTGCACAGTGTACACACCAAACAGAGACACACAATACTCACCACACACATTTCACAGTGCAGAAAACTCACACAGGCACACAACTAACCACAAACACACACTCCACAGTTCACACACCAGGAAAAACACACAAATCTGACCACACACAAACCACAGTGCACACAGCACACACAGACACACACCACACACCACACAAACACACATACTGCACTGTGCACACACCTAACTGAAAAACGCACAACTCTAAATACACACACTACACAGTGCACACGCTTTCACAGACACACAATATTCACCACGTGCACACACTCCACAGTGCACAAAAATTACATAGAAACACATGACTCACCACACACACTACAAATTGCAAAAATCTCACAGAGACACAAGTCACTTATGACACACTCTTCACAGTGCAGACATCCCACACAGACACACACCATTTACAGCACACACACTCCACAGTGCACGCACCTCAAGGGACACACATGAATCAGAACACACACACTCTGCCATGCACACACCACACGCAGACACACACAACTTGACATGGACAAACTTCACAGTGCACACATTTCACACAGATACACACCACACAACTCACACTCTACAGTGCAGACACAAAGCACAGACACACCATTTACCACACTCAATGCAAACTCACACTCCACTGAGCATCCATCTCACACAGAGACACACCACTTTTCACACACACACTACACAGTGCACACACCTCACACAAGCATACACCACTCAGCACACACACAGTCCAAAGGGCAGACATTCCACTCAGACGCACACCAGTCACCACACATTCTACACACACATACTCCACAATGCACACATCTTAAACACACATGCACAACTCACACATTAAAGAGTGCACCCAACCCACACAGAAACACCACTCACCACACAAATAAGAATTCACAGTGCATACATTTTACACACACACCACTCATGAAACACACACTGCACAGTTTACACAACTCACACAGTCACACAGCAGTAACCATGCACACACTCCAGTGTTCACACACCTCACACACACCACTCATGACACACACCATCCACATTAAAGAAACCTCATACAGACACACGACTGTCCACAAACACTACACAGTAAATACTATACACAGACACACAACACTCATTCCACATACATTCCACAGTGCAGACATCTCACACAGTCATGTTAGTCACCACACACACTGCACAGTGAACACACCTCACAAACACACAAAACACTGATGACACACCCTCTACAGACACACACCACTCACAACACAAACACACACAAAGTGCACAGTGCACACACATTACAAAAACACACACCACTCATCATACCCACCCACTACACAGTGCACACAACTCACACAGGCACATGCCACTTACCAAACACACAATCCACAGTGCAGACACAAAGCACAGACATACCAGTTACCACACACTACACAGTGCACTCAACTCACACAAATACACACTACACACTGAACACAATCCAAAGTGCAGACACTCCACACAGACACACACCACTCACTCCACACACTCCACACACACTCCACAGTGTATACAACTCACAGAGACACACTTAAAACACATACTTTATGCACACACTTCACATAGCACACACCTCACACAGATACAAAACTCAACACACACTCTCCACATTGCACACACCTTACACAGACACACACCAGTCATCAAACACTTAATAGTGCACACACCTCACCAATGCATACCACTCACCACACACACACCCTTTACTGTGCTCACACCTAATGGAGAAAAACACCATGCACTCCACACACTTCACACACAATTCCCAGTGCACATATCTCAGACATACACCACTCACCACACTCACACACACTCCAGAGTACACAGAATATACAGACACATAACACACATTACACAAACTTCACACACACACCACAGTGCACACACATCAAACATACACCAATTACAAGACACATTTCCCACAATGCAGATATTTCACATTGTCACACTCCAGTCACCACACACACTCAACACACAGTGCACACATCTCACAAAGACACACACCATTCATCACATGCATACTACAGTGCACACATTTTAGAGACCCACACCACTCATCCCACAAACACACACACTTTCCTGTGCACACACTTAACACAGACACCACTCACCATACACAGAGTACACAGTGCAGACACCTCACACAGACACACAAGATTCACCACACGCACACACTCCACAGTGCACAAACCTCAAACAGAAACACACCACTCACCACACACACACTAAGCAGTGCAACAACTTGACACAGACAAAAGTCACTCACCATGCACACTCTTTACAGTGCACGCACCTCCCACAAACACACACCACTCACGACACACACTTGACAGTGCTAACACCTAACAGGGACACACACCAATCCACACACACTCCACAGTGAACACACCTCACAAAGATGTACACCCCTTACCATGCACACACTTTCCACAGTGCACACACCACACAGACACACCATGCAACACACACACTCCAGAGTGCAGACACCTAGCTCAGAAACACACCACTTACCACACACTGCACACTCATACTCCACTGTGCACACATTTTACATCGACACACACCACTCATCACAAGCATAACTACACAGTGCAAACCCCTCACAAAGGAACACACCAATCACTACACACACACTCCACAGTGCACACACCTCTCACAGACACACACCACATACAATGCACAGATACTCCACAGTGCACACACCTTACACAGACACAGAGCACTCACCATACACACACTCCACAGGACACACACTCAAACATAAAAGCACTACTCACACCACACACACTTTACAGTGAAGACATCTCACACAGACACAAGACTGACCACACACACTACACAGTAAACACATCTCACAGAGACAAACAACACTCACCATGCACATATTCTGCAGTGAAGAAACCTCACACAGGCACGCCCTCACAAAAACACACAATGCACTGTGCATGCACCTCACAAAGGCACACACCACTGACCACACACATTCCTCTGTGCACACACCTCAAACAGAAACACACCACTCACCACACAAAAATGGCACAGTGCACTCACCTTACACAAACACACAACACTCATCGTACACACACTACACAGTGAATTCACCACACACAGACAGAATATACTCAAGAAAACACACACTTCACTGTGCAGACACCTAACACAGTCATACCACTCACCACACACACTACACAGTGCACTCACTTTACACAGACACACAACACACATTGCACACACAATCCAAAGTGCAAACACACTACACAGACACACGCCACTCTTTATGCAAACTTAACACACTCCACTGTGCACACACCTCACGCAAACACACACCATTCAATATACATATTTAATGCACAAACTACACATAGCACACACATTACACAAACACAAAACTAATCACACACACTCTCCATAGTGCAGACACCTCACACAGACACACACCACTTATCACACACAAACTCCACAGTACACAAACCTCACATAGACACACAACACTCACTCCACATACACTCTAAACAGTGCACATGCTTCACACAGACAAACACCATGCAGTTCATGGACTCCACACATATTTCACAGTGCACATACCTCAGACATACACCACTCATCACACAGAATCCTCACAACACATATTTCACAGTCACACAGAATGCACCAAACAAATTCTGCACACACACACCACAATGCACACACCTCTCAGACACACCAATCACCTCATGCCATATCCACACTGCAGGCACCTCACACTGTCACACACCAGTCAACACACACACTCAACACAGACACTCAGTACACACATTTTACACAGAAACATGACTCAGCACAAACACACTCCACGGTGCACAAGCTCACACAAACATGCTCTGAAGAAAACACACATTTCACAGTGCACACACCTCACACAGACACACACAACTCTTCAGACAAACATACTAAACAGTGCACAAACCTGACATAGACAGACAAAACTCACCACACACACAAACTCCTCAGTGTGCATGCCTCAAACTGAAACCCACCACTCATGACACACACACTCCACAGTGAAGACACCTCATACAGAAACACTACTGAACACACACACTACAAAGTGAACACACCTAACAGAGACACAGAACACTCACCATACACAAATTCCACAGTGAAGACACTTCACACAGGCATGCTACTCACCACAAACACACACACCAAAGTGCACACACCTTACAAAGAAACACGTCTGACCACACACACACTCCACAGTGCACACACAGAACTCAGACACACACCACACATCAAACGAACACACAGTACACAGTGCACACACCTGAAACAGATACACACCACTCACCACACACACTGCACAGTGCAAAAACCTCACAGAGATACAAGTCATTCACCACACACACTTTTCACAGTGCACACGTCACACTGACTTACACCACTCACCACACACACTCTACAGTGCATACACCTCACAGGGACACACACATATCAGCACACATACACTCTACCCTGCACACACCACATGAAGAAACAAACCACTTACCACACAGACATTCTCCACAGTGCACATACTTCACAAAAGCACACACCACGCAACACACAAATTTCATAGTGAAGACACCTAACACAGAGGCACACCACTTACCACACACAATGCAGATTTACACTCCCCTGTGAATACATCTCACACAGGAACACACCACTCATCACAAGTATAGTATGCAGTGCAGACATGTCACACAAACACACACCAATCACTTCACAGACTCTACACACATACTCGACATTGCACACTCTTTAAACAGACATGCACCACTAACACATTAAAGAGTGCACAAATTTAACACAGACACACTCCACTCGCCAAACACACACTCCACAGTTTACACAACTCACACAGACACACAGCAGTTACCACACACAATCCATAGTGCACACACATATTACACACACCAATCACGACACACACACTCCAAATTGAAGAAATCTCATACAGACACAAGATTTACCACACACACTACACAGTAAATACACTTTACAGAGACACAAAATCTCATGAGACACACATTCCACAGTGAAGACACCTCACACAGGCCCACCACTCACCACAACACACACTGTACCATGAACACGCCTCACAAAAACACACCACTGATTACACACACACTCCACAGTGCACCCATCTCACACACACCACACAGCACACAAGCACACACAAACTGCACAGTTAACACACCTCACACAAACATCACTCAGCATACACACACTGCACTGTGAACACACCTCAAACTGACACAGAAGACTCACCACACACACATTCTACAGTGCACAAACCTCCTACTGACACACACCACTCACTACACACACTGTGAATAGTGCAAAACTTCACACAGACACATGTCACTCGCCACACACACTCTTCACAGTGCACACATTTCACACAGAAAGACAATACTCACGAAATGCACACTCCAATGTGCCAACATCTAACAGACATACCACTCACCACACACACTACACAATGTACTCACCTCACACAGACACACACAACTCACTTCACACACAATCCAAATTGTAGACACTCCACACAGGCACAAACAACTCACCACACACACTGCACTGTGAACATAACTCACACAGTCACACACCACTCACTACACACACTTAATGCACAAACTCCAAATAGCACACACTTCACACAGACAAAAAACATATCACACTCACACTCTCCACAGTGCAGAGGTCTCACACACACACCATGCTGTTCATGGACTTCATACATAATTCACAGTTCACATACCTCAGACACACATGACTCATCACACAAAAACTCAACAACACACCTCACAGAGACACAGCATGAACCACACAAATTTTGCAGACACACACCACAATGCACACACATTACACAGACTAACACCAATCACCTCACACCCTATCTGCATTATAGGCACCTCACACTTTCACACACCAGTCACCACACACACTGAACACACACAGTGCACACATTTCACACAGAAACACACCATTCACCACACACACACTCCACGTTGCACAGACCTCACAAAAACACACACTGTTGAACACACACTCCACAGTGCAGACACCTCACACAGACACACACAACCCTTCAGACACTCATACTACACAGTGAACACACCCCACAAAGAAACAGACAACTCACCACTCACACAATCCAAAGTGCACACACCTCACACAGACACACACCAGTAAGCAAACACACTCCACACACATACACCACAGTGCACACACCATAAACAGAAACCCACCACTCACACACTAAAGAGTGCACAAAACTCACACAGAAACACCACTTACCACACAAATAACACTCCACAGTGCATACATCTTACACAGACACAAACCACGCACCAAACACACTTCACAGTTTACACAACTCACACAGACACACAGAAGTCACCACACACACACTCCACAGTGCAAACATCTAACACACACCACTCAGGACACACACAATCCACATTAAAGAAACCTTATACACACACACGATGGACCGCACACACTACATGGTAAATACATTTCACAGAGACAAACAACACTCACCACACACACATTCCTCAGTTCACACATCTCATACAGGCACACACCACTCACTAAACAAACACTTCACATTTCACACAACTCACACAGACACATAGCAGTCATTACACACACACACTTTATAGTGCACACACCTCACCCACCCACGAGTCACGACACACACACTGCACATTGAACAAACCTCATATAAACACACAACTGACCATACACACTACACAGTAAATGCATTTCAAAAAGACACACAACACTCAACACAGAAACACACACAAAATGCTCAGGGCACACACCTCACACAAACACACACCACTCATACACACACACTACATGGTACACAAACCTCACACAGACTTGGAAGATTCACCACACACACTCCACAGTGCACAAACCTCACACAGACACACACCACTCACCACAGACCCACTGTGCACATTGCAAAACCTCACACAGACACCAGATACTCAACACAAAAACTCTTCCCAGTACACACACCTCACACAGAAACACACTAGTCACCACACACACACTCCACAATGCACACAACTCACAGGGACAAACACCAATCAGTACACACACAATTTACTTTGTACATACATCACAAAGACACACAGAACTTACCATGCATGCACTCTCCACAGTGCACACACCCCACATTGAAACACACCATACAACACACACACTCCAGAGTACAGACACCTAGCACAGAAACACACCAATTACCACACACACTGCACACTCACACTCCACTCTGCATATATCTTACACAGGCAAACACCACTCAAAACTCACACAGTCCACAGTGCAGACATGTCACACAGACACACACCAGTCACCACAAACTCGACACCCATACTCCACAGTGCACACACCTTAATCAGACATGCACCAGTAACACATGAAAGAGTGCATACAACTTATACAAGCACACGTCACACAACATACATAACACTCCACAGTGCACACATTTCAAACAGACACACACCACTCACCAAACACACACTCAAGATTTCACACAACTCACAAAAACACACAGCAGTCACCACACACTGCATAGTGCACACACCTCACACACACACCACTTACAACACACACACTCCACGTTGAAGAAACCTTATACACACACACGAATGACCACACACACTAAGCAGTAAATACATTTTACACAGACCCACAACATTCATCACACACAAATTCCACAGTGAAGACACCTCACACAGGCACACCACTTACCACAAACAAACACAGCACACTGAACACACCTTCAAAATCACTATAAAGCACCCTACCAATGACAGTAACTAAAGAGCACCCCACACAACCATAGTCACTCTAGATCACCTAACCAACAAAAGTCACTGTAGAGCACTTTATGGAGTAACAGTCCCTAAAAAGCACGCCACCCAACAACAGTCACTATGGAGCTCCCTACCTAAAAACAGTTCCTAAAGAGCACCTCCACAACAAAAGTCACTATAGAGCAACCCACCCAATAAAAGTCACTATAGAGCACCTACCTAGCAACAGTCACTTTAGAGAACCCTACCAAACAACAGTCACTATAATGAACCCCACCCAAAAACATTCATTATAGAGCACAATACCCAACAACAGTCACTATAAAGCACTCCACCCAAAAACTGTCAGTATAGAGCCCTTGACCCAACAACAGTCACTATAGAGCCCTCTCCCCAACAACAGACGCAATAGAGCACCTACACTACAAGAGTCACCATAGAGAATCTACCGAAGAAGAGTCACTATAAATCCCTTTACTAACAACAGTCATTTTAGAGCACTCTACCCAACAACAGTCACTATAGAGCACCCCACCTAGCAACAGTCACTATGGAGCACCCTAAACAACAACATTAACTATAGACCACTGTACCATCTACAGTCGCTATAGAGCACCCTGCTGAAAAACAGTCACTATAGAACACCTACACAACAAGAGTCACTATAAAACACCTACCAAACAACAGTTACTAAAGAGCATCAAGGGAACAACAGTCAGTATAGAGTACCTACTCAACAACAGTCACTCTAGAGCACTCTACCCAGAAACAGTTACTAGAGCACCATACCAAAAACAGTCACTATACAGCACCCTACCCAGAAACAGTTACTAGAGCACTATACCAAAAACAGTCACTATACAGCACCCTACCCAATAAAAGTCACTCTAGAATACCTACCCAACAACAGTCATTATTGAGCACCCTACCAAACAACACTCACTATAGAGCACTCTACCCAAAAACATTCACTATAGAGAACCCTACCCAACAAAAGTTACTATAGAGCAATCTACCAAACAACAGTCAGTATAGAGCATTCTTCCCAACAGCAGTCACCATAAAGCACCCTACCCAACGAAAGTCATTATATAGAGAACACATTGCAACATCAGTCCCTATAGAGCACCCAACTTAGCAACAGTCAGTATAGAGCACTTCACCAAACAAGTCAGTACAGAGCATTCTACTTAACAACAGTCACTATACAGCATCCTACCCAACATCAGTCATTATACAGCATGTGACCCAACAACAGTCACTGTAGAGCACCCTACACAAAAACAGTCACTACAGAGCACCTACCCAAAAACTGTAAGTATAGAGCACCCCATCCTACAAGAGTCACTATAGAGCACATACCCAACAACAATTACTATAGAGTACTCTACCCAACAGCAGTGTCTATAAATTATTGCACCCAACAAAAGTCACTATAGAGCACCCTATTAGCAACAGTCACTATAGAGAACAATACTCAACAACGATCACTATAATGCACCCTACCAAACAAGAGTCACTATTGAGTACTCTACCTAGCAACAGTCACTATAAAGCACCCTACCCAAAAACTGTTACTATAGAGCACTCCACCTGACAACAGTCAATATAGAGCACCCTAACAGTCAAAAGTCAGTATAGGGCACCTACACAACCACAGTCACTAGAGAGCACTCTACCAAACAACAGTCAATATAGAGCACGCTACACAACAACAGTCACTATAGAGCATTCTATCAAAAAATAGTCACGATACAGCATCCAAAACAATTGTTGTGTTGTTGAATGGGGTGCTCTATAGGGAATTTTGCTGGGTAAAGTGCTCTACAGTGACTGTTGTTGCATAGGGTGCTTTATAGTAACTTTTGTTGGGTAGGTGCTCTATAGTGACTCTTGCTGGGTAGCGTGCTAAATATTTAATATTTTTAGGTGAAGTGCTCTATGGTGACTGTTGCTGCATAGAGTACTCTATAGTAACGGTTGTTGGGTACTTGTTCTATAGTGATGTTTGCTCTATAGGGGGCTCTATAGTGACTTGTTGGGTACGTGGTCTATAGTGACTGTTGTTGGTTGGGGTGCTCTATAATGACTTCTGTTTGGTAGAGTGCTCTATAGGTGACTGTTGCGTGGTGGACATCTCCATAGTGACTGTTGTTGTGTAGAGTGCTCTATACAGACTCTTGTTGAAAAGGTGCTCTATAGTGACTGTTGTTGGGTAGGTGTTCTATAGTGACTGTTTATGGGTTGGGTGCTCTATAGTGACAGTTGTTGGGTAGGTGCTCTGTAGTGACTGTTGTTGGGTAGATGGTCTATAGTGACTTTTGCTGGGTAGGGTGCTCCATACTGACTTTTGTTGAATAGGTGCTGTATGGTGACTGTTGTTTGTGGGGTGCTCTATAATGACTGTTGTTGAGTAGATTGCTCTATAGGTGACTATTGTTGGGTGAAGTGCTTTATAGTAACTGTTGTTGTGTAGAGGCTCTATTTTGACTGTTGTTGGATATGGTGCTCTATAACGATTGTGGCCTAGAGTGCTCTATAGTGACTTGTAGCATATGTGGTCTATAGTGACTCTTGTTAGGTAGGTGCTCTATAGTGACTGTTGTTTGGTATGTGCTATATAGTGACTGTTGTTGGGTAGTGCACTCTATCGTGACAGTAGTTAATAGGGTGCTCTACAGTGACTGTTATTGGTTGGGTGCCCTATAGTGACTGATGCTGGTTAGGGTGCTCTATAGTGACTGTTGTTCAGTGGGTTGTTTTATAGTGACTGTTTCTGAGTACAGTGTTCCGTAGTGACAGTTGCTGCATAGGTACTCTATAGGGAGTGTTTTTGGGTCGGGTGCTCTATTCTGATTTTTGTTGGGTTGGCACTCTATAGTGACTATTGTTGGGTAAGGTGCTCTATAGAGACTGACGTTTTCTGGAGTGTTCTATATTGACTGTTGTTGGGTAGGGTGTTCTTCAGTGACTGCTATTGAGTAGCATGCTCTATAGTGACTGTTGTTGGGTAGCATGCTCTATACTGACTGTTTTTGGGTAGAATGCTCCATAATGAGTGTAGCTTGGTATGGTGTTCTATAGTGACTGTTGTTGGCTGGAGTGCTTTATATTAACGGTTGTTGGGTGGGGTTCTCTACAGTGACTATTGTTGGGCAGTGTGCTCTATATTGACTGTTGTTGGGTAAGGTGTCCTATACTGACTTTTCTTGGGTAGAGTGCTCTATAGTGAGTGTTGCTGGATAGGGTGCTCTATAGTTACTGTTTTTGGTTAGAGTGCTCTATAGTGACTGTTGCTGGGTAAGGTGCTCTATAGTGACTGTTTTATGGTTGTGTGCTCTATACTGACTGTTGCTGGGTAGGGTGGTTGCTAGAGACTGCTGTTGCATGGGGTGCTCTATAGTGACTGTTGCTGGATAGGGAGCTCTATAGTGATTGTTGTTGGGTAGGTGCTTTATAGTGACTGTTGATGAGAAGGGTGTACTAAGATTACAGTTGTGGGGTTGGTGCTCCATAGTGACTTGTTGAGTGGGGTGCTGTATAGGTGAATGTTCTTGGGTGGAGTGCTCTATAGTGACTGCTTTGTAGGGGGCTCTATAGTGACTATTGTTGGTTAGCTGCTCTATGATAAATGTTGTTGGGAATGCTGCTCTATAGTGACTGTTGCAGGGTACAATGCTGTGTAGTTACTGTTCTTGGGTAGAGTGCTTTATACTAACTGTTGTTGGGTAAGTGCTCTGTAGTGACTGTTCTATGGTAGAGTGCTCTACAATGACAGTTGTTTGCTAGAGTGCTCTAGATAGTGATTGTTTTGGGTACCGTGCTTGATAGTGAGTTTTGAGTACACGGCTTTACAGTGACTGTTGTTTGGTAGGTGATCTACAGTACTGTTGTTAAGTAGGGTGCTCTATACTGACTTTTCTCAAGTAAGGTGCTTTATAGTGACTATTTTTGGGTAGAGTGCTTCATAGTGATTTTTGTTGGGTATAAGGCTCTAAAGTGACTGTCATTGGGTAGGTGCTCTACAGTGACTGTTGCTGGGTAGGGTTCTCTATAATGACTATTTTTGTTCAGAGTGTTTGATACTGATTGTTATTGGGTAGGGTGCTCTATAATGACTGTTGTTGAGTTGGTGCTCTATGGTGACTGTTTTGAACAGAATGTTGTATAGTGACTCTTGTTGGATATAGTGTTCTATAGTGACTGTTGATGGGAATAAGCTTTATAGTGATTGTTATTGGATAGGTGCTCTATACTGACAGTTGTTGGGTTGGATCTCTATAGTGACAGTTGTTGGGTAGGCGCTCTATAGTGACTGTTGTTGGGTAGGTGATGTATAGTGACTGTGGCTGTGTATGGTGCTCTATAGTGACTGTTGTTTGTGGGGTGCTGTCTAGAGACTGTTTTTTCAGGTGCTCTATAGTGAGTGTTATTGGGTAGGGTGCTCTCCAGTAACTGGTGGGATAATCTACAGCGATGGTGTTTGCGTGGAATTCTCTATAGTGACTCTTGCTGGGTAGAGTGCTTTATAGTGACTGTTATTGGGTAGGTAGTCTATAATGACATTTGTTGGGTGGAGTGCTCCATAGTGACTTTTGTTGGGTATCATGCTTTGTACTGACTGTTGTTGGGTGTAGTGCTCTATAGTGACTGTTTTTTGTGGAGTGCTCTGTAGTTACTGTTGTTGTGTAGGGTGCTCTATAGTGAGTGTTGTTGCATAGAGGGCTCTATATTTTGACTGTTATTGGGTAGGGTGCTTTATAGTGACTGGTTTTGGGTAGAGTACTCTATACTGACTGTTGTTGAATAGAGGGCTCCATAGTGACTGTTGTTGGGTGAAGTGCTTTATAGTGACTGTTGTTGTGTAGGGTGCTCTATAGTGACTTTTTATTGGTAGGGTGCTCTAGAGTGAATGTTGTTGGGTAGAGTGCTTTAGATAGTGACTGTTGTTGGTTTGGGTGCTCTATAGTTACTTTTGTTGGGTAGAGGGCTCTATAGTGAGTGTTGCTGGGTAGGTGCTGTATAGTGTCTGTTCTTCAGTACATGACCCATAGTGATTGTGGTTGGGTAGGAGTTTTATAGTGAATGATGTTTTTTACGGTGCTCTAGAGTGACTGTTATTAGTAGGGTTCTCTATATTGACTGTTGTTAAATAGGGTGTTTCATAGTGACTGTTCCTTTGAAGGGTGTTTTATAGTGACAGTAGCTGGGTGAAGTGCTTTATAGTGACTGTTTCTGGGTAGAGTGCGCTATAGTGACTGTTGTTTTGTAGGTACTCTATAGTCACTGTTGTTGGGTAAAGTGCCTTATAGTGACTCTTCTTGTGTAGGGTGTTTTGTAGTGATGGTTGTTAAGTAGAGTGCTTTACAATGACTCTTGTTTGGTAGAGGGCTGTATAGTGTTGGGTAAAGGACTGCTGTGAGGGTGCTATATAGTAACTATTGTTGCATAGGATTCTCTATAGAAACAGTTTTTGGGTAGGGTACTTTATACTGACTCTTGTTGTGTAAAGTGCTTTGTAGAGACTGTTGCTTGGTAGGGTGCTCTATAGTAGCTTTTGCTAATTAGGGTGCTCTATAGTGGCTGTTTATTGGTAGGGTGCTGTATAGTGACTGTTGTTATCTGGAGTTCTCTATATTGACTGTTGTTTGGTAAGAATCTCTATAGTGACTGTTGATGCACAGTGTGCTCAGTAAAACTATAGTTTAGTAGAGTGCTCTATTGTGACTCTTTTTGGGTAGAGTGCTCTATAGTGACTGTTGCTTGGTAGGATGTTCTATAGTGACTGATCTGGGTACTGTTCTCTATAGTGACTGTTGCTGAATAGCATAATTTACAGTGACTTGTTGGGTGGAGTGCTCTATAGTGACTGTTGCTGGGTAGGTGCTCTATAGTGACTGTTGCAGGGTAGGGTGCTCAACTGTCACTACAGTTGTGGTTTAAGAGCTATATAATGACTGTTGTTGGGTGGAGTGCTTCATAGTAACTGTTGTTGGATAGAGTGCTCTATAGGTGAAAGTTGTTGGATAAAGTGCACTATAGTGACTGTTGTATGGGGGCCCTATAGTGACTGTTGTTCGGTAGAGTGCTCTATATTGACTGTTGTTGGATAGGGTGCTCTGTAGTGACTTTTGTTGGGTAGGTGCTCTATAGGGACTGTTGATGTGTATGGTACTCAATAGTGACTGATGTTGTGTATGGTGCTCCATAGTGACTTTTCTTGGGTATACTGTACTATAGTAACTGTTTTTGAGTAGGTGGTCTATAGTAACTGTTGTTGGGTGGATTGCTTTAAATAGTGACTATTTCTGCATATGTGCTCAATAGTGACTTTTGTTGGCTGGAGAACTCTAAATATTGACTCTTTTGGTAGGTGCTCTATACTGACTGTTGTTGAGTAGGTTGCTCTATAGTGACTGTTGTGTGGCAGAATGCTCTATAGTGACTGTTGTTGGGTAGAGTTTTCTACATAGTGATTCTTGTTGGGTAAACTACTATATAGTGACTATTCTTGGGTAGGGTGCTCTATAGTGACTGTTGTTAAGTAGAGTGCTTTATACTGACTGTTCTCAAGTAGGGTGCTCTATAGTGGCTATTGTTTGGTAGAGTGTTATATAGTGATTGTTGTTGAGTTGAGGGCTCTACACTGAGTGTGATTTAGTAGGTGCTCTACAGTGATTGCTATTAAAAAGGGTGCTATATAGTGACTCTTGTTGGTAAGAGTGTTCTATTCTGACTGTTCTTGCATAAAATGCTCTATAGTGACTGTTTCTGGGTATGGTCATCTATAATGACTTTTGTTGTGTAGGTGCTCTATAGTGACACATGTTGGGTACGGTGTTCTATAGTGACAGTTGTTGGGTAGAGTGCTATATGTTGACTGTTGTTGGGTAGGTGCATTATAGTGATTGTTGTTGGTTAGGTGTTCCAAAGTGACTTCTGTTTTGGAGGTGCTCTACAATAACTGTTGTTGTGTAGGTGCTCTATAATGACTGAGGTTGGGTATGATGCTCCATAGTGACTGTTCTTCATATGGTGCTTTATAGATACTAATGTTGGTAGGGAGTTCTTTAGTGAGTGTTTTTGGGTAGGGTGCTTTATGGTGAATGTTGTGTGGAGTGCTCTATAGTGACCCTTTTTTTGTAGGTACTCTATAATGACTGATGTTGGATGTGGTGCTCCATGGCGACTGTTGTTGGGTAAGGTGTTCTATAGTGACTGTTGTTGAGTAAAATGCTCTATAGTGACTAATGTTGGGTAGGTGCTGTATAGTGACTGTTGTTTCATAGGTGTTCCACATTTACTGTTGTTTGGTAAAGTGCTCTATAGTGACAGTTTCTAAGTAGGGTGCTCTATAGTAACTGTTGCTTGGTAGGGTGCACTAGAGTGAATGTTGTTGGGTATAGTGACTGTTGCTGTGTAGGTTGCTCTATTGTGACTGTTGCTGGATACTGTGCTCAATAATGACTGCTTTTTGGTAGAGTAATCTATTGTGACTGTTGTTGTTTAGGGTGCTCTGTAGTGACGGTTGCTTGGTAGGATGCTCTATAGTCACTGTTGTTGGGTGTGGTTCTTAGAGTGCACTATAAGTGGCTGTTGTTAAGTAGATAACTCTATAGTGACTATTGTTGTGTAGAGTGTTCTATATTCACTGTTGTCAGGTAAAGGGCTCCACAATGACTGTTGTTGGGTATGTTGCTTTATACTGACTGTTGTTGGGTAGGTGATCTACAGTGATGATTGTTGGGTAGGGTGCTCTATAATGACTGTTGTTAATTAGAGTGCAGTATAGTGACTGTTTTTGGGTAGGTGTCCTACACTGACAGTTTTTGTTTAGGTACTGTATAATGACTTTTGTTGGGTAGATGCTCTATAGTGACTATTGTTGGTTAGGGTATGCTATAGTATCTGTTGTTGGGTGGATTGCTCTGGATATTGACTGTTGTTTGGTAGGAGCTTTATAGGAATTTTTGTTAGGGTGCTCGATAGTGACTGCTGTTGAATGGAGTGCTCTATAGTGACTCTTTTTGGGTAGGGTGCTTTATAGTTGACTGTTGTTGGGTGCAGTGTTTTATAGTGATTATTGTGCAGAGTGCTCTATAATGACTGTTGTTGGTTAGGTTCTCAACAGTGACTGTTCCTGGGTAGCGTGCCCTATCGTGACTGTTGTTGAATGGGGTACTTTATACTGACTGTTGCTGGGTAGGTACTATAAAGTGACTGTTGAGGGGTAGGGGCTCTATATAGTCTGTTGTTGTGTAGAAGCTCTATAGTGACTGTTGTTGGGTAGAGTGCACTATAGTGACTGTTGTTTTGGGTTGCTTTATAATGACTGTTGTTAAGTAGGGTGCTCTATACTGACTGTTTCTGGGTTGCATGCTTTATAGTGACTGTTGCTGGGTGGAGTGCACTATAGTGACTGGTTTGGTAGGTACTTTATAGTGACTGTTTTTGGGTAGGATGATCTATAGAGACTATTTTTCGGTAGGTAATCTATAGTGAATATTCTTGTGTAGAGTGCACCTATTTGCATAGAATGTTCTATAGTGATGATGATTGGGTATAGGGCTTTATGGTGACTGTTGTTGAATAGAGGACTCTATAGTGACTGTTTTTTTTGATATGTGCTCTACAGTGACTGTTGTTGAGTAGGGTGCTCTATAGTGACTGTTGTTGGGTAGGGTGCCCTATACAGACTGTTTTTGGGTAGTCTGCTTTATAGTCAATATTGCTGGGTAAGGTGCTCTATAGTGACTGTTGATGGGTAGGGTGGTCTATCTTGACTTTTGTTGGGTAGGTGCTCTATAGTGACTATTGTTGGCTAGGATGCAGTATAGTGACTGTTTTTGGCTGGAGTGCTCTATAAGGACATTTTTGTGTAGGGTGCTCTATAGTGACTATTGTTGTGTAGCAGGCTCTGTAGTGAATGTTTTTGTTTTTTGACCCCACAACAGACTAGTTTACTGCTTGCAGTGGACACTCCAGCTCAGTCATCAAGCAGGATAGGAAACAAACAAAAACACCTGGTACAACATTCACAAGTAACACAGGCCACCTGCTTTCTTCAGGAACCCCACATAGACGTGTGGAGAAAAAGAAAGGGCCCTCCCTCTTCCTTCTTATATCAGCAAGACGAGCCTATGCAGGGGAAACGTCTGACTCCCCCTCAGTCTACAGAGTCCACACTCCCAAACCTCCAACCCCTATCTTCTGAGTGGGCCTAATCCTATTCTTCATAATGTTTATGGTTTTGAAATTTCACTGAAGCTTTTTCACTGAACTTGTTTCTTTCTGATGCATTTTGTTGAGTTCTACCCATGACTGCCAAAGTAGCAGTCCTGGGATCAGAACACACACACCATTAGAAAAAGACAGGTAAACCCAACAGTAGAGCCAGTTGCTGGTGTTGAGGTTGGGGCTCCTGGTGAGCCACTCTGGGAGGAAGGTCATCCAGCAGCCATACAGCTCACACACACACAGAGTGATCTGCAGGAAATGCCGGTAATATTTTTCTTTGACTATGGCATAAACGAGGAACAATGCCAGAGACCCATCCAGGGTGACAGTCAGAATTTCCACAGACACAATGGTTGGATTGAAATAAAGCCATCTCACATCAGCTTTGCCATATGCCATATTCTTTCCATGAAGAAGCTATCAAGCCATCGGAATTTGCAATGTTTCCTACTAAAGACAAGTAGACAAAAGGGCCTTCCAACTTGTTCAACTGCCTCAATCAAACCTGTTCCTGAACCAAGACCAAAGGATTCTTTGTTTATATGTAAATATACTCATTTTATTAATTTCAAAGCTTCTTCATAGGTGTCCTTTTACAAACTATATGACATGACAAGTTTATGCAAGATTATTTTGAAGTAACTTTTTTACTTTTGGGTGGTTTCCTTATCTTATTAGGGTTTGCAATCAGTTTCTTTATTTTAAGGGGTTGTAATGTTACAGAAGCCCGCCGACCTTCAGCAAGCTTTCTCTTAGGTTTTCACAGGTCTTCAAATGAAGTGTTCAAAACTCTCTGTCTTGGCTTTCCACAGGTTCAGTCTGTAAATCTTCCCCAGCATCTTTAGTTCTGTCTTGAAGCCATGGTACACTTAGACTGGGTACTCTGGGGATGATGGCTTTTACTTCGTCCACAAAGTCACTGGTGTTCTTTTTGAACCCCAAGGCTAGAAAACATTTTAACCCTATGACAGGGGTGATTCTCTCGCTAAGCTGGGGGACATGGCAGGAAGGGACAGTTCTGCTGAGGCTTAACTGAATCAAGTGTGAGGTGATAATGGCAGGCTTGACAAATTTACACACCAGAACTAACAGCAGCTCACTCCTTTCCAGGGCTCTGGTAACTTCGTTAACACCAATGGCAAGCTGCTTCCTGACGTGTGTGGGTGTCCACCCTGACACCTTCTGCTCAGCATCTGTTTTCTTCTCCTTCAGATCCTCGCTGATATCAATGGCGAGGCTGCACTTCTCTCTGCTTTCTTTTTTCGGAAAAGGTGTTTTGTTCTTTTTCCTCCTGTCTTCAATCTTCTGAAGTTCAATAGCTTTAAACCTGTCCTCCAGTGTCTGCAGGATGAAGTGCATACTATTTTTCGGTAGGTAATCTATAGTGAATATTCTTGTGTAGAGTGCTCTATAGTGACCCATTTGCGTAGAATGTTCTATAGTGATGATGATTGGGTAGAGGAATTTATGGTGACTGTTGTTGAATAGAGGGCTCTATAGTGACTGTTTTTTGGTATGTGCTCTACAGTGACTGTTGTTGAGTAGGGTGCTCTATAGTGACTGTCGTTGGGTAGGGTGCCCTATACAGACTGTTTTTGGGTAGTCTGCTTTATAGTCAATATTGCTGGGTAAGGTGCTCTATAGTGACTGTTGATGGGTAGGGTGGTCTATCTTGACTTTTTTTGGGTTGGTGCTCTATAGTGACTATTGTTGGCTAGGATGCAGTATAGTGACTGTTTTTGGCTGGAGTGCTCTATAAGGACTGTTTTTGTGTAGCGTGCTCTATAGTGACTATTGTTGTGTAGCAGGCTCTGTAGTGAATGTTATTGTGTAGAGTGCTCTATAATGACTGTTGCTGGGAAAAAATGCTCTGTAGTAAATGTTGTTGGGTAGAGTGCTCTACAGTGACTTTTGTTGGGTAGAGTGCTCTATAGTGACTCTTGCTGGGTAAAATGATATATAGTGACTTTTGCTAGGTAGGGTGCTTTATAGTGACGGTTTCTAGGTAGTGTGCTCTATAGTGACTGTTGTATGATAGCGTACTTTAGAGTGAGTGTTGTTGGCTGTGGTGCTCTATGGTTACTGTTGCTGGGTAGGTGCCCTATACTGTCTGTTGCAGCATAGTTTGCTCTATAATGACAGTTGTGGGGTAAGTGCTCTAGAGTGACTGTTGCTGTGTGGGGTGCTCTATTGTGACTGTCGTGTGGGGTGCTCTATAGTGACTGCTGTTGTCTAGAGTGCTCCATAAGTGACTGTTGTTGCATGGAGTGCTTTATAATCACTGTTGCATACAGAAATCTATAGTGACTGTTGTTGGATAGAGTGCTGTATAATCACTGTTTTTGGTAGGGTGCCCTATATTGGCTGTTTTTGGGTAGGTGCTCTATACTGACTGTTGTTGTGTAGAATGCTCTATAGTAACTGTTTTTGGGTAGAGTGCATTATAGTGACAGTTGTTCAGTGGAGTGCTTTATAGTGTCTGTTGTTGGGTGGGGTGATCAATACTGACTGTTGCTTGGTGGGGTGATCTCTAATGACTACTGTTAGGTAGGTGCTCTATAGATACTGTTGTTCGTTAGGGTGCTCTATTGTAGCACTTGTTGGCAAGAATGCTCTATAGGTGACTGTTTTTGGGTGGAGTGCTCTGTAGTGACTGTTCTGTAGAGGGCTCTATAAAGACTGTTGGTTAGTGCTCTATAGTGACTGCTGTTGGGCAGGTTACTCTCTAGAGACTGTTGTTAAGTAGCTGCTCTATAGTGACTGTTTTTTCACAGGGTGGTCTATAGTGACTATTCTTGGGTAGGTGCTCTATGGTGACTGCTCTTGGGTAGGTTCTCTACAGTGTCTGTTTTGGGTATGTGCTCTATAGTGAATGTTGTTTGGTAGGTTTCTCTATGCTGACTGTTTTTGGATCGAGTGCTCTTTAGTGACTATTGTTTTGTAGTATGCTCTATAACTGACTGTTGTTGGGTAGAGTCCTCTATAGTGACTGTTGTGTAGAGTGCTCAATAGTGACTGTTGTTAAGTAGAGGTTTCTAAAATGACTGCTGTTGGGAAGGGTGATATATAGCGACTGTTGTTGGGTAGGTGATCTATAGTGACCTTTTTTGGGTTGGGTGCTCTATGCTGAATGTTGTTGGGTAGAGTGCTATATAGGTAACTGTTATTGGGTGGATTGTTCTATTGTGTAGAGTGCCCTATAGTGACTGTTGTGTGGAGTGCTCTATAGTGACCTTTGTTGGTTTGGTGGCTCTAGTTACTGACTGTCATTGGGTAGGGTGCTCTATAGTGACTGTCATTTGGTAGTGGGCTCTAGATCCTGACTGTAATTGGGTAGGGCGCTCTGTACTGACTGTTGTTGGATAGAAAGCTGTATAGTGACTGTTGGTGAGTAGGTGCTCTATAGTGACTATTGTTTTTTGGAATGTTCTATAGTGACCCTTGTTGTGTAGGGTGTTCTATACTGACTGCTGTTGGGTCATTTGCTCTAGAGTGACTATTGTTAAGTAAAGTGTTCTATAGTGACTATTAATGGGTAGGGTGCTCTATAATGACTGTTGTTGTATAGAAGGCTCTACAGAGACTGTTTTTGGGTAGGTGGTCTACTGTGACTATTTTTTGCCAGGGTGCTCCATACTGACAGTTTTTGGGTGATGTGCTCCATACTTGCTGTTCCTGGGTAGGGTGCTCAATAGTGACTTTTATTGGGTAGAGTTTTCTATAGTGACTCTTGCTGGGTAAAGTGCAATATAGTAACTGTTGGTGGTTAGGGTGTTCCATAGTGAATGTTGGGGGTAGAGTGCACTACAGTTAATGTTGGGTAGAAGACTCCATAGTGACTGTGGTTCATATGTTCTCTATAGTGACTGTTATTTTGTATGGTGTTCTATAGTGATTGTTGCTGTGTAGAGTGCTCTATATGTGACTGTCGTTTGGTAGAATGTTCTATAGTGACTATTGTGTAGAGTGCTCTATATTGACTGTTGTTAAATGGAGTGATGTATAGTAATTTTTGTTGGGTAGGTGGCTCTATAGTTACTGTTGTTTGGTAGGGGGCTCTAGGTACTGACTGTTATTGGGTAGGCTGCTCTATAGTTACTGTTGTGTAGAGTGCTCTATAGTGACTGTTGCTGAGTAGGTGCTCTATAGTGACTGTCATTGGGAGAAATGTTCCATAGTGACTGCTGTAAAGTATGGTACTCAATAGTTACTGGTGCTGGGTAAAATGTTCTAAAGTTAGTGTTGTTGGTTAGAGTGCTTTATAGTGACTGTTGATCCATAGAATACTTTATGCTCACTGTTGCTGGAGAGCATTCTCTATACTTAATTTTGGTAGGGTGCTCTATACTTACTTTTTGTGTAGTGTGTTCTATAATGACTATTGTTGAAAAGGTGCTCTTTAATGATTTGCTGCAGAGGGTGCTCTATAGTGACTGTTGCCGGGTAGAATGCTCTATAGTGACTGTTGCTGGGTAGGGTGATCTATAGTAATTGTTATTTAGTATGGTGTTCTATACTGAATGTGGTTGAGTAGAGCGGTCTAGAGTGACTGTTGTTGGGTAGGGTGCTCTAGCATGACTGTTATAAGGTATTCTATAGTGACTGTTGCTTCATTGGGTACTCTATACTGAGTGTTGTTGGGTAGCATGCTCCATAGTGACTGTTGTTGGGTAGGGTCCTCTATAGTGACTGTTGTTGGATAAAATGCTCTATAGTGACTGTTGTTGGGTGGAGTGCTCTATAGTGACTGTTGTGGGGTAGGGCACTCTATAGTGACTGTTGTTGGATAGAGTGCTCTATAGTGACAGTTTTTGGGTAGAGTATTTCATAGTGACTGTTGCTGGGTAGAGTTCTCTATAATGACTATTGTAGGGAACGTGCTTTATAAACACTGGGTAGGTAGGGTGCTCTCTACTGACTATTGTTGTGTAGGTGCTCTATAGTGACTTTTGTTGGGTAGAGTGCTCTATAGTAAATATTTTTGGGTAGAGTTCTGTATAGTGACTTTTGTTGGGTAGGCCCTCTGTAATAATTAATTTTGGGTCAGTGCTCTATAGTAACTGCTGTTTTGTAAGTTGCTCTATAGGGACTCTTGTTCAGTACAGTGCTCTATAGTGACAGTTGTTGGGCAAAGTTTTCTATAGTAACTGTTGTTGGGTAGGTGCTCCATAGTGATTGTTGGTGTGTAGGTGCTCTTTTGTGACAGTTGTTGGGTAGTGGCTTTTAGCTTCTGTTGATGGGCAGGTGCTCTACAGTGACTGTTGTTAGGTAGGGTGCTTTATAGTGACTGTTGTTGGCAGGGAAATCCATAGTGACAGATGTTTCATTGGGTGCTCTATAGTGACTGTTGTTGGTTAGGGTACTCTGCAGTGACTTTTGTTGGGTGGAGTGCTCTATAGTGACTGTTGTTGGGTTGGGTGCTCTATATTGATTGTTGTTGGTTATGGAGCATTATAGTGACTGTTGTTGTGTATGGTGTTCTATAGTGACTATTGTTGAGTAGGTGCTCTATAGCACCTGGTGGGTAGGTGCTCTATAGTGATTGTTTCTGGGTAGGTTCTCTATAGTGACTGTTGCTTGGTATGTTGCACCATAGGGACTCTTGTTTAGTACACTGCTTTATAGTGACTGCTGTTAAGCAGAGTTCTATATAGTAACTGTTGTTGGGTAGGTTCTCCACAGTGACTGTTGGTGTGTAGGTGCTCTATTGGGACAGTTGTTTTGTAAGTGCTCTTTGGTGTCTGTTAATGGGCAGGTGCTCTGTAGTGACTATTGTTGGGTAGAGTGCTCTATAGTGACTGTTTTTGGCAGGGTGATCTATAGTGACTATTCTTTGGTTGGGTGCTCTATAGTGACTGTTGTTGGTTAGAATGCTCTGTAGTGACTTTTTTTGGGTGGAGTGCTCTGTAGTAATTGTTGTTGGGTAGCGTGCTCTATATTGATTGTTGTTGGTAATGGAGCTCTATAGTTACTATTGTTGGGTAGGTGCTCTAGAGTGGCTCTTGCTGGGTCAGGTGCTCTATAGTGACTGTTGTGTTGTGGGGTGCTCTAAAGTGACTGGTTTTGGGTAGAGTGTTCTATAAATGATTTGTTTGGTGGAGTGCTCTATGGTGACTGTTGTTTCATAGAGTGCTCTATAGTGACTGTTGTTTGGTAGAGTGCTCCATAAAGGCTGTTGTTGGGTACGGTGCTCTATTGTGACTTTTGTTTGGTAGAGTGCTCTATGGTGACTGTTGTTGGGTAGTTGCCCTACACTGACTGTTGTTGAGTAGGTGCTCTATTATAACTATTTTTGCATAGGTGCTCTATAATGACTATTGTTGAGTAGGTGCTGTATAGTTACTGTTGTTGCATAGAGTCTTCTATAGTAACTGTTGTTAGGTAAGGTGTGCTGTAGTGACTTTTGTTTGGTGGAGTGCTCTAGATTCTGTAATTGGGTGGAATGCTCAATACTGACTTTTGCCATGTGGAGTGCTCTATCATGACTGCTGTATGGTAGGTGCTCTATAGTGGTTGCTGTTGGTTGGGGTGCTCTATCATGACTGTTGTTGGCTAGAGTGCTCTATAGTTGATGGTTGTTGGGTGGAGTGCTCTATAGTGACTGTTGTGTAGAGGACTCTATATTTACTGTTGTTGGGTAGGTTGCTCTGTAGAGACTGTTGTTAAGTAGGTGCTCTATAATGACTGTTGTTTGACAAGGGGTTCTTTAGTGACTATTGTTGGGTAGGTGCTCTATAGTTACTTTTGCTGGCTAGAATGCTATATAGTGATGGTTGTTGGGTGGGGTGTCCTGTAGTGACTATTGTTGTGTAGAGTGCTCTATTAGTGACTATTGTTGGGTGGAGTGCTTTATAGTGACTGTTATTGTGTAGAGTGCTCTATAGTGACTGTTGTTGGGTAAAGGGCTATATAGTGACAGTTTTGGGAAGGCTTCTCTATAGTGACTCCTGTTGGGTAGGTGATCTATAGTGACTGTTTTTGTGTTTGGTGCTCTATAGTGAATGGTGTTGGGTAGAGTGCTCTATAGGTGACTCTTGTTGGGTAGAGTGTTTTATAGTGACTATAGTGTAGAGAGGTCTATAGTGACTGTTGCTGGGTGGAAAGTTCTATAGTGACTTTTGTTGGGTAGGTTACTTTAGTTACTGACTGTTGTTGCGTAGGGTGCTCTATAGTGACTGTTTTTAGAAAGAAGGCTCTAGATACTGACTGTTATTTCGTAGGCTGCTCTATAGTGATTGTTGTTTGGTATAGTACTCTATAGAGACTGTTTCTTAGTAGGTGCTTTATACTGACTGCCATTGAGAGAAATAATCTATAGTGACTGCTGTTGGGTAGGGTGCTGAATAGCGACTGTTGCTTGGTGGGGTGCTCTAGATAAACTGTTCTTAGTTAGAATGCTCTATAATGACTGTTGCTCCATAGGGTGCTCCATAGGGTGCTCTATACTGACTGTTGCTGAGTAGCCTGCTCTATACTTACTGTTGTTCAGTAGGGTGCTCTATAGTTTCAGTATTTGGGTAGGGTGTTCTATAATGAATATTGTTGAATAGGTGCACTTTTGTGAATGTTGCTCTGTATAGAGCTCTATAGAGACTGTTGCTAGATGAGGCACTTTATAGTGACTGCTGATGGAAAAAGTGCTTTATACTGAATGTTATTGGTTAGAAGTCTCTATAGTTACTGTCGATGGTAGCTGCTCTATAGTGACTGTGGTTTGGTATAGTGTTCTATAATGATTGTTGTTTGGTAGAGTGCTCTAAAGTGACTTTTGTTGGGTAGCGTGCTGTATACTAATTGTTGTTGGGTAGGGTGCTTTATAGTGACTGTTCTTTGGTGGAGTGCTCTATAGTGACTGGTTTTGTGTAGGGCGCTTTATAGTGACTTGTTGGGTAGGGGCTTTATAGTAACTGTTGTTCCATAGGTGCTCTATAGTGACTGTTGTTTGGTAGGGTGCTTTATAGTTACTGTTCTTGGTAGGGTGCTCTGTAGTGACTGTTGCTGGGAAGGGAGCTCTTTAGTGCTGTTGCTGGGTAAGGTGCTCTATAGTGACTGTTGCTTGGTAGATTGCTCTATGGTGACTGGTCTTGAGTAGGTACTTTATAGTGACTGTTTTTTGATGGGGTACTTTATAGTGACTGTTGTTGGGTAGGTGCTCTATAGTGACTGTTGTTGGTAGTGTACTCTGTATTGACTGTTTTCGGGTGGAGAGCTCTTTGGTGACTGTTGTTTCGTAGGGTGCTCTATAGTGACTATGATTTTGTAGAGTGCTCTATATTGACTGTTCTTGAGTAGGGTGTTGAATAGTGACTGTTGTTGGGTGTGTGCTCCATAATGACTGTTTTTGGGTAGGTGCTTCACAGTGACTGTTGTTGGGTAGGGTGCTCTATTGTGACTGTTTTTGAGTAGGGTGCTCTAGAGTGACTTGTTGGGTCAAATGCTCTATAGTGACTATTGATGTGTAGAGTGCTCTGTAAGTGACTGTTGTTGGGTGGAGTGCTCCATAGTGACTATTATGGGTTAGAGTGCTCTACAGTGACTTTTGGTGGGAAGGTTGCTCAATGTTGACTGTTGTTGGGTAGGTGGTCTATAGTGACTGTTGGGTACAGTGCTCCATAGTAATTGTTGTTGTGTACGATTCACTATACAGACCATCCTTAGGTGGAGTGGTCTATAGTGTCTTTTCTTAAATATGGTGCTCAATACTGACAGTTGATGGGTAGGGTACTCTATAGTGAATGTTGTTGGGTAGAGTGATCTACAGTGACTGTTTCTGGGTAGGGTGCTCTATGTTCACTGTTGCTTGGTAGGGTGCTCTATAGTGACAATTTTTGGGTAGAGTTGCCTATAGTGACTGTTTTTCAATAGAGAATTCTACAGTGACTCTTGTTGGGTAGGTGCTCTACTGTGACTGTTGTTGGGTAGAGAGCTTTAGATAATGACTGTGATTGGGTACAATGATCTAGAGTGAAACATGTTGTGTAGAGTGCTCAATAGTGACTGTTGCTGCATAGGGTGCTCTATTGTTACTGTTACTGTATAGCATACTCTATAGTGACTGTTGTTGGGTAAGGTACACTATAGTGACTGTTGTAGATTAGGTGCTGTATAGTCAGTAATTTTAGGTAGGGTGCTCTACTCTGACTTTTGTTGGGTAATGAACTTTACAGTGACTCTTGCTGGGTAGGGTGCTCTATAGTGACTATTGCTGGGTAGGTGCTCTATAGTTACTGTTGTTGCATAGCATGCTCTATAGTGACTGCTGTTGAATAGGGTGCTCTTTAGTAATTGTTGCTGGGTGTACTGCTCTATAGTGTCTGCTGATGGGTAAAGTGGTCTACAGTGATTATTGTCAGGAAGGTTGCTCTATACTGACTGTTTTTGGGTAGTTGATCTATAGTGACTGTTGTTGGGTATGGTACTCCATAGTGACTATTGTTGGGTATGGTACTCCATAGTGACTGTTGTTGGGTATGTGCTCTATAGTGTCTGTCTTTGGTTAAAGTGCTCGATAGTAAGTGTTTTTTATAGTGTATGCTATACTGACTGTTCTTGGGTAGAGTGCTCTATAGTGTCTGTTGTTGGGTGGTGTGCTCAATACTGATTGTTGCTTTGTAGGGTGCTCTATAATGACTATTTCTGTATAGAATGTTCTTTAGTGAGTGTTTTGGGGGAGAGTTCTCTATAGTCACTGTTGTTTGGTAGGATGTTTTACAGTGACTGTTGTTAGGTAGGGTGTTCTATAGTGACTGTTGCTGGGTAGAGAGCACCTACAGTTATTGTGTAGGTGCTCTACCCTGACTGTTTTTGGGTAGGAAGCACTGAATAATGTTTGTTATTGGGTAGTGTGCTTTATGGTTACTCTTGTTGAGTAGTGTTCAATAGTGACTGTTGCCAAGTAGAGTGCTCTATGGTGACTGTTGCTGCATGGGGTGCTCTAATGTGACTGTTGCTGACTAGCTTGCTCTATAGTGACTGTTGTTGGGTATGTACTCTAAAGAGACTGTTGTTGCGTGGAGTGCTCCATAGTGACTGTTGTTGGGTAGGTGCTCCATAGTGCCTGTTGTTGTGTAGGGTGCTCTATTGTGACTCTTGCGGTGTAGGGTGCTCTATAGGGACTGTTTTTGGGTGGAGTGCTCTATGATGACGGTTGTTGGGTAAAGTGATTTGTAGTGACTGTTGTTTTGTAGAATGCTCCATAATGACTGTTGTTGGTAGGGTGCTCTATAATGACTGTTGCTGTTTAGGGTGATCTACAATGACGGTTTTGAAGTAAAGTGCTCTAAAGTGACTGTTCCTCAGTAGAATGTTTATAGTGACGATTGGGTATATGCGCTATAGTGACTGTTGCTGTGCAGGGTGCTTTATACAAACTGTTGAACCCAACAACCATCAATATAAAGAACCCTACCTAACAATTTGTCACTATATAGCACCCTATCCAACAACAGTCACTATAGAACATTCTACACAACAACAGCCACTATAAAGCCCTCCACACAAAATCTGTCACCTATAGAGCACCTATCCAACAAAAGACAATATAAAACACTCTACCTAACAACAGTTACTATAGAGTACTGCATCCAACAACAGTCACTTTGAGCATTCTACCCAACAGTCACTATAGAGCACCTACCCAACAACAGTCACTGAAGAGCACCTAAACAACAACAGTCAATATAGAGCACTCTAACCAAAAACAGTCAATATAGGGTATCCTACACATCACGAGTCATGATAGAGCACCTACCCAACAACAGTTACTTTAGAGCACCCCACCCAAATACACTCAGTACAGAGCACTTACCAAACAATAGTTACAAAAGTGCACCCTATCCCACAACAGTCACTGTAGAGCATTTTATCTAGCAACAGTCACTATAAAGCACTCTATTTAACAACAGTCACTATAGAGCATTCTACCCAGAAACAGTGACTATAGAGCACCTATCTATCAGCCATTAGTTTAGAGCACCCCACTAACAAGAGTCACTATACAGCAGCTACACAAAACAGTCACTATAGAGACCCCTACTTAGTAACAGTCACTATAGAGCACCTACAAAACAACAGTCATTATGGAGCACCCTACCCTTCAATAAACACTATAGAGCACTGTACCTGGCAAAAGTCACTATAGAGAACCCCACTCAACAACCGTCAGTATAAAGCACCCTACAAAGCAACAGTCACTATACAGCACCCTACCCCACAACAGTCACTAAAGACCACCCTACCAACAAGAGTCACTGTAGAGCACTCTACCCAGCAACAGTCATTATAGAGAACCATACTCAACAACAGTCAGTAGAGAGAACCCAATACAACAACAATCACAATACAGCACTTAACACAACAACAGTCACTATAGAACACCACACCAAACAACAGTAACTATAGAGCGCTTTACAAACAACAGTCACCTGTAGAAGACTCTTTACAACAACAGCCAGTTTAAAACACTCCACCCAAACACAGTCACCCATACATCACCTACACAACACAGGTCACAATAGAGCACTCGACCCAACAACAGTTACTATAGAGTACTGCATTCGACAATAGTCACTTTGAGCATCCTGCCTAACAGTCACTATTGAGCACATGTCAAACAACAGTCACTGAAGAGCACCTACCCAACAATAGTCACTGTAGATTATTCTACTTAGCTACAGTCAATATGGAGCACCTATGCAACAACAGTCACAATAGTGTACTCTACACAGCAACAGTCACTATGGAGCACCCCACACATCAGCAGTCACTATAGAGCACAATACATAGCAACAGTCACTATACAGCACCTACCCAATAACAGTAAGTATAGATCAGCATTTCTAAAAAAAGTCACTACAGAGCACCCTATCCAACAACAGTCACTATAGAGCACCCTACCAAAAAAGGTCATTATACAGAATCCTACCCCAAAACAGTCTCTATAAAGCACCTAACCAACAACTGTTACTATATAGAGTTCTATCCTAAAACACTCTGAAAACCTACACAACAACAGCAACAATAGAGCACTCTACACAACAACAGTAACTATAGAGCACCCCACCTAAAAACAGTCACCAAAAAGCACCCTACCCAGCAACAGTCATTATAGACCACCTACCCAACAACAGTCACTATAGAGCACCTACCCAACAACAGTGACTATATAGCATGCAACACATTAACAGTCACTATAGAGCACTCTACCCAAAAACAGTCACCAAAAAGCACCCTACCCAGCAACAGTCACTATAGACCACCTACCCAACAACAGTCACTATAGAGCACCTACCCAACATCAGTTACTATATAGCATGCAACACATCAACAGTCACTATAGAGCACTCTACACAACAGTCACTATAAAGAACTCCACCTAGCAACGGTCATCCATAGAGCACTGTACCCAAGAACAGTCACTGTAGAGCACCTACCCAACAACAGTTACTATGGATTACCCTGCCCCACAATATTCATTATAAGTTACTGACCCAACAAGAGTCACTATAGAGCACTCTAAAAACAACAGTCAGTATAGAGAACTCTACCACAGAACATTCACCTGAAGAGCACTCTACACAATAAAGACACTATGTAGCACCCCAATAAACAACAGTCACTATAGACCAGCTACTTAACAATAGTTACTATAGAGTACCCTATTCAGGAACAGTCATAGAGAACCTGCCCAACAACAGTCACTACAGAGCACTTACCGAACAACATTCACTATAGATCACCTACACAACAACAGTCACTTCAGAGCTTCTACCCAACAACAGTAATTATAGAGATTTCTACACAACAACAGTTACTTTTGAGCACCATACCCGACAACAGTCACTATGGAGCACGCTACTCAACAACAGTCTCTAAAGAGCTCATACCCAACAACAGTAACTATAGTGCACTCTACCCACGAACAGTCACTATGCAGCACCTACACAACAAGAGTCACTATGCAGCACATACCCAAGAACAGTCACTATAGAACACTGTACACAACAGTCACTATACAGATCTCCACCCCACAACAGTCACCTATAGGGCACTCTAACTAACAACACTAATTATAGAGCACCCCAATAAACAACTGTCACTATTGACAACCTATTTAACAACAGTAATTATGTTGCCCACTACTGAGCATCTGTCACTATAAAGCATGTACCCAACCACTGTCACTATAGAGCACCCCATTCAACAACTTTCACTATAGAGAACCATACCCAGCAACAGTCACTATGGAGCATCTACCCCACAAGAGTCACTATAAAGCCCTAAACCAGTCACTATAGAGCACTCTACACAACAACAGTCAGTATAAAAAACACCACTTCCGAAGAGTCGCCTGAACAGCACTCTACACAAATAAGAGACTATAGAACACCTACACAACAGCAGTCACTATGGAGCACTCTACTCAGAAAGAGTTACTATAAAGCTTCATACACAACAACAGTCACTATATAGCACCATACCAAAAAACAGTCACTATAGAGCACCTACCCAACAACAGTGATTATAGATCACCACACCCAACAACAGTCACTATAAAGCACTCTACCCAAAAAAAATCACTATAGAGCACTCTACCCAACAACAGTCACCATAGAGCAACCTACATAGCAACAGTGAATACCTAGAGATCTTTATGCAACAACAGTCCCTATAGAGCACTCCACTCAGCATTAGTCAGGATAGAGCAACCCACCCAACAAGTCACTATACAGCATTGTACCCAACAACAGTCACTATAAAGCACCTCCCCTGAAATAGTCACTATTGTGTACCTACCGAACAACAATCACTATAGAGCACTTTGTGCCACAACTGTCATTATAAAGCAGTGTAATGAACAATAGTCACTATAGAGCCCTCTATACAGCAACAACCATTATAAAGCACTCCACCCAAAAACAGTCACCTATAGAGCACTCTACCCAACAACATGGTCTGTAGAGCACCCCACCCAAAAATAGTCACCAAAAAGCGCCTACCAACAACAGTCACTAAAGAGCACCCCACCCAGCAACAGTCACTATAAGCCATCTACCCAAAAACAGTCAGTATAGAGCACCTACCCAAAAACTGTCTCAATAGAGCATTCTACACAGTAACGGTCACTATACAACACCTTACCCAACTACAGTCACTATAGAGCACTCCACCCAAGAACAGTCACTATAGAGCAGAGTACCCATGAACAGTCACCATACAGCACCTACTCAACAAAAGTCACTATAGAGCACCTACCCAACATGAGGGACTATATAGCACACAACACACCAACAGTCACTATAGAGCACTCAACCCAACAACAGTCACTATAGAGCACTCTACACAACAGTCACTACAAAACACTCCACCCAACAACAGTCACCTATAGAGCATACTACCCAAGAACAGTCACTATAGAGCACCTACTTATCACCAGTCACTATAGAGTGCCCTACCCCACAATACTCACTATAGAGTACCTACCCAGCAAAAGTTACTATAGAGCACTGTACAAAACAACAGACAGTATAGTAAACTTTACCTCAGAACAGTCACCTGAAGAGCAATCTACACAAAAAGGACACCATATAGCATCTCAACCAACAACTGTCACTAAAGACAAGCTACACAACAATGGTCAGTATAGATCACCAACTCAACAATATTTACTATAGAGTACCTACTCCACGAGTCACTGTAGAGTACTTACACAACAACAGTCAGTATAGAGAATGCCAACCCAGAACAGTCACCTGGAGAGCACTCTACACAAATAAAGTTACTATAGAGAACCTACACAACAACAGTCAGTATAGAGCACTCTACCCAGAAAATGTTACTATACATCACCATACACAGCAGTCACTATATAGTACCATACCCAAAAAGAGTCACTATAGAGCATCTACCAAACAACAGTGATTATAGAGCACCCCCCCAACAACAGTCACTATGGAGTACTTTACCCAAAAACAATTACTATAAAGCACCCTAGCCAAAAATAGTCACCATAGAGCACCCTACATAACAACAGTCACTACCTAGGGCACTTTATGCAACAACAGTTTCTATAGAGCACCACACTCAGCATCAGTCAGTATAGAGCACTGCACCTAACAATAGTGACTATTGAGCACCTACCCAACAACTGTCACTATAGAGCATGTACATAACAAATGTTACTATACAGCACTCTACCCAGCAATGGTAACTATACAACACCTTACTTAAATACAGTCACTATAGACCACTCCAACCAAGAACAGTCACTATAGATAACAGTACTAATGAACCTTCACTATACAGCACCTACCCAACAACAGTCATTATAGAGCACCTACCCAACAACAGAGACTATATAGCACACTACATATTAACAGTCACTATGGAGCACTCTATGCAAGAACAGTCACTATAGAGCACCTACCAAACAACAGTCACTATAGAGCACTGTACACAACAGTCAGTATAGAGCACTCCACTTAACAACAGTCACCTATAGAGCACTCTACCCAAGAACAGTCGCTATGAATTACCTACTCAACAACAGTCACTTCAGAGAACCTACCTAACAACTGTAACTATAGAGCACTCTACCCAACAACAGTTACTATTGAGCATTGTTCCCAAAAAGAGTCACTATGGAGCACACTACACAACAGTCACTATAGAGCACCTACACAACAACAGTCATTATAGTGCACCTTACCTAACAACAGTCACTATAGAGGAACGTAACCAACAACTGTCACTATAGAGATCTCCACCACATAACAGTCACCTTTAGGGCACTCTAATCAACAACACTTATTATGGAGCACCCAAACAAGCAACTGTCACTATTTACCACCTATCCAAAAACAGTCACTATGTAGCCCCCTACAGAGAATCTGTCATTATGGAGCACATACCCAACAACCGTCAATATAGAGCACCCCACCCAACAACTGTCACTATAGAAATCCATACCCAGCAACAGTCACTATGAAGCATCTACCTCACAAGAGTCACTATTAATCCCAATACAAGTTACTATAGAGCACTCTACTCAGAAACAGTCACTATAGAGCACCCCACCTAGCAACAGTCACTATTGAGTACCAAACCCAGCATCAGTCTATATAGAACACCCTACTCAACATCACTCACTGTAGATCGCCCTACCATCAACATTCGCTATACAGCACCCTACCAAACAAAAGTCAGTATAAAGCACCTACCCAACAACTGTCACCATAGAGCACCTACCAAACAGCAGCCACTATAGAGCACCTACCCAGCAACAGTCATTATAGAGCACCCTACCCAAAACAGTCACTGTAGAACACCATTCATAACAACAGTAACTATGTAGAGAACTCTATGCAACAACATTACTTATAGAGCACACCACTCAGCAACCATCAGTACAGTGCACCCTACAATACAACAGTCACTATATAGCATTATACCCAACAAAAGTCGTTATTGAGCACCCTACCCTACAACAGTCACTATATAGTACCCTACCCAACAACAGTTACTGTGGATCACCCTAACAACAACCATCACTATAGAGCACTCTACCCAATGGCAGTCATTAAAGAGCACCCTACACAACAACAGTCACTATCTATGGCACTCTACGCAGCAACAGTCATTATCGAGCACTCCACCGAACAACAGTCAGTATAGAGCAGCCATGCATCAACAGTAGCTATAGAATACTCTACCAAAAACAGTAGCTATAGAGCACCCTACCCAACAACAGTAACTAGAGAGCACCTATGCAACAAATGTTACTATAGAGCACCCTACCTGACAACAGTCACTATATAGCACTCTACCCATTAACAGTCATTATAGAGCAGCCCACCTAGCAACAGTCAGTATAAGCACCTTACCCAGCATCACTCACAAAAGAGCACCCTACCCAAAATATTCACTATAGATCATCCTACCTCAACAATCACTATGCAGCACCCAACCAAACAAGAGTCATTATAGAGCACCAACACAACAACAGTCATTAAAAAAACTTGCCCAACAACTGTCACTATAGAGCACCTACCCAACAACAGTCACCATACAGAACCCTACAAAACAAGTCACTATAGAACACTCTTCACAACAATAGTCACTATAGAAAACTCCAACACACAAGTCATATATAGAGAACTCTAACCAACAACAGTCATTATAGAGCACCCCAACAAACAACAGTCACTATAAACCACCTATCCCACACCAGTCACCATAGAGCTTCCACATAACACCCGTCACTGTAGAGCACCTAACAAACAGTTGTCACTATAGAGCATGCTACCCAGGGAATGTCACCGTAGAGCACCTACCCAACAACAGTCAATATAGATCACACTTATGTAAAAACCGTCCCTATAGAGCACCCCACACAACAACAGTCACTATAGAGCACCTACTTAACAACAGTCAGTATAGAGCACTCTACTGAGTAACAGTCACTATAGAGCACCCTGGGCAACAATATTCACCATAGAGCAAGCTACCCAGCAATAGCCACTACAGAGCACCTACCCAATGACTGTCAACACAGAGCACACTACCCAGAAACAGCCACAATCGGGCACCCCACCCAACAACAGTCACTGTAGAGTACATACAAATCAAAAGTCACGATAGAACACCCTACCCAATATCAGTCTCTATGGAGCACTCCACCCTTAAACCGTCACTCGAGTACCTTCACAACAACAGTCACCATAGGGCACCCTACTCAGCAAGAGTTACTGTAGGGCACTTCACCCAGAAACAGTCACAATAGAGCATGCTACCCAACAAAAGTAAGTATAGAGCACCCTACATAACAGTAGTCAGTATAGAGCACTGTACAAATAACAGTCATTATAAAGCACCCTACCCAAAAACAGTTACTATGGAGCACCATACTCAACAACAGTCACTATAGAGCACTGTACCCAACAACAGTCACTAGAAAACACTCCACCCAGCAACAGTCATTATAAAGCACCCTACCCAGAAACAGTTACTATAGAGCAATGTACCATAAAACAGTAACTATAGATCAACCTACCAAACAAGTCACTATAGAGAACTCCACATAATGGTAACAAAGATGCATGCTACTCAACAACAGTCACTATAAAGCACCCTACCGAATAACATTCTCTATAGAGCATTCTAACAAACAACAGTCAGTATAGAGCACTCCACCCAACAATCACTATAGAGCACACTATACAACTACATTTGCTATACAGCACTCTATCCAGCATCAGTTACTATTCAGAGCACTGTACACAACAACAGTCACTATAGTGCACCCCACCCAGCCACGGTTAATATCTAGAGCACTCTAACAAGACAGTCACAATAGAGCACCCCATCCATTAACAGTCTGTATAGAGCATCCCACAAAACAACATTCAGTATACAGCATCATATCCAACAACAGCTACTATAGAGCACTCCACCCAACAACAGTAACTATAGATCACCCTACCAGATAACTGTCACAATAGAACCTTTCACACAACAACTGTCACTATAAAGAACCCTACCCAAAATTGTCACTATAGAGCACTCCACCCACGAACAGTCACTATAAAGAACTCTAACCAACAACAGTCACTATAGAGCACCTACAAAACAACAGTCACTATAAAGACCTCTACAAAACAACTGTCACTATAGAGCACACTGCCCAACAACAGTCATTATAGAGCACCCTACCGAAGAACAGTTGCTATAGAAAAACCTATCAAGCAACAGTAACTATAGAGCTCTTTAATTAATAACAATCACTATAGAGCACTCTATTCAACAGCAGTCACTAAAGATCACCATATTTAACAACACTCACTATAAAGTCTTCTACACAAAACAGTCACTGTAGACCTCCCTACCCTGCAACAGTCACTATAGAGCACTCTACCCAACAACAGTCACTATAAAGCACTTACACAACAACAGTCACTATAGAGCCCTTAAACCAACAAGAGTAACTATGGAGCACTCCACACAACAACAGTCAGTATAAACCACCCTACCAAACAACAGTCACTATAGAACACTCTACCAAACAACAGTCACTATAGAGCATTCTACCTTAAAACAGTCACTATAGAGCACTTACCCTACAACTGCCACCATAAAGCCCTTAACCAAAGAAAAGTGACTATAAAGAACTCTAAGCAACAACAGTCACTATAGACCACCCTACCAAAAAACAGTCACTATAAAACACTCTAACCAACATCAGTCACTATAGAGCAGCCTACCCTGCAACAATCACTGTAGAGCACCCTACCATTCAACAGTCAATATAGAGCACTAATCCAACAACAGTCACTATAGAGCCCTTAACACAAGAAGTGTTACTATAAAGCACTACACAACAACAGTTACTATAGATTAACCTCCACAACAACAGTCACCATAGAACACTTTAACCAACAACAGTCACTATAGAGCACCATACCCAACAAATGTCACTATAGAGCACCCTACCCAGCAACAGTCACTATAGAGTCCTTAACCAAAAAAGAGACACTATGGAGCACACTAAGCAACAACAGTCACTATAGACCACCCTACCCAACAACAGTCACCATAGAACACTCTACCAACAACAGTCACTATAGAGCACCCTACCCAACAACAGTCACTATAGAGTAACAAACCCTACAACAGTCACTATTTATCACACTACCCAAAAACAGTCACTGTAGAGCACGCTACCAAGAGCAGTTACTATAGATCACCCTACCCAACAGTCACTATGGAGCACCATACACAAAAACAGTAATTATAGAGCACCCTACACCACAACAGTCACTATAAAGCATCTACTTAAGGGGAGTCACTATAAAGTCTTTTACCCAACAACAGTAACTAAAGAACACTCTACCCAGCCAAAGTTACTATAAAGCATCTCACCTATCAACAGTCACTATGGAGCACCCAACCCAACAACAGTCACTATAGAGAAACATACCCAACAACAGTCGCTATTGAGCACCCTTTTCAACAACAGTCACTGTGGAGCACCCTGCCAACAACAGTCACTATAGAACAACCTAACCAACAATTACTGTAGAGCACACTACACAACAACAGTCATTACATAGCACTGTACCAAAGAACAGTCACTTTTTATGGCACTTAACCCAAGAACAGTCACTATAGAGCAGTCTACGCAACTACTGTCACCATAAAACACTCCAACCAACAACATTCACTAAAGAGCACCTTATCAAAATCAGTCACTCTAGAGCACCTACACAACAACAGTCACTATAAAGCTCTTTATACAAGAGTCATTATATAGCACTGTACATGAGTCATTATAAAGCACCCTAACCAATAACAGTCAGTATAGGGCAACTACGCAATATCAGTCACTATAAAGCATTCTACCCAACAACAGTCACTATAGAGTACTGTACAGAACAATGGTAACTATAGAACACCTATGCAACAACAGTAACTATGAACCACTCTATTCAACAGCAGTTACTATAGAACAACATACCCAACAACAGTCACTATAGAGCACCCTACTCAACAACAGTAACTATAGAGCATTCTACCCTAAAACAATCACTATAGAGCACTCTATACAACAACAGTCAGCATAGACAATTCCACCCAATAACAGTCACATATAGAGCACTCTACACATCAACCATTACTATAGAGCACCACACACCAACAACAGTCACCATAGAGCACCAACTGAAAAACAGTCAATATACAGCACTCTACCCATTAACAGTCACTATACAGCACCATACCCAACAATAGTCACTATAGAGTATTATAACCAACAACAGTCACTATCTAGCAACCTAACCAATAACAGTCACTGCAGAACTCTTTACACAAAAACAGTCACTATGTAGAACTCTAAAAAGCAACCATCACTATAGAGCACACACCCACAACAAGAGTCACAATGGAGCAACTATGCAACATCTGTCACTATAGAGCACTCTACCCCACAACAGTCACTATAGATTATCTTACCCAACAGCAGTCATTGTAGAGCACCTATGCAACAGTCATTTTAAAGCACTCTACCCAACAGCAATTACTATAGAGCATTGTACCCAAAAACAGTCAATATAAAGCACCCTACCCAACAACAGTCACTATAGAGCACTCTACACACCAACAGTCACTATAGAAAATTCCACCCAATAACAGTCACATATAGAGCACTCTACCCATCAACAATCACTGTACAGAACCACAAACTGACAACAGTCACTATAAAGCAACAACCCCAAAACAGTCACTGTAGAGCACTCTACCCAACAACACTTACTGTAGAGCATCATACCCAACAACAGTCACTATAGAGCGCCCTACTTAACCACAGTCACAATAAAGCACCTACCCAACTACAGTCACTTTAGAGCACCCTACCCTAAACCAGTCACTACAAAGGACTCTATCTAGCAAGAGTCACTATAGAACACTTTACACATGAACAGTTACTTTAGACAACTCCACCCCACAACAGTCACCTACAGATCACTTTAACCAACAACAGTCATTATAGACCACCCAAACAACAACAGTCATATAGAAAACCTATAAAACAACAGTCACTATAGAGCCCTTTACTGAGCAAACGTCCCTATAGAGCACCTACCCAACAACCATCAATATAAAATACTCTACCCAGCAACAGTCACCATAGAGCACCCCAGGCAGCAATAGTCACTATAGAGCATGCTACACACCAAGAGTCACTATAGAGCACCTACCTAACAAAAGTCACTCTAAAGCACCCTATGCAACAACAGTCACTACAGAGCACTACAGTCTCTGTAGTGACTGTCATTGGTAGGGTGCTCTATACTGCCTGTTATTGGGCAGGGTGCTCTATAGCTATTGTCTTAGGGTAGTGTGTCCTATAGTGACTGCTGTAGGATAGAGTGCACCAGATAGTGACAGTTGTTGGATAGGTGCTCAATTGTGACTTTCGTTTTGTAGAGTGCTTTATACTGACTGTTGCTGGGTAGAGTGCTGTATACTGACTGTTGTTGGGTAGGTGCTTTATAGTGAATGTTGTTGTGTTGGGTGCTCTATAGTGACTGTTGCTGGGTATAGTACTCTATAGTGACAGTTGCTGGGTAGGTGCTCTATAGTGACTGTTGTTTGGGAGGGTGCTCTCTAGTCACTGTTGTTGAGTAGAATGCTCTATAGTGACTATTGTTGGGTAGGGTAATATATAGTGACTTTTGTTGGATAGAATGCTCTATAGTGACTATAGCTGTGCAGGGTCCTCTATACTGACTGTTGCTTTGTGGGGTGCTCTATAGGGATTGTTTTTGTACAGAGTTCTCTATATAGTGCCTGTTGTTATGTAGGGTGCCCTATAGCGACTGTTGTTGAGCAGGGTGCTTTATAGTGACCACTTTTGTGTAGAGTGCTCTTTAGTGACTTTTGTTTTGTAGGGTGCTATATATTGACTGTTGTTGGGTTGGTTCTTCGTAGTGACTGTTTTTTTGGGTAGGGTGCTTTATAGTAACTGTTTTGGGGTAGAGTGCTTTATAGTGACTGTTGATGGTTAAGTGCACTATAGTGACTCTTGTTGGGTAGGTGTTTTATAGTGACTGTTGTTGGGTAAGTTGCTCTATGGAGACTGTTGATGGTAGGGTAATCTATAGTCAATGTTGCTGAGTAGGGTGCTATATAGTAACTGTTGCTGAATAGGGTGCTCCATAGTGACTGTTGCTAGGTGGTGTGCTCTATAGTGATTGTTGTTGTGTAGACTGCACTATAGTGATTGTTGTTTTGTCAAAGGCTCTATAATAACTGTTGTTGGGTGAAATGGTCTATAGTGACTGTTATTGGGTAGGGAAATTTATAGTGACTTGTGTGGGGTTCTTTATAGAGACTTTTTTGGGTAGGGTTTTTTATAGTGACTGTTGTTGGGTAGGTGCTCTATGATTACTGTTATTGTGTAGGGTACTCCATAGTGACTGTTGTTGAGTAAGTGCTCTGTTGGGACAGTTTATGGGTAGGGTGCTCTATAGTGACTGTTGTTGTGTGGAGTAATCTATAACTACAGTTAATATGTAGCATACTCTATAGTGAATTTTGTTGGGTATGTGCTCTATAGTGACTGTTGTTGGGTCGGGTGCTTTTTAGTGACTGTTATTGTTAGGGTGCTTTATAGTGACTTTGTCAAGTGTGTCCACTGTGCTATGTGTTTGTGGTAAGTGGTGTGCCTGTGTGAGGTGTCTTCACTGTGAAATGTGTGTGTGGTGTGTGTTGTGGGTCTGTGTGAAATGTATTTACCATGTAGTGTTTGTGGTCATTCGTGTTTCTGTTTCCTTCAATGTGGAATGTGTGTGTTGTGAGTGGGGTGTGTGTGAGTTGTGTGCACTATGCCGTGTGTTGGTGAGTTGTGTGAACTGTTGAGTGTGTGTTTGGTGAGTGAGGTGTGCCTGTGTAAGGTCTGTGCACTGCAAAATATGTGTATGGTGAGTGTTGTGTGTCCATGTGTGGTGTGTTTGCTGTGTAGTGTGTGTAGTTAGTCTTGTGTCTGTGAAAGGTCTCTTCACTGTAAAATGTGTTTGTCAAGAGTAATGTGTGTCTGTGTAAAACTTGAGCACTGTGGGAGGTTATGTGTGTGGTGAGTGCTGTGTCTGTTTGAGTTGTGTTTTACTTTTTAATGTGTGAGAGGTGAGTGTCTGTTTAAGGTGTGTGCACTGTGCAGTACGTGTGTGGAGTGTGTGGAGTGAGTAATGTGTGCCTGTGTGAGGTGTGTGCACTGTGTAATATGCGTGTGATGAGCAATGTGTGTCTGTGTGTGATGTATGCACAGTGGATTGTGAGTGTGTGGTAAGTGGTGTGTGTCTGTGCTAGATGTCTGCACTCTGGAGTGTGTGTGTTGAAGGGTGTGAGTGTTTAAAATGCGTGCACTGTGGAGAGTGTGTGCTTGGAAAGTGCTGTGTGTTTGTGTGATGTGTGTGAACTGTGTAGCATAAGTGTGGAAAGACTTGTGTGTGCCTTTGTGAAATGTGTGCACTGTAGAGTCTGTGTGTGTTGAGTGGTGTGTGTGTGAGGTTTGTACATTGTGAACAGTTTGTGCAGTGAGTGACTTGGATCTGTGTGAGGATTTGCACTTTGGAGAGTGTGTGTGGTGAGTGGTGTGTGTCTGTGTGAGGTGTCTGCACTGTGGAGTGTGCATGTGTTCAGTGGTGCATGTGTATGAGGCATGCACACTGTGGACTTTGTGTGTTTGGTCAGTGGTGTGTGTCTTTGTGAGGTGTGTTCACTGTTCAGTGTGTGTTTGTGGTGAGTGGTGTGTGTGACTTGTCTGCACTGTAAAGTGTGTGTGTGGTGAGTGGTGTGTGCCTGTGTGAGGTGTCAGCACTTTGTAGTATGCATGTGATGAGTGGTGTGTTTCTGTGTGAGATGTATGCACAGTGAAGTGTGAGTGTGCAGTGTGTGTGGTAAGTGGTGTGTGTCTGTGTTAGATGTCTTCACTCTGGGTTGTGTGTGTTGTGTGGTGTGTCTCCATGTGAGGTGAGTGCACTGTGTAGTGTGTGAGGTGAGTGTTATGTCTGTATTAGGTGTCTGCACTGTGAAGTGTGTGTTTGGTGAGTATTGTCTGTGTGTGGTGTGTTCACTTGTAGTGTGTGTGTATGGTGAGTGGTGTGGGTTTCTCTGAGGTGTGTGCAGTGTGTAGTTTGTGTGTCTTTGTGCGGTGTGTGCATGATGTGGTGTGTGTGTATGATAAGTCGTGTGCATGTGTGAGGTGTCTGCACTGCCGAATGTGTGTGGTGAGTGTTGTGTGTCTGTGTAATGTGTGTTTACTGTGTAATATGTGTGGTCAGTCTTGTGCCTGTGTGAGGTGTCTTCACTGAAAATGTGTGTGTTATGAGTAGTGTGAGTGTTTGAACTGTGTGCACTGTGGAGTGTGTGTATGGTGAATGCTGTGTGCCTGTGTAAGGTGTGTGCACTGTAAAGTCTCTTTGCATTGTATGTGGTGTGTGTCTGTGAAAGGTGTTTGCACTGTGGAGTGTGTGTGTTCTACAAAATGTGTTTGTGTGAGGTGTTTGCACTGGAGTGTGTGTGCTGATTGTTGTGTGTGCCTTTGTGAGATGTCTGCACTGTGCAATGTGTGTGTTTAGTGTACTGTGTCTCTGTTAGGTGTGTTCACTGTGTAGTGTGTGTGGTCAGTAGTGTTTATGTATGAAGTGTTTTCACTGTGGAGTGTGCATGTTGTGATTAGTGTGTCTGTGTTAAACGTGTGCAGTGTGGAGTGTGTGTGTGGTGAGTGGTGGGTGTCTTTGTGAGGTGCATTCACTGTGTAGCATGTGAGTCTGAAGAGTTGTTAGTTTCTGTGTGAGGTGTGTGCAATGTGGAGTGTGTGTGTCCTTCAGTGTGTTTTTACGTGAGGTCTATGCACCATGAAGTGTGTGTCTATTGAGTGGTGTGCGTCTGTGTGAAATGTGTGCACTGTGTGAGTGTGTTGAATGCATGTGGTTACTGGTGTGTGACAGCATAAAATGGCTGCATGGTGGATAGGGTGTTTGGTGATTGGTGTGTGTCTGTGTGATGCTTGTGCATTGCAGTGTGTGTGTGGAATTTGTGTAGTGCACGCTGTGTGTCTTTCTGGAGTGTGTGTTGTGGAGTTTGTGTGTGATGAGTGGTGTATGTCTGATGTAGGTGCACTGTGGAATATGTATAAAGTTCATGGACTGCATAGTGTGTGTCTGTGTGAGGTGGTGCATTGTGGAGTTTGTGTGTGATGAGTGGTGTGTGTCTGTGTAAAATGTGTGCACTGTGGAGTGTTATGTGTGTGGTGAGTGGTGTATCTGTGTGAGTGGTGTGACTACTGTGTGAGCGGTGTGTGTCTGTTTAAGGTGTGTGCACTGTGGAGTATGTGTGGGAAGTGTGTGTGTTGACTAATGTGTGTCTTTGTAAAGTGTCTGCACTGTGCAGTGTGTATGTGCTGAGTGGTGTTTGTCTATGTAAGATGTATGCACAGTGCAGTGTGAGTGTGCAATGTGTGTGGTAAGTGGTGTGTGTCTGTGCTAGGCATCTACACTCTGGAATTTGTGTGTTGCATGGTTTGTGTCTGTGTGAGGTTTGTGCACTGTGGAGAGTATGTGCATAGTAAGTGGTGTTTGTCTATTTGAGGTGTGTGCACATTAGAGTGTTTGTGTGCTGATTGGTGTCTGTCCCTCTGAGATGTGTGCACTGTGGAGTGTGTGTGCAGTGAGTTGTGTGTGTCTGTGTGAGGTGTGTGCACTGTGAAGAGTGTGTATGATGACTGATGTGTCTGTGTGAGGTGTTTTCACTGTTCAGTGCATGTGTTTAATGAGTGGTGTGTGTCTGTGTGAGGTTTGTGCACTGTGGAGTGTGTGTGGTAAAACTTGTGTGCCTCTGAGGTGTGTGCCCTGTGTATTGTGTGTATGGTGAGTGGTGTGTGTTCGGGTTAGGTGTGTGCACAGTTCAGTGTGTGTGTGGTATATGTTGTGTGACTGTGTGTGGGGTGAGCACTGTAAAGTTTCTGTGTGTTCAAAAGATTTTGTCTGTGTCAGGTGTGTGCACTGTGGAGTGTGTGTTTTTGTGAGTGTTGTGACTTTGTGAGGTGTCTGAACTGTGGAATGTGTGTGTGGTGAGTGTTTTGTGTCTCTGTTAGGTGTGTTCACTGTGTACTGTATGGTCCTTAGTGTTTTTTTAATGAGGTGTCTTTACTGTAAAGTGTGTGTGGAGTCTTTGGACTGTGTAGTGTGTTTCTGTGTGAGGTGTGTGCACTGTTGATTGTGTGTGTGGTGAGTGGTGTGCGTCTGTGAGAGCTGTGTGCACTGTGGAGTTTGTGTGTGATGAGTGCTATGTGTCTGTGTGTGGTGTGTGCACTGTGGAGAGCATGTGTGTTGTGTTTTGTTTCTGTTTAATGTGTGTGCTATAAAAAGTGTGTGCATTAAATGTGTATTGAGTGGTGTGTGTCTGTGTAATTTCTGTGCCCAGTGGAGTGTGTGTGGAGTTTGCATGATGAGTGGTGTGTGTTTGGGTGGAGTGTCTTCCCTTTGGATTGGGTGAAGTAAGTGGTGTGTGTATGCATGAGGTGAGTGCACTGAGTCATGTGTGTGGTGAGTGGTATGACTGTGTTAGGTGTCTGTACTGTGGAGTGTGTGTTTGGTGAGCATTGTCTGTCTATGTGTGTTGTGTGCACTGTGTAGAGCGTGTGTATGGTGAATGGTGTGTGTTTGTGTAAAGTGTGTATACTGTGCAGTTTGTGTGTGTTTGTGTGATGAGTGGTGTGTTTCTGTGTGAGATGTGTGCACAATGGAGTGCGTGTGTGATGACTGTTTGGTGTCTGTGTGAATTGTGTGAACTCTGGAGTGTGTTTTTGTCACGTGGTGTGTGCCTGTGTGAGATCTTTGCACTGCAAAGTGCTATGTGTGTGATGAGTAGTGTGTCTGTGTGAATTGTGTGCACTCTTTAATTTGTAAATGGTGAGTGTCTGTTTAAGGTGTGTGCACTCTGGAAAATGTGTGTGGAGTGTGTGTGGTGACTGTTGTGTGTCTGTGTGAGGTTTGTGCACTGTGGAGGTTTTCTGTGGTGAGTGATGTGTGCTGTTGATTTGTGTAAACTGTGTAGTATGTGTGTGATAATTAATGTATTTGTTTTAAATATATGCAGAGTGGAGTGTAAGTGTGCAGTGTGTGTGGTAAGTGGTGTGTGCCTGTGCTAAATGTCTACACTCTGAAGTGTCTGTGTTGCATGATGTGTGTCTGTGTGTAATGCATGCACTGTGGAGAGTGTGTGTGGTAGGTGGTGTGTTTCTGCATGAAATGTGTTCACGGTAGAGTGTGTGTTTGCTAATTGGTGTGAGTCCCTGGGAGATGTGTGCACTGCAAAGTATGTGTGTGTGGTAAGTTGTGTGTGTCTGTGTGAGTTGTGTGCACTATGAAAAGTGTGTGAAGAGTGACTTGTGACTGTTGAAGGATTTGCACTGTGCAGAGTGTGTGTCTGGTGAGTGGTGTGTGTCTGTGTTAGATTTGTGCACTGTGGAGTGTGTGTGGTAAACCTTGTGGGTTTGTGTAAGGTGTTTGCACTATGTAGTGTGTGTGTATGTTGAATGCTGTGTGTTTGGGTTAGATATGTGAATCGTGCAGTGTCTGTGTTTTGTGTTGTGTGGTTTGTGTCTGTGTGTGTTATGTGCACTGTGGAGTGTGTGTGTGGTTCAGAGGTGTGTGGCTGTGTCAGGTGTGTTTATTGTAGAGTTTCTGTGTGTGGTCAGTGGTGTGTGTCTTTGTGAGGTGAGTTCACTGTGCAGTGTTGGTTTGTGGTGAGTGGTGTGCCTGTGTGAGGTGTCTGAAATCCAAACTTTGTTTATAGTGAGTGTTGTGTGTCTTTGTGAAAGGTATTTACTGTGTAGTGTGCGGTCAGTCCTCAATCTGTGTAAGTTTTCTTCAATGTGGATTGTGTGTCCCGTGAGTGGCGTGTGTGTTCATTGTGTGCAGTATGGAGTGTGTGTGCAGTGAATGTTGTGTGACTGTGTGAGTTGTGTGAACTGTGGAGTTTGTTTTTGTGATGAGAGGTGTGCCTGTGTGAGGTGTCTGCACTGCAGAATGTGCACGTGCTGAGTGTTGTACGTCTGTGTGAAATGTATTTACACTTCAGTGTGTGTGGTCAGTCGTGTGTCTGTATGAGGTTTTTTAATGTAGTGTGTGTCGTGAGTGATGTGTGTGTTGTGTTAAGTATAGAGTGCGTGTGTGGTTACTGCTGTGTGACTGTGAGTTGTTTGAACTGCAGAGTGTGTGTTGAGTGGTGTGTGTCTGTGTAAAACGTGTGCACTGTGGAGTGTTATGTGTTTGGTGGGTGGTGTGTCTGTGTGAGTTGTGTGCACCCAAATGTGAGTGGTGTGTGTCTCTTTAAGGTATGTACACTGTGGGGTATGTTTGTGGTTTGTGTATGGTGACTGGTTTGGGTTTTGTGAGGTGTCTGCACTGTGGAGTGTGTATGTGGTTAGTGGTGTGTGCCTGTGTGAGGCATGTGCACTGTGTAGTGTGTGTGATGTGTGGTGTGTGTGTAAGATGTATGCACAGTGGAGTGTGAGTACACAGTGTGTGTGGTAAGTGGTGTGTGTCTGTGCTGTGTCTGCACTCTAGAGTATGTGTGTTGCGTGGTGTGTGTCTGTGTGAGGAGTGTGCACTGTGAAAAGTATAAGCATGGTAAGTGGTTTGTGTCTGTTTGAGGCATGTACACGGTTTAATGTGTGTGCTGATCTATGTGTGTCCCTGTGAGGTGTGTGCACTGTGGATTGTGTGTGTGCAATGAGTGGTGTGTGTCTGTGTGAGGTGTGTGCAAAATGGAGTGTGTGTGGAGTGTGTGGTAAGTGTTGTGTCCGTGTTGAGTGTTGGCACTTTGGATCATGTGTGTGGTGAGTAGTGTGTTTCTGTGTGAAGTGAGTTCACTGTGTAGTGTGTTTGGTGAGTGGTCTGTTTGTGTTTGGTGTCTGTACTGTGGAGTGTGTGTTTGAAAAGAATTGACTGTGTGTGGTGTGTGCACTGTGTAGTGTGTGTATAGTGAATGGTGTGTGTTTTTGTGAGGTGTGCACACTGTGCATATTTTGTGTGTTTGTGTATTGAGTGGTGTGTTTCTCTGTGAGGTGTGTACACTGAGGTGTGTGTGCTGAGTGTTTTTTGTGTAAAATGTGTGCACTGAGTTGTGTATTGAGTGTGTGGTGACTGGATTGTGACAGTGTGAGGTGTCTGTGTTGTAGATAAGGTTTCAGGTAATTGGTGTTTGTGTGTGGTGTGTGCATTGTGGTGTGTGTTTGCAGAGTTTGTGTGGTGCATGCTCTGTGTCTGTGAGGTGTGTGTACTCTGGAGTTTGTGTGAGTGTGTTGAGTGCTGTATGTCTGAGGTATGTGCACTGTTTATTGGGTGTGAAGTGTGTGGAGTGCATGGTGTTTCTCTGTGTAAGGTGTGTGCACTGTGGAGACTGTGTGTTTTGAGTTATTTGTATGTGTGAGGTGTATGCACTGTGGAGTGTGTGTGATGAATGGTGTGTGTCTGTGTGAGTTTTGTGCACTGTCAAGAGTGTGTTTGTGTTGAGTTTGTGTCTGCGTGAAGTTTGTGATATATGGACTGTGTGCTTGAAGGGTGTGTATTAGGTGTTGTGTGTCTGTCTGAGGTATACACACAGTGGTGAGTGGTGTATGTCTGTGAGGAAGGTCTGCACTTTGAAATTTGGGTGCAGTGAGTGGTGTGTATCTGTAAGGTAATTACACTGTGTAGCATGTTTGGTAAGTGGTATGTCTGTGTTTGGTGACTGCACTATGGATTGTGTGTTTGGTGAGAGGTGTGTGTCTGTGTGAGGTGTGTGTACTGTGGAGTGTGTGTGGTAAGTTGTGTGGGTCTTTGTAAAGTGTGTTCACTGTGCAGTGTGTGTTTGTGGTGCATGGTGTGCCTACGTGAAATGTTTGCACTGAAAAATGTGTGTGTGGTGTTGTGTACCTTTGTGTCTGTTTTTGAGTGAAGTGCTCTATAGTAACTCTTGTAGGGTAGGGTGCTGTATATTGACTGTCGTTGGGTATGTGCCCTACAGTAATTTTTGTTGATTAGTTGATCTATATTTACTATTGTTTGTAGGTGCTTTTTAGTGAGTGTTGGTGGGTCTTGTGCTCTATAGTGACTGTTCTTGGGTAAGGTGATGTAATAGTGACTGTTATCGGGTAGAGTGCTCTATAGTTACTTTTTCTGAGTAGAGGGCTTTACAGTGAATGTTTTTGGGTAGGTCCTCCATATTGACTGTTGTTCAGCAGGGTGCTCTATAGTCACAATTGATGGGTAGTGTGCTCTACAGTGACTATTGCTGGGTAGGGTCCTCTATAGTTACGGTTGTTGGGTGGGGTGCTCTACAGTGACTGTTCTTGATTAGGTGCTCTATACTGACAGTTGCTGTGTGGTGTGCTCTATCGTGGTTGTTGTGGGTGGGATGCTCTATAGTGACTGTTGCAGGGTACAGTGCTCTAGAGTGACAGATGTTGGGTTCATGCTCTATAGTGACTGTTGGTGGGTAAGATGCTCGATACTGTCTGTTGTTGAATAGAGTGCTTTATAGTGACTGTTGGGTAGAGGGCTCTATAGTGATGGTTAATAATTAGGTGCTCTATAGTAACTGTTGTTAGGTAGGGTGCTCTATTTCGACTGCTGTTGCATAGAGTAAGTTATAGTGACTCTTGCTGGGTAGGGTGCTCTATACTGATGGTTGTTGGGTACAGTGTTCTATAATGATTGTTGTTGGTTAGAGTGCTCTATAGTGACTGTATCTGGGTAGGTGCTCCATAGTGATAGTTGTTGAATAGGTGCTCTATAGTGGTTGTTGTTGGGTAGAATGCATGATTGTGACTCTCTTTGGGTAGGTGCTCTATTGTGATTTTTGTTGGGTGGGTGCTCTATAGTGACTCTGGTTGGGTAGATTGCTCTATTGTGACTCTTGCTGGATACAGTGCTGTATATTTACGGTTGCTGGGTTGAGTTCTCTATAGTGACTGTTGTTGGGTAGGTGCTCCATAGTGACTATGGGTGGGTAGGTGTTCTATAGTGACAGTTGTTGCATAGGTGCTCGATAGTTACATTTGTTTGGTAGGTGCTCTATAGTATCTGTTGCTGACTAGGGAGATCTATAGTGACTGCTGTTGAATAGATTGCCCTATAGTGTTTGTTCTTGCATGGTGTGTCCTATAGTGACCGTTATTTGGTAGAGAGCTCTATAGTGACTGTAGTTGGGTAGACTGCTCTATAGTGACTGTTGTTGGGTAGAGGAATTTATAGTGACCATTGTTGAGTAGGTGATCTATAGTGACTGTTGTTGAGTCAGTGCTTTATAGTGACTGTTTTTGGGGGAAATGGTGTATAGTGACTATTGTTTGGTTGGGTGCACTATACTGACTGTTTTTTCGTATGGTGTTCTATAGTGATGGTTGTTGGGTAGAGTGCTCTAGAGTGATTGTTGTTGGGTAAGTGCTCTAGAGTGTTTGTTGTTGGGTAAGTGCTCTATAGTGATTGTTGTTGGTTGGTGACATATACTGACTATTGATGGGTAGGTTACTCTATAGTGACTGATATTGGGCATGGTGCCATATAATGACTGTTGATGGGTAGAGTTTTCTATAGGGACTGTTGTTGGGTAGGTGATCTATAGTGACTGTGGATAGGTGCTCTATATGATTGCTGTTTGGTAGTTGCTCTATAGTGTCTTTTGTTGGGTAGGTGCTGTATAGTGACTGTTGTTGCATACGATGCTCTATAGTAACTGCTGTTGGTAGGGTGCTCTGTAGTGACTGTTGTGAGGTAGGGTGCTCAATAGTGACTGTTGCTGGTAGGGTGCTCTATAGTGACAGTTGTTCAGTAGAGTGTTCCATTGTGACTGTTGATGTGTAGAGAGCTTTATAGTGACTGTTGTTTGGAAGGCACTCTATACGGACTGTTGTAGGGTAGGTTGCTGTACACTGACTTTTTCTGAGAAGTTGCTCTATAGTTACTTTGGTTGGGTAGGTGCTTCATAGTGACTGTTGGTCTGTAGGTGCTCCATAGTGACTGTTGTTAAGTAGAGTCCTCTACAGTGACTGTTGGTGGAAGTGTAATCTATAGTGACTCTTGATGGGTAGGGTGCTCTATAGTAACTGTTCCTTGGTGGGGTGCTCTATAGTAACTGGGGCTGGGTAGAGTGCTCTATAGTGACTTTTCTTTGGTAGTTACTCTATAGTGACTGTTGTAGGGTAGGGTACTCTATAGTGACTGTTGTTAACTAGGTGTTGTATAGTAAATGTTGTTGGGTAGAATGCTCTATAATAAAGGTTGTTTGGTAGGGTGCTCTATATTCACTGTTGTTGGGTAGCATGCTCTACAGTGACTTTTATTGGTTAGGGTGCTATATAGTGACTGTTGTTGGGTAGAATGCTCTATAGTGTCTCTTGTTCGATAGAAAGCTCTATACTGTGTGGGTTTGGGTGAATTATCTATGGTGACACTTGTTGAGTGGAGCACTCTATAGTGACTCTTTTTACATAGGGCACTCTGGATTGATTCCTGTTGGATAGGATGTTCTAAAGTGTCTGATTTGTGTAGGTGCTTTATAGTGTCTGTTGTTAGGTAGGTGCTCTATAGTGTCTGTTTTTGCATAGTGTGCTCTATAGTGACTGTTGTTGGGTAGGGTTCTCTAGAATGACTGTTGTTGGGTGGAGTGCTTTATAGTGACTGTTGTTGGGTAGGGTGCCCTATAGTGACTGTTTTTGGGTAGAGTGCTCTATAGTGATGGTTCTTGGGTATGGTATTCTATAGTGACTAATTGGGTAGGGTGCTTTATGCAGAATTTTGTTGAGTTGGTGCTGTATAGTGACTCTTGTTGTGTAGGTGCTCTATAGTGACTGATGTTGGGTAGACTGCTCTATAGTGACTGTTGATGGGTGGGGTGCTCTATAGAGAATATTGTTGAGTAGAGTGCTCTATAAGTGACTGTTATTTGGTGAAGTACTTTATAGTGACTGTTGTGTAGAGTGTTCTATAGTGACTGTTTTTTTGTGTGTGATCTATACTGACTGCTCTTCTGTGGGGTTCTCTCTAGTGACTGTCTTTGGGTAGAGTGATCTATAAGTAACTGTTGTTGATTGGAGTGTTCTATTGTGACTATTATGTAGAGTGCTCTATAGTGACTGTTGTTTGGTGGAGTGCTCTGTAGTGACTGTTGATAAGTAGGGTGCTTTATAGTGACTATTGTTGGTTAGGGGGCTGTAGATACTGACTGTTATTGTGTAGGGTCCTCTATAGTGACTCTTGTGTATAGTGCTCTATAGTGTTTGTTTTTGGGTGGAGGGCTTTATACTGACTGTAGTTGGAAAAGTGCTCTATAGTGACTATTGTTGGGTGCAGTGCTCTATAGTGACTCTTGTTAGGTAATGTGCTCTAGAGTGACTGTTGCTGGGTAGGGTGCTCTAGAGAGACTGTTGTTGGGTAGAGTGCTCCCTAATGCCTGCTGCTGCATAGGGTGCTCTATAGTGACTATAGCTGTTTAGCGTGCTCTAAAGTGACTGTTGTTGGTTAGGGTGCTCTATAGTGACTGTTGTGTGTGGTGCTCTATAGTGACTATTGTTTTATAGCTGCTCTGTAGTGACTGTTGATGTGTAGGGTGCTCTACAGTAACTGTTGCTGGGTGGGTGTTCTATAGTGACTCTTGTTTGGTAGAGTGCTCTGTAAGTGACTGTTGTTGGGTGGAGTGCTTTATACAGACTGTTGTGTAGAGGACTATATAGTGACTGTCTTTGAGTAGAGTGCTCTACAATTACTTGTTGGGTATCTTGCTATATACTGACTATTGTTTGGTAGGTGCTCTATTGTGACTGTTGTTAAGTAGGTGCCCTATACTGACTGTTGTTGGGTAGGTGCTGTATAATCACAGACGTTCAGTATGTGCTCTATAGTTGCTGTTGTTTTTTAGGGTGCTCTATATTAACTTCTTTTGGGTAGGGTGCGCTATAGTGAATGTTTTGGGTGGAGTGCTCTATACTGCCTGTTGTTGGGTGGGGTGCACCATACTGACATGCTGGGTGAAGTAATCTACAGTGACTGTTGTTGGGTAGAGTTCTCTAAATAGTGACTGTTGTTGGGTAGGTTACCCTACAGTGACTGTTTTTGGGTTGGGTGCTCTGTAGTGACTGTTGTTGGTTAGAGTGCTCTATAAGTGACTGTTCTTGCAAGGACTGTTCTATAGTGACTATTGTATAGAGTGCTCTATAGTGACTGTTGTTAGGCAGAGTGCTGTATAGTGACTGTTGTTGGGTTTGGTTATCTATAGTGACTGTTGTTGGTTAGAGTACTCTATAGCTGACTGTTGTTGGGTGGAGTGTTCTATAGTGACTATTGTGTAGATTTCTCTGTAGTGACTTTTGATGGGCAGAGTGCTCTATAGTGACTGTTTTGGGATGTGCCCTATATTGACATTTTTTGGGTAGTGTGCACTGTCATGACTGTTATTGTGTAGGTGCTCTAGTGACTGTTGCTAGGTAGGGTAATCTATAGTGACTGATATTAGGTAAAATGCTCTATATAGTGACTGTTGCTGCATAGGGTACTCTATTCCTACTGTTGCTGGGTAGGGTGCTTTATTGTGGCTGTTGTTGGATAGGGTGCTCTATTGTGACTGTTGTATTTTGGGGTGCCCTATAGTGTCTGTTGTTGGGTAGAGTGCTCTACAGATGACTGTTGTTGGGTGGAGTGCTTTATAGTGACTTTTGTTTGGTAGGGTGCTCTATAGTTACTATTGTTGGGTACAGTCCTCTTTAATGACTGTTGCTGGGTAAAGTGCTCTATAGGAACTCTTCTTGGTATGGCGTCAATATTGACTGTTGTTGGGTAGTGTGCTCTATAATGACTGTTGTTGGGTATAGTGCTTTATATTGACTGTTGTCGTGTGGGAATCTCTATAGTGACTGTTGCTGGGTAAAGTGCTGTATAGTGACAGTTGCTGGGTAGGGTGCTCTATAGTGACTTGTTGGGCAGGTACTCTATAGTAACTGTTGCTTGGTAAGTTGCACTATAGTGACTTTTTTAGGGTAGGCACTCTATAGTGACTGTGTTGGTGTTTTGCTCTAAACTGATAGTTTTTTGGGAGGTGCTCTATAGTGACTCTTGCTCGGTAGCTTGCTCTATAGTGACTGTTGCTGTGTAGGGTACTTTACAGTGACTGTTGCTAAGTAGGGTGCTCTATACTGAATGCTGTTGAGTGGTGTGCTTTATGCTGACAGTTGCCAGGTAGAGTGCTCTATAGTGCCTTGTTTGGGTAGGTACATTATGGTGACTATTGTTGGGTGGAGTGCTTTATAGTGACTGTTGTTGAGTAGGTGCTGTATAGTGACTGCTGTTTGGGAGAATGTTCTATAGAGTCTGATGTTAGGTATGGTGCACTATAGTGACTGTTGTTAAGTGGGGTTATCTATAATGACTGTTGTTGTTTACAGTGCTCTAGATGGTAACTGTGGTAGTTTAGCATGCTCCATAGTGACTGTTGTTGGGCATATTGCTCTATATTGACAGTTTTTTGGATAGGGCTTTAACGTGACTGCTGTTGGGTAGGTGCTCTATAGTGAATGTTGTCGGGTAGGGTGATCTATAGTGACTGTTGTTTGGTAGGTACTCTATAGTGACTGTTGTTGGGTGGGGTGATCTATTGTGACTGTTGCTTGGTAGGGTGCTCTATAGGTGACTCTTGTTGGGTGGGGTGTTTCACAGTGACTACTGTGCAGAGTGCTCTATTGTGACTGTGGGTAGTTTCTTTAGAGTGACTATTTTTAAGGTGCCCTATATTAACTGTTGTTGGGTAGGTGCTCATAGTGACTGTTGTTTGGTACAGTAATCTGTACTAAATTTTTGGGTGGGGTGCTTTATGAATACTGATGCTGGGTAGAGTACTCTATTGTGACCATTGTTGGCTAGGTGCTCTATAGTGACTGTTGCTATGTAGGGTGTTCTATAGTGACTGTTGTTGGGTATGCGCTCTACAGTGACTCTTTTTGGGTAGGTGCTTTATAGTTACTCTTGTGTAGGGTGTTTACAGTGACTGTTGTTGAATGCGGTACTCTATAGTAATGGTTGATGGGTAGAATGCTCTATACTGACTGTTGTAGGAAAGGTGCTCCATAGTGCTTGATATTGGGTAGATGCTCTATAGTTATGGTTGTTGTGTAGGTGCTCCATAGTGACTGTTATTGGGCAGGAGCTCTATAGTGACTGTTTTTAGGTAAAATGCTCTAAATTGAGTGCTATTGGTAGGCTTTTCTATACTGTCTGTTGTTTAGTAAAGTGCCCTATAGTGACTGTTGTTGGGGGGGCTGCTCAATACTGACTGTTGCAGTGTGGGGTGCTCTATAGTGACTGTTATTGAGTATAGTGCTCTGCAGTGACTGGAGTTGACAAGAGTGCTCCACAGTGTCTATTATTGGTTAGAGGGCTCTATAGTGACTGTTAAGGAGTAGGTGCTTTATAGTGACTGTTTTTCTATAGACGGATCTATAGTGACTGTTGTTAGGTAGGTGCTCTATAGAGACTGTTTTTGGGTAGAGTGCTCTATAGTGATAGTTGTTGGGTAGAGTTCTCTATAGTGACTGTTCTTGGGTAGGGTGCTGTATCCTGACTGTTCCTGGTTAGAGTGCTCTATAGTGATTTTCGTTTTGTAGGTATTCTATAGTGACTGCTGTTGGGTGTGATGCTCTATATTGACTATTGTTGAATATTGTGCTCTATAGTCACTGTTGTTGACTATGTTGTTTTATAGTGATTATTTTTGGGTAGAGTGTCGTATAGTGACTGTTCCTGGGTATGTGCTCTATAGTGATTGTTTTTGGGTAGGTGCTCTATTGTGACTGTTTTTGGGTAGGTTGCTATATAGTGACTGTTGTTGGATATGGTGCTCCATAGAGACTGTTGTTGGGTAGAATTTTCTATAGTGACTGTTTTTGGGTAGGTGCTATATTGTGACTTGTAGTGAGTAGAATCTCTATAGAGACTGTTTTAAAGTGGAGTGCTCTATAGTGACTATTGTTGTGTCAGTTCTCTATAGTGACTGTTTCTGTGTAGAGTTCTGTATAGTGACTTTTCTTGCATAGGGTGTTCTATAGTGACAGGTGGGTGGAATGCTGTATGATGACTTTTGCTGGTTAGGTTGCTCTATAGTAACTGTTGCTGTGTAGGGTGCTCTAAAATGACTGTTGTTGGGTTGATTGCTCTATACTGACTGTTGCTTCATAGAGTGCTCTATACTGAGTGTGCTGTGTAGTATACTCCATAGTGACTATTGTTAAGTAGCATGCTCTATAGTGACTGTTTATGTGTAGGGTGCTCTATAGTGACTATTGTAGAAAAGGTGCTTTTTTGGACTGTTGCTGGGTCGGGTGCTCTATAGTTACTATTTGGATGCAGTGCTTTATAGTGACTGTTGGGGGTAGAGTGCTCCATAGTAACTGTTGTTGAATAGAGGGCTCTATAGTGACTGTTGATGGGTATGTGCTCTATAGTTACTGTTGTTGAATAGTGTGCTCTATAGTGACTGTTGTGGGGTATGGTGTTCTATAGTAATTGCTGTTCACTAGAGTGCTCTATACTGACTGTTGTTGGGTAGATGCTGTATAGTGATTGTTTTAGGGTTGGTGCTCTATAGTGACTGTTATTGGGTATGTTGCTCTATGGTGACTGTTTTTGGGTACAGTGCTCTATAGTGACTTTTGCTGAGTACTAATCTCTATAGTTAATGTTGTTGGTTAGGTGCTCAATAGTGACTGTTATTAGGTAGGTGCTCTAGAATAACTGTTGTTGGGTAGGTACTGTATAGTGTCAGATGTTGGGTAGGTGCTCTATAGTGACTGCTGTTAGGTAGGGTGATTTTTAGTGACTGTTGCTGGCTATAGAGCTGTATACTGCGTGTTGTTTGCTAGGGTGCTCTATAGATACTGTTGATGGGTAGAGTGCACTATAGTGACTGTTACTGGGTGGGATGCTGTATACTGACTGTTGCTAGGTATGGTGCTTTATAGTGAGTGTTCTTGAGTAGGTTCTTTACAGTGACTGTTGTGGGTAGGGTGCTCTACAGTGACTGTTTTGGGTAGGGCGATTTATAGTGATGGTTGTTGGATAGAGTTCTGTATAGTGACTGTTGATGGGTAGAAAATTTTATAGTGACTGTTTTGGGAAGGGGCTGTATACAGACTGTTGCTGGGTAGGGTCCTCTATAGTGAGAGTCATTGCATAGGTGCTCTATAATGACTCTTGTTGGGTAGGTGCTCTATAGTGAGTGTTTTTGTTAGTGTGCTATAGTGTGACTGTAGATGGGTAGGGTGCTCTATAGTGATTGTTGCTGTGGGGGTGCTCTATGGTGACTGTTTTAAAATAGAGTGCTCTATAGTGACAGTTCTTGAGCAGGTACTCTATAGTGAATGTTGTTGGGTGGGGTGCTCTATAGTACTATTGCTGGGTGGAGTGCTCTATAGTGACTGCTGTTGTTTGGGGTGTTCAATACTGACTTTTGTTGCATAGGGTGCTCTATAATGACTGTTTTTTCATAGGGTGCTCTGTAGTGACTGTTGTTGAGTAGGGTGCTCTATGGAGACTGCTGTATTTTTGGGTTCTCTATAGTGACTGTTGTTGGGTAGAGTGCTCTATAAGTGACTGAAGTTGGTGGGAGTGTTCTATAGTGACTATTTTGTAGAGTGCTCTATAGTGACTGTTGTTGGGTGCAGTGTTCTGTAGTGACTGTTGTTGAATAGGATGTTCTATAGTGACAGTTTTTGGGTAGGTGGATCTAGATACTGACTGTTACTGTGTTGGGGCTCTTTTGTGACTCTTGTTGGGTAGAGTGCTTTTTAGTGACTGTTGCTGCATAGGGTGCTTTATACTGTCTGTTGCTGTGTAGCGTACTCCATAGTGACTATTGATGATTAGAGTGATCTATAAGTGAATGTTGCTTGGTGGAGTGTTCCATAGTGATTATTTTGTAGACTGCTCTATAGTGACTGTTTTTGGGTGGAGTGTTCTGTATTGACTGTTGTTAGGTAGGGTGCCCTATAGTGACTGTTGTTGTGTAGGGGGCTCTAGATACTGACTGTTATTGTGTAGGGTGCTCTATTGTGACTCTTGTTGGGTAGACTGTCCTAAGGTGACTGTTCCTGGGAAGAGGGCTCTAAATTGACTGTTGTTTTTTAGGTGCTTTACAGTGACTGTTGTTGGTTAGAAGCTCTATAGTGACTGTTGTTTGGTGCAGTGCTCTATAGTGACTGTTGTTGGGTAGTGGGCTCTATAAGTTACTGTTGTTATGTAAAGTTTTGCATAGTGACTGTTTTTTTTTTTTTCTTTTCTGTTTTTTTTTTTTTTTTCTTATATTTAAATTTTTTTTTTTTTTTTTTTTTTTAATTTTTATTGCATTATAGGTTTGGGGGTACATGTGCAGAACGAGCAAGATAGTTGCATAGGTACACACATGGCAGTGTGCTTTGCTGCTTTCCTCCCCTTCACCCACACTTGGTATTCATCCCCAGGCTATCCCCCCAGCCCCCCCCTGCTGTCCCTCCCCCATTCCCCCCAACAGTCCCCAGTGTATAGTAGACCGCCTCTCTGTGTCCACGTGTTCTCATTTTTCTCACCCACCTATGAGTGAGTATATGCGGTATTTCTTTTTCTGTTCTTGTGTCAGTTTGCTGAGAATGATGTTCTCCAGATTCATCCATGTCCCTACAAAGGACACAAACTCATCATTTTTGATTGCTGCATAATATTCCATGGTGTATATGTGCCACATTTTCCCAGTCCGTGACTGTTTTGTAAATTGCTCCATAGTGACTGTGGTTGGGGACACCGTGTATAATGACTATTGATGGGTAGGTGTTCGATAATGACTGTTGTTCAATATGGTGCTTTTTAGTCACTGTTGTTGAGTACTTCGTTTTGTAGTGATTGTTTTTAGGTAAAGTGCTTTGCAGTGACTGTTGCTGAGTAGAGTGGTCTACAGTGACTTTTCAAATGGGTTGCTCTATACTGACTGATTTTGCATAGGTCATCTACAGTGACTGTTTTATTGTAGGGGGCTCTATAGTGACTGTTATTGATTATGTGCGCTACAGTGACTGTTGTTGGTTATGGTGCTCTATAGTTACTGTTGTTTGGTATTGTGCACTATAGTGAATGTTTTTTTGGTGGAGGGCTCTATAGTGTCTGTTGTTGGGTGGGGTGCTCAATACTGACTGTTGCTGAGTAGGGTGCTCTGTAGTTACTGCTGTTGGGTAGAGTGCTCTAGATAGTGACTGTTGTTGGGTAGGTGCTCTAAAGTGATTGTTGTTTGGTAGGGTGCTCTATAGCGACTGTTATTTGGTATGGTGCTCTATATAGACTGTTGTTGATTAGGTGCTGTATAGTGACTGCAGTTGTGTGGGGTTCTCTATAGTGACTGTTGTTGGGTAGAGTGCTCTATAAGTGACTGTTGTTGGGTGGAGTGTTTTGTAGTATTTTGTAGACTGCTTTATTGTGACTTGTTGGGTGGAGTGCTCTGTAGTTACTGTTGTTGATTAGGGTGTTCTATAGTGACTGTTTTTGTGTAGGGGGCTGTAGATACTGACTGTTATTGTTTTGGGTGATCTGTATTGACTCTTGTGAGGTAGAGTGCTCTATAGTGACTGCTGTTGTGTGGAGTTCTTTAGAGTGACTGTTGTTTGGTATAGGGCTCTATAAGTGACTGTTGTTGAATGGAGTGTTGTATAGTGACTGTTTTTTAGTTTTCTATAGTGACTGTTGTTGAGGACAGAACTCTATAATGACTATTAATGGGTCGGTTCCCTATAGTGACTGTTGTTGTATATTGTGCTCTATAGTCACTCTTGTTGAGTATGTTGTTTTATAGTGATTGTTTTTGGGTAGAGTGCTTTATAGTGACTGTTGCTGGTTATGTGCTTCATAGTGATAGTTTTTAAGTAAGTTCTCTATAGTGACTGCTGTTGGAAATGGTGCTCCATATTGACTGTTGTTAAGTAGAGTTTTGTATAGTGACTGTTGTTGGGTAGTTTCTCTATAAAGACTTGTGGTTGGTAGGTTCTCTGTAGTGACTCTTGTTGGGTGGAGTGCTCTATAGTGACTGTTGTCATGTAGGATGCTCTATAGTGACTGTTGTGTAGGTTGCTGTATAGTGACTTTTCTTGGGTAGAATGTTCTATAGTTACAGTTATTGGGTGGAATGCTGTACAGTGACATTTGCTGGTTAGGTTGCTCTATAGTGACTGTTGCTGCATAGGGTGCACTGTACTGACTGCTGCTGTGTAATCTACTCCATAGTGACTATTGTTGGGTAGCATGCACTATAGTGACTGTTTATGGGTAGGGTTCCCTATAGTGACTACTGTTGAAAAGGTGCTCTTTTGTGACTGTTGCTGGGAAGGGTGCACTATAGTGATGGTTTCGGTGGGGTGCTCTATAGTGACTGTGGCTGGGTAGAGTGCTCTATAGTGACTGTTGTTAAATAGAGGGCTCTATAGTTACTATTGATGGGTAGGTGGTCTATGGTTACTGTTGTTGAACACTGTGCTCTATAGTGACTGTTGTTGGGTAGGTGCTCTATATTGAGTCTTTTTGGGTTGTTGCTCTATAGTGACTGTTGTTGCATATGTTGCTCTATGGTGACTGTTGTTGGGTACAGTGCTTTATGGTGAATGTTGCTGGGCATTGTTCTCTATAGTGACTCTTGTTGGGTAGTTGCTCAATAGTGACTCTTATTAGGTAGGTACTCTATAGTGACTGTTGCTGTGTAGGTGCTCCATAATGTCTGTTGTTGGGTAGGTGCTCTATAGTGACTGTTGTTGTGTAGAGAACTCTATACTGACTTATACTGACTTTTCTTGTGTAGGGTGCTTTGTAGTGACTGTTTATTGGTAGGGTGCCGTATAGTGACTGTAGCTGGGTAGGGTGCTAAATAGTGACTGCTGCTAGGTGGGGTGTTCTATAGTTACTGTTGCTAGGTAGAGTGTTCTATAGTAACTGTTCTTGAGAAGGTACTCTATAGTGACTGTTGCTGTGTAGGTGCTCCATAATGTCTGTTGTTGGGTAGGTGCTCTATAGTGACTGTTGTTGTGTAGAGAACTCTATACTGACTTATACTGACTTTTCTTGTGTAGGGTGCTTTGTAGTGACTGTTTATTGGTAGGGTGCCGTATAGTGACTGTAGCTGGGTAGGGTGCTAAATAGTGACTGCTGCTAGGTGGGGTGTTCTATAGTTACTGTTGCTAGGTAGAGTGTTCTATAGTAACTGTTCTTGAGAAGGTACTCTATAGTGACTGTTCTTGGGTGGGGTGCTCTATAGTGATTGTTGTTGTGTTAGGTGCTCAATACTGACTGTTGTTTGGTAGGGTGCTCTATAGTTACTCTTCTTTCATAGGGTGATTTATAGCGTCTGTTGTTGAGTAGGGTGCTCTATACTGACTGCTGTTGTGTGGGGTTCTCTATTGTGACTGTTGTTGGTTACAGTGATCTATAAATGACTGTTGTTGGGTGGAGTGTTCTATGGTGATTATTTTGTAGGGTGCTCTATAGTGACTGTTGTTAGGTGAAGTGCTCTTCAGTGACTGTTGTTGGGTAGTGTGCTCTAAAGTGACTGTTGTGTAGAAGGCTCTAGATACTGAATGTTATTTTGTAGGGTGCTTTATAATGACTTTTGTTGGCTAGACTGCTCTAAGGTGACGTTTTTTGGGTAGAGTGTTCTATACAAACTGTTATTGTGTAGATTCTCCATAGTGACTCTTGTTGGTTATGTGCTCTATAGTGACAGTTGTTGTGTGCTGTGCTCTATCATGACTGTTTGTGGTTAGGGGGCTCTACAGTGACTGTTTCTGGGTAGGCTGCTCTAGATTGACTGTTGTTGAATAAAGTGCAGTATAGTGAATGCTGCTGTATAGGGTGCTCTCTAGCGACTCTTGCTTGGTTGCATACCTTATAGTGACTCTTGTTGGGAATCTGCTCTTTAGTGACTGTTGTATGGTGAAGTGCTTTATAGTGATTGTTGTTGGGTGGGGTGCTCTAGAGTGACTATTGCTGGGTAGGGTGCTCAAGAGTGAGTGTTGTTGTGTAGAGTCCTCTACAGTTACTGCTGCTGCATAGGGTGATTTGTAGTGACTGTTACTGTGTAGCGTGCTCTATAGTGACTGTTGATGGGTAGGTGCTCTACAGTGCCTGCTGTTTGGTGGGGTGCTCTATACTGTGGGTTGTCAAGTAGGGTGCTTAATACTGACTCTTGCTAATTGGGGTGCTCAATACTGACGGTTGCTGGGTTGGGTGCTCGATAGTGACTGTGGTTGGGTATAGTGCTCTACAGTGACTGTTGTTGACAAGAGTGCTCTACAGTAACTGTTGTTGGGTAGAGGGATCCATAGTGACAGTTGTGAAGTTGGTGCTCTATTGTGACTCTTGTTGGTAAGGTGCTCTGTATTGACTGTTGTTGGGTGGGGTGATCAATAGTGACTGTTGTTGGGTAGTTCTCTATAGGTAATTGTTGTTGGGTGGAGTACTTCATAATTATTATTATTTAGAGGACTCTATAGTGACTGTTGTTACTTAGAGTGCTCTATAGTGACTATTGTTGGAGAGATTCTTTAAAGTGACTGTTTTTGGGTATGATGATTTATAGTAACTGTTGTTGGGTAGGTTCTCTATAATGAGTGTTGTTGGAAAGGATTCTTATAGTAACTGTTTTTGGTAGGGTGCTCTATAGTGACTGTTGTTGGGTTAGTGCTCTATACTAACTGTTGTTAAGTAAGGTGCTTTATAGTAACTGTTGATAAGTGTTTGGTTTAAGGTGACTCTTGTTGCATATGTGCTCTAAAGTAACTGTTGTTGGGTGCAGTTCTCCAAAGTGACTGTTGTTGTTTAGGGTACTCTATAGTGATGGTTGCTGGGTAGGGTGACCTGTACTGACTGATGTTAAGTAAAGTGCTCTATAGTGAATGTTGCTGCATAGTGTGCTCTATTGTGACTGTTCCTGGTTATGGTGCTCTATTGTGATTTTGTTGGGTAGTGTTTTCTATAGTGACTGTGGTTGGTTAGGGTGCTCTATAGTGACTGTTGTGTAGAGTGCTCTACAGGTGACTATTGTTGGGTGTAGTGCTTTATAGTGACTGTTGTTAGGTAGGGTTCTCTATAGCGACTGTTGTTGATTACAGTGCACTATAATGACTGTTGCATTTTAGAGTGCTCGATAGTGACTCCTGTTTGTAGGGTGCTCTATAGTGACTATTGTTTGGTGGAGATCTCTATAATGACTGTAGCTGTGCAAAGTGCTGTATGGTGACTGTTGCTGGGTATGTTGCTCTATAGTGACTGTTTTTGAGTAGGAGCTATAGCATGTCTGTTGTTGGGTAGGTGCTCTATAGTGACTTTGTTGGGTAGGTGCTCTATAGTGACTTTGTTGGGTAGGGTGCTCTATATGACTGTTGCTGGGTAGAATACTCTATAGTGACTGTTGTTGAGTAGAGGTCTCTATAGTTACTGTTGATAAGTAGGTTCTTCATAGTGATTGTTTTTGGGTACATACTCTATAGTGACTGTTGTGTAGGAACTCTATAGTGACTGTTGTTGGGTAGGGTGGTCTATGGTGAGGATTATTAGTACAGGGCTCAATAATGACTGTTGTTAAGTTTGGTGCTTTCCACTGACTGTTACTGTGTAGAGTGCTCTATAGTGACTTTTGCTTGGTGATGTGCTTTATACTGACTGTTGCTTGGTAAAGTGCTCAATAGTGACAGTTCCTTGGTAGGTACTCTATAGTGACTGTTGTCGGTTAAGTTGCTCTATAGTGACTTTTGTTCAGTAGGGTGCTCAATAGTGACTGTTACTGGGTAGAGTGCTCCATAGAGACTGTTTCTGCATAGGGTGTTCTACATTGACTGTTGTGTAGAGTGCTTTATAGTGACTGTTGGTTGATAGAGAGCTCTATAGTAACTATTGTTGGGTAGGTGCTCTATAGTGACTGTTTTTGGGTAGGGTGCTCCATAGTGACTGTTGTTGGGTAGGATGCTTTATACTGACTGTTTCTGGGTACAGTGCTTTATAGTAACTGTTGCTGGGTATGGTGCTCTATAGTGACTGTTTCTGGGTAGGCTACTCTATAGTGACTGTGGCTTAGCAGGTGCTATTCAGTGACTGTTGTTGGGTAGTTTTCACGATAGTGACTGTTGTTGAGAAAGTTCTCTATAATGACTGTTTTTGGGTAGAAGGATGTATAATGACTGCTGTTGGGTAGGTGCTCCATAGTAAATGTAACTGGGTAAAGTGTTTTATAGTGATTGTTGCTGGGCAGGGTGCTCTATCTTGATAGTTGTTGGCTGGGGTGACCTACAGTGATGGTTGCTAAGTAGAGTGCTCTATAGTGACTGTTGCTGGGTAGGTGCTCCATAGTGACTGGGTTATTGTGTAGATGCTTTATTGTGAATGTTGTTGGGTAAAAGCACTATAATAACTGTTGTTAGATAGGGTGCTCTATATTGACTGTTGTTTGTAGAGTGCTTTATAGCGTCTGTTTTTAAGTAGGGTGATCTATAGTGACCATTTCTGTGTTGGGTGCTATATAGTGACAGTTGCTGGGTTGGGTGCTTAATACTTGTTGCTGGGTAGGGTACCCCATCCTAACTGGTGTTGCATAAAGTGCTCTACACTGACTCTTGTTCGTTGGATTGCTTTATAGTGACTGCTGTTGTGTAGGATTTTCTATAGTGACTGCTGTTTTGTAGGGTGCTCTATAGTGACTGTTGTTCGGTAGAGTGCTCTATATTGACTGTTGTTGACAAGAGTACTCTACATTCACTGTTGTTGGTTAAAGGGATCTATAGTGACTGTTGTGGAGTAGGTGCTCTATTCTGACTGGTGTTGGGTTTGGTGCTCTATAGTATCAGTTGTTGGTTACGGTGCTTCATAGGGACTGTTGATGGGTAGAGTGCCCTAGAGGTGAAAGTTGTTGGGTGAAGTGTTTTACAGTGACTATTATGCAGAGTGATTTATAGTGACTATTGTTGGTTATAGTGCTTTATAGTGACAGTTATTGGGTAGCATTCTTTATGCTGAATGTTGTTGGTTGGGTGCTGTATAGTGACAGCTGTTGAATAGTGTGGTCTTTAGTGACTGTTTTGTTCAGGGTGTTCTATAGTTCCTGTTGTTGTGTAGGTGCTCTATATTGTCTGTTGTTGGGGAGGTGCTCTATAGTGACTGTTGATGGATGGTGTGCTCTATAGTGACTGTTGTTGAATGAGGTGCTCTATACTGAGTGTTGTTGGGTGGAGTGATCTATAGTGACTGTTATTTGGTAAGTATTCTATAGTCACTGTTGTTGGGTGGGTTGCTCTACAGTGACTGCTGTGGTGTAGAATGCTCTATAGTGACTGTTGGTGGATAGGTGCTCTATATTGATTGATGTTGGGTAGGGTGCTCTATAGTGACTGTTGTTGGGGAGGTACACTATAGTGACTGTTGTTGGGGGGGGTGCATTATAGTGACTGTTTTTCAGTAGGTGCTGCATGGTGATTGTTCTTTGGTAGAATGCCCTATAGTCTGTTGTTGGGTATTGTGCACTATAGTGACTGTTTTTGAGTGGAGTTTTCTCTAGTGACTGTTGTTTTGTAGAGGGCCCTACAGTGACTGTTGTGTAGGCTCTCTGCAGAGGCTGTTGTTGAGTAGGGTACTATAAATTACCTACCCAACAACAGACACTACAGAGCACTATGCCTAACAACAGTCACTGTAAAGCACCTATTTAGCAACAGTCACTATAAAGCACTCCATCCAACAACAGTCACCTTTACAGCACTGCATCCAGCAACTGTCAGAATAGAGCACTCTCCCTAGCAACAGTCACAATAGAGCACCTGCCCAACAATAGTCAACATAGAACATCCTATCCAACAACAGTCACTATAGAGCACCTTACTCAAAAACCATCACTGTATAGCACCCTACAAAGAAACAGTCACTATAGAGCACCCTACAAAGCAACAGTCACTATGGAGCACCATACTCTGCAAAAGTCATCATAGAGCACCCTATCCAACAACAGTCCCTATAGAGCACCCTACACAACCACAGTCAGTATAGAGCATTCTACCCAACAACAGGAACTATAGAGAACTTATTCAACAACAGTCCCTATATAAAGCACTCTACCCAACAAGAGTCACTGTGAAGCACCCCATTTAGCAACATTCAGTATTGAGCACCCCACCCAACAACAGACATTATAGAGCACTCCACCTAAAAACATTCACTAAAGCTCACACTACCCAACAATAATTTCTATACAGCATCCTAACCAACAACAACCAATATGGAGCACATACCCAACAACAGTCATTACAGGTCACCAACTCAACAACTGTCACTATGGAGCACTCTACACAACGGTCACAATAGAGCACCATACCCAAAAACAGTCACTATAGATCACCTACCTAAGAACAGTATAGAGCAAACTACCCAAAAAGTCACTATAAAGAACACTGCCCAACAACAGTCACTATAGAATGCTCTACACAACATCAGTCTCTCTAGAGCACTCCACTCAACAACAGTAACTTATAGAGCACTGTACACAACAACAGTCATCATAGAGCACCCCAGCCAACAACCGTCACTACAGAGCAACCTACCCAGCAAACGTCAGTACCCAGCACCTATTCAACAATAGTAACTATAGAGCACCCTACCAAACAACAGTCATTATAGGGCACTCTACCCAATAAAAGTTACTATAGAGCATGCTACCCAGCAACAGTCACTATAAAGCACCCTATGCAGCAACAGTCACTATAGAGCAAATACTTACTAACAGTCAATATAGAGCACCAACACAACAACATCACTATAGAGCACCATACACAGCAACAGTCACTAAAGAGCACCTATTCAAAAATAGTCACTATAAAGCACCCTACCCAACAACAGTCAGTATAGAGCATCCTAACAACAACAGTCAGTATAAAGCATGCTACCCATCAACAGTCAGTATAGAGCACCCTATGCAACAACAGTCACTATACAGCAATTTTTTCAACAATAGTCACTCTAGAGCACCCTACCCAGCAACAGTCACTATATAGTACCCTTTTCAACAACAGTCATCTTACAGCATTCCACCCAACCACAGTCACTATAGAGCACCGACCTAACAACAGTAACTACAGATCACCTACCCAACAATAGTCACTTTGGAACCCTCTACCCAACAACATTCACTATAAAGCACACTAACCAACAGCAGTCACTATAGAGCACTACCTAACAACTGTCACTATAGAACTCTCTACTTAAGAACAATCAAAATAGAGCACTCTTACAACCAAGAGTCACTATAGAGCACTCCACCCAACAAAAGTCATAATAGAGTCCCCTACACAGCAGCAGTCACTAGGGAGAACACTTCACAACAAGAGTCACTATGGAGAACCCTGGGAAAAAGTCACTATATAGCATCATACCTAACAACAACATACACTTTAAAGCACCTACCCTACCACTGTAACTATAGAGAATCTACCCACCAACAGTTATGATAAAGCACCTACCCAACAACAATCACTATAGAGATATCTACCTAACAACATTCACTCTAGAGCACTGTTTTCCAAAAAAGTCACTATAGAGCAACGTACTTAACAATAGTCACTATAGAACCCCTGCTTTACAACAATCACCATAAAGCAGCTACCCAATAACAGTCACTATAGAGCATTCTACCCAACAACAATCACTATTGAAACACCTTACCCAGCAACAGTCACTATAGAGCACACTACTCAACAACAGTCACTATAGAATACCCTATGCAAAAACAGTCACTATTGGTCACTCTACCCAACAACAGTCACTATAAATTACCTACCCAACAACAATCACTATAAAGCACTGCACAATACAATGTTCACTATAGAGTACCTACTAAAGGACAGTCACTATATAGCACTCTACCTAGCAACAGTCAGTATAGAGAAACTTACCCCAAACAGTCACTAGAGAGCACCCTATTCAGCAAGAGTCACTATAGAGCACCCTCCAACAACAGTCACTATAGAACATCCTACCTAACAACAGTAACTACAGAGCACCAACTCAGTGACAATCAATATAGTTAACCCTACCTAACAACAGTCCATATAGAGCACCTGTACAACAGTCAGAATAGAGCTCTCTACCTGTTAACTGTCAATATTGAGCACCCTACCCAACAACAGTCACTATAGAGCACCTACCCAACAAGAGTCATTATGGAGCACCTACCGCAGAACTTTCAGTATAGAGCACCCTACCAAACAAAATTTTGTTTGGAGCACCTTCCCAGCAACAATCCCAATAAAGCACTCTACACATTAAGAGTCATTATATAGAACTTTACCTAACAACAGTCACTATAAAGCACCCTACCCAAAAACAGTCAGTATAAAGTACCTAACAAACAACAGTCACTATAAAGCATTCTACCCAAAAATAGTCACTATAGAGCACTCTACACAACAACAGTCACTATAGAGAACTCCACCAAACAAGTCATATACAGAGCACTCTATTCATCAAGAGTCACTATAGAGCACCCCAAACCAACAACAGTCACTATAGAACACCTACCCCAAAAAGAGTTAGTATAGAGCACTCTACCCATCAACAGTTATTGTAGAGCCCCATACCCAACAACAGTCACTATGGAGCACCCTACCCAACAACACTCACTATAAAGCACCTACCCAACAACAGTCACTATAGAGCACCCTATGCAACATGAGTCACTACAAAGAACTTTATCCAGCAACAGTCACTATAGAGAACTCCACCCCAGAACATTCACTTATAGAGCACTCTAACCAACAACAGTCTATATAGAGCACCCCAAACAGCAAAAGTCACTATAGACCACCTATCAAACAACAGTCACTATAAATACCCCTACCGAGCAACCATCACTAAAGAACACCTATCCAACAACCATCACTAAATAGTACTCTACCCCACAACAGTCACCATAGAACACCCCACCTAACAATAGTCACTATAGAGCATGCTACCCAGCAAGAGTAATCATAGAGCACCTACTTATGAAAAGTCACTATAAAGCATGCTATGCAACAACAGTCACTATAGAGAACCCTACCCAGCAAATGTCACTATAGAGCACACTACCCAAAAACTCATCTATTGTGTAGGGTGCTTTCTAGTGACTGTTTTTCGATAGGGTGCTCTATAGTGACTGTTGTGTTTGGCACTCTATAGTGACTGATGATGGGTAGGGTGCCTTATAGTGACTGTTGTTGTGTAGGGTGCTCTATAGTGACTCTTGCAAAGTAGGGTACTCTGTAGTGACTGTTGTTGATTGGGGTGCTTTATACCAACTGCTTTCAAGTAGGGTACTTTATACTGACTGTTTTTGGGTAGGTGCTCTATAGTGACTGTTGTCGGGTGGGGTGCTCTATAGTGACAGTCATTGGGTAGGTGCTCTATACTGACTTTTGCTGGGTAACGTGTTCTACAGTGACTGTTGTTGGGTAGTGTGCTCTATAGTGACTTGTTTTGTAGGATACTGTATAGTGACTGCTTTTTGGTAGAATGTTCTATAGTGAGTGTTGTTTGGTAAGGTGCTCTATAATAACACTTGCTGAGTTGGGTGCTTTCTATGGACTGTTTTTAGATAGAGTGCCCTAGAAAATGACTTTTGTTATGTAGGATGCTCTATAGTGACTGTTCTTGGGTAGGGTGCTCAACAGTGACTTTTTTTTGGGTAGAGTGCTCTATGATGACAGTTGTTGAAAAGGATTCTCAATAATGACTGTTGTTTTTTAGGTATTCTATCGTGACTGTTTTTGGGTAGGGTGCTTTATAATGAATGTGTACAGTGCTCTATAGTAACTGTTTCTGGGTAGAGTGCTCTACAGTGACTGTTGTTGGGTAGGTGTTTTATACTGACTGTTGTTTGGTAGGTGCTCTTTAGTGACAGTTGTTGGGTAGGTGCTCTATAGTGACTCTTGTCGGGTAGGTGCTCTATAGTGACTGTTGTTTGGTTGGGTGCTCTATAGCAACTGTAGATGGTAGGGTGATCTATAGTGAATGTTGTTGAATAAAGTGCTCTGTAGTGACTGTTGCTGGGTAGCATGCTCCATATGGACTGTTGCTAGGTGGGGTGCTCTATACTGACTGTTGTTGGCTGGAGTGCTCTATAGTGACTGTTTTGTGTAAAAAACTCTATAGTGACTGTTGTTGGGTAGATTCTCTAAAGTGACCCTTGTAGTGTAGGTGCTCTATAGGGTCTGTTGTTGGGAGATGGGTCTATTGTGACTGTTTTTAAGTAGAGTAATCTATATTGAGGGTTCTTGTTTAGAGTGCTTCATAGTGACTGTTGTTGCATCAAGGGCTTTATAGTGAGTGTTGTTGGGTGGAGTGCTCCATATTGACTGTTTCTGGGTAGAATGCTTTATAGTTACTGTTGTTTGTTGGGGTTCTCTGTAGCGACTGTTTTTGGGTATGGTGCTCTAGAGTGACTGTTGCTGGGTAGGTGCTTTATATTGACTGTTATTTGTTGGTGTGATCTATAGTGACTGTTCTTGAGAAGGTGATTTATAGGGACTAATTTTGGTAGAAAGATTTATAGTGACTGTTGTTGGGTGGAGTGCTCTATAATGACTTTGTGAGGTGTGTTTACTGTGCTGTGTGTGTTTCTGGTGAGTGCTGTGCCTGTGTGATGTGTCTGCACTGTGAAACCTGTGTGTGGTGAGTGCAGTTCGTTTGTGTGAAATGTAATTACTGTGTAGTGTGTGTGGTCATTTTTGTGTCTGTATAAGGATTTTTCCATGTGAAGGGTGTGTGTCATAACTGGTGTGTGTTTTTGTGAGGTGTGTGCACTGTGGAGTGTGTGTGGTGAGTGGAGTGTGTCTTTGTAAGGTGCATGCACTGTGTAGTATGTGTGCCTGGAGAGTTGTGTGTGTCTCTGTGAGGTGTGTGCACTGTGGATTGTGTGTGTTCTACAGTGTGTGTTTGTGTAAGGTGTGTGCACCGTGTAGTTTGTGTGTGCAGAATGGTGTGTGTTTGTGTAAAATTTGTGCACTGATTGTGTGTGTTGAGTGTGTTTGGTCAGTGGTGTGTGACAGTGTGAGGTGCCTGCATTGTGAATAGGTTGTGTGGTGATTGGTGTGTGTCTGTATGATGTCTGTGCATTGTGGTGTGTGTGTTCAAAATTTGTGTGGTGCATGCTTTGTGTCTCTGTGAGGAGTGTGTTGTGGAGTTTCTGTGTGATGAGTGGTGTGTGTCTAAGCTATGTGCACTGTGCATAATCTGTGGAGTCTGTGGACTGCGTGGTGTGTTTGTGTGAGGTGTGTGCACTGTTTAGGGTGTATGTGGTGAGTGGTGTGTGTCTGTGTGAGGTGTGTGCACTGTGAAGTTTGTGTATGATGAGTCGTGTGTGTCTGTGTTTAGCGTGCACACTGTGGAAAGTTTGTGGTAATTTTTGTGTCTGAGTGATGTGTGTGTTATGTAAAGTGTGTGTGTTAAATGTGTGTATTGTGTGGTGTGTGTCATTGTGAGGTGTGTGCACAGTAGAGTGTGTGTGGAGTGTTTCTCATGAGTGGTGTGTGTCTGTGTAGAGTACCTGAACTTTGGATATTGAGTGCTGTAAGTGGTGTGTGTCTGTGTGAGTTTAGTGCACTGTGTAGTGTGTGTGTTGAGTGGTATGTCTGTGTTAGGTGTCTGCACTGTGGAATGTGTGTTTGGTGAGTATTGTCTGTTTTTGTGTGGTGTGTACAATGTGTAGGGTGTGTGTGTAATAAATCGTGTGTGTGTGAGGTGTATGCACAGTGAAGTGTGTGTGAAGTGTTTGGTGAGTGGTGGGTGTCTGTGTGTAGTGTCTGCACTATGGATTCTGTGTGCAGTGGGTGGTGTGTGTCTGTGTGAGCTGAGTGCACAGTGCAGTGTGTGTGGTAAGTGGTATGTCTGTCTTTGGTGTCTGCACTGAGGATTGTGTGTTTGCTGAGTGTTGTGAGTCTGTGTGAGGTGTCTTTATTCTGAAGTGTGTGCGTCATGAGTAGCGTGTGTCTGTTTGATATGTGTGCACTGTGGAGTGTGTGTGTATGGTGAGTGTATTGTGTCCATTTGAGGTGTGTGCACTCTGAAGTTTCTGTGCATAATATCTCATGTGTGTCTGTGTAAGGTGTGTGCACTGTGTAATTTGTGTGTTCTACAGTGTGTGTTTGTGTGAGATGTGTGTACTGTGGAGTGTGTGTGCTGAGTGGTGTCTGTCTGTGTGAAATGTGTGCACTGAAAGTGTGTGTTGAGTGTGTTGTGACTGGTGAGTGACAGTGTGAGATTTCTGCATTGTAGAAAAATGTCAGGTGATTGGGGTTTGTCTGTGTGATGTGTGTGCCTTGTGATATGTGTTTGTGGAGTTTGCATAATCCATGCTGTGTGTCTCTGTGAGGTGTGTGTACTCTGAATTGTGTGTGACTGTGGTGAGTGTTGTATGTGTAAGGTCTGTGCACTTTAGATTTAGTGTGGAGTATGTGGAGTGTATGGTGTGTCTCTGTGTAAGGTGTGTGCAGTGTGGAGTGTGTGTGGTGATTTGTGTGCACTGTGGAGTGTGTGTGTGATGAGTGGTGTTTGTGTGAAGTGGGTGCAATGTGGAGAGTTTGTGTCATGAGTTTTGAGTCTGTGTTCTGGTTTGTGCTATGTAGAGTCTGTGGGTAAAATGTGTATATTAAGTGGTGTGTGTCTGTGTGAAGTGTATGCCCAGTGGAGTGTGTGCAGTGTGTGTGGTTAGTGGTGTTCCTCTGTGTCAAGTGTCTACACTTTGGATTGTGTGTGTAGGGGCTGGTGTGTGTTCCTGTGAGGTGAATGCACTGTGTAGTGTGTGTGGTAAGTGGTATGTTTTTGTTTGGTGTCTGCACTGTGGATTGTGTATTTGGTGAGTGTTGTTTGTCTGTGTGTGGTGTGTACACTGTTTAGTGTGTGCTTATGGTGATTGGCATGTGTTTGTGTAAATTTGGTGCACTGGGCAGTTTGTGTGTTCTTCTGGGGTGAGTTGTGTGTGTTTGTGTGAGGTGTGTGCACAGTGGAGTATGTTTTCGTTGAGTGGTGTGTGTCTGTGAAATGTCTGCACTGTGGAATGTTACATGTGTGGTGACTGATGTGTCTAAGTTAGGTGTCTGAACTGCAGAATGTGTGTGTGGTTAGTGTGGTGTGTCCATAAAATGTATTTGCTGTGTAGTGGGTGTGGTCAGTCGTGTGTCTCTATGAGCTTTCTTCAATGTGGAGTGTATGTTTAGTGAGTGGTGTGTGTGTTAGGTTTGTGCACTATGGAAAGTTTGTGGGGTTACTGCTTTGTGTCTGTGTGAATTGTGTGAACTGTGGAGTATGTGTTTGTTGATTAGTGTATGTCTGAGAGAAATGTGTGCTCTGTAAAGGGTTATGTGTATGGTGAGTGGTGTGTCTGTGTGAGTTTTATGCACTCTTTGATGTGTGCGTGGCACATGTCTTTCTAAGGTGTGTGCACTGTGGAATATTTGTGTGCAGTGTGTGTGGAGAGTGGTGTGTGCCTGTGTGAGGTGTGTTTACTGGGCAGTTTTTGTGTGTTTGTGTAATGAGTGGCGTGTGTTTGTGTTAGATCTGTGCACTGTGGAGTGTGTGTGCAGATAGTGCTGTGTGTCTGTCTAAAATGTGTGCACTGAGTGTGTGTGTTGAGTGTGTGTGGTGACTGGTGTGTGACAGTGTGAAGTGCCTGCACTGTGGATAAGGTGTAACGTGATTGGTGTGTGTCTGTCTGATGTGCATGCATTGCAGTGTGTGTGTGCATAAATAGTGTGTTGTGTGCTGTGTGTCTCTGTGAGGTGTGTGTTGTTGAATTTCTGTATGATGTGTGGTGTGTGTCTGAGGTATGTGCACTCGGGATTGTGTGTGAAGTCCGTGGACTGCGTGGTGTGTCTGTGTGAGTTGTGTGCACTGGGGAGGGTGTTTGTATAGTGAGTGGTGTTTGTCTGTGAAGGATGTGCACTGTGCAGTTTGTGTGTGATGAGTGGTGTGCATACATTTGAGGTGTGTGCACTGTGGATATTGTGTATGTGGTGAGTGTTGTGTCTGTGTTAGGTTTGTGCTACGTGGAGTGTGTGCATGAAGTGTGTGTATTAAGAGGTGAGTGTCTGTGTGAGGTGTATGCTCACTGGAGTGTGTGTTGAGTGTGTGTGGTGAGTGGTGTATGCCTGTGTGAAGTTTTGCACTTTGGATTGTGTTTGCAGTGGGTTGTGTGTGTCTGTGTGAGGTGAGTGCACTGTGTAGTGCATGTAATAATTCTTATGTTTGTGTTTGGTGTCTGTACTTTGGATTGTCTGGTGAGTAGTGTGTCTCTATATGAGCTGTGTACACTGTGTATTGTGTGTTTATGCAGAGTGGTGTCTGTTTGTGTGTGGTGTGTGCACTGTGCAGTATTTCTGTGTTTGTGTGGTGAGTGGTGTGTGCCTCTGTGAAGTGTGTGCACTGTGGAGTGTGTATGCGGTCTGTGGTGTGTGTCTTTGTGAGGTGTGTTCACTGTGCAGCGTGTATTTGTGGTGAGGGGTGTTCTGTGTGAGGTGTCTGCACTGCAAAATGTGCATGTGGTGTTGTGAGCCTGTGTTTCTGCCGTTGGGTGAAGTGCTCTATAGTGACTGTTGTTGGGTAGGGTGTTGTATACTGACTGTTCTTGGTTAGAATGCTCTATATTGACTGTTTTTGGGTATGTGCTGTAAAGTGATGGTTGTTGGCTAGGTGCTCTATAGTTACTGTTGTTCCAAAGCTGCTCTTTAGTGAGTGTTTTTCGGTCATGTGCTCTATAGTGACTGTGCTTGTGTAAGGTGCTCTAATAGTGACTGTTTTTGGTAGAGTGCTCTATAGTGACTTTTGCTGAATAAAGGGCTCTACAGTGATTGTTTATAAGTAGGTTCTTTATATTGACTGTTTTTGGGTAGCATGCTCTATAGTGACTGTTTTTGGGTAGGGTGCTCTATAGTGACTGTTGTATGGTGCACTGCTGTGGTGGTGGGTGGGGTGCTCTATAGTGACTGTTGTTTGGTAGAGTGCTCCATAGTGACTGATGTTTGGTAGGTACTATATAGTTACTGATGCAGGGTAATGGCTGCTGTTGGGTAGGTGCTCTGTAGTGACTGTTGTTGGGTGGGTGGTCTACAATGACTGTTGTTTGGTACAATGCTCTATAGGTGACGGTTGTTGGGTGTAGAAGTTAAAGTGGCTGTTGTTTAGAGTGCTCTATAGTGACTGTTGTTGGGTAGAGTGCTCTAAAAGTGACTGTTGTTTTGTGGAGTGCTTTATAGTGACTGTTGTTGGGTAGGGTTCTCTATAGTGACTATTTTTGGGTATGGTACAATATAATGACTTGCTGGTTAGGGCTCTATACTGACCATTTTTGGTACGGTGCTCTATAGTGACTGTTGCTGGCTAGGGTGTTCTATACTAACTGTTGTTTGGTGGGGTTCTCTACAGTAACACTTGCTGGGTAGAGTTCTCTATAGTGACTGTTGTTTGTTTGGTGCTGTTTAGTGACTTGTTGATGGGGTGCTCTAAACTGACGGTTGATGGGTATGTGCTCTACAGTGACTGTTGCTGCGTACAGTGCTATATAGTTTGTTGTTGAATAAAGTTCCCCAAAGTGACTGTTGCTGCATAGGGTGCTTTTTAGTGACTAATTTTTGGTAGGTGTTTTATAGAGATGGTTGTTGGCTGGGGCACGCTAACGGACTGTTTTTGGGTAGGTGCTCTCTAGTGAATTTTTATAAGACGTATACTCTATAGTGTCTGTTGTTGGGTAGACTGCTCTATGGTCACTGCTGCTGGGTGGGGTACTCTATACTGAATGTTGTTTGGTGGGGTGATTTATACTGACTAGTGCTGGTTAGAGTGTTCTATACTGATTGGTGTTGGGTAGATACTCTATGGTGACTGTTGTTGAGTAAGGTGCTTTATAGTGACTGACATTGGGTAGGTGCCCTATAGTGACTGTTGTTTGGTAGAATGCTTCATAAATTCTGTTGTTGTATATGGTGCTCTATGGAGACTTTTGTTGGGTAGAGTGCTCTAGATAGTGACTTTTTGGGTAGGGTGCTCTATAGTGACTCTTCTTGGGTAGGGTGCTCGATACTGACTTCTGTTATTTAGAGTGCTCTATAACGACTGTTCTTGGGTAGGGCGCTCTATAGTGACATTTGTTGGGTAGAGTGCTCTATAGCAACAATTATTTTTGTGGAGGGCTTTATAGTAACAGTTGTTGGGTAGGTGCTTTATAGTGATGGTGGTTGGGTAGGTGCTCTATAGTGACTGTTGTTGGGTAGGGTGCTCTATAGTGACTGTTGCTGAATAGGGTGCTCTATAGTGCCTGTTTTTGCATAGGAGCTCTATAGTGACTATTGTAGGTTAGGTGCTCTACAGTGACATTTGTTGGGTAGTGTGCTTTATACTGACTGCTGTTGGTTGGAGTGCTCAATAGAAACAGTTGTTGGATAGGTTGCTCTATACTGACTGTTGCTGAGTAGGGTGTTCCATAGTGACTGTTGTTGGGTAGAGTGCTCTATAGTGACTATTGTATGGTAGTGTGCTCCATACTGACTGTTAAATAGTGTGCTCCCTAGTGACTTGTTAAAAAAGTGCTATATAGTGACTGTTCGGTGGGGTGCTCTATAATGCCTGTTGCTGGGTAGGCTGCTTTATAGCAAGTCTTGTTGCATAGGGTGCTCTATAGTGACTGCTGTTGGGTAGAATGCTCTATACTGACTGTTGTTGGGTAGGGTGCCCTATAGTGACTGTTGTTGGGTAGGGTGGTCTATAGTGTCTGTTGTCAGGTAGGTGCTTTATATATAGTGAATCTTGTTGCATGGACTGCTTTAAAGTGGCTGTTGTTGGTTAGGGTGGTCTATAGTGACTGTTGTTAGGTAGGGTGGTCTATAGTGTTGTTGAGGAGTGGCTCTATAATGTCTGTTGTTGGGTAAGTGTTCTATAGTGACTGATGTTGGGTGGAGTGCTTTATAGTGAATGTTATTAGGTAAAATGCTCTATAGTGACCATTGTTGGGTAAGGGGCCCTGTAGTGACTGTTGTTGTGTAGGGTGCTCTATAGTGTCTTTTGTTGTGTAGGTTGCTCCATAGTGTGTTTTGTTACATAGGTGCTCTATATATAGTGACTGCTTTTGTGTGGAGTGTTATAAAGTCTTTGTTGTTGAGTTTCTCTAGAGTTACTGTTATTGGGTAGGGTGCTGTATGGTGACTGTTACTGGGTAGGGTGCTCTATAGTGACTGTTTTTGGGTAGTGTGCTTTATAGTGACTGTTGTTGGGGAAGGTGCTTTATAGAGAGTGTTGTTGTGTAGGTTCTCTATAGTGACTGTTGCTGGGTAGAGTGATCTATAGTGACTATTGTTGAGTAGGTGATCTACAGTGACTGTGGCTGCATAGGTTTCTCTATAGTGCCTGTTTATGTGTAGAGTGCTCTATATGTGACTGTTGTTGAGTGGAGTGCTTTATACTGACTGTTGTTGTCTTTAGTTCTCTATAGTGACTGTTGATAGATATAGAGGTCTATAATGACTTTTGTTGGGTAGGATGCCCTATAGTGTCTGTTGTTGGGTAGGGTGCTCTATAGTGACTATTGTCGGGTAGTTGGACTATACTGACTCTTGTTGGGTAGGTGATCTATTTTGACTGTTTTTGGGTAGGGTGCACTATGGTGTCTTTCATTGGGTATAGTGCTCTTTAGGTGACTGTTGTGAAGTAGGTTCTCTATAGTGACTGTTGTTTGGTAGGTTGCCCTATAGTGACGGTTGCTAGGGAGGGTGCTCTATAGTGATTGCTGTTGCGTTGGTGCTTTATAGTGACTGCTGTTGGGTAGGGTGCTCTATAGTTACTGTTGTTGTGTGGAGTCCTCTATATTGACCATTTTTGAATAGGTTTTGTATGCTGATTGTGGATTGTTGTGGTGCTCTATACTTACTGTTGTTGGGTAGAGTGATCTATAGGTTACTGTTGTTGGGTGGAGTGCTCTATAGTGACTGTTTTTGTGTGGAGTGTTCTATCATGACTGTTGTTGGGTAGAGTGCTCTATAGTGACTTTTGTTTGGTGGAGTGCTCAATACTGACTTTTGTTGGGTAGGTGCTTTACAATGACTGTTGTTGTGTAGGTGCACTATACTGACTGTTGTTGGGTAGAATGCTCCATAGTAAATGTTGTTGGGTAGAGTGCTCTATGGTGACTGTTGATAGAAAGGGTTCTCTATACTGACTGTTGTTGGGTGGCATGCTTTATAGTGACAATTTATAGGTAGAGTGCTCTATAAGTGACTGTTGTTAGGTGGAGAGCTGTAGAGTGACTATTGCTGGGTAGAGTGCTCTACAGTGACTTTGGTCGGGGAGGTTGCTCTATGCTAACTGTTGTCAGGTAGGTGATTAATAGTGACTGTTTTTTGGTAGAGGGCTCTAGATAGTGATTGTTTCTGGGTGAGATTCTCTATAGTGACTGTTGTTGGCTAGAGTGCTCTATAAGGGGCTGTTGATTGGTGGACTGGTTTATAGTGACTGTTTTGTAGAGGGCAATATGGTGACTGCTGTTGAGTAAAGTGTTGATAGTTACTGCTGTTGTGTAGGGTGCTATATAATGACTGTTGTTTGTTGGGGTGCTCTATACTGATTGTTGTTTTGTAGGGTGCTATATAGTGAATATTGTTTGTTGGGTTGCTCTATAGTGACTGTTGTTAGGTAGGTAGACTATATTGACTTCTGTTGGGTAGGTGCTCTATTTTGACTGCTATTGGGTAGGTGGACCTGCAGTGATGGTTGCTGGGTAGGGTGCTCTATAGTGACTGTTTTTTAGGTGCTCTATAGTGTCTGCTGTTGGGTAGGGTGTTTTATAGTGACTGTTGTTGGGTGGAGTGCTCTATACTGACTGTTGTGTACGTACACTGTAGTAACAGTTGTTTGTTAGGGTGCTTTATTGTCGCTGTTGTTGGGTTCAGTGATTTATATTGACTGTTGCTGGGTGAGTACTCTATACTGACTGTTGTTGAATATGGTGCTCAATACTGTCTGTTGTTGGGTAGAGTAATCTATAAGTGACTGTTTTTGGATGGAGTGCTCTATAGTGACTGTTGTTGTGTACTTTGCTCTATAGTGACTGTTGTTTGGTAGAGTGCTCTATAGTAACTTTTTTTGGGTGGAGTGCTCTATACTGACTGTTGTTGAATAGCTGCTTTATGGTGACTGTTTTTTGGTAGGTGCACTATAGTGACTGTTATTAGGTAGGGTGCTCTATATGGACTGTGGTTGGGTAGGGTGCTCTATAGTGACTGTTGGATATGTGCTCTATAGTGACTGTTGTTGGTTTAGGTGCTTTATAGTAACTGTTGTTCAGTAGTGTAAGCTATAGTAACTGTTCTTGTGCAGAGTTCTCTATACTGTCTGTTGTTAGGGTGTTCAATACTGACTGTTGCTGTGTAGGGTGCTCTATAGTGACTGTTTTTGGGTAGAGTGCTCTAGATAGTGACTGTTGATGGGTAGGTGCTCTATAGTGATTGTTGTTTGGTTGGGTGCACTTTAGTGACTGTTTTCTAGTAGAATTCACTGTAGTCACTGCTGTTGTGTGGGGTTCTCTATAGTGACTATTGTTGGATAGAGTGCTCTATAAGTGACTGTTGTTGGGTGAAGTGTTCTATAGTAACTATTTTGTAGAGTGCTCTATAGTGACTGTTGTTGGTTGGAGTGCTCTGTAGTGGCTGCTCATGGCTAGGGTGAGAGTGACTGTTTTAGGCTAGAAGGCTTAAGGTACTGACTTATTCTGTAGGGTGCTCTATAGTGATCTTGTTGGGTAGACTGTACAATAGTGACTGTTTTTGACTGGAGTGCTCTATAGTGACTGTTGTTGGGTGTGTGCTTTATATTGACTGTTGTTAGGTGCAGTGCTTTGTGCTTTGTAATGACTGTTGTTGGGTGAGGTTCTCTAGAGTGACTGTTGCTCTGTAGGGTGCTCTAGCATGAGTGTGTTGGATAGAGTGCTCTATACTGACTGTTGCTGCATAGGGTGCTCTATAGTGACTGTTGCTCTGTAGCATGCTTTATAGTAACTTCTGTTGGGTAGGGTGTTACATAGTGACTATTGTTGAGTACATGCTCTGTACTAATTTTTGCTTGGTAGGATGTACTATAGTGACTGCTGTTGATTAGGGTGCTCTATAGTAACTGCTGTTGGGTAGAGTGCTCTATAGTGACTGTAGCTGGGTAGGTGCCCTGTACTGATCATTGTTGTGTACATGCTCTATAATGACTGTTGTGGGGTAGGTGCTCTATAGTGACTGTTGTTGGATACAGTGCTCTATAGTAAATGATGTTGGGTAGAGTGTGCTATAGTGAATGTTTTTGGGTTTAGTGCTCTATAGTGTCTGCTGTTGGGTGGGGTGATCTAAACTGACTCTTGCTGGGTTGGGTGCTCTATAGTCGCTGTTTTTGGGTAGACGGCTGTAGATATTGACTGTTGTTTGGTAGGTGCACTATTGTAATTGTTGTTCAATATTGTGCTCTACAGTGACTGTTGTTGTGTAGGTTGCTCTATAGTTACTTTGTTGAGTGGGGTGCTCCATAGTGACTGTTGTTGGTTTGAGTGCTCTATAGGTGACTGTTGTGTGAAGTGTTCTATAGTGACTATTGTGTAGAATGCTCTATAGTGACTGCAGTTGGGCAGAGTGCTCTATAATGACTGTTGTTGGGTAGGTGATCTATATTAACTGTTGTTGTGCAGGGTGCACTATAGTGACTGTTGTTGGGTAGGTGCTCTATAGTAACTGTTGCTGGGTAGTAAGCTCTATTGTGACTGGTGTTGGGTAGGGTGCTCTATACTGTCTGTTGGTTGGTAGAGTGCTCTATAGTGGCTGTTGCTTGGTACAGTGCTCTATAGTGACTGTTGTTGAGTTGAGGGCTTTGTAGTGACTATTGTTGTGTAGGGTGCTCGATACTGACTATTATTTGTATGGTGCTATATAATGATTGCTGTTAAGTAGGGTGTACTATACTGACTGTTGCTGGGTAGGGTGCTCTATAGTGACTGTTGCTGGGTAAAGTGCCCTATAAGGACTATTGCTGGGTAAAGTGTTTCATAGTGAATCTTTATTGGTAGGTACTTTATAGTGACTGTTGTTGGGTGAGGTGTTTATAGAGACTTTTGTTCTGTAGGGTGCACTTTTGTGACTGTTGTTTGGTGAGGTGCTCTATAAAGCCTTTTGTTTGTTAGGGTGCACTATAGTGACTGTTGTTGGGTAGAGTGCTCCATTGTGACTGTTTTGGCATAGGGTATTCTATGGTGACTGTTTTTGAACAGTGTGCTTTATTCTGACTGTTGTTGGGTACAATATTCTATAGTAATTGTTGTTTAGTAGGGTGCTCTATAGTGCCTTTTGTAGGGTAGGTGCTCTATAAGGATTGTTTTTTAGTAAGTTGCAATATAGTGACTCTTGTTACATACAGTGCTCTATACTGACTTGTTGGGTAGAGTTCACTATAGTGACTGTTGTTTAATAGGTGATCTATAGTGACTGTTGTTGGGTAGGTGCTATATACTGACAGTTGTGGGGTAGGTGCTCTAAGGTGTCTGTTGTTGGGCAGATGCTCTATAGTGACTGTTGTTGGATAGGGTTCTCTATAGTTACTGTGGTTGAGAAGGGTGCTCTATAGTGACATTTTTTGGGTGCAGTGCTCATTGTGACTGTAGGTTAATAGGGTAATCTATAGTGTCTATTGTTGTGTAGAGTGCTCTATAGTGACTGTTCTTGGTTAGGGTGTTCTATAGAAACTGTTGTTGGATATAGTGCTCTATTGTGACAGTTTTTGGGTAGAGTGTTCTGTAGTGACCGTTTTTGGGTAGAGGGCTCTAAAGTGACTGTGGTTGGGTTGGTGATTTATAGTGACTGTTGTTGTGTCAGTGCTCTATTGTTTCTATTGTTGTGTGGAGTGCTTTATATTGACTGTTGTTGAATAGGCTGCTCTTTATGGACTATTTGGTAGGGTGCTCTACACTAAATTTGTTGAGTAGGTGCTCTATAGTGACTGTTGTTGGGTAGGTGCTCTATAGTAACTGTTGTTGGGTGGGGTGCTCTATAGTGACTGTTGTGTACAGCGCTCTATTGTGATTGTTTTTGGGTAGAATGCTCTGCAGTGCCTGTTTTTGGGCAGGCTGCTTTATGCTGAAAGTTGTTGGGTAGGTAATCTATAATGACTGTTTTTGGGAAGTGTGCTCTATAGTGACTATTGTTGGATATGTGCTCTATAGTGACTGTTGCTGGATTAGGTGCTCTATAGTTACTGTTGTTTGGTAGTGTGCGCTATAGTGAATGTTCTTGGGTGGAGTGCTCTATAGTGTCTGTTGTTGGCTTGGGTGCTCATTACTGACTGTTGCTGGATAGGGTGCTCTATAGTGACTGTTTTTCGGTAGGGTGTTCTAGAAAGTTACTGTTTTTTGGTGGGTGCTCTATAGTGACTGTTGTTTGGTAGGGTGATTTATAGCAACCATTGTTGATAGGGTGCCCTGTTATTACTGTTGTTGTGTAGAGGGCTATAAATACTGACTGTTACTGTGTAGGGTGCTATATATTTACTGTCGTTGGAGAGATTGCTCTATAGTGACTCTTCTTGCATAGGGTGTTCTAGAGTGACTGTTGTTGGTGGGATGATCTATGGTGACTGTTGTTGGGTAGACTGCTATATAAGTGACTGTTGTTGGGTGCAGTGCTCTATAAAGACCGTTGTTCTGTACAGTGCTCTATAGTGACTGTTGTTGGGCAGAGTTCTCCACAGTGACTTGTTGAGTAGATTGCTCAATACTTACTGTTGTTCACTAGGTGATCTGTAGTGAATGTTGTTGGCTATGGAGCTCTATTGAGACTGTTGCTGAATACGGTGGTCTGCTGTGACTGTTTTTTGGCAGAGTGCTTCATAGTGACTCATGTTGGGTTGGTACCGTATACTGACAGTTGTTGGGTAGGTGCTCTATAGTGCCTGTTGCTGGTTAGAATGCTCTGTAGAAACCGCTGTTAGGTATTGTGTGCTATAGTGAATGTTGTTGAGAAGAGTGCTCTGTAGTGTCTTTTGTTGGATGTGGTGCACAATACTGAATGTTGCTTGGTTGGGTGCTCTATACTGACTGTTGTTCGGTAGGTGCACTATATTGTCTCTTTTTGGGTATGGTGCTACATACTGACTTTTTTGGTAGGGACTCTATATTGACCCTTGATGGGTAGGTTCTCTATAGTGACTTCTGTTGTGTAGGTGCTCTATAGTGATTGTTGTTGGGTAGAGAGTTTTATAGTGACTCTTGATAAGTAGGGTTCCCTATGGTGACTGTTGTTGGGTGGGTGCTCTATACTGACTATTGTTTTGTAGAGTGCTCTATAAGTGACTGTTGTTTGTTAGATTGCTGTATGGTGACTATTGTTTGGTAGCATGCTCTACAGTGACTGTTGTCAGAAAGGCTGCTCTATACTGACTTTGTCAGGTAGGTGATCAATAGTGACTGTTGTTTGGTAGAGAGCCCCAGATATTTACTGTTGTTGGGTGGGGTGCTCTATAGTGACTGTTTTTTGCTAGAGTGCTCTACAGGTAGCTGTTGATGGGTGGAGTGCTCTATAGTGACTGTTGTGTAGAGAGCTGTATAGTGACTCATTTTGGGTGGAGTGCTCTATAGTTATTGTTGTTGGGTAGGGTGGTATATACTGACTGCTATTTTTTGGGGTGCTCTATAGTGATTCTTCTGGTAGAATGCTTTATAGTGACTGTTGTTGTTTGGGGTGTTCTATGGTGACTGTTGTTTCGTAGAGTCCTCTATGCTTGACTATTGTGGGGTGGAGTTCTCTATAGTGACTGTTTTTGTGTGGAGTGCTTTATAATGACTGTTGTTTCATAGAGTGCTCTATCGTGACTGTTGGAAAGATTGCTCTATATTGACTGCTGTGGGATAGGTGTACTATAGTGACTGTTGTTGTGTTGGGTGCACTATAATGACTGTTTTGGGGTACAGTGCTCAAAAGTAACTAATGTTGGGTAGAGTACTCTATAGTGACTGTTGTTGGGAAGTGCTCTATAGAGACTATTGTTGAGTAGGTGATCTATACTGAATGTTGTTTGGTAGGTGCTCCATAGTGACTGATGTTGGGCAGGTGCTCTATAATGATTGTTGCTGGGTATAAAGCTCTATAGTGACTATTGTTAAGTAGCTGGTGTATAGTGACTGTTTTTGATTGTGGTGCTTTATAGTGACTCTTTTGTGTAGAGATCTCCATAGGTGACTGTTATGGAGTGGCATTCTCTGTAGTGAATGTTTTTGTGTAACGTGCCCTATAGTGACTGTTGTTGGGTTGGTATTCTATCATGACTATTGTTGGGTAGGCTGTTTTATAGTGTCTCCTGTTTATAGTGCTCTATAGTGACTGTTGATTTGTAGTGTGCTATGTAGTTACAGTAGTTGGGTAGGTGCTTAATAGTGACTGTTGTTAGGTAGGTGATCCATAGTGACTGTTGTTGCACAGGGTGCTCTATAGTGACTGTTGCTGGGTACAGTGCTTTATAGTGACTGTTATGTAGAGTTCTCTATACTGACTGATCTTGGATAGGTGCTCTATAGTTACTGCTGATGGAAAGGTGCTCTATAATGACTGTTGTTGTGTAGGTGCTTTATAGTGTCTGTTGTTAATTATGTGTTCTATAGTGACTGTTGTTAGGTAAGGTGCTTTTTAGTAACTTGTTGGTAGAATGTTCTATAGTGACTATTGTTGGATAGGTGCTCTATAGTGACTTATGTTGGGTAGGTGCTGAATAGTGATTGGTTTTTGGTAGGTGCTCTATAGTGACTGTTATTAGAAAGGGTTCTCTATAGTGACAGTTGCTGTGTAGGGTGCTCTATTGTGACTGTTGCTGTGTGGGGTGCTCTGTAGAGACTCTTGCTATGTAGAGTGCTCTAGAGTGACTGTTGTATAGAAATACCAGTAATGACTGTTTTGAGGTATTTGCTCTTTATGGACTGTTGCTTTGTAGGGTGATCCATACTAACATTTTTTGGGTAGGTGCTCTATAGTGACTTTTGTTGTGTAGGTGCTCTATAGTGACTGTTGTTGGGTAGGGTGTTCTATAGTGACTATTGTTCTGTAGAGTGCTTTATAAGTGACTGTTGTTTGGTGGAGTGCTTTATTTTGACTGTTGTTGTGTACAGTGCTCTACAGAGACTTTTGTTGGTTAGAGAGCTCTACAGTGACTGTTGTCAGGGGGGTTGCATTATACTGACTGTTGTTGGGTAGGGTGCTCTATAGCGACTGTTGTTGGTATGTGCTCTATAGTGACTGTTATTAGTTAAGGTGCTCTATAGTAACTATTGTTCAGTAGTGTGCACTATAGTGACTGTTCTTGTGTGGAGTGCTCTAAGGTGTCTGTTGTTTTTTAGGGTGTTCAATACTGACTGTTGATGAGTAGGATTCTATATAGTGACTGTTTTTGGGTAGAGTGCTCTAGATAGTGACAGTTGTTTGTTGCATAGGTGTTCTATAGTAATTGCTGTTTGGTAAGGTGCCCTTTAGTGACTGTTGTTGAGTAGAATGCTCTGTAGTCACTGCCCTTGTTTGGGGTTCTCTATAGTGACTGTTGTTGGAAGGAGTGTTCTATCCTGACTGTTTTGTAGAGTACTCTATGGTGACTGTTGTTATGTGGAGTGCTCTGTAGTGACTGTTGTTGTGTAGGGTGTTCAATAATGACTGTTTTTGGGTAAGGAACTCTAGATACTAACTGTTATTTGGTAGGGTGCTATATAGTGACTCTTGTTGGGTAGAGTGATCAATAATGACTGTTGCTGCATAGAGTGCTCTATAGTGACTCTTACTCTGTAGTGTACTCTATACTGACGGTTGTTAAGTAGGATGCTCTATAGTGACTATTGTTGGGTAGGGTGCTACAGAATGACTATTGTTGAATAGGTGCTCTGTACTGATTGTTGCTGGGTATGGTGCTCTAAAGTGACTGTTGTTGGTTAAGGTGCTCTATAGTAACTGCTGTTGGGTAGAGTGCTTTATAGTGACAGTTGTTGGGTAAGTTCCCTATAATGATTTTTGTTGGGTAGGTGCTCTATAATGACTGTTGTTGTGTAGGTTCTCTGTATTGACTGTAGTCTGTTAGGGTGCTTTATAGTAACTGCTGTTGGGTAGGGTGCACTATAGTGGATGTTGTTGGGTGGAGTACTCAATAGTGTCTGTTGTTGGGTTGGGTGCTCAATACTGACGTTTTTTGTTTGGGGTGCTCTACAGTCACTGTTATTGGGTTGAGTGCCCTAGATATTGACTGTTGTTTGGTAGGGGCTCTATTGTAATTGTTGTTGAATATCATGCTCTATAGTGACTCTTGTTGCATAGGTTGCCATATAGTGACTGTTGTGGTTAGATTGCTTTATAGGTGATTTTTTGTGTGGAGTGGTCTATAGTGACTATTGTGTAGAGTGCTCTATAGTGACTGTTGTTGGGCAGAGTGCTCTATAGTGACTGTTGTTGGTTAGGTGCTCTATATTAAATGTTGTTGCATAGGGTGAACTATAGTCACTGGTGTTTGGTAGGTGCTCTATAGTTACTATTGCTGGGTTTTGTGCCCTATTGTGACTGGGGTTGGGTATTGTCATCTATAATGACTGTTGCAGAGTACAATGCTCTATAGTGACTGTTGTCAGGTTGAGGTCTTTATAGTGACTGTTGTTGGGTAGGGTGCTCGATATTGACTATTATTGTATGGTGCTCTATAATGACTGCTGTTAAGTAGAATTCTCTATACTGACTGTTTCTGGGTAGGCGGCTCTATAGTGACTGTTGCTGGGTGAAGTGCCTTATATGGACTATTGCTGGGTAAAGTGATTTATTGTGACAGTTTTTTGTAGGTAGTGTATAGTGACTGTTGTTGGGTGAGGTGCTCTATATTGACTTTTGTTTGGTAGAACATGCTATAGTGACTGATGTTGGGTAGAGTGCTCTATAGTGACTGTTTTTGGGTAGGGTGTTCTATAGTGACTCTTGTTAGGTAGAGTTCTTTATGGTTACTGTTGTTGGGTAGGTGCTTTATAGTGACTGCTTTTGGGTATGTTTCCTATAGTTTTTGAATAGTGTGTTTCATTGTGACAGTTGTTGGGTATGGTATTTTATAGTGATTCTTGTTGGGTAGAGTGATCTGTAGTGCCTGTTGTTGGGTAGGTGCTCTATACTAATTGTTTTTGGGTAGGTTGCTCTATAGTGACTCTTGTTGGGTAAAGTGCTCTATAGTCACTATTGTTCGGTAGGTACTTTATAGTGACTAATTTTGAGTATTTGCCCCATAGTGACTTGATTGTAGAAAGCTCTATAGTGACTGAGTGAGGTTTGTGCAAAGTGAAGTGTGTGGTGTATTTTGTGTGTTTGTGTAAGGTGTGTGCTCTGTGTAGTGTGTGTGTATATTGTGGGTTGTATGTGTTTGTGTAAAGTGTGTGCACTGTGCTGTTTGTGTACGTTTGTGTGGTGAGTGGTGTGTGCCTGTTTGAGGTGTGTTCACTGTGCAGTGTGTGTTTGTGGTGAGTGGTGTGCCTGTGTAAAGTGTCTTCACTGTGGAATGTGTGTGTGGTGAGTGTTGTGTGTCTGTGTAAAATGTATTTACTGTGTAGTGTTTGGTCAATCATGTCTCTGTATGAGGTTTCTTTTATGTAAAGTGTGTGTGTCCTGAGTGGTGTGTGTGTGAGATGTGTGCACTATGGAGGGTGTGTGTGGAGACTGCTTTGTGTCTGTGTGATTTGTGTGAACTGTGGAGTGTTTGTTAAGTGGTGTGTGTCTGTGTGAAATGTGTGCACTGTGGATTTTTATGTGTGTGATGAGTGGTATGTCTGTGGGAGCTGTGTGCACTCGTTAATGTGTGAGTGGTGCATGACTGTTTAAGGTGTGAGCACTGTGGAGTATGTGTGTGGAGTGTGTGTGGTGACTGCTTTGTGTCTATGTGAGGTATTTTCACTGTTGAGTGTGTGTGGTGAGTGGTGTTTGCCTGTGTGAGGTGTGTGCACTGTTTAGTAGACATGTGGTGAGTGGTGTGTGTCTGTGTGAGATGTATGTACAGTGGGGTGTGAGTGTACAGTGTGTGTGGTAAGGGGTGTGGGTCTGTGCTAGGCATCTGCACTCTGGAGTATGTGTGTTGCATGGTGTTTCTGTGTGAAATGGGTGTACAGTGGAGTGTGAATGTGCTAATTGGTGTGTGTCCCTGTGAGGTGTGTGCATGTGGGGTCTGTGTTTGAGGTGGGTGTTTTGTGTCTATCTGAGGTGTCTTCACTGTGAAGAGAGTGTGTGGTGAGTGACTTGTATCTGTGTGAAGGTTTTGAATTCTGCAGAGTGTGTGTGTGGTGAGTGGTGTGTATCTGTGTAAGGTGTGTTTACTGTGTAGTGTGTGTGCTCAGTCTTGTTTTTCTGTGAGGTGTCTTCACTGTAAATTGTGTGTATCATGAGTAGTTTGTGTCTGTTTAAGGTGTGTGCACTGTGGGGCTTTTGTGTATGGGGAGTGCTGTGTGTCTGTGTCAGGTGTGTGTGCTGTGTGGTGTGTGTACTGTGTAATGTGTGTTTATGGTGAGTGGTGTGTGTTTAAGTTAAGTGTGTGCAGCGTACAGTGTGTTTTTGTGGCATGTGTGGTGTGTGTGATGTGTGCACTGTGGATTGTGGGTGTGTGGTGAGAAGTGTGTGTCTGTGTCAGGTGTGTGCACTGTGGTGTGTGTGTTTGTGGTGAGTAGTGTGCCTGTGTGAAGTATCTGCATTGTGGAATGTTTGTTTTGAGTTTTCTGTGTCTCTGTTAAGTGTGTTTACTGTGTACTGTGTGTGACCTGTAGTGTTTATGAGGTGGCTTTACTGTAAAGTGTGTGTGTGGTGAGTGGAGTGTGTCTATGTGACATGTGTGCAGTGTGGAGTGTGTGTGTGGTGAGTGGTGTTTGAGGTGTGTGCACTGTGCAGTTTTTGTGTGAGTGGTAAGTGGTGTGTCTCTTTGTGAGGTGTGTGCACTGAGCCATATATGTGTGCTCAGTGGTGTGTGTCTTGTGAAGTTTTCACACTGTGCAGTGCATGTATCAGGTGAGTCGTGTGCCTGTGGAATGTCTGAACTGTGGAATGTTTGTGTGGTGAGTGTTGTGTGTCTGTGTAAGTTGTGTTTACTATGTATTGTGTGTGTTCAGTGTTGTAATTGTGTGAGGTTTCACTGTAAAGTGTGTGTGTCATGAGAAACGTGTGTCTGATTGAGCTGTGTGAACTGTGGAGTCTGTTCATGGTATGTGGTGTGTGTCTTTGTAAGGTGTGTGCACTGTAAAGTGTATTTGTGTTCTACAGTGTGTTTGTGTGAAGTGAGTGCCCTGTGTACTGTGTGGTAAGTGGTATGTCTGTATTTGGTGTCTGCACTGTGGATTGTGTGTTTGTTGCATGGTGTGTGTCTTTGGGATGTGTGTGCACTATGTAGTGTGTGTGTTTGTTGAGTCGTGTGTTAATGTGCTGTGTGTGTTCTGTGCAGTTTGTGTGTGTTTGTGTTATGAGTGGTGTGTGTCTGTGTGAGGTGTGTGCCCTATAAATTGTGCATGTGGTCAGTGGCATGTGTCTTTATGAGAAGTGTGCACTATGCAGTGGCTGTTTGTGGTGATTGGTGTGCCTGTGTGAGGTGTCTGCACTGTGCAATGTGTGTGCAGTGAGTGTTGTGTGCCTTTGTAAAATGAATTTATTGTGTAGAATGGTCAGTCGTGTGTCTGCATTAGGTTTCTTCAATGTGGAGTGTGTGTGCCATGCGTGGTGTGTGTGTAAGATGTGTGCAATATGGAGAGTGTCTGGTGACTGCTTTGTGTAATCATGAGCTGTGTAAATGGTGGAGTGTGTGTTTGTTTACTGGTATGCTTGTGTAAAATGTGTGCACTGTGGAGTGTTATGTGTGCAGTGAGTGGTGGGTCTGTGTGAGTTGTGTGCACTCTTTGATGTGTTAGTGTTGCATGTCTGTTTAAAATGTGTGCACTGTGAAGTATGTGTGTGGTGTGTTTGTGGTGACTGTGTGTGTTTGTGTTTGGTGTCTGCACCGTGGAGTGTGTATATAAAGAGTGGTGTGTGCTTGTGTTAGGTGTAGGCACTGTGTAGTATGCATAGGATGAGTGCTGTGTGTCTGTGTGAGACGTATGCACAGTGAAGTGTGTGTGTAGTGTGTGTGTTGCAAGGTGTGTGTCTGTGTGGTGTGTGCACTGCAGAGTTTGTGTTTGTTGAGTGGTGTGTGTTTCTGTTAGGTGTTAGCTTTGTAAAGTGGGTGTGGTGAGTGGTGTGTGTCTGTGTGAGGTTTGTGGACTGTGAAGAGTGTGTGTGGTGAGTGACTTGTGTCTGTGTGAGGGTTTTGCACTGTGCAGAGTGTGTGTTTGGTGAGTGGTGTTTGTATGTTTTGTGCACTGTGGAGTGTGTGCATTTGGTGAATCTTGTGTTTGCAAGAGGTGTTTGCTCTGTGTGATGTGTGTGTATGCAGAGTGGGCTGTGTTTGAGTTATGTGTGTGCACAGTGAAGTGTGTGTGTTTGCATGGTGTGTGGTGTGCTTCTGTGTGTATTGTGTGCACTGTGGAGTGTGTGTGTCATCAAAGGTGTGTGTCAGTTTCAGGTGTGTGCACTGTGGAGTGTGTGTTTGTGGTAATTGGTGTGCATGTGTGAGTTGTCTGCACTGTGGAATCTGTGTTTGGGGAGTGTTCTGATTGTCTATTAGGTGTGGACACTGTGCAGTGTGTGTTTCTAATGAGTCATGTGCTTGTTTAAGGTGTCTGCACTGCTTAATGTGTATATGGTGAGTGGTGAGTGTCTGTGTGAGGGGTGTGCAATGTGGAGTTTGTGTGTGATGAATGATGTGCGTTTTTGTGAGGTGTGTGCAATGTGGAGAGTAGCTGTGTCTTGAGTTTTGTGTCTCTGTGAAGTTTGTGCTATGTAGTTTCTGCGTGAAGTGTGTATATTAAGTGGTGTGTGTGAGATATATTTTCCCATTGGAATGTGCGTGGAGAGTGTATAATGGGTGGTGTGTGTTTTTGTGATGTGAGTGCACTGTGTAGTGTGTGTGGTTAGTGGTATGTCTTTGGTGTCTGCACTATGGATTGTGTGCTTGGTGAGTGGTGTGAGTCTGTGTGAGGTGTGTGCACTGTGTAGTGTGTGTGTATGTTCAGTGGTGTGCGTTTGTCTGATGAGTGTGCTCTGTGAAGTTTGTGTGTGTTTGTGTGGTGAGTGGTGTGGGTCTGTGTGAGGTGTATGCTTTGTGGAGTGTGTATGTTGTCAGTGGTGTGTCTTTATGAGGTGTGTTCATTGTGTATTGTGTGTTTGTGATGAGTAGTATAACTGTGTGTGGTGTCTGCACTATGGAATGTGTGTGGTGAGTGTTGTGTGTCTGCTTGAATTATATTTACTGTGTAGTGTATGTGGTCAGTCGTCTGTCTGTATGGTTTCCTCTATGTGGAGTGTGTGTATACTGAGTGGTGTGTGTATGTAGTGTGTGCACTCTGCAGAGCGTAAGTGGTGACTGCTTTTGTCTGTGTGAGTTGTGAGAAATGTAGAGTGCGTGTTTGTTTAGTGGTGTGTGTCTGTGTAAAATGTGTGCACTGTGGAGTGCTATATATGCAGTGAGTGGCATGTCTTTATGAGTTGTGTGCACTTTTTTATGTGTGAGAGGTGCTTTTCTCTTTAAGGTGTGGGCACTCTGGAATTTGTGTGTGGAGTGTGTGTGGTGACTGGTGTGTGAGGTGTTTGCACATAAAGTGTGTGTATGGAGAGTTGTGTGTGGCTGTGTGAGGTGTGTGCACTGTGTAGTATGTGTGTGATGAGTGGTGTGTAGCTGTGTAAAGTGTATGCACAGTGGAGTGTAAGTGTTCAGTGTTCGTGGTAACTGGTGTGTTTCTTTGCTAAGTGTCTGCACTCTGGAGTGTGTGTGTTGCATGTTGTGTGTTTGTGTAAGGTGTGTGCACTATTGACAGCATACACCTGGTACGTGGTGGATATAATCATAAAAATTGTGCATGATGGAGTGTGTGTGCTGATTGGTGTGTTTTTCTGTGAGGTGTTAGCACAGTGGAGTGTGCGTGCAGTGAGTGGTGTGTCTCTTTATAGTGTGTTAACTGTGAAGAGTATGTGTTGTGTGTGTTTTGTCTCTGTGAGGTTTTTGCACTGTGCAGAGTGTGTGTGTGGTTAGTGGTGTGTGTCTCTGAGTTTTGTGCACTGTGTAGTATGTGTGTGATGAGTATTGTGTGTCTGTGTGAGATGTAGGCACAGTGAAGTGTGAGTGTGCATTGTGTGTGGTAAGTGGTGTCTGTGCTAAATGTCTGCACTCTGGAGTGTGTGTGTTGCGTGTTCTGTGTCTGTGTAAAGTGTCTGTACTTTGGAAAGCGTGTGTATGGTATGTGCTGTGTGTCTGCATGAGGTGTGTGCATGATAAAGTGTGTGTGTGCTGATTGTTGTGTGTTTCTGTGATGTGTTAGAACTGTGGAGTGTGTGGGTGTGGTGAGTGGTTTGTGTCTTTGTGAGGTGTGTGCACTGTGAAAAGTGTGTGCGGTGAGTGACGTGTCTGTGAAGGTTTTTGCAATTTACAGAGTGTGTGTGCAGTGAGTGGTGTGACACTGTGAGTTTTGTGCACTGTGAAGTGTGTGCATGTGGTGAATCTTGTCTGTGAAAGGTGTGTGCACTGTGTAGTATGTGTGTATAAAGAGAGAAGTGTGTTTGTGCTGTTTGCTCAATGCAGTATGTGTGTTTGTGTGGTGTGTGGTTTGTGGTTGTGTGTGGAGTATGCACTCTAGAGTGTTTTTGTAGTCAGAGGTGTGTGTTTGTTTGAGGTGTGTGCACTGTGGAGTGTGTTTGTGGTGAGTGGTGTGTCTGTGTGAGTTGTCTCCACTGTGAAATGTTTGTGTTGTGAGTGCTCTTTGTTTCTGTTAGGTGTGTGCACTGTGCAATGTGTGTTTCTGGTGAGTCATCTGCCTGTGTGAGGTGTCTGCACTGCAAAATGTTTGTGTGGTTGGTGGTGTGTTTCTGTGTGAGATGTGTGCACTGTGATGTTTGTGGGTGATGAGTGGTGTGTGTCAGTGTGAGGTGTGTGCAACGTGGAGAGTGTGTGTGTTTTGTATTTTTGTCATGTGTGTGCTATGTGGAGTGTGTGCATTAAATGTGTGTATTGAGTGGTGTTTGTGTGATGTGTGTGCACAGTGGAGTGTGTGTGGTGAGTGGTGTGTGTGTGGAGTGTCTGCACTTTAAACTGTGTGTGCAATAAGTGATGTGTGTCTGTGAGATGAGTGCACTGTGTAATGTGTGTGGTGATTTATATCGTTTTGTTAGGTGTCTGCACTGTGGAGTGTGTGTTTTGTGAGTATTGTCTCTGTGCAGTGTGTGCACTGTGTAGGGTGAGTTTATGGTGAGTTTTGTGTTTGTGTGAGGTGTGTGCACTGTGCAGTTTGTGTGTGTTTTTGTGGCAAGTGCTGTGTTTCAGTTTGAGGTGTGTTCACTGAGGAGTGTGTGTGGTGGGTGTTTGGTGTCTTTGTGAGCTGTGCACACTGTACAGTGTATGTTTCTGGTGAGATGTGGGCCTGTGTGAGGTATCTGCACTGCCGAATATTTGTGTGGTGAGTTTTGTGTGTCTGTGTGAGGTGTGTTTACTGAGTATTGTGTGTGGTCAGTCTTGTTTTTGTGTGAGGTGTCCACGGAAAAGTGTGTGTGTCATGAGTAGGGTGTGTCTGCTTGTGGTGTGTGCACTGTGGAGTGTGTGGTCAGTCTTGTGTCTGAGTGAGTTGTCTTCAATGTAAAGTGTGTTTCACGTGTTTAGTGTGTGTCTGTTTATGGTGTGTGCACTGTGCAGTGTGTGTGTATGGTAAGTGCTGTGTGTCTGTGTGAAGGGTGTGCACTGTGGAGTCTCTGTTCATGGTATGTGCTGTGTACCTCTGTAAGGTGTCTGCACTGTGGAATGTGTGTGGTGAGTGCTGTTTGTTTGGAGTGTCTAAACTTTGGATTGTGTGTTCTATGGGTACTGTGTCTGTGTTAGGTGAGTGAACTGTGTAGCTTGTGGTAAGTGGTATGTCTGTGTTTGGTGTCTGCACTAAAAATTGTGTATTTGGTGAGTAGTGCGTGTCTGTGTGAGGTGTGTGTACTGTGTGGTGTGTGTGTATGTTGAGTGGTTTGTGTCTGTGTGTGTTTGTGTGGTGAGTGGTGTGTGTCTGTGTGAGGTGCGTGCACTGTGAAGTGTTTGTGTGGTCAGTGATGTGTGCCTTTGTAAAATGTGTTCACTGTGCAGTGTTTGTGGTAAGTGGTGTGCCTGTGTGAGGTGTCTGCACTGCAGAATGTGTGTGTGATGAGTGTTGTTTGTCTGTGTGACATGTATTTACTGTGCAGTGTGTGTGATCAGTCGTGTGTCTGTATAAAGTTTCTTCAATGTGGAGTGAGTGTGTCATAAGTGGTGTGTGTGTAAGGTGTGTGCACTATGGAGAGTGTTTGGTGACTGCTTTGTTTCTGTGTGTTGTGTAAACTATGAAATGTGTGCTTGTTGAGTGGTGTTTTCTGTGTGTAATGTGTGCACTGTGGATTTTTATGTGTGTGATAAAAATTTTTACGTGAGTGGTGTGCACTCTTTGATGTGTGAGTGGTGCATGTTTGGTTAAGGTGTGTGCACTCTAGAGTATGTCTGTGCAGTGTGTGGTGACTGCTGTGTCTGTGAGGTGTCCACACTGTGGAGTGTGTGTGAAAAATGGTTTTTGCCTTTGTGAGGTGTGTTTACTATGCAGTTTGTGTGTGTTTGTGTGATGAGTGGTGTGTGTCTGTGTGAGGTCTCTGAACAGTGGAGTGTCTGTGTGGTGAGTGGTGTGTATCTGTGTAAAATGTGTGCACTGAGTGTGTGTGTCGAGTGTGTGTGGTGACTGGTGTGTGACAGTGTGATGTGCCTGCATTGTAGATAGGGTGTGAGGTGATTGGTATGTGTCTGTGGAATGTGTATGCATTGTGGCATGTGTGTGCCAAATTTGTATAATGCATGCTGTTTGACCCTTTGAGGTGTGTGTTGTAAAGTTTCTGAATAAGAAGTGGTGTGGGTCTGAGGTATGTGCACTCTGAATCATGTGTGGAGTTTGTGGACTCTGTGGTGTGTGGTGGTGTGAGGTGTGTGCACTGTGGAGGCTGTGAAGGTGGTGAGTGGTGTGTGTCTTTTTGAAATGTGTGCACTGTGGTGTTTGTGATGAGTAGTGTGTTTCTGTGTGAAGTGTTTGCATTGTGAAGAGTGTGTGTGTTGAGTTTTGTGTCTGTGTACTCTGTGTGCTGTGTGGAGTGTGTGTGTTTTCTGTGTGTATTCAGTGCTGTGTGTCTATGTGAGGTGTGTGCACAGTAGAGAGTGTGTGGAGTGTGTGGTGAGCAATGTCTGTGTAGAGTGCACTTTGGATTGTGTGTGTGGTGAGTGGTGTGTGTCTGTGTGAGGTGAGTGCACTGTGTAGTTGGTGTGGTGAGTGGCATGACTGTGGTAGGTGTCTGCACAGTGAAGTGTGTTTTTAGTGAGTATTGTTTGTTTCTGTGTGGTGTGTGCACTGTGTAGGGTGTGTGTATGGTAAGTGGTGTGTTTTTGTGTGAGGTATGTGCACTGTGCAATTTGTGAGCATTTGTGTGGTGAGTCGTGTTTGTGTGTGAGGTATATGCACCGAGAAGTGTGTGTTTGATCAGTGGTGTGTGTCTTTGTGAGGTGTACTCACTGTGCTGTGTGTGTTTTTGTGAGGTGTCTGCACTGCAGAATGTGTGTGTGTTGTGTCATTGTGTCTGTGTGAGGTGTGTTTACTGTGTAGTGTCTGTGGTCAGTTTTGTGTCTGTAAGTGGTGTCCTCATTGTAAAGTGTGGGTTTCATAAGTAGTGTGTGTCTGCTTGAGGTGTGCACACTGTGGAGTTTGTGTGAATGCTGAGTGCTGGGTGTCTGTGGTGTCTGTGTGAGGTACATGCACTGTGGATTGTGTTCTACAGTGTGTGCTTGTGTAAGGTGTGTGAACTGTGGAGTGTGTGTGCTGAGTGGTTTGTGTCTGTGTAAAATGTGTGCACTGAGTCTGTATGTTGGGTGTGTGTGGTATATGTTGTGAGACAGTGTGGGGTGTCTGCATTGTGGATAAGCTGTCAGGTGATTGTTGGTTGTCTGTGTAATATGTGTGCATTGTGGTGTGTGTTTGTTGAGTTTGTGTGAAGCGTGCTGTTTCTCTGTGTGGTTTGTTTACTATGGAGTGTGTGTGAATGTCGTGAGAGGTGTATGCCTAAAGTATGTGCACTTTGGATTGTGTGTAGAGGGTGTGGAATGAATGGTTTGTCTTTGTGTAAGGTGTGTGCAATATAGAAGTTGTGTATGTGGTGAGTTGTGTGTCTGTGTGAGGTGTGTGCACTGTGGAGAGTGTGCGTGCATTGAGTTTCCTGTCTGTGTGAGGTTTGTGCTATGTGGAGTTTCAGTGTGAAGTGTGTGAATTAAGTGGTGTGTGTCTGTGTGAAGTGTATGCACTGTGGAGTGTGTGTGGTGAGTGGTGTGTGTCTGTGGAGTGTCTGCACTTTAAATTGTGTGTGCAGTGGGCGGTGTGTTTCTTTGTGAAGTAAGTACACTGTGTAGTGTGTGTGGTAAATCTTATGTCTGTTTTGGTGTCTGCACTGTGGACTGTGTGTTTGGTGAGTGGTGTGTGTCTGTGTAAGCTGTGTGTACTGTGTAACATGTGTGCATAATTATTGACGTGTGTTTGTGTGACGTGTGTGCACTGTGCAATTTGTGTGTGTTTGTGTGGTGAGTGGTGTGTGTCTCTGTGAGGTGTGTGCACACTGGAGGTTGTGTGTGGTCAGTAGTGTGTGTTTTTGTGAGGTGTGTTCACTGTGCAGTGTGTGTTTTTGGTGAGTGGTGTGCCTGTGTGAGGTGTCTGCACAGATGAATGTTTGTGTGGTGCTGTGTGCCTGTGTTTCTGCTGTTTGGTGAAGTGCTCTATAGTGACTCTTGTTGGGTAGGGTGCTGTGTACTGACTGTTGTTTTGTAGGGTGCTCTATAGTGACTGTTGCTGGGTAGAGTACCCTACAGTGACTGATATTGGGTTGACTGCTCTGTAGTGACAGTTGCTGAATAGAATATTCTATAGTCACTGTTGCTGGGTAGGGTGCTCTATACTGACTATTGTTGGGTAGGGTCCTCTATAGTTAATGTTGTTGAATAGGGTTTTCTATAGTGACTGTTGTTGGTTATGTGCTCTATAGTGACTATTGCTGGGTAGTGTGCTCTACAGTGGCTGCTGTGGGTGAAGTGCTCTATAGTGACTGTTGTTGAGTAGACTGTTCTAGAGTGACTGATGTTGGGTACGTGCTCTTTAGTGACTGTGGATGAATAGGGTACTCTATAGTGGCCATTGTTGTGGAAGTGCTCTATAGTGACTTTTGTTGTGCGGGGTGCTCCATAATGACTGCTCTTCAGTACAATGGTCTATAGGGGATGGTTGTTGGGTGGAGTGTTTTATAGTTACTGTTGTTGTGTAGTGTTCTCTATAGTGACTGTTGTTAGGTATGGTTCAATATAATGACTCTTGCTGCATAGTGCTCTATACTGACTCTTGTTGGTAGGGTGCTCTATACTGAGTGTTGCTGGGTAGGGTGCTCTATACTGACTGTTGTTGGGTGGGTTCCTCTACAGTGACTCTTGCTGGGTAGAGTGCTCTATAGTGACTGTTTTGGGGTTGGTGCTGTACAGTGACTGCTGTTGAGTAAAGGGCCTGATAGTGGCTGTTGTTGTGTACAGTGCTCTAAAGTTACTGTTCTTGGGTAGCGTGCTCTATAGTTTCTGTTGTTGGGTGGAATGTTGTATATTGACTGTTGTTGGCTAGGGTGATCTATAGTGACTGTTGCTGGGTAGGGTGCTCTAGAGTGACTGTTTTTGGGTGGAATGTTGTATATTGACTGTTGTTGGCTAGGGTGATCTATAGTGACTGTTGCTGGGTAGGGTGTTCTAGAGTGACTTGTTGGGTAGAGTGGTCTAAGTGACTATGGCTGCATAGGGTGCTCTATACAGAATGTTTCTTGGTAGACTGCTATATAGTGACTGTTGTCGGTTATGGTACTCTATAATTACTGTTGTAGGGAAGGATGCTCTATAGTGACTATTTTTGAATAAGTGCTCTTTAGTGACTGTTGCTGGGTAGGGTTCTCTACAGTGACTGTTGTTGGGTCTGGATCTCTATAGTGACTGTTGCAGGGTAGAATGCTGCATAGTGACTGTCGTTGCATATGGTGCTCTATAATAATGTTGTTGGGTAGAGTGTTCTATAATGACAGTTGATGGGTAGAGAGCTCTATTGTTACTGTTGCTGGGAAGGTGCTTTATACAAAGTGTTGTTTGGTAGGATGCTTTATACTGACGGTTTTGGGGTAGAGTTCTCTATAGTGACTGTTGTTGAGTAATTGCTCTATAGTGACTGTTGTTAGATAAGGTGCTCTATAGTGATTGTTGTTGGTAGGTGCTTTATAGTTACCGTTGTTGGGTAGGGTGCTCTATAGTGTCTGTTGTTGGATAGGGTCCTCTATGGTGACTGTTGTTGGGTGGAGTGCTCCATAGTCACTGTTTTTGGGTAGGTTGTTCTTTAGTGACTCCTGTTTGGTAGAGTTTTCTGTAGTGAATGTTGATGGGTAGAAGGCTGTGTGGCAACTGTTGTTGGAAAGGTGCTCTATACGGAGTGTTTTTGGGTAGGGTGCTCTGTACTGAGTACTGTTTGGTAGGTGCTCTATGCTTACTTTAGTTGGATAGGTGCTCTACAGTGACTATAGTATGGTAGCTGCTCTATAGTGAATTTTGTTAGGTAAGGTGCTGTATAATGCCTTTTCTGTGTAAGGTGCTCCATAGTGACTGCTGCTGGGTAGCATGCTCTATAGTGACTGTTGCTGGGTGGCGTAATCTATAGTGACTGTTACTAGGTAATGTGTTCCATAGTAACTGTCCTTTAAAAGGTACTCTATAGTCACTGCTGTGGGTGGGTTGCTCTATACTAACTGTTGTTGGGTAAAGTTCTCTATAGAAACTGATGTTGGTATGGTGCTCTATACTGACGGTTTTTGGGTAATTTGCTCTATAGTGACTGTTGTTGGGAAGGGTGCACTATAGTGACTATTGTTGGGTGGGGTCCTCTATAGTGACTGTAGTTGTTTTAGTTGCTCTATAGTGACTGTAGTTTTGTATGTGCTCTATAGTGACTGTTGTTGGATAAGGTGCTCTACAGTAATTGTTGTTTGGTAGTGTGCACTACAGTGACTGTTCTGGGTGAAATGCTTTATAGTGTCCACTGTTGGGTGTGGTGCTCAATACTGACTGTTGTTTTGTAGTGTGCTCTATAGTGACTGTTTGTGGTAGAGTGCTTTAGATGGGGAGTGTTCTTGGGTAGGTGCTTTATAGTAATTGTTGTTTGGCAGCCTGCTCTATAAAACCTGCTGTTGATTAGGGTGCTCTATAGTGAATGCTGTTGTGGCGTTTCTATATAGTGACTGTTGTTGGGTAGAGTGCTTTATAAGTGACTGTTGTTGGGTGGAGTGTTCTATAGTGACTACATTGTAGACTGCTCTATAGTGACTGTGTTGGGTGGAGTGCTCTGTAGTGACTGTTGTTGGGTAGGGTGCTCTATGACTGTTGTTGGGTAGTTGGCACTAGTTACAGACTATTTTTCTGTAGGGTGTTCTGTAGTAAATCTTGCTGGGTACAGAACTGTATAGTGACTGTTGTTGGGTAGAGAGCTCTGTAGTAATTTTGTTGGGTAGGTAACCTATAGTGAATTTTGTTTTGTAGGTGCTCTATACTGACTGTTGTTCTGTGAAGTGTTCGATAGTGACTGTTCCTCGGTAGGGTTCTCTAGAGTGACTGTTGCTGCGTAGGGTCCTCTAGAGTCACTGTTGTTGGGAAAAGTGCTCTATAGTGAATGCTACTGCATAGGGTGCTCTATACTGACTCTTGCTGTGTTGCGTGCTCTATAGTGACTGTTGTTGGAAAGGGTGCTCTATAGTAACTGTTGTTGGGTAGGCTGCTCTATAGTGACTATGGTTGAATAGGTGCTCTGTACTAACTGTTGCTGGGTATGGGGATCCACAGTGACTTTTGTTGGGTAAAGTGCTTTATAAGTGACTGTTTTTGGATGGAGTGCTCTGTAGAGACTGTTGTTGTGTAGAGTGCTCTATAGCAACAGTTGTTGTTTAGAGTGCTTTAAAGTGACTTTTTGTGTAGCTTGCTTTATACTGAGTGTTGTTCGGTTGGTGATCTATACTGACTGTTGCTGAGTATGGTGCTCTATTGTGACTTTTGTGTGGCAGAGTACTCTATAGTGACTCTTGTTGGGTAGGCGTCCTATGCTTACTGTTGTTGGTTAAGTGCTGTAAAATGACTGTTGTTGAAAAGGTGCCCTATGTTGACTGTGGTTTTTGAAGGTTCTCTGCAGAAACTGCTGTTGGGTAGGGTGAGCCATAGTGAATGTTGCTGGGCAGGGTGGACTGCTCTAGAGTGTATTTTGTTGGGTGGGGTGCTCAATACTGACTGTTGCTGGGTGGATTTCTCTATAGTGACTGTTGTTTGTTATAGTGCTCTAGATAGTGACTTATGTTGGGTAGGTGCTCTATAGTGATTGTTGTCAGATATCAAGCTGTATAGTGACTTTTGTTGGGTAGGGTGCTTTATAGTGACTGTTGTGTTGAGTGCTCTATAGTGACTGTTGTTGGGCAGAGTGCTTTATAGTGACTGTTGCTGGGTAAGTGCTCTATATTGACTGTTGTTGTTTAGGGTGCACTATAGTGAATGTTGTTGGGTAGATAACCTATGGTGACTGTTGCTAGGTAGTGGGCTCTATTGTGACTGGTGTTGGCTATGGTGCTCCCTAGTGACTGTTGCTGGGCAGAGTGCTCTATAGTGACACTTGTTGGGTATACGGTTTATAATGACTAACGATGGATAGGTGCTCCATAGTGACTGTTTTAGGGTAGGTGTGCTATAATGACTCGTTGGCTAGGGTGCTTTATGGTGATTATTATTTGTACAGTGCTCTATAATGACTGTGTTAAGTAGGGTACTCTATACTGATAGTTGCTGGGTAGAAAGCTCTATAGTGACTCTTGCTGGGTGAAGTGCTATTTACTGACTTGATGGGTGAATTGCTCTATAGTGACAGTTTTTGGTAGATTCTCTATAGTGACTGTTGTTGGGTGAGTTTTTCTATAGAGACTTTTGTTCAGTAGGGTGCACTATAGTGACTCTTGTAGGGTAGAATAATCCATATTGACTGTTTTTGTGTAGGGTGTTCTCTAGTGACTGTTGATGGGTAGAGTGCTCTATAGTGACTCTTCAGTAGAGAGCTCAATTGTGACTGTTGTTGGGTAGGTGGTCTATAGTGACTGTTCTTGTGTAGGGTGCTCTATAGTGCCTGTTGTTGAGTTGGGTGCTCTATGCTGACTATTGTTCAGTAGAGTGCTTTATTGTGACCCTTGCTTGGTAGAATTTTTTATATTGACTCTTCCAGTGTAGGCTACTCTATAGTGACTGTTGTTGGAAAAGTGCTCTATAGTGACTGTTGTTGGATAGGGTGCTCTATGGTGACTTCTTTTGGATGGAGTGCTCTATAGTGACTGTTGGGTATGGTGGCATATAGTGATGGTTGTTGGGAGAGTGCTCCATAGTCACTGTTTTTGGGTAAGTTGTTCTTTAGTGACTCTTGTTTGGTAGAGTTTTCTGTAGTGAATGTTGATGGGTAGAAAGCTGTATAGCGACTATTGTCAGGAAGGTGCTCTATACAGAGTGTTTTTGGGTAGGGTGCTCTGTGCTGAGTATTGTTTGGTAGGTGCTCTATACTTACTTTAGTTGGATAGGTGCTCTATAGTGACTATAGTATGTAGCTGCTCTATAGTGACTTTTTTTAGGTAGGGTGCTGTATAATGACTGTTGTGTGTAGGGTGTTCCATAGTGACTGCTGCTGGGTATCATGCTCTATAGTGACTGCTGCTAGGTGGCATGATCTATAGTGACCGTTACTAGGTAATGTGCTCCATAGTAACTGTCCTTTAAAAGGTACTCTATAGTCACTGCTGTGGGTGGGTTTCTCTATACTAACTTTTGTTGGATGGAGCTCTCTATAGTGACTGATGTTGGTATAATGCTCTATACTAGCCAACAACAGTCACTGTTGTTCATCCAGCACCACAGCCATTACTAGAGAGCACCTACCCAAAAACAGTCACTATAGAACATTCTACCCAGCAACAGTCACTATAGAGAACCCAACCCAACAACAGTTACTATAAAGCACCCAACCCAGAAACAGTCACCTTAGAGCACCCTACCCAGCAAGAGTCACTATAGAGAACTCTACCTAGCAACATTAACTATAGAGCATCCCACACAGCAACAGTCACTATAGAGCACTCTCCCCAACAACAGTCACTAAATAGCAGCCTACCCATCAACAGTCACTTCAGAGCACAATACCAAACAATAGTCAATATAGAGCACCCACCCCAACAACAGTCAATATATAGCACTCCAGCCAAAAACAATTATTATAGAGCACCCTAGCCAAAAACAGTCCCTATGAATCACCCTACTGAACATCAGTCAGTATAGAGTATATACTCAAAAACAGTCACTATCAAGCACCCCAACCAACAAGAGTAAATATACAGAACCCTACCCAGCAACAGTCACTATGGATCACTCTATGCAACATCATTCACTATAAAGCACTTACTTAAAAACAGTCACTATAGAGCACCACCACCAACAACAGTCACTATAGAGCTCTTACCAAACAATAGTCAGTAAAGAGCACCCTACCCATCAACTGTCATTGTAGAGCACCCTACAAAGCAACAGTCACTATGGAGCACACTACCCAACAACAGTCACTATAAAGCACCCTACCCAACAAGAGTCACTATAAAGCACTCTACCAACAACAGTCACTATATAGCACCCTACCTCATAACAGTAACTATGGAGGACCCTGCCAACAACAGTCACTACAGAGTACTCCACCAAACAACAGCCAGTATAAAGTACTTACCCAACAACAGACACTATAGAGAACCTACCCAACAACAGTAGCTATAGAGCACGTATACAGCAACAGTAAATATAGAGCACATACCCAACAGTCACTATAGAGAACTCTAACCAACAACAGTAACTATAGAGCAACCTACTTATCAACAGTCAGTAAAGAGCACCTAGCCAACAACAATCACTCTAGAGCAGCTACCCAACGACTGTCAATATAGAGCACTCTACCTAACAAAAATCACTATAGAACACCTTACTTATTAACAGTCAGTACAGAGCACCCTACCAAACAACAGTCACTATACACCATTCCACCCAACAACAGTTAATATAAAGCACTGACCCATCAAGAGTCACTTTAGAGTCTTCTACTGAACAACTTTCAGTATAGATTAGTTTACCCAACAACAGTCAGTATACAGCTCTCTATGAAACAACAGTCAATATAGGATACCCTACCCACGAACAGTCCCTATATGGCACTCTACCATACAATAGTCACTATAGAACACCCTACCCAGAAACAGACAGTATGGAGCACCTAACCAACAACTGTCACTGCAGAGCACTTATCCAACTGTCAATATAGAGCACCAACCCAACAATAGTCAATATAGCACACCAACCCAATAAGATTCACTATAAAGAACTCTACCCAACAACAGTCAATATAGAGCACTGTACCTAACAAGAGTCACAATAGAGCAACCTACCCAATGATGGTCACTATAAAGCAACTACCCAAAAACAATCACTATAGAGCACCTACCCAATGAAAATCACAATGGAGCAACCTACCCAACAACAGTCACTATAGAGCACCTACCCAACAGCAATCACTATGTAGCACCTACCCAACAACTGTCACTGTAGAGCACCCCAACCAACAATAATCACTATAGAACCCCATACCCAATAACAGTCACTATAAAGCACAGTCCTGAGCAACAATCATTATAGAGCACCTACCGAACAAAAGTCTCAATAGAACAAGCTACTTAAAAACAGTCACTATAAAGCACCTTCCCAAAAACAATCACTATAGAGCACATACCCAACAACAGTGAATAAAGAGCACTCTATCCAACAACAATCACTATAGAGCACTGTAGCAAGCAACAGTCAGTATAGAGCACCCTACCCAGCAAGAGTCAAAATAATGTACTGTACACAACAGTTTGAATAGAGTACCGTATCCAACAAAAGTCACTATAGAGCACCTACCCATCAACATTCACTATAGAGCCCTGTACCTAACAACACTCACTATAAAGCACTCTTTTCAACAACAGCCACTATAGTGCACCCTACCCAGCAACAGTCACTATCAAGCATAAACCCAACTTCAGTCACTATAGAGCACTCTGCCCAGCAACAGTCACTATAGAGCACCCTGCCCACTACAGCCACTATAGAGCACACTACCCAGCAACAGTCAGTATAGAGCACTTAACCAACAACAGTCACTATAGAGCACCCTACCCAGCAACAGTCCCTATAGAGCTCCTTACTTAAAAACACTCACTGTAGAGGATTCTACCCAGCAACAGTGACTATCGAGAACCCTACACAACAAAAGTCAATGTGAATAACCTGGCCAAAAACAGTCACTTTCTAGCCCTCTGATGAGCAAAAGTCACTATATAGCACTCTACTAAATAACAGTCACTATTAGAGCATTTTACCCAAGAACAGTACTGTAGAGCACACTATCAAACAACATTCACTAGAGAACCTACACAACAGTCACTATAGATCACCTAGTCAACAACAGTCACTATAGGGCAAATACCCAACAACAGTAAACATAGAGCACCTACCCAACAACAGTCAGTATACAGCACCCTACTTTACAACAGTCACTGTAGAACACTTCAGCCAACAACATACACACAGGCACACAACACCACACACACATTCTGCAGTGCAGACACCTCAGACAGGCACACTATGCTCCACAAAAACACAGTGCAGCTTGAACACACCTGACAAACAGACACAACACTTAACAAAAAAAGTTTACAGTACACGCACCTCACAGACACAAACCACTCACAACACAAACACACAAACTCCACAGTTCAGAGAACTCACACAAACACACACCACTCACCATGCATTCACACTACACAGTGCACACATTTCACACAAACACACACCACAAACTGCACACACATCCAATGTGCAGACAGTCCACACAGACACACACCACTCACCACACACACTCCACACACACTCCACTGTGGGTACACCTCAGACAGACCCACAATACTTACTATGCACAATTCACACACACACCCCACATAGCACATACTTCACAGAGACACAAAACTCAACACACACCCTCTTCACAGTGAACACACCTGACACAGAGACACACAATGCACTCCACACACTCCACACACAATCCACAGTGAACATACCTCACAAAGAAACACACCACTCACCACACAAACAAACAGCACAGTGCACAAACCACACACAACTCACAATACACACACTACAGAGTGCACACACCACAAATAGACAATACTCACCAAACACACAGTCCACAGTTTACACAAATTACACAGACACACGACAGTCACCACACACACGCCATAGTGCACACACCTCACACACACACCACTCATGACACACACACTATATTGCAAAAACCGCATACAGACCCACGACTGACCACACACACTACATATTTAATACATTTTACACAGACACACAACACTCACTGCACACACATTCCACAGTCCAGACACCTCACACAGGCACACCACTCACCACAAACATACACTGCACAGTGAACATACCTCACAAAGTCACACAGTGCTGACCACACACACTCCACAGTGCACATACCTCACACAGACACACACCATTCACCACACAGACACACATAAACTGCACAGTGCACACACCTTACACAAACACACACCAGTCACCATACACACACCAATTTTTGCACACATTTTACACAGACTCACACCACTCACCAAACACACAATCCACAGTGCAGACACCAAAAACAGACATACCACATACCACACAGTCGACACAGTGCACTCAACTCACCCAGACACACACCACAACCTGCACACAATACAAAGCACACTCTACACAAACACACACCACTCGCTACACACACTACACACACACTGCACTGTGCATACACCTCACACAGACACACACAACACTTAATATGTGAACTTTATGTACACACACTCCACATAGCATGAACCTCACACAGAAACCAAACTCCACACACACTCTCCACAGTGCACACACATCACACAGACACACATCACTCATAATAAACACACTCCACAGTGCACACACCTCACACATACACAGAACTCACCACACATACAACCTCCATATTGCACACTTATTACAGAGACACACCATGCACTCCACGAACTTCACACAAATCCACAGTGCACATACACTCAGGCATACACAACTCACTTCACTCACACGCCCTCCAGAGTACAAACACCTCACAGAGACACACACAGCTCACCACACAATCTTTACAATACACACAACAATGCACACACATCACACAGAAAAACACCAATCACCTGACACCTTATCCACAATGCAGACACCTCACACTGTTACACACTAGTCACCACAACACTGAACCACACTCAGTGCACATACTTCACACAGACACACAACACTCACTACACACACTCCACAGTGCACATGCCTCACACAAACATACACTATAGAACACAAACACTTCACAGTGCACACACCTCGCACAGAAACACACCACATACCATGCACAAAGACTCCACAGTACGCACATTTCACAAAGACACAGCCCTCACCATGCACACACACTTCATAGTGAACATACCTCAAACAGACACACATTACTGATAAAACACATGCTTTATAGTGAAGACAACTCACACAGACACAAGACTGACCACACGCACTACACAGTAAACACACCTCACACAGACACACAACACTCACAACACACACACACCACAGTGCAAACACCTCACACAGGAACACCCCTTACCACAGACATGCACTTAACAAAAAACACACCACTCACCACACACACCCTCCACAGTGCACACACCTCACACAGACACACACCACACAATCCACTGACTCCACACATAATTTACAGTGCACATACCTCAGACACACACCACTCATTACACAGAAACTCCCCAAAACACACCTCAAAGACACGCATAGCATGACCACACATATTCTGCACACACACACCACAATGCACACATATCACACAGACATACACCAATCACCACACACCCTATTCACAATGCTGGCACCTCACATTGTCACAAACTAGTCTCCACACACTCAGTGCACACATTTTATACAAACACACACGACTTAACGCACACACTTTATGGTGTACAGACCTCACAAAAACACACACTGCAGAACACACACACTCCACAGTGCACACACCTCACACAGACACACACAATTTTCCAGACACACATACTGCAATGTGAACAAGCGTCACAAAGACACACATCTCTTATCACACACACTCCACTGTGCCTACACCTCAAAAAGATACACACCACTCACGACACACACACTTCACAATGAAAACACCTCATACGAAAACACTACTGACCACACACAATACTCAGTGAACACATCTAACAAAAAAACAGAACACTCTCCACACACATATTCCAGAGTACAGACACCTTATACAGGCACACTACTCAACAAAACACACACACCACAGTGCAAACACCTGAAAGACACACACTTCTGACCACATAATCTTCACCATGCACACACTGAACACAGACAAACAAAACACACACACTTTGCTGTGGACACATCTAACACAAACACACACCATACACCATGCACACACACTGCACAGTGTACACATCTCACACAGACACACACCACTCAGCACACATCCACCACACAGTGGAAAAACCTTACACAGACACAAGTCACTCACCACCCAAACTCTTCACTGTGCACACGCCTCACTGACACACACCACTCACCTCACACACACAGTGCACAGTGCACACACATCACAGGGACACAAAACACTTATTACTCACACCCTCTCCAAAGTGCACACACCTCACACAGACACACACCACACAACAAACACACTCCAGAGTTCAAACATCTAGCACAGACAAACACCACTCACCACACAAACTGCACACTCAAACTCCACTGTGCATACATTACACACAGACACACACCACTAATCACACACATACTACACAGGGCACACACTTCACACTGGCACACAAACTCACAACACACACTCCACAATGCACACAACTTACAAAGAAACACACCAGTCACCACATACATTTCACACACATACTTCAGAGTGCACACACCTTAAACCGAAATGCACTACTCACACATAAAAGAGTGCACACAACTCACACAGAAACACCACTCACCACAGACATAACACTCCACAGTGACCACATTTTACACAGACACATACGACTTACCAATCATACACTCCACAGTTTACACAACTAACAAAGACATAGCAGTCACCACAAACACAGACTCCATAGTGCACACACTGCACACACACAACACTCACAACACAAACACTCCACATTGAAAAATCCTCATTCAGACACACGACTGACAGCACACTCTACACAGTTAATACATATCTCACATACACACAACACTCACCACACACATGCTGCAGTGTAGACACCTAAAAAAGACACACACCAATGATCACACACACTCCACAGCACACACATCTGACACAGTCACACACAACTCACTAAACAGACACACACAATCTGAACAGTGCACACAACATACACAAACACACATTACTTACCATACACACACACAACACAGTGCACACACCTCACACAGACACACACCACTCACCAAACACACAATCCACAGTGCAGACACGAAACACAGACATTCCACTTACCACACACACTACAGAGTGCCCTCAACTCACACAGACACACACCACCCACTGCATGCACAGTCCAAAGTACAGAAACTACACACATACAAAGACCACTCACTGCACACACTCCAATGTGCATACACCTCACAATGACACACCACTGGATACACACAACTCACACACACACCTTACAAAGAACAAACCACACACAAATACAAAACTACACACACACTCTTCACAGTGCACACACCTCACACAGTCACACACCACTCATCACACACACACTTTACTGTGCACAAATTTTACTCATACACACAACTCACCACAGACATAACCTCCACAGTGCACAAACCTTACAGAGAGAAACATCATGCAAACCACATACTCCACATACAATTCACAGTGCACATACCTCAGACATACACCACTCACCACACTCACACACACTCCAGAGTACACACAACAGGCACCACAATAACTCCACAAACACACAGCACAATGCACACACATCATACAGAAAAACACCAATCACCTGACACCTTATTCACAATGCAGACACCTCACACTCTCACACACCAGTCACCACAAAAACTCAACACAGAGTGCACACATTTTACACAGACACAGAACTCTCAGCACACACATTCCAAAGTGCACACACCTCTCACAAACATACACTGTAGAACGCACACACAATATACAGTGCAAATATTTCACACAGACACAGTACTCACCATACACACAGTCCACATTGCACACATTTTAAACAGACACAAACTGCTCATGGCACACACATTTTACATTGAAGACACCTCACACAAATACAAGACTGAGCACACACACTGCACTGTAAACACACCTCACACAGACACACAACACATTACACACAGATACCATAGTGCAGACACTTCACACAGGCACACAACTCACCAGAAACACAGACTTCACAGTGCGTACACCTCACAAAGACACACAACACTGACCACACACACTCTTCAGGGCACACACCTCACACAGAAACTCACCACTCACCACACAAACACACACAAACTGCACACTGCACACACCTCACACAAACACCACTTATCATACACGCAAATGACAGTGCTCACACCTGACAAAGACAGACAATATTCACCAAACACACATTCCATAGTGAAGATACCTAACACAGACATAGCACTCACCACACACTACACAGTGCACTCAACTCACACAGAAACAAACAACTCACTGCACACACAATCCAAAGTGCAGACACTTCACCCAGACACACACCACTCACCACACACACTCCACACACAATCCACTGTGCACAAACCTTCCACAGACACACACCACTCAATACACACTCAACACACACACACTACATAGCACAGATATTACACAGACAGAAAACTCACCACACACTCTCCACATTGCACACACCTCAAACAAGCACACACCACATACCATGCACAGAGTCTCCACAGTGCCCACACCTCACAGAGACACACAGCCCTCACCATACACACACACTCCACAGTGCACAAACCTCAGACACACACTACTCATGACACACACCATTTACAGTGAATACACCTCACACAGACACAAGCCTGACCACACATACTACAGAGTAAACACACCTCCCAAAGACACACACCACTGACCAAACACACACACTCCACAGTGAACACACCTCATACACACTCACAACTTACCACATACAAAACCCACAGTGCACAAACCTCACAGGGACACACACCAAACGTTACACACACTTCACCATGCACACACCTCATGCAGACACACACCACTCACCACTCACTCACCCTCCACAGTGCAAATCTTCACACAGACACAAGTTACCACACACACTCTTCACAGTGCTCACACCACTCACACACATTATTCACCACACACTCTACAGTGCACATGCCTTACAGGGACAGACACAAACCTTCACACAATCATACTACACAGTGCACACACCTCACAGAGGCACACACCAGTCTCTGCTCTTACACTCCACAGTGCACACACCTCACACAAACACCACTCCATTCACACATTAAAGAGTACACACAGCTCACAGTCACACCACTCACCATACACATAACCCTCCACAGTGCACACTTTTCACAGATGCACACTACTTATGACACACATAATTTACAGTGAAGACACCTTTCACAGACACAAGACTGACCACAGACACTACACAGGAAACACACCACACATGTACACAAGACCACACACATATTCTGCAGTGCACACACCTCACACAGGCACAGATCACTCACTAAACACATATTTTACAGTTCACACAACTCACAAAAACACAGAGCAGTCACCACACACACTGCATAGTGTACACACCTCACACACAAACTACTCACAATGCACACACTCCATGTTGAAGAAACCTCATACAGACACAGGAATGACCACACACTACACAGTAAATACATTTTACACAGATTTACAACACTCACCACACACACATTTCATAGTGCAGACACCTCACACAGGAACACCACCCACCACAAACACACACAGCACAGTGAACACACCTCACAAAGTCACAATAGAACACCCTACCAATAACAGTCACTAAAGAGCACCTACTGAACAACAGGCATTATAAAGCACCCCACCAAATAACAGTCACTATAGATCACCTTACCAACTACAGTCACTATAGAGAACCCCACCCAACAACAGCCACTATTAAACACCCTACCCAGCAACAGTCACTATAAAATACTCCACCCAACAACAATCACTATAGAGCCCTTGAGACAACAATAGTCACTATGGAGCACTCTACACAACAGTCAGTATAGACCACTCTACCCATCAACAGTCAGTATAGAACACTCTTTTCTACAAAAGACAATATAGAGCACATACACTACAAGAGTTACTATTGAGCACCTACACAACAAGAGTCACTAACTATAGAGCTGCTTACTCAACCACAGTCACTATAGAGCACTCCAAGCAACAACAGTCACTATAGAGCACACCACATAGCAACAGTCAATATTCAGCACCCTATTCAAGAACAGTCACTATATAGCACCATACTCAACAACATTCACTACAGATCACCCTACCATCAACAGTTGCTATAGAGCACACTACCAAAGAGTCACTGTAGTGCACCTACATGACAAAAGTGACTACAGAGCACCTACACAAAAAACAGTCACTGTAGTGCAACTATGCAACAAGAGTCACTATAAAGCACTCTACCCAGAAATAGTTACTATAGAGCACCCTACGCAAAATCAGTCACTATAGAGCACCTACACAACAAAAGTCATTATAAAGCACCCTACACAACAACAGTCATAAAAGAGCACTCTACTCAAACACAGTCACTATAAAGCATGCTACTTTATGACAGTCACTATAGAGCACCCTACATAAAATAGTCACTATCTAGAGCATTCTATGCAACAACAGTCCCTATAGAGCACCCCACTAAGAAACAGTCAGAATAGAGCACCCCACCCAACAAAAGTCACTATAGAGCATTCTATCCAAAATGAGTCACTATAGAGCACCCTACCCAACAACTGTCACTATAGAGAACTCCAGCCAACAATATTTACTATAGAGCACCTACCCAGCAACCGACACTAGAAAGCCAAAACTCATCCAAAAACACAATAGAGCACCCTACCAAACAACAATCACTATAGAGTACCCTATGCAACAACAGTCACTATAGAGCACTTCACCCAAGAACATTCAGTATAGGGCACCTACTCATCAACAGACACTATAAAGCATCTCACCCAACAACAGTAACTCTAAAACACCCTACACAACAACACTCAGTATAGAGCACCCTAACCAACAACAGTCACTATGGAGCACTCTACACAACATTAGTCACTATAAAGAACTCCGCCAAACAACGGTCACCTAGAGAGTACTCTACCCAACATCAGTCACTATAGAGCACCACACTCAACAACAGTATAAAGAGCACCTATTCAACAATAGTCACTATAGAGCACCCTACTCAGCAACAGTCACTGTAGAGCACCTACCCAACAACATTCACTATAGAGAACTCTACCCAGCAACAGTCACAATAGAGCACTCTATCCAACATCCATCACAATAGAGCACTCTACTTTATAACAGTCACTATAGAACAACTACTTAACAACAGGCAGTATAGAGCACTCTAAACAGCATCTGTCACTATAAGGCATCTACCCAACAGTCACTATAGAGTACTCTACACAGCAAGAATCACTATAAAGCACCCCAACCAACAACAGTCACTATAGAGCATTTACCCAACAAAGTCAGTATAGAGCACCCTACCCAGCAGCAGTCAGTATACAGCACCTACTCAACAACAGTCACTATATAGCACTCTACACTACAGAAGTCACTACCGAGCATCTACCCAACAACACTCACTATTTAGAGCACTCTGCCCAACAAAAGTAACTATAGAATACCCTACCAAACAAAAATCAGTATAGAGCACCCTACCCAATAACAGTTACTATAAAGCACTCTATGCTACAACAGTCTCTAGAGCACACCCTACTCAATACCAGTCACTATACTCTACTCAGTGACAGTAACTATAGAACATGCTACACAACAACAGTCACTCTAAAGCACTTACCCAACAACAGTCATTATAGAGCACTTTACCCAAAAACAGTCATAGAGCACCCCAACCAACAGCAGTCACTATAGAGAACTCTACACAACAACAGTTACTATGGAGCACTCCACCCAACAATGGTCACCTAGAGAGCACTCTACCCAACATCAGTCACTATACAACACCATACCCTACAACAGTCAGTAAAGAGCACCTACTCAACAACAGTCACTATAGAGCACCTTACCCAGCAACAGTCACTGTGGAGCACCTACCCAACAACATTCACTATAGAAAACCCTACCCAGCAACAGTCACTATAGAGCACTCTACCTTACATAAGTCACAATAGAGCACTATACTTCATAACAGTCACTATAGAGCACCTACCTAACAACAGGCAGTATAGAGCACCCTGAACAGCAACTGTCACTATGAAGCATCTACCCAACAGCAGCCACTATAGAGTACTCTACCCAGCGACAGTTACTATGAAACACCCCACTCAACAACAGTCACTATAGAGCACCTACTCAACAACAGTCAGTATAGAGCACCCTACACAGCAACAGTCAGTATACAGAAGCTACACAACAGTCACTATTGAGCACTCTACACAACAAAAGTCACTTCCGAGCATCTACTTAACAACATTCAGTGTTTAGAGCACTCTACTCAACAAGAGTAACTATAGAACACCCTACCAAACAAAAACCAGTATAGAGCACCCTACCCAATAACAGTTACTATGAAGCACTCTACCCAACTACAGTCTCTAGAGTGCACCCTACTCAATACCAGTCACTATAGATTTCTCTACCCAGCGATAGTCACTATAGAGCATTTCACCCTACAACAGTCACTATAGAACACCTACCCAACAACAGTCAGTATAGAGCACCCTACCAAGCAACAGTAAGTATGCAGCACCTACCCAACAGCAGTCACTATACAGCACTCTACACAACAAAAGTCACTACTGAGCATCTACCTAACAACACTCACTATTTAGAGCACTCTACCCAACAAGAGTAACTATAGAACATTCTACCAAACAAAAATTAGTATAGAGCACCCTACCCAATAACAGTCAATATAAAGCACTCTACCAAACAACAGTCTCTAGAGCTCACCCTACTCAATAACAGTCCCTATAGAGCACTTTACCCAACAACAGTCACTATAGAAGACTGTACTTAACAACAAAAACCATAGAGCAACCATAAGCATAGGTAGGGTGCTTAATAGTGACTTTTGCTGTGTAGGGTGCTGTATAGTGACTGTTGTTGCGTAGGGTGCTTTGTATTGACTTTTCTTGGGTACGTGCTTTATAGTGACTGTTGCTGAATAGCGTGCTCTATAGTGACTATACTTGCCTGGGGTGCTTTTTGATGACTGTTGCTTGGTAGAGTACTCTATACTGACGGTTGATGGGTAGGTGCTCTATAGTAACATTTGCTCAGTAGAAGGCTCTATAGTGACTGTTGTATAAATGGTGTATAGTGACTGTTGTTTGTTGGAGTGCTCTATAATGATTGTTGTTGGTTAAAGTGATCTGTAGGGCAGGTGGAGTTTTTTATAGTGACTGTTGTTGTGTAGAGTGTTCTATAGTGACTGTTGTTGGGTAGAGTCCTCTGTAGTGACTGTTGTTGGGTAGGATGCTCTATACTGACTGTTGTTGAATAGGTGATTATAGTGACTGTTGTTGTGTAGGGTGCTCTATAGTAACTATTGCTGGGTACGGTGCTCTATGGTAACTGTTCTTTGGTAGAGTGCTCTATAGTGACTGGTTTTTGGTTGGTGCTTTATAGTGACTGTTGCTTTTCTGTGGTGCTGTTTACTGACTGTTGATGGGTAGAGTGCTCTATATGTGACTGTTATTGGGTGGAGTTCTCTATGGTGACTGTTTTTATGTAGAGAACTCTATAGTGACTGTTTTTTGTTAGAATGCTGTATAGTGATTGTTGTTGGGTAGGGTTCTCTATAGTGGCTGTTGTTGGGTACAGTGCTCTATAGAAACTTGGTTAGAACGCTCTATACTGTTTTTGCCCATGTGCTTTATGGTGACTGTTGTTGGGTGGAGTGCTCTATAGTGACAGCTGTTGGGTTGCATGACCTACAGTGACTGTTGCTAGTTGGGGTGCTCTATACTGACTGTTGTGTGGTGGGGTGTTCTATAGTGACTATTGTTGGGTAGAGTGCTATAGATACAAACTGATTTTTGGTAGGGTGCTTTACAAGGACTGTATTTTGGTAGTGTGCTCTATAATGATTGTTGTTCTGTAGAGTGCTCTATAGTGATTGTTGTTGGGTATGGTGCTCTATAGTGACCGTTGTCTGCTAGGGCACTCTATAGTGACTGTTGTTGGGTTGGGTGCTTCATAGTGACTGTTGATACGAGGGGTGCTCTATAGTGACAGTTTCTGGGTAGAGTGCTCTATAGTGACTGCTGTTGGGTAAAGGGCTCTATAGTGACTCTTTTTGGGTAGATCATCAATAGTGACTATTGTTCTGCAGGGTGGTGTATAATTACTGTTTTTGGGTAGTGTGATCCATAATGACTGTTGGGTAGGTTGCTCTATAGTGATTGTTGTTGGTAGGGTGATCTACAGTGACTGTTTTTGAGTAGCTGGATTTATAGTGACTGTTGTTGGGTAGAATTCTCTACAGTGACTGTTATTGTGTGGAGTGCTTTATAGTGACTGTTTTAGGGTAGGGTTTTATATAATGACAGTTGTTGGGTAGAGGACTGTATAGCGACTGTTGTTAGGTAGGTTGGCTTTAGTGACTGATTTTAGGTAGAGTGCTCTATAGTGACGGTTTTTGATTAAAGGGTTCTATAGTGACTATTGTTGGGTAGGTCCTTTATAGTTACTGTTTTGGGGTAGGTTGCTGTATTGTGACTGATGTTGGGTGACATGCTCTATAATGACAGATTATGGGTAGAGGGTTCTATAGTGACTGTTATTGTGTAGGTGCTCTATAGTGACTGTTTTTGGTTAGTGTACTCTATAGTGACTTTTGTTGGTTGGAGAGCTCTATAGTGACCTTTTTTTTAGTAGGGTTCTCCATAGTGATTGTTGTTTTGTAAAGGGATATATAGTGACGGTTATCTGGTAGTGTGCTCTATAGTGACCATTGTTGGGTGGAGTGCTCTATAGTTACTGTTGTTGAAAAAGGTGCTGTAGAGTGACTGTTGTTGTGTGCAGTGCTCTATACTGACTGTTGCTAGGTGGACTGCTCTACAGTGACTATCTTTCGGTAGAGTGCTCTTGATAGTGACTGTTAGTGAGTAGGTTGCTCTATAGTGACTGCTGTTGCATACAGTGCTCTAAATAGTCACTGATGTTGGGTAGGAAGCTCTATAGTGACTTTATTTGAAAAGTGTGCTCTATAGTGATTGTTGGGAGAAGTGCTCGATAGTGACTGTTGTTCGGTAGGGTGCTCTATAGTAAATGTTTTTGGTAGGGTGTTTTATAGTGACTGTTGTGGGTTAGAGTGCTCTAGATAGTGACTGTTTTTAAGTAGATAGCATTATTTTTACTGTTGTGTGGAGTTCTTTAGAGTGACTGTTGTTGGGTAGGGTGCTCTGTAGTGACTGTTGTTGGCTAGACTGCTCTATAGGTGACTGTTGTTGGGTGGAGTCCCTTATAGTGTCTGTTGTGTTGAGGGTTTTATAGTGACTGTAGTTGAGTAGTGTTCAATGGTGACTGTTGATAGGTAGGGTCATCTACAGTTACTGTTGTTGCATAGGTTCTCTATAATGACTTTCGTTTGTACAGTACTCAATAGTGACTGCTGTTGCATATCATGCTCTATAGTGACTGTTGTTTTGTAGACCACTCCATAGTAACTGTTTTTGGGTAGGTGCTCTATAGTGACTATTGTTGGCTGGAGTGCTCTAAATATTGACTGTTGTTGTGTAGAGTGCTTTAGATAGTTACTGTTGTTGGGTAGCATGCTCTATAGTGACTATCATTGGGTAGGTGCTCTGTAGTGATGGTTGCTTGGTAGGGTGCTGTATAGTCACAGTTTTTGGGTTTGGTTTCCTATATCTGTTGTTGAATAGAGTGCTTTATAACTGGCTGTTGTTGGGTGAAGTGCTCTATAGTTACGGTTGTTGTTAGAGTGCTCTATACTCATTGTTGTCATGTAGAGGGCTCTATGGCGACTGTTGATGGGTATGTTACTCTATACTGACTGCTGTTGGGTAGGTGATCTATAGTGACTCTTGTGTGAGGTGCTCTCTACTGATGGTTTTTGGGTAAGTACAGTATAATAATTGTTGTTGCATAGGTGATCTATAGTGATTGTTTTTGTTTAGGGTGCTGTATAGTAATTGTTAAGTAAGGTGTGCTATAGTGACTCTTGTTAGGTGGAGTGCTCTAGATATTAACTGTTGTTGAGAAGGAGCTCTATAGTGATTATTGTTAAATAGGGTGCTCTATAGTGACTGATTTTGGTTGGGGTGATCTCTAGTGATGGTTTTTGGGTACAGTGCTCTATTGGTGACTGTTGTGTGGTGAAGTGTTGTATAATGACTATTGTGCAGAGTGTTATATAGTGACTGTGATTGCATAGGTGCTCTATATTGACTGCTGCTGGGTACTGTGCTCTATCATGGCTGTTGAGGGTTTGGGTGCTTTATAATGACTGTTGCTTGGTAGAGTGCTCTATAGTGACTGTTGTTTGGTTGAGGGCTTTATAGCGACTGTTTCCGGGTAGGTGCTCTACAGTGACTGTTGTTAGGTAGGTTCTCTATAGTGACAGTTTTTGGGTAGGAGCTCTATAGTGACTGTTGTTGGGTAGGGTGCTTTATAGTGACTATTGTTAAGTAGGGTGCTCTATACTGACTGTTCGTGGCTAGCGTGCTGTATAGTGACTGTTGCTGGATGAAGAGTTCCATAGTGACTGATGCTGTGTAGAGTGACCTATAGTGACTGTTTTTTGTTAGGTACTCTACAGTGACTGTTGTTGTGTAGGGTGCTCTATAGTGACATTTATTGGTAGGTAATCTAGAGTGACTATTCTTGGGTAAAGTGTTCTATAGTGACTCTTCTTTCATAGGGTGTTCTATAGTGACGGTGGTTGGGTAGAGTGCTTTATGGTGATTGTTGTTGGAGAGACAACTCTATAGTGACTATTGTTGGGTAAATGCTTTATAGTGACTGTTGTTTGGTAGTATGTTCTATAGTGACTGTTGTTGGCTGGAGTGCTCTATATTGACTGTTGTAGGGTAGGGTGCTTTATAGTGACTATTGTTGGGTAGTTTGCTTTGTAGTGACTGTTATTGGGTAGGGTGTTTTATAGTAACTGTTGTTAGGTTGAGTGCTGTATAATGACTGTCTCTCAGAAGGATGCTCTATAGAGGCTGTTGTTGGGTAGAGTGCTCTATATTGACTGTTGTTGGGTACAGTGCTCTATAGTGACTGTTGTCAGATAAAGTGCTCTATAGTGACTGTTGCTGGGAGGGTGCTCTATACTGACTGTTTCTGGGTAGTGTGCTTTATAGTGAGTGTTGCTGGGTAGCCTAATTCATGGTGAGTGTTATTGTGTGGCATCCTCTATAGTGACTGTTGATGGATAGGTACTCTATACTGACTGTTGCAGGGTAGGGTGCTCTATAGTGACAGAGTTGGGTTAAGTGTCTATAGTGACTTTTCTTGGGTGAGGTGCTCTATAGTGACTGTTGCTGGCTAGAGTGCTTGATAGGTGACTGTTGGGTGGAATGCTCTATAGTGACAGTTGTGTACAGGACTCTATAGTGTTGTTGGGTATTGTGCCCTATAGTGACGGTTTTTGTGTAGAGTGCTCTATAGTGATTATTGTAGGGTTGGTGCTCTATAGTGCCTGTTGTTTGGTACAGTGCTGTATAGTGACTGTTGTAGGGTATGGTGCTCTATAGTGAATGTTGTTGTGTACACTGCCCTATAGTAAATAATCTTGGGTAGGTGTTTTAAAGTGACTGTTGTTAGTTTGGTGATCTATACAGACTGTTTTTAAAAAGGGTGATCTATAGTGACAGTTGCAAAGCAGAGTGCTCTATACTGACTGTTTTTAGTTAGAGTGCTCTATATAGTGACTGTTGTTGGGTAGGGTGCTTTATAGTAGCTTTTATTGGGTAGAGGGCTATACAATGACTGTTGATGAGTGAGTGCTATTCAGTGACTGTTGCTGAGTAGGGTGCTCTATACTGACTGTTGTTGGGTAGAGTGCTCCACACTGACTTTTCTTGGGTAGGGTTCTCTATAATAATGGTTGTTGTGTACAGTGCTCTACAGTTACTGTTGTTGGGTATGGTGCTTTATAGTGATTGTTTTTGGATATGGTGCTTTACAGTGACTGTTTTTGGTTAGAGTGCTCAATAGTATCTGTTTTTGAGTAGGTGCTATATAGTAACTCTTGTTGGGTAGAGTGCTCTATAGTAACTGTTCTTTGGCAGTGGTTCTATAGTGACTGTTGTTGGGTAGGGTGCTCTATAGTAACTGTTGTTTTGTGGTGTGCTCTTTAGTGACTGTTTTTAGGTAAATTGTTCTATAGTGACTGTTGCTGGGTAGAGGGCTCTACAGTGACTGTTGTTGGGTAGGTGCTTTAATGTGACTGTTGTTGCTAATGAGGCTCTACATACTGACTGTTATTGGGTAGGATGCTTTATAGTGACTTTTGTTGGGTAGAGTGCTCTATAGTGACTGTTTTTAGGTAGAGGGTTTTATAGTGACTGTTTTTGTGTAGGTGCCCTATAGGGACTGTTTTTGTGTAAGTTCTCTATAGTGACTGTTTTTGGGTGGAGTGCTGTATAGTGAAAGTTGTTTTGTAGGGTGCTCTATAATGACTGTTGCTGAGTAAAGTACTCTAGAGTGACTGTTGCTGAATAGAGTGCTTTATAAGGACTGTTGCTATGTAGGGTGCTTTATAGTGACTGTTGCTGAGCAGCATGCTCTATAGTGACTGTTTTTGGGTAGGATACTCTATAGTGTCTATTGTTGAATAGGTGCTCTGTTGTCACTCTTGCTGGGTAGGGTGCTCTATAATGACTGTGTATGGGTGGGATGTTAAGTTTTGGTTGTGGTACTTCATAGTATCTCTTGTTGGATAGACTGCTTTATAGTCACTGTTGACGGGATGGTGATCTGTAGTGACTCTTGTTGGATAGGTGCTCCATACTGACTTTTGTTGGATAGAATCTCTATAATGACTGTTGTTGGGTAGAGTGCTCTATACTGACTCTTCCTATGGAGGGTGTTCTATAGTAACTGTTGTTGGTTAGATTGCTTTATAGTGACTGTTGTTGGGTAGAGGAATCTATACAGACTGTTGTTGGGTAGTGGCTCTATAGAGACTGTTGTTGGGTAGGGTGCTTTATAATGACTGATGTTGGGCAGGGTGCTCTATTCTGCCTTTGGTTGGGTAGAGAACTTTATAGTGACTCTTGCTGGGTAAGGTGCTTTATAGTGACTGTTGCTAAGTATGGTGCTCTATAATGACTTGTTGCACAGGTGCTCTGTAATGACTGTTGTTTTGTAGGGTGCCCTATAGTGACTGCTGTTGTGTAGAGTGCTGTATAGTGACTGTTGTTGGGTGGAGTGCTCTGTAGTGTCTGTTGTTGAATAGAGTGCTCTACAGTGTTTATTGTCAGGAAGGTTGCTATATACTGACTGTTTTTAGGTAGGTGATTTATATTGACAGTTATTGGGTAGGGTGCTCTTTAGTAACTTTTGTTGGGTTTGGGCTCTATAGTGTTTGTCATTGGTTAAGGTGCTCTATAGTGACTGTTCTATAATGTGTGCTATACTTACTGTTCTTGGGTATAGTGCCCTATAGTGTCTGTTGTTGGGTGGGGTGCTCAATACTGACTGTTGCTGGGTAGGGTGCTCTATAGTGACTGTTCTTGGATAGAAATTTCTATAGTGAGTGTTTTTGGATAGGGTGCTCTAGAATGACTGTTGTTGGGTAGAGTGCTTTATAGTGACTGTTGCTGCATATGGTGCTCTGTACTGACTGTTGCTGGGTAGCATGCTTTATAGTGACTCTTGTTGAGTAGGGTGCTCTATAGTGACAGTTTTGGGGTAGGGCTCTCTATAGTGACTATTGTTAAATAGTTGCTCTTTAGTGACTTGCTGTGTAGGGTGCTCTATAGTGCCTGCTTCTGGGTGTTGTGCTCTATAGTTACTGTTGCTGGGTAGGATGCTCTATATTGACTATTGTTGGTTAAAAGGTTATATAGTGACTGTTGATGTGTGGGTGCTCTATAGTGACAGTTGTTGAAGAGTGTTCTCTGTAGTGACACTTGTTGAGTATGGTGTTCTATAGTGATTCTGTTTGGGTAGAGTGCTCTATACTGACTGTTATACAGTAGGTGCTCTATAGTGAATGCTGTTGGGTACATTGTTCTATAGTGACTCTTGTTGGGTGAAGTGATCTATAGTGACTGTTGCTGGGTAAAGTTTTCTATAGTGTCTGTTGTTGGGTAGGTGCTTTATAGGTACTCTTGGTGAGTAGGTGCTCTACAGTGACTGTTGTTGGGTTGGTGTTTCATAGTGTCTGTTGTTGGGTAGGTACTCCATAGTGACTGTTGCTATGAAGGGTGCTCTATACTGACTATTGTTGGGTGCAGTGCTCTATAGTGACTGTTGAGTAGAGTGCTCTTTATTTACTGTTGCTGAATAGCTGCTTTACTGTGACTGTTGTTGAGTAGGGTGCTTTACAGCGTCTGCTGTTGGGTAGGTGCTTTATAGTACCCTACTCAAATAGACACAGCAGAGTGCCTACACAACAACAGGCACTGTGGAGCCCTGTAACCAACAACAGTCTCTAGAGGGAACCCCACCAAACAACAATCACTATAGTTCACAATATTTAACAACAGACTCTATAGAGCATTCTACTGAACAACAGTCACTATGAAGCACCTACCCAATAACAGTCAGTATAAACCTCCCCACTCTACAACAGTCACTATAAAGTACCTCCCTAACAAAAGTCACTATAGAGCACTCTACCCAGCAACCGTCTGTATAAACCAAACCACCCAACAAGCATCAGTATAGAGCACCATCCACAGCAACAGTCACAAAAGAGCACCTTACCCAGCAAAAGTTACTATAGAGCACTCTATCCAACAACAGTCACAATAGACCACATTACCCAGCAACAGTCACTATAGAGCACCTACCCAGCAACCATCAGTTTAGAGCACCCCACCAACAGTCGCTATACAGCACCTACCAAAAAACAGTCAGTATAATTCACCATACCCAGTAACAGTCACTATAGAGTACCTACCCAAAAACAGTCACTATAGAGAACCCTAACCAGCAACAGTCACTAAAGAGCACCTATGAAACAACAGTCACTATGGAGCACCTACCCAACAATCATTCTACAAAACAGCAGTCTGTATAAGAAACTTTCCCCAACAAAAATCACCTATAGGACACTCTACCCAACAACAGTCATTTTAGTGCACCCCACCAAACAACAGTCACTGTAGACCACCTGTTCAAAAACAGTCACTATGTGCACCAAACACAGCAACAGTCAGTATAGAGAACGTACTCAACAATGGTTGCTATGTAGTACTCTACCCAGCTACAGTCATTATAAAGAACCACTCTCAACAACATTTACTACAGAGCACCCTACCCAGCAACAGTCACTATAGAGCATGCTGCCCAGCAACAGTCACTATAGAACACTCTACTTAGCAACAGTCACTATAGATCACTCTACTCAACAGCAATCGCTTTAGAGCACCCTACCGAGCAACAGTCACTATATAGCAACCTACCCAACAACAGTCACTATAGAGCATTTAACCCAACACTATTAACTATAGAGCAGCCTGCCCAACAACTGTTACTATAGAGCACCTATCAACAACAGTCAGTTTAGAGCACCTATGCAACCACAGTCACTTTACAGCACCATACCCACCAACAGTAACTATAGAAAACCCTATCCAACAATAGTTCAATATACAGAACCCACCCAACAACAGTCACTATAGATCCCTCTACAGAAAAAATAATCAATATAAAGCAGTCTACCAAACAACAGTAACTATAGAGCACCCTACCCAAGAACAGTCACTATAGCGCACTCTACTCAACAACAGTCACTATAGAACACTCTACCCAACGACTGTCACTATAGAGCACCTTACTCAACAACAGTTATTATCTAGAGCACTCTACACAACAGTTACTATAGAGCCCTCCACCCAAGAACAGTCGCTATAGAGTGCCATACCCAACAACAGTCTCTATATAGCACTACACTCAAATATTATTACAGAGCACACTACCCAACAACACTCACTATAGGGCACCCTACCAAACAACAGTACTATTTATAGCACTGTACCTACGAAGAGTCACTATACAATACACCAGTCAGCAACAGTCACTATTTAGAGCACTCTACCCAACAACAGTCAGTATAAAGCACCCCACCTAGCCACAGTCAGTATAAGGAACCCCACCCAACAACAGTCACGGTACAGCTTTTTACCCAACAACAGTCACTAAGGAGACGTCTACACAACAACAATCACTATGAAGAACTTTAATCAAAAACAGTCACTATAGAGCACTCTACCCAACAACAGTCACTTTAGAGCAACTACACATTAGTCAATATAGAGCAATCTACCCAACTACTGTCACTATAGAGCACCCTTCCCAACAACAGTCACTATAGAGCACCTATGCAACAACAGTCAATATAAAGCACTCTATCCAACAACAGTTACTATATAGCGCTGTACCCAACAGTCACTTTAGAGCACCCTACCCAGAAAGAGTCACTGTAAGGAGCATACCCAACAACAGTTACTATAGAGCACCCTACTCAACAACTGTCACTATAGAACATACTACCCAACAACAGTCATTCTAGAGCACTCTACACAACAACAGTCACTATAGAACACTGAAAACCAACAGCAATCAGTATAAAGCACCTACCCCAAATCAAGCACTACAATGCACTCAACCCAACAACCATTACTATAGAGCACCATACTCAACAACAGTCACTACAGAGCACCCTACCCAACAACAGTAACTACAGAAAAAATTACCCAACAACCGTCACTATAGAACTCTCTACACAAAACAGTCAGTATAAACAACTTCACCTTACAACAGTCACCTATAGGGCACTCTAACTATCAACAGTCATTATAAAGCACCCCAACAAACAACAGTCACTATAGACCATTTATTCAACAACAGTCACTATAGAGCCTCCTTTTGAGCAACCATTACTATAGAGCACATACCCAACAACCATCACTATAAAGTACTCTACCCAGCAACAGTCATCATAGAGCACCCTACACAACAATATTCACTATAGAGCACGCTACCCAGAAACAGTCACTATGGAGCACCTACCCAACAAAAGTCCCTATACAGCCCTCTAAGCAACAACAGTCACTATAGAGCACTCTACCCAGCACCAGTCACTATAGAGCACCCTACCCAACAACAGTCAGTATAGAGCATTCTATACTATTGTGCACAGTGCTCTATAGTCTCTGGTTTTCAATATGGCGCTCTATAGTGACTCTTGTTGAGTAAAGTGTTCTATAGTGACTGCTGTTGGGTAGAGTGCTCTATAGTGACTGTTGTTGGGTAAAGTACTCTCTAAAGACTGTTCTTGGGTAGTGTGTTCTATAGTGATTGTTGTTGGGTAAAGTGCTCTATAGTGACTCTCGTTTGGTAGGGTTCTCTATACTACTGACTGTTTTGAGGTAGGTTGCTCTATAGTGACCGTTGTTTCATTGGGTATTCTATAGTTACTGTTGTTCAATAGAGTGCTCTAGATAATGACTGTTGGGATGGTGCTCGGTAGTGACTTGTGTACTGTGCTCTATAGTGACTCTTGTTGGGTAGGTGCTGTATAGTGACTGTTGCTGGGTAGGGTGCTTTATAATGACTGTTGTTGTGTGTGGTGCTCTACAGTGACTGTTGCTGTGTAGAGTACTGCATAGTGACTGTTGTTGGGTAAGTACTTTATAGTGACGGTTTTTCAGTATGAGTTCTATAGTGATGGTTCCTGGTAGGCTTCTCTATAGTTACTGTTGTTGGTAGGGTGTTCTATACTGACTGATTTTAGGTAGGGTGCTCTATAGTGACCATTGTTGAGTAGCTTGCTCTATAGTGACTTTTGCTAAAAAGAATGTTCTATAATGACTCTTATTGAGTGGTGTGCTCTATGGTGACTGTTGTTGAGTAGGGTGATCTATAGTGACTGTTGTTGGATAGGTGCTCTATAGTGACTGTTGTTGTGTGGGGTGGTTTTTAGTGACTGTTGTTGGATAGGTGCTCTATAGTGACTGTGGTTGTGTAGATTTATTTATAGTGACTGTTGGGTGGTGTGCTCTATACTGACTGTTGTTGATTAGAATGCTCTATAGTGACTGTATTTAAGTAGAGTGCTCTGTAGTTGCTATTGTTTGGCAGGGTGCTCTATAGTGACTGTTGTTAGGTAGGGTGCTCTCTAGTGACCGTTTTTGAGTAGTGTGCTCTGTAATGACTGTTGGTAAGTAGGTTACTCTATAGAGACTGTTGTTGAGTGGGGTGCTCTGTAGCAACTGTTGTTGGGTAGGGTGCTCCATAGTGACTGTTGTTGGGTAGGTGATATATAGTGACTGTTGTTGTGTGGGGTGCTTTATAGTGACACTTGTTGGTTAGATGCTCTACAATGACTGTTGTTGTGTATATTGATGTATACTGACTGTTGTTGTGTGGGGTGCTCTATAATGACTGTTGCTTTGTGGGGTGCTCTATCGGAACTGTTGTTGCTTAGAGTGCTCTAAATAGTGACTGTTGTTATGTAGGGTGCTCTGTAGTGACTGTTGTTGGATAAAATACTCTATAGTGACTGTATTTGGGTATAGTGCTGCATAGTGACTTTTATTTAGTAAGTTGCTCTATAATGACTGTTGTTGGATAGGTGTACTGTAGTGACTGTTTTTGGATAGGGTGCTCTATAGTGACTGTTATTGGGTATGGTGCTCTATAGTTACTGTTTCCGGGTAGAGTTCTCTATAGTAACATTTTGGGTAGGTGCTCTATAGTGATGCTATTGTGTAGGTGCTCTACAGTCACTGTTGTTTGTTAAAGTGCTCTATAGTGACTGTTGATGGTAGGGTGATCTATAGTGAATGTTGTTGTGTATGGTTTTCTATAATGACTGTTGTTGGGTAGGGTGATTCAGAGTGACTGTTGCTAGGTATGGTGCTCTATAATGACTGTTGTTGTGTAAAGAGTTCTACACTGACCCTTGCTTGGTAGATGCCCTATAGTGACTCTTGTAGTGTGGATGCTGTATAGTGTCTGATGTTGAGGAGAGGGCTCTATTGTGACTGTTGTTGGGTAGAGTGCTTCATAGTGATTGTTGTTAAGTAGGGTGCTCCATAGTGACTGCTCTTAGTTGAGGTTTTTTATAACGACATTTTTGGGTAGTATGCTCTATAGTGATTGTTGTTTGGTAGGTGCTTTATAGTGAATGTTGTTGGGTGGAGTGCTCTATAGGTGACTGTTGGGTGGAGTGTTTCATAGTGACAATTGTGTAGAGTGCTCTATAGTGACTGTTGTTGGTTAGAGTGCTCTATAGTGACTGTTATTGTAGGCTGCTTTATAGTGACTTTGTGAGGTGTGTTCACTGTGTTGTGTGTTTTTGTGAAATGTATTTACTGTGTAGTGTGTGTAGTCAGTCGTCTGTATGAGGTTTTTTCAATATGACTTGTGTGTATTGTGATTAGTGTGTGTGTTTAGTGTGTGCATTCTAAAGTGTGTGTGGTGACTGCTGTGTGTCTGTGTAAGTTGTGTGAACTGTGGAGTGTGTGTTATTTGAGTGGTGTGTGTCTGTGTGAAATGTGTGCGCTGTGGAGTGGTATGTGTGTGGTGAATGGTGTGTCTGTGTGAGTTGTGTGCACTCTTTAATATGTAAGTGGTGCATGTCTGTTCTAGGTGGGTGCACTGTGGAGTATGCGTGTGGAGTGTGTGTGGTGATTGGTGTGTGTCTGTATGAGGTGCCTGTACTGTGGAGTGTGTGTGTGGTGAGTGGTGTGTGCTTGTATGAGGTGTGTACACTGTGTAGTATGCGGGTGTTGAGTAGTGTGTGTATGTGTAAGATGTATGTACAGTGGAGTGTGAGATTGCCATGTGTGTGGTTAGTGGTGTGTGTCTGTGTTAGGTGTCTGCACTCTGGAGTGTGTGTGTTGCATGGTGTGTGTCTGGCTGAGGTGTGTGCATTGTGAAGAGTGTGTGTGTGGTAAGTGGTGTGTGTCTGTGTGAGGTGTGTGCACTGTGAAGTGTGTGTGGTGAGTAACCTGTGTTTGTTTGAGGCTTTTGCACTGTGCAGAGTGTGTGTGTGTTGAGTGGTGTGTGTCTGTGTGAGTTTTGTACACTGTGCAAAGTGTCTGTTGAATCTTTTTTTTTTTTTTTTTTTATTTTTTTGTCAGTTGAAATTTCTTTTTTTTTTTTTTTATTTTTTTATTTTTTTATTTATTTATTTTTTTTTTATTATTGCATTATAGGTTTGGGGGTACATGTGCAGAACGAGCAAGATAGTTGCATAGGTACACACATGGCAGTGTGCTTTGCTGCTTTCCTCCCCTTCACCCACACTTGGTATTCATCCCCAGGCTATCCCCCCCAGCCCCCCCCTGCTGTCCCTCCCCCATTCCCCCCAACAGTCCCCAGTGTATAGTAGACCGCCTCTCTGTGTCCACATGTTCTCATTTTTCTCACCCACCTATGAGCGAGTATATGCGGTATTTCTTTTTCTGTTCTTGTGTCAGTTTGCTGAGAATGATGTTCTCCAGATTCATCCATGTCCCTACAAAGGACACAAACTCATCATTTTTTTTTTTTTTTTTTTTTTTTTTTTTTTTTTTTTTTTTAATTTTTATTGCATTATAGGTTTGGGGGTACATGTGCAGAACAAGCAAGATAGTTGCATAGGTACACACATGGCAGTGTGCTTTGCTGCTTTCCTCCCCTTCACCCACACTTGGTATTCATCCCCAGGCTATCCCCCCCAGCCCCCCCCTGCTGTCCCTCCCCCATTCCCCCCAACAGTCCCCAGTGTATAGTAGACCGCCTCTCTGTGTCCACGTGTTCTCATTTTTCTCACCCACCTATGAGTGAGTATATGCGGTATTTCTTTTTCTGTTCTTGTGTCTGTTTGCTGAGAATGATGTTCTCCAGATTCATCCATGTCCCTACAAAGGACACAAACTCATCATTTTTGATTGCTGCATAATATTCCATGGTGTATATGTGCCACATTTTCCCAGTCCAGTCTATCATCGTTGGGCATTTGGGTTGGTTCCAGGTCTTTGCTATTGTAAACAGTGCTGCAATGAACATTCGTGTGCATGTGTCCTTATAGTAGAACGATTTATAATCCTTTGGATAGATACCCAGTAATGGGATTGCTGGGTCAAATGGAATTTCTATTTCTAGGTCCCTGAGGAATCGCCACACTGTCTTCCACAATGGTTGAACTAATTTACACTCCCACCAACAGTGTAAGAGTGTTCCTATTTCTCCACATCCTCTCCAGCATCTGCTGTCTCCAGATTTTTTAATGATCGCCATTCTAACTGGTGTGAGATGGTATCTCAATGTGGTTTTGATTTGCATCTCTCTAATGACCAATGACGATGAGCACTTTTTCATATGTTTGCTGGCCTCATGTATGTCTGCTTTCGTAAAGTTTCTGTTCATATCCTTTGCCCATTTTTGAATGGGCTTGTTTGTTTTTTTCCTGTAAATCAGTTTGAGTTCTTTGTAAATTCTGGATATCAGCCCTTTGTCGGATGCGTAAACTGCAAAGATTTTTTCCCATTCTGATGGTTGCCGATTCACTCTAGTGACTGTTTGTTTTGCCGTGCAGAAGCTGTGGAGTTTGATTAGGTCCCATTTGTCTATTTTGGCTTTTGTTGCCAATGCTTTGGGAGTTTTGTTCATGAAGTCCTTGCCTACTCCTATGTCCTGAATGGTTTTGCCTAGATTTTCTTCTAGGGTTTTTATGGTGTCGGGTCTTACGTTTAAGTCTTTAATCCATCTGGAGTTAATTTTAGTGTAAGGTGTCAGGAAGGGGTCCAATTTCTGCTTTCTGCACATGGCTAGCCAGTTTTCCCAACACCATTTATTAAATAGGGAATCCTTTCCCCATTGCCTGTTTTTGTCTGGTTTATCAAAGATAATATGGTTGTAGATGTGTTGTGTTGCCTCCGATGCCTCTGTTCTGTTCCATTGGTCTATATCTCTGTTTTGGTACCAGTACCATGCTGTTTTGATTACTGTAGCCTTGTAGTATTGTTTGAAGTCTGGTAGCGTGATGCCTCCCGCTGTGTTCTTTTTGCTTAGAATTGACTTGGCTATACGGGCTCTTTTTTGGTTCCATATGAAATTCATGGTGGTTTTTTCCAGTTCTGTGAAGAAATTCAATGGTAGTTTGATGGGGATAGCATTGATTGTGTAAATTACTTTGGGCAGTATAGCCATTTTCACGATATTGATTCTTCCTAACCACGAACATGGAATGTTTCTCCATCTGTTTGTGTCCTCTCTTATTTCATTGAGCAGTTGTTTGTAGTTTTCCTTAAAGAGGTCCCTTACATTCCTAGTGAGTTGTATTCCTAGGTATTTTATTTTCTTTGTAGCAATTGTGAATGGCAGTTCGTTCTTGATTTGGTTCTCTTTAAGTCTGTTATTGGTGTATAGGAATGCTTGTGATTTTTGCACATTGATTTTATATCCTGAGACTTTGCTGAAGTTGCTTATCAGTTGCAGGAACTTTTGGGCTGAGGTGATGGGGTCTTCTAGGTATACTATCATGTCGTCTGCAAATAGAGACAATTTGGCTTCCACCTTTCCTATTTGAATACCCTTTATTTCTTTTTCTTGCCTGATTGCTCTGGCTAGAACTTCCAGTACTATGTTGAATAGAAGTGGTGAGAGAGGGCATCCTTGTCTAGTGCCAGATTTCAAAGGGAATGCTTCCAGTTTTTGCCCATTAAGTATGATATTGGCTGTTGGTTTGTCATAAATAGCTTTTATTACTTTGAGATATGTTCCATCAATACCAAGTTTATTGAGGGTTTTTAGCATAAACGGCTGTTGAATTTTGTCAAATGCCTTCTCTGCATCAATTGAGATAATCATGTGGTTTTTGTTTTTGCTTCTGTTTATGTGGTGAATTACATTTATAGACTTGCGTATGTTGAACCAGACTTGCATCCCCGGGATAAATCCTACTTGATCATGATGGATAAGTTTTTTAATGTGCTGTTGCAATCGGTTTGCCAGTATTTTATTGAAGATTTTTGCATCTATGTTCATCATGGATATTGGCCTGAAGTTTTCTTTTCTTGTTGAGTCTCTGCCAGGTTTTGGTATCAGGATGATGTTGGTCTCATAAAATGATTTGGGAAGGGTTCCCTCTTTTTGGATTATTTGGAATAGTTTCAGAAGGAATGGTACCAGATCCTCTTTGTGTGTCTGGTAGAATTCGGCTGTGAACCCATCTGGACCTGGGCTTTTTTTGTGTGGTAGGCTCTTAATTGCTGCCTCAACTTCAGACCTTGTTATTGGTCTATTCATAGTTTCGGTTTCCTCCTGGTTTAGGCTTGGGAGGACACAGGCATCCAGGAATTTATCCATTTCTTCCTGATTTACTGGTTTATGTGCATAGAGTTGTTTGTAGTATTCTCTGATGATGGTTTGAATTTCTGTGGAATCTGTGGTGATTTCCCCTTTATCGTTTTTTATTGCATCTATTTGGTTGTTCTCTCTCTTCTTTTTTATCAGTCTGGCTAGTGGTCTGTCTATTTTGTTGATCTTTTCGAAAAACCAGCTCTTAGATTTATTGATTTTTTGAAGGGTTTTTCTTGTCTCTATCTCCTTCAGTTCTGCTCTGATCTTAGTTATTTCTTGTCTTCGGCTAGGTTTTGAGCTTTTTTGATCTTGCTCCTCTAGCTCTTTCAATTTTGACGATAGGGTGTCAATTTTGGATCTCTCCACTCTTCTCATGTGGGCACTTATTGCTATATATTTTCCTCTACAGACTGCTTTAAATGTGTCCCAGAGATTCTGGTACGTTGTGTCTTCATTCTCATTGGTTTCAAAGAACTTCTTTATTTCTGCCTTCATTTCATTGTTTATCCAATCAACATTCAAGAGCCAATTGTTCAGTTTCCATGAAGCTGTGCGGTTCTGAGTTATTTTCTGAATTCTGAGTTCCAACTTGATTGCACTATGGTCTGAGAGACTGTTTGTTATGATTTCAGTTGTTTTGCATTTGCTGAGGAGTGCTTTACTTCCAATTATGTGGTCAATTTTGGAGTAGGTGTGATATGGTACTGAGAAGCATGTATATTCTGTGGAATTGGGGTGGAGATTTCTGTAAATGTCTATCAGGTTTGCTTATTCCAGGTCTGAGTTCAAGTCCTGGATATCCTTGTTAATTTTCTGTCTGGTTGATCTGTCTGCTATTGACAGTGGAGTGTTAAAGTCTCCCACTATTATTGTGTGGGAGTCTAAGTCCCTTTGTAAGTCATTAAGAACTTGCCTTATATATCTGGGTGCTCCTACATTGGGTCCATATATATTTAGAATCGTTATCTCTTCTTGTTGTATCGATCCTTTTACCATTATGTAATGACCTTCTTTGTCCCTTTTGATCTTTGTTACTTTAAAGTCTATTTTATCAGAGATGAGAATTGCAACTCCTGCTTTTTTTTGCTCTCCATTTGCTTGGTAAATCTTCCTCCATCCCTTTATTTTGAGCCTTTGTGTATCTTTGCATGTGAGGTGGGTTTCCTGGATACAGCACACCGATGGGTTTTGGTTTTTTATCCAATTTGCCAGTCTGTGTCTTTTGATTGGTGCATTTAGCCCATTTACATTCAGGGTTAATATTGTTATGTGTGAATTTGATACTGCCATTTTGATGCTAGCTGGCTGTTTTGCCCGTTGGTTCATGTACATTCTTCATTTTGTTGATGGTCTTTAGCATTTGATATGCTTTTAGGATGGCTGGAACTGGTTGTTTCTTTCTACGTGTAGTGCCTCTTTCAGGAGCTCTTGTAAAGCAGGCCTAGTGGTGACAAAATCTCTGAGTACTTGCTTGTTCGTGAAGGATTTTATTTTTCCTTCACTTATGAAGCTCAGTTTCGCTGGATATGAAATTCTGGGTTGAAAGCTCTTTTCTTTAAGGATGTTGAATATTGGCCCCCACTCTCTTCTGGCTTGTAGAGTCTCTGCTGAGAGATCTGCTGTGAGTCTGATGGGCTTCCCTTTGTGGGTGACCCGACCTTTCTCTCTGGCTGCCCTTAGTATTTTCTCCTTCGTTTCAACTCTGGTGAATCTGACGATTATGTGCCTTGGGGTTGCTCTTCTTGCAGAGTATCTTTGTGGTGTTCTCTGTATTTCCTGGAGTTGAGTATTGACCTGTCTTGCTAGGTTGGGGAAATTTTCCTGGATAATATCCTGAAGAGTGTTTTCCAGCTTGGATTCATTCTCTTCGTCACATTCTGGTACACCTATCAAACGTAGGTTGGGTCTCTTCACATAGTCCCACATTTCTTGGAGATTTTGTTCATTCCTTTTTGTGCTTTTTTCTTTAATCTTGGTTTCTCGTTTTATTTCATTGAGTTGATCTTCAACTTCTGATATTCTTTCTTCTGCTTGGTCAATTCGGCTGTTGATACTTGTGCATGCTTCGCGAAGTTCTCGTGTTGAGTTTTTCAGCTCCTTCAATTCATTCATATTCCTCTCTAAGTTGTCCATTCTCGTTATCAATTCCTCGAATCTTTTTTCAAATCTTTTTTCAAGGTTCTTAGTTTCTTTGCACTGGTTTAGAACATGTTCCTTTAGCTCACTGAAGTTTCTCATTATCCACTTTCTGAAGTCTGATTCCGTCATTTCGTCACATTCATTCTCCGTCCAGCTTTGTTCCCTTGCTGGTGAGGAGTTTTGGTCCTTTTTTGGAGGTGAGGTGTTTTGGTTTCGGGTGCTTTCCTCCTTTTTGCGCTGGTTTCTTCCCATCTTTATGGATTTATCCGCCTGTTGTCTTAGTAGTGGCTGATTTTTCAATTGGGTCTCTGTGTGGACACTGAGATTGTTGATGATGAAGTATTTCTGTGACTTAGTTTTCCCTCTAATGATCTATCCTCTCTGCTGTATGAGTGCTGAGGTCCACTCCAGGCCCTGCTTGTCTGGGGTATACCTGCAGCAGCTGCAGAACAGTGAGGGATGATATCAGTTTCTTTTTCTGCTGCCCTTGTTCCAGAATGATGCCAGCCAAATGTCAGTCTGATTAGTCCTTTTCTGGGGTGACTCCTTGGATATACAGAGGTCAGGGAGCTGCTTGAGGAGACAGTCTGTGCTTTATAGGAGCTCCAGTGCTGAGCTGTGAGCTCCGTTGTTCATTCAGGGTTGTTGGGAGGTTATGTCTGCTGCAATAGAACTCATAAAACACCACTCTTTTTTTTTTTTTTCACCCTTAGATGCTCTGTCTCAGGGAGTTGGGGCTTTCTTTATGAGTATCTGTTGCACTGTCCTGCCCCACTAGGTGGCAGTCTATTCACTATTTGCCTGCCGGGGCTCTGACCTCCTAAGGCGGGTCCGCCCTGTTGCGGCCCGGCGGACTCTCTCTGTTATGGCAGGTTGCCTCGGCAACGGCAGGCTGCGTCAGTCCTGGGCGGTACTTAAGTGGGGGTGCACTTTGTCAGGAATGGTGGACGCCCCTCCCTGACCGGGCTGCACCGTCCTAAATGCCGGCAACAAAACTCTCAGCCCCAAGCGCCTCCAGTCGCCGCCCTGCTTGTCCCCGTGAGCGTGGGACCCGCCGAGCCCGATCACCCTGCTCCCTGCCTCAGAGTCCGTCCTCTCTCTCTCTCTCTTCCTCTCCCCAAGCTGAAAGGTCGACTCTCTCACTGGCGCCCCAGGAGCCTGCCGATAGGGCACTGGGATCCGTGCGATCTCCCGTGCTGCTGCCCACTACCCCGGCTCAGATCACGCTTCCCAGGAAACTCCTGGTCTGGCTCATTGTCCAAGTCCTGTTCAATCAGATGGACATGCCAATCTGCCCTTCCAAATCTCAGATTGCCGGTTTAACAGGGCACCCAGACCAGTGAGTTCCGCGCCGGGTCCCGCTGTGGCGCCGGCCGAAGAGGCGGCGGGAGCCGGTTGCGTTAGCCGGCTGCTAGCGTCCCGTGTCTCTCCCACACCTGGGACTTTCAACGCTCTCTGGGCATAAAAGGAACATCCGAGAATGCGGCTAGGACTCACCCTCTGCGCCTTCACCGAGAGCTGCAATCCTGAGTCACCTCTACGACGCCATCTTGCCTCCCTCGGCCCTGTCTGTTGAATCTTAAGTGTCTGTGTGAGGTGTGTGCACTGTGTATGTGTGAGTATGGTTAGTGGTGTGTGTTTGAGTAAGGTGTGAGCACAGTGTGGTGTGTGTGTTTGTGGGTTTAGTGGTGTGTGTCTGTGTGAGGTGTGTACAATGTGCAGTTGGTGTGTGTTTGTGTGTTGAGTGGTGTGTGTCTGTTTGAGTTGTGTTCACAGTGGAGTGTGTGTGGTGTGTGTGTGGTGAGTGGTGTGTGTGGAGTGTCTGCACTTCGGATTCTGTGTGTGGTGACTGATGTAAATTTGTGAGGTGAGTGCATTCTTTAGTGTGTGTGGTGATCCATATGTCTTTGTTAGGTGTCTCTACTGTGGAGTTTATGTTCCATGAGTATTGTCTGTCTGTGTGTGGTGTGTGCACTGTGTAGTGTGTGTGTTTGTTGAGTGGTGTGTTTTTGTGTGAGGTGTCTGTATTGTACAGTTTGTGGGTGTTTGTGTGCTGAGTGGTGCATGTCTGTATGAAATGAGTGCAGTGTGGAGTTTGTGTAATGACCGATGTAAGTCTGTGTGAGGTGTGTGTACTGTGGCGAGTGTGTGTGGTGAGTTTTGTTTTTTTGTGATGTGTTTTCTATGTAAAGAGTGTGCATTAAGCATTTTTATTGAATGATGTGTGTCTGTGTGAGGTGTGGAAACAGTGGAGTGTGTGTGGAGTGTTTGTTGTGAGTGCTGTGTATCTGTGGAGTGTCCACACTTTGGATTGTGTGTGTGTTGAGTGGTGTGTGTCTTTGTGAGGTGAGTGCACTGTGCAGTGTGTGTGGTGACTGATATTTCTGTGTTAGGTGTTTGCACTGTGGAGTGTGTGTTTGGTGAGTATTGTGTGTGTGTGTGTTGTGTGAACTGTGGAGTGTGTGTATTAATGGTAAGGGGTTTGTGTTTGTTTGAGATGTGTGCACTGTGTCGTGTGTATATAATGAGTGGTGTGCATTTGTGTAAGGTGTGTGCAATGTGCAGTTTGTGTGTTTTTGTGTGGTGAGTTTTGTGCTTCTGTGTGAGGTGTGTGCACTGCAGAGTATGTGTGCGGTAAGTGGTGTGTTTATTTGTGAGGTGTGTTCACTGTGCAGTGTGTGTTTGTGGTGATTGGTGTGCCTATGTGAAGTGTCTACACTGTGAAATATATGTGTTAATTTTTGTGTGTCTGTGTGAAATGTATTTACTGTGAGATGTGTGTGGTCATTCGGATGTCTGTATGAGGTTTCTTCAATGTGGAATGTGTGTCATGAGTGGTGTGTAAGTGAGGTGTGTGCACTATAGAGTGTGTGTGGTGACTACTGTTTGTGTGTGTTGTGTGAACTTTAGAGTGTGTTTGTTCAGTGGTGTGTGCCTGTATAAAATTTGTGCACTGTGAAATGTGTGTGTGGTGAGAGTTGTGTGTCTCTGTGAGTTGTGTGTACTCTTTAATGTGTGAGTAGTGCATGTCTCTTTAAAGGGTGCACACTGTGGTGTATGTGTGTGGAGTGTGTGTGTTGACTGGTGTGTGTGTGAAATGTCTGCACTGTGCAGTGAGTAAGTAGTGAGTGGTGTGTGCCTGTGTGAGGCATGTGCACAGTGAAGAATGTGTGTCATAAGTGTTGTGTGTCTCTGTGAGATGCATGCACAGTAAAGTGTGAGTGTGCAGTGCGTGTGGTAAGTGGTGTGTGTCTGTGCAAGTGTCAGCACTCTGCAGTGTGTGTGTTGTGTGGTTTGTGTCTGTGTGAGGTGTGTACACAGTGGGCACTCTGTGGGTGGTAAGTGGTGTGTGCCAGCTCTGTTGTGTTCAAGGTGGAGTGTGTGTTCTCTGAGTGGTGTGTGTTTCTGTGATGTGTGTGCACGGTAAAATGTGTGTTTATGTTGAGTAATGTGTGTTTGTGTGAGGTGTGTGCATTGAGAAGAGTGTTTGTGGTCAGTGACTTGTATCTGTGTAATGTTTTTGAACTGTGTAGAGTGTGTGTGTGGTGAGTGGTGCATGTCTGTGAGGCTTGTGAACTGTGGAGTGTTTGTGGGGTTAGTTGTGTGTGTCTGAGCTGTGTGAACTGTTTAGTGTGTGTGTATGTTGAGTGGTGTGTGTTTGTGTTAGGTGTGTGCACAGTGCAGTGTGTGTGTTTGTGTGGTGTGTGGTGTGTGTCGGCATGCCATTTGTGCACTGTGGAGTGTGTGTTTGTTCAGAGGTGTCTGTGACAGTTGTGTTCATTTTGAAATGTGTGTTTGTGGTAAGTGGTGTGCCTGTGTGAGGTGTGTGCACTGTTAATTGTGTGTGGTGAGTGTTTGGTGTCTTTTTAGGTATGCTCATTGTGTAGTGTGTGGTTAGTAGTGTTTCTGTATGAGGTGTCTTCACTCTGGAATGTGTGTGTCGTGAGTTCTGTGTGTCTGTGTGAGGTATGTGAGTTTTGTAGTGTATGTGGTGAGTGGTGTGTGTCTTTGTGAGGTGTGTGCATTGTGCAGTATGTGTGTCTGGAGAGGTGTGTTTGTCTGTGTAAGGTGTGTGCACTGTGGAGTGTGTGTGTTTTCTAAAGTGTGTGTTTGTGTGAGGTCTGTGCACTCTGGAATGTGTGTGTTGTTTGTCCTTGTGAAATGTGTGCACTAAGAGAGTGTTTTGTGTGTGAGTGGTGATGACGGTGTGACAGTATGAGGTGCCTGCCTTGTTTATAGGGTGTGAGGTAATTGGTGTTTGTCTGAATGATGTGTGTACATTGTGGTGTGTGTGTGCAAAATTAGTGTGGTGCATTCTGTTTCTGTGAGGTGTGTGTTGTGGAATTTCTGTGTAATACGTGGTGTGTGTCTAAGGTATGTGCACTGTGGAGTATGTGTGGAGTCTGTAGACTGCATGCTGTGTGTCTGTGTGAGGGGTGTGCACTGTGGAGTTTTTGAGTGGTGAGTTGTGTTTGTGTGAGGTGTGTGCACTGTGGATATTGGGTGTGATAAGGGGTCAGTCTGTGTGTGTTGTGTGCCATGTGTAGAGTGTGTGTGGTGAGTTTTGAGTGTGTGTGATTTGTGCTATGTGGAGTGTATTCATTGTGTACTGAGTGGTTTGTGTCTGTGTGAAGTGTGAACACAGTGGAGTGTGTGTGAAGTGTGTGTGGTGAGTGGTGTGTCTGTGGGGAGTGTCTGCACTGTGGATTGTGTGTGCAGTGAGTGGTGTTTGTGTGATTTCAGTGCACTGTGTAGACTGTATGGTGAGCGGTATGTCTGTGTTAAAGTCTGCACTGTGGAGTGTGTGTTTGTGGAGTATAGTCTGACACTGTGTGGTGTGTGCATTGTGTAGTGTGTGTATTGTGAGTGGTGTGTGTTTGTGTGGAGTGTGTGCACTGTGCAGTTTGTGTGTGTTTGGTGAGTGTTGTTTTTATATTTGAGGTGTGTGCACTGAGGAGTGTGTGTGGTCAGTGGTGTATATTTTTGTGAGGTGTGCACACTGTTCAGAGTGTATTTCTGGTGATTCTTGTGCCTGTGTGAGGTGTCTGCCCTGTGGAATGTGTGTGTGGTAAGTGTTGTGTGTCAGTGTGAGGTATGTTTACTGTGGAGTGAATGTGGTTAGTCTTGTGTCTGTGTGAGGTGTCTTCACAGTAAAGTGTGTGTGTCGTGAGTAGTGTGTTCTGTTTGAGATGTGTGCACTGTAAAGTGTGTGTATGATGAGTGCTTTGAGTCTGCATGAGGGGTGTGCAATGTGGAGTCTTTCTGCATGGTATCTGGTGTGCATCTTTGTGAGGTGTGTGCACTGTGTAGGGTGTGTGTTTTCTACAGTGTGTGTTTGTGTGAGGTGTGTGCAATGTGGAGTATGTGTGCAAAGTGGATGGTTTCTGTGTGAAATGTGTGCACTGAGTGTGTGTGTTGAGTGTGTGCACTGACAAGTGTGTGGCTGTGTGAGGTGTCTGCACTGTGGATAAGGTGTCAGCTGATTGGTGTTTGCATGTGTGCGCCTTGTGGTGTTTGTGGAGTTTGTGTGGTGCGTGCTGTGTGTCTCTGTGAAATGTGTGTATTCTGGAGTGTGTGTGAGTGTCCTGAGTGGTGTTTCTCTTAAGTACGTGCACTGTGGATTGTGTGTGGTGTGTGTGGAGTGCATGGTGTGTCTCTTTGTAGGGTGTGTGCACTGTGGATGGTGTCTGTGTGGTGAGTTGTGTGAATGGGTGAAATGTGTGCACTGTGGAGTGTGTGCATGATGAGTGGTGTGTGTCTGTGTGAGCTGTGTGCACTGTAAAGTGTGTGTGTAGTAAGTTTTTTGTCTGTGTGAGGTTCTGCTATGTGGATTTTGTGCATAAATTGTGTGTATATAGTTTTGTGTGTCTTTGTGAGGTGTATGTACAGTGAAGTGTGTGTGGAGTGTGTGGTGAGTGGTGTGTGTCTGTGTAGAGTGTCTGAACTTTGGATTTTGTGGGCAGTGGGTGGTGTGTGTCTTTGTGAGGTGTGTGCTGTGTGGAGTGTGTGTATGGTCAGTGGTGTATGTCTTTGTGAGGTGTGTTCATTGCATGGTGTTTGTGGTGAGTCGTGTGCCTGTTAATTGTGTGCACTGCAAAATGCATGTGAAGTGTGTGTTGTGTTTTTGTGTAAGGTGTGTTTACTTTGTACTCAGTGTGGTCACTCGTTTGTCTGCATGAGGTTTCTTCAATGTAAGGTGTGTGTGTCATGAAGTGTGTGTGTGAGGTGTTAGCACTATAAACTGTATGTGCAGTGACTGCTATTTGTCTCTGTGAGTTGTGTGAACTTTTAAGTGTGTGTTTGGTGAGTGGTATGTGCCAGTGTGAGGTGTGTGCACTGTGGAATGTGTGTGATGTGAGTGTTGTGTGTCTTTGCTAGGTGTGGTTTACTGTGTAGTGTGTGTCATCAGTCTTGTTTCTGTGTGAGTTTTCTTCACTGCAAAGTGTGTGTGTTGTGACGTGTGTGTTGGTGTAAAATGTGTGCACTGTAGAGTGTTATGTTTGTGGTGAGTGGTGTGTATGTGTGAGTTGTATGCACTGTTTAATGAGTGAGTGGAGTGTGTTTGTTTAAGGTGCGTGCACTGTGGAGTATGTGTGTGGAGTTTGTGTTTTGACTGGTGTGTGAGTGTGTGAGGTGTCTGCACAGTGGAGTGATTTTTGGTGAGTGGTGTGTGCCCGTGTGAGGTATGTGCACTGTGTAGTATGCATGTGATGAGTGATGTGTGTCTGTGTAAGATGCATGCACAGTAAAAACTGATTGTTCAATGTGTGTGGTAAGTGGTGTGTGTCTTTGCCAGGTGTCTGCACCCTGGAGTGTGTGTTGTGTGGTGAGTGTCTGTGTGAGGTGAGTGCAGTGTGGATTGTGTGTGATGAGTGGTATGTCTGTGTTAGGTGTCTGCACTGTGGACTGTGTGTTTGGTGTGTATTGTCTGTGTGTGGTGTGTGTTTTGTGTAGTGTGTTTATTGTAAATGGTGTGTTGGTGTGAGGTGTGTGCACTGTGCAGTTTCTGTGTGTTTGTGTGGTGAGGTGTGTGTTTCTGTGTGTCGTTTGTGCACTGAGGATTGTGTGTGTGGTCAGTGGTTTGTGTCTTTGTGATGTGTGCACACTGTGCAGTGGGTTTGTTGTGAGTCATGTGCCTGTGTGAGGTGTCTGCACTGTGGAATGTTTGTGTGGTGAGTGCTTTTTGTTTGTGTGAGGTGTGTTTACTGTGTAGTGTGTCTGGTCAGTCTTGTGTCTGTGTGAGTTTTCTTCACTGTAAAGTGTGCATGTCATGAGTAGTGTGTGTCTGATTGTGGTGTGTGCACTGTGAAGTGTGTGTGTATGGTGAGTGCTGTGTGTCTGTGTGAGGTGTCTGCAATGTTTGTGTGTGAGGTGAGTGTTCTGTGCATCTTTTAGGTGTGTTCACTGTGCAGTGCGTGTGGTCAGTAGTGTTTATGTATGTGGTGTCTCCACTGTGGATTGTGTCATAAGTGGTATGTGTCTGTGTGAGGTATGTGCATTGTGGAGTGTGTGTTTTTGGTGGGTCGTGGGCCTGTGTTAAGTGTCTTCACTGTGGAAAGTGTATGGTGTTTGTTCTGTGTCTCTGTGAGGTGTGTTCACTGAGTAGTGTGTGGTAAGTGTTATGTCTCTGGTGTCTACACTAAGGTTTGTGTGTTTGGTGAGTAGTGTGTGTCTGTGTGACATGTGTGCACTGTGTATTGTGTGGGTATTTTGAGTTGTGTGTGTTTGTGTGAGATGTGTGCACTGTGAAGATTGTATGTGTTTGTGTGGTGATTGGTCTGTGTCAGTGTGAGGTGTGTGCACTGTGAAGTGTATGTGTGGTGAGTGTTGTGTTTCTGTGTGAGGTGTGTGCACAGTGAAGTGTGTGTGGTGTGTGTGGTGAGTGGTGTGTGTCTGTGTGTTGAGTGAACTGTGAAGTGTGTGGTGATTGGTATGTCTGTTAGGTGTCTGCACTTTAAAGTGTGTGTTTGGTGAGTATTGTCTCTCTTTGTGTGGTGTGTGCATTGTGTAGTGTGTGTATGGTGAGTGGTGTGTGTTTGTATGAGGTGTGTGCCTTTTGCAGTTTTTGTGTGTTGGTGTGGTAACTGGTGTGTGTCTGTGTAAGGTGCATGTAGTGTGGGGTGTGTGTGTTGTAAGTGGTGTGTGTCTTTTTAAGGTGTGTTTATTGTGCACTGTGTGTTTCTTATGAGTGGTGTGCCTGTGTGAGGTGTCTGCACAGCGGAAGATGTGTTTTTTGAGTTATGTGTTCCTGTGTAAAATATATTTACTGTATGTTGTGTGTGGTAAGTTGTGTTTCTTTATAAGGCTTTTTAATCTGGAGTGTGTGTCACGAGTGTTGTGTGTGTGGTGTGTGCACTATGGAGTGTGTGTGGTGACTGCTTTGTGTCTGTGTAAATTCTGTGACCTGTGAAGTGTGTGCTTGTTGAGTGGTGTGTGTCTGTGTGAAATGTGAGCACTGTAGAATGTTATGTGTGTGATGAGTTTTGTGTCTGTTAGTTGTGTGCACTCTTTAACGTGTGAATGTTGTGTGTCTTTTAAATGTGTGTACTGTGGGGTTTTTCTGTGGAGTATGTGTTGTGACTGGTGTGTGTCTGAGTGAGGTGTTTGCACTGTGGACTGTGTGTTGTGAGTAGTGGGTGCCTTGTGAGGTGTTTGCACTATGAATTGTGCATGTGATGAGTATTGTGTGGTTGTGCGAGATATATGCACAGTGGAGTGTGAGTGTGCGGTGAGTTTGGTAAGTAGTGTGTGTCTGTGCTTGGTGTCTGCCCTCTGGAGTGTGTGTGTTGTGTGGTTTGTGTCTGTGTGAGGTGGGTGCACTGTGGAGAGTGTGTACGTTTTAAGTGGTGTGTGTCTTCATGAGGTGTGTGCATGGTGGAGTGTTTGAATGCCAATTGGTATTTTCCCTGTGAGGTGTGTGCACTGTGGAGTGTGGATGTGCAGTGAGTGGTGTGTCTGTGTGAGGTGTGTGCACTGTGAAGAGTGTGTGTCATAAGTGACTTGTGTTTGTGTGAGGTTTATGCACAGTGAAGTGTGTGTGTGATAAATCTTGTGTGTCATTGTGAGGTGTGTGCACTGTATGGCGTGTGCACTGTGTAATGTGTGTGTATGGTGAGAGGTGTGTGTTTGGGTTAGGTGTTTACACAGTACTGTGTGTGTGTTTTATGGTGTGTGGTTTGTGTCTGTGTTTGATGTGTGCACTGTGGAGTGTGTGTGTGGTCAGTGCTGTGTGTCTGTGTCAAGTGTGTGCATTGTTGAGTGTGTGTTTGTGGTGAGTAGCATGCCTTTGTGAGGTGTTTGCACTGTGAAATGTGTGTGTGGTGAGTGCTCTGGGTCTCTGTTAGGTGTATTCACTGTGTAGTGTGTGTGTTCAGTAGTGTTATTGTATGAGGTGTATTCACTGTGGAGTGTGTGTCATGAGTGGTGTGTGTCTGTGTGAGGTTTTGCTGTGTTGAGTGTGTGTGTTGAGTGGTGTGTGTCTTTGTGAGGCGTGTGCACTGTGTAGTATGTGTGACAGAAGAGTTGTGTGTGTCTGTTTTAGGTGTGTGCACTGTGGATTGTGTGTGTTCTGCAGTGTGTGTTTGTGTGTGGTCTGTGCATTGTAAAGTGTGTTCAGTGAGTGGTGTCTGTCTGTGTAAAATATGTGCACTGAGTGTGTGTGGTGACTCGTGTGTGACAGTGTGAGTTGCCTGCATTGTGAATATTGTGTGAGGTGATTGGTGTGTGTCTGTGTGATGTGTGTGCATTGTGGTGTGTGTGTGCAGAAATTTTGTGTGCGTGTGGTGTGTCTCTGTCAGGTGTGTGTTATAAAGTTTATGTGTGATGAGTGGTGTGTGTCTGAGGTATGTGCACTGTGGCTTATGTGTGGAGTCTGTTTACTGCGTGGTATGTGTCTGTGTGAACTGTATTCACTGTAAAAAATGTGTGTGTGGTGAGTGGTGTGTGTATGTGTGAGGTGTATGCACTGAGAAATTTGTGTGTGATGAGTGGTCTGTGTCTGTGTGAGGTGTCTGCACTGTGGAGAGTGTGTGTGTGGTGAGTTTTGTGTCCATTTGATGTGTGTGCTATGTGGAGTGTGTGTGTTAAGTCTATTGTATAAAGTGGTTTGTGTCTGATGTGTGTGCACACTGGGGTGTGTGTAGATTGTGTGTGGTGAGTGGTGTGTGTCTTTGTAAAGTGAGTGTACTGTGTAGTCAGTGTGGTGTGTGGTATGTCTGTATTAGGTGTCTGCACTGTGGAGTGTGTGTTTAGTGAGTATTGTATGTCTGCGTGTGTTGTGTGCACTGAGTAGTGTGTTTATGGTGAGTGGTGTGCGTTTGTGTGTTGTGTGCACTGTGCAGTTTGTGTGTGTTTTTGTGGTGAGTGGTGTGTGACTGTGTGAGGTATGGGCTGTGTGGAGTGTGTGTTGTCCATGGTGTGTGTATTTGTGAGATGTGTTCATTGTGCAGTGTTAGTTTGTGGTGAGTGGTTTTTCTGTGTGAGGTGTCTGCACAGTGTAATGTGTGTGTGCTGAGCATTGTGTGTTTCTGTGAAATATATTTACTGTGTAGTGTGTGTGGTCAGTCGTGTGTCTGCATAAGGTTTCTTCAATGTGGAGTGTGGGTCGTGATTGGTGTGTGTGTAAGGTGTGTGTACAAAGGAGACTGTGTGTGGTGACTGCTCTGTGACTGTGTGAGTTGTGTGAAATGTGCAGTGTGTTTGGTAACTGGTGTGTGTCTGTGTGAAATGTGTGCACTGTGGAGTGTGTGTTTGGTGAGTGGTGGGTGCCTGTGTAAGTTGTGTGCACTGCAGAATGTGTGTGCATAAGTGTTGTGTGTCTCTATGAGGTGTGTTTACTGTGTAGTGTGCATGGTTAGTCTTGTGTCTGTGTGAAATGTGTGCACAGTGGAGTGTGTTTCGTGAGTGGTGGGTGCCTGTGTAAGTTGTGTGCACTGTGAAATGTGTGCGTAAGTGTTGTGTGTCTCTATGAGGTGTGTTTACTGTGTAGTGTGTGTGGTTATTCTTGTGTCTGTGTGAGGTGTGTTCATCATGAAGTGTGTGGGTCATTAGTAGTGTGTGCCTCTTTGAGTTGTGTGCACTGTGGAGTGTGTGTGTATGCTGAGTGCTGTGTGTCTGTGTGAAATGTGTGCACTGTGGAGTCTCTGTTCATGGTATGAGTTGTGTGTCTGTGTGAGGTGTGCACCCTATGTCGTGTGTGTTCTATAGTGTGTCTTTGTGTGAGGTGTGTGCACTGTGGAATGTGTGTGCTGAGTGGTGTGTGTCTGTGAGAAATGTGTGCACTGCGTGTGTGTGTTGAGTGCATGTGGTAACTTGTGTGAGAGTGTGTGGTGACAATATTGTGAATAAGCTGTCAGGTGATTGGTGTTTGCCTGTGTGATGTGTGTGCATTTTGCTGTGTGTTTCTGGTTTCCATGGTGTGTGCTGTGTGTCTCTGTGGGGTGTGTGTACTCTGGTGTGTGTGTGAGTGTGGTGAGTTGTGTATGTCTGAGGTATGTGCACTGTGCATTTTGTGTGGAGTGTGTGTTGTGCATGGTTTGTCTCTGTGTAAGGTGTGTGCACTGTGGAGGGTGTGGGCATGATGAGTTGTTTGTCAGTGTAAGAGGTGTGCACTGTCGAGTGTGTGCATGATGAGTGGTGTGTGTCCGTGTGAGGTGTGTGCACTGTGGAGTGTGTGTGTTGAGTTTTGTGTCTGTGTGAGGTTTGTGCTATGTAAAATTTATTCCTGAATTGTGTGTATTAAGTGCTGTGTGTCTGTGTGAGGTGAGTGCACTGTGTAGTGTGTGTGGAGTGTGTGTGGTGAGTGGTTTGTGTCTTTGTGGAGTGTCTGCAATTTGGATTGTGTATTTATTGGTTAGTGTGTTTCTGTGTGAGGTGAGTGCACTGTGTAGTGTGTGTGGTAAGCGGTTTGTCTGTGTTTGGTGTCCATGCTGTAAATTGTATTTGGTGAGTGGTGTGTGTCTGTGTGAGGTGTGTGCTCTGTGTAGTGTGTGTGTATGATGAGTGGTGTGTGTTTGTTTGAGGTGTGTGCACTATGTAGTTTGTGTGTTTTTGTGTGGTAAGTGGTGTGTGTTTGTGTAAGGTGTGTGCAGTGTGGAGTGTGTGTAGTCAGTGGTGTGTGTCTTTGTGAGGTGTGTTCACTGTGCAGTGTGTGTTTGTGGTAAGCATGTGCCTGTGTGAGGTGTCTGCACAGCAAAATATTTGTGTGGTCTTGTGTGCCTGTGTGTCTGTTGTTGGGTGAAGTGCTCTATAGTGACTGTTGCTGAATAGGGTGCTGTATACTGACTGTTGTTGGGTAGGGTGCTCTATAGTGACTGTTGTTGGGTATGTGCCCTATACTGACTGTTTTTTGGGTGCATGCTCTTTAGTGAGTGTTTTTGGGTCGTGTGCTCTATAGTGACTGTTGTTGGGTAGGGTGCTCTATAGTGACTGTCATATGGTTCAGTAGTCTATACTGACTGTTTTTGTGTAGGGTGCTCTATACTGACTGTGGCTGGGTAGAGTACTCTATAAAGACTGATATTATGTAGAGTGCTCTCTAATGGCTGTTGCTGCATAGGGTGCTGTATAGTGACTGTTGCTGGAAGGGTGCTTTATACTGTCTGTTGTTGGGTGGGGCTCTCTATAGTGAGTGTTGCTTCGTAGAGTGCGCCATAGTGACTGTTGCTGGGTAGGTGGCTCTATGGTGACTATTGTTGGGTAGGTGCTATATAGGGACTGTTGCTGGGTAGGGTGCTGTATAGTGACTGTTTTGTGTATGTGCTGTATAGTGAGTGTTGTTGGTGGTGTACTCTAAACTGACAGTTGAAGGGTAGGTGCTCTATAGTGACTGTTGTTGGGTATGGTGCTCTACAGTAACTGATGCTGGGTAGGGTGCTCCTTGGTGACTAATATTGAGTAGGTGCTCTATAGTGACTGTTGTTGGGTGGGATGCTCAAGAGTGATGGTTGTTGGGTAGGTACTCTATAGTGGGGTGCTCTAAATAAAGTGCTCTTGATTCATATGATACTATATAGTGACTGTTGTTGGGTAGAGTGCTCTATAGTCACTGTGGCTGTATAAGGTGCTCTATAGTGACTGTTGTTGGGTAGGTGCCCTATACTGAATGTTTCTAGGTAGGGTGCTCTATAGTGACTGTTTTGGTTTGGGTGCTGTATAGTGACTGATTTTGCTGAGGTGTTGTAAACTGTTAGTTGCTGGGTAGGTGCACTATAGTGTCTGTTGCTGGGTAGGGTGCTCTATAGTGACTGCTGTTGGGTAGAGTACTTTATAGTGACTGTTGCTGCGTATGGTGCTCTACAGTGAATGTTGCTGTGTAGGGTGCTCTTTGGTGACTACTGCAGCGTAGGTGCTCTATAGTGACTGTTGTTGGGTGGGGTGCTCTACAGTGACTGTTGTTGGGTAGGTACTCTGTAGTGACCTTTGATGGGTATGATACTCTATAGTGAATGTTGTTTTGTAGAGTGCTCTATAGTGAATGTTTTTGGGTAGGGTGTACTATAGTGACGGTGGCTGGGTAGGGTGCTCTATACTGAATGTTGTTGGGTGAAGTGCTCTATTGTGACTGTTGTTAAGAAGAGTGCTCTATAGTGACTGATCATGGGTAGGGTGCTCGATAGTGCCTGTTTTTGGGTAGACTGCACTATAGTTACTGTGTTTAGTAGGTGCTCTATAGATACTGTCTTTGGGTAGGTGCTCTATAGTGACTGTTGTTGGGTAGGTGCTCTATACTGAATGTTTCTAGGTAGGGTGCTCAGTAGTGATTGTTGTTGGGTAGGTGCTGTATAGTGACTGATTTTAGTTGGGTGCTCTAAACTGATGGTTTCTGGGTAGGTGCTCTATAGTGACTGTTGCTGGGTACGGTGTTCTATAGTTACTGCTGTTGGGTAGAGTACTTTATGGTGACTGTTGCTGCATATGGTGCTCTACAGTGAATGTTGCTGTGTAGGGTGCTCTTTGGTGACTACTGCATGGTAGGTGCTCTATAGTGACTGTTGTTGGGTGGGGTGCTCTACAGTGACTGTTGTGGGGTAGGTGCTCTGTAGTGACTTTTGATGGGTATGATACTCTATAGTAAATTTTGTTTTGTAGAGTGCTCTATAGTGACTGTTTCTGGGTAGGGTGTTCTATAGTGATGGTGGATGGGTAGGGTACTCTGTACTGAATGTTGTTGGGTGGAGTGCTCTATTGTGACTGTTGTTAAGAAGAGTGCTCTATAGTGACTGTTCTTGGGTAGGGTGCACGATAGTGACTATTTTGGGGTAGACTGCACTATGGTGAATGTGTTTAGTAGGTGCTCTATACATACTGTTTTGGGGTAGGTGCTCTATAGTGACTCTTGTTGGGTAGGTGCTCTACAGTGACTGTTGTTGTGTACAGTGCTCTAAAGACTCTGTTGTTTGTTACAATGCTCAATAGTTAATGTTGTTAAATAGGTGCTTTGCAGTGACTGTTGTTAGGTAGGTTCTCTATAGTGACTGTTGTTGGGTAGGTGCTTTATAGTGATTGTTGTTGAATAGAGGCTCTACAGTGATTTTTGTTGCCTAGGTTGCTCTATAGTGACAGTGGTTGGTATTCTGCTATACAGTGACAGTTGTTGGGTAGGGTGCTCTATAGTAACTCTTGCTTGGTAGGGTCTTCTATAGTGACTGTTGTAGGTAGTGTGCTCAATAGTGACTCTTGTTGGGTAGAGTGCTCTATGGGTGACTGTTGCTGGGTGGAGTGCTATATAGTGACTGATTTTGGGTAGGGTTCTCTATAATAAGTGTTGCTGGATACAATCCTCTATAATGACTGTTGCTAAGTAGAGTGCTCTATAGTAAATCTTGTCAGTAGGGTGCTCCATAGTGACTGCCATTGGGTGGGTTGCTCTATATTGAGTGTTTCTGGGTAGGGTGCTTTATATTGACTGTTGTTCAGTAAGGTTCTCTATCATGACTGTTGCTTTGTAGAGTGCTATATAGTGACTGTTACTGGGTGGGGTGCTCTATAGTGACTGTTATTGGGTAGGTGCTCTATAGTGACTCTTGCTGGGTAGGGTGCTGTATAGTGACTGTTGTAGGTAGGTGCTGTATAGTGAGTGTCTTTGCTAGTGTGCTCTAAACTGACGTTTAAAGGGTAGGTGCTCTATTGTGACTGTTGTGGGGTAGGGTGCTCTATAGTGACTGTTGTTGGGTAGGGTGCTCTTTGGTGACTAATGTTGGATAGGTGCTCTATAGTGACTGTTGTTGGGTGCGGTGCTCAAGAGTGACTGTTTTTGGGTAGGTGCTCTATAGTGAGGTACTCTAGATAGAGTGCTCTTGATGGGTATGATACTCTACATTGACTGTTGTTGGGGAAAGTGCTCTATAGTCACTGTAGCTGGATACAGAGCTCTGTAGTGACTGCTGTTGAATAGGTGCTTTATAATGAATGTTGTGGGGCAGGGTGCTCTATTGTGACTGTTTTTGGGTAGATGCTGTATAGTGACTGATTTTGGTGGGGTGCTCTAAACTGACGGTGGCTTGTTAGATGATCTATAGGGACTGTTGCGGGGTAGGGTGCTCTATAGTGACGGTTGTATTGTAGAGTTCTCTACGATGACTGTTGCTGGGTAGGGTGCTCTTTGGTGACTATTATTGGGCAGGTGCTCTATACTTACTGTTGTTAGGTAGGTGCTCTATTGTGATGCTTGATGGGTAGGATACTCTATAGTGAATATTGTTTAGTAGAGTGCTCTATGGTGACTGTGGCTGGGTAGGGTGCTCTACAATGAGTGATTTGGGGTACATGCTTTATAGTGTCTATTGTTGGGTAGGTGCTCTATAGTGACCGTTGTGTGTGGGGTGCTCTATAGTGACTTTTGCTGGGTAGAGTGCTCTCCATTGACTGATGTTTTGTACATGCTCTATAGTGACTGTTGCTGGATAGGGTGCTGTATAGTGACTATTGTTGGGTCAGTGCCCTATGGTGCCTGCTGTTGAGTGGGGTGCTTTTTAGTGACTGGTGATGGGTAGAGTGCTTTATAGGTGAATGTTATTGAGTGGAGTGCCTTAGAGTGGCTGTTTTTGTTGAGAGTGTTCTTTAGTGACTGTTGTTGGGTAGAGGGCTTTATTGTGACTGTTGTGTATAGTGCTTTGTAGGTGACTGTTGTTAGGTGGAGTGCTTTGTAGTGACTCTTGTTGGGTCAGGTTTTCTATAGTGACTATTGTTGGGTATGGTGCTCTATAAAGACTGTTGCTTGGTAGAGTGTTCTATAGTGACTGTTGTTGGTAGATGGTTCTATAGTGACTGTTGCCAGTTAGGGTGCTCTATAATGAGAGTTGTAGTTTAGGTGCTCTATAGTGACTGTTACTGGGTAAGGTGCCTTATAGTGACTGCTTTTGGGTAGGTGCTGTATAGTGCTGGTTGCTAGTGAGGTGCTCTAAACTGATGGTTGCTGAATATGTTCTCTATAATGACTGTTGTGGGGTAGAGTGCTGTACGATGATTGTTGCAGGGTATGGTGATCTACAGTGACTCTTGCTGAGTAGGGTGTTCTTTGGTGACTACTGTTGGGTAGGTTATCTATAGTGACTGTTGTTGGTTTGGGTTCTCTAGAATGACTGTTCTTTGGTAGGTTCTCTATAGTGACTCTTGTTTGGTATAATACTCTATACTGAATGTTGTTTTGTAGAGTGTTCTATAGTGACTGTGGCTGGGTAGAATGCTCTATAGTGACTGTGGCTAGGTAGGGTAATCTATAATGAATGATTTTTGGGTGGCGTGCTCTATAGTGACTGTTGATGAATAGAGTGCTCTATAGTGACTGTTCTTGTGTAGGGTGCTCTGTAGTGACTGTTTCTGGGTAAAGTGCTCTATAGTGAGAGTTTTTTTTATAGAGGGCTCCATACTGAGTGTTGTTGGGTAGATGCTCTATAGTGACTATTGTTGGGCAGGGTGTTCTAAAGTGACAATTGTTGGGTAGGTGCTCTATAATGACTGTATTTTGGTAGAATTTTCTATAGTCACTGTTTTTGGTTGGGTGCCCTATAATGACTGTTGTGGCATAGGGTGCTCTATAGTGACAGTTGTTGGATAGGGTGATCTATAATAACTGTTGTTGAGTAGGTGCTCTATAGTGTCTGTTGCTGTATAGGGTGCTCTATTGTGACTGTTGTGGGGTGGGGTGCTCTATAGTGACTGTTGCTGTGAAGTTTAATCTATGGTGGCAGTTGTTGGGTAGGTGCTCTATAGGACTATTGCTTAGTAGAGTGGTATATAGTGACTGTTGTTGGGTAGGTGCTCTACAGTGACTGTTGTTGGGAAGGTGCTCTATAGTAACTGTTAGGTAGAATGCTCACAGTGACTGTTGTTGGATGCAATACTCTATGGTAACTGTTGTTGGGTAGAGTGCTCTATAGTGACGGTTGTGTAAAGTTGTTTACAGTGACTGTTGCTATGTAGAGAGCTTTTTAGTGACTCTTGGTCGGTAGGTGCTCTATAGTGACTGCCGTTGAATAGGGTGCCCTCTAGTCACTGTTGTTTGGTAGGGTGCTTTAGAGTGACTGTTGTTGGGTAGGTGCTCTATAGTGACTGTTATTTGGTAGGTGCTCTATGGTGACTGTTGTTGGGTATGGTGCTTTACAATAATTTTGCTGGGTAAGGTTCACTATCATGACTGTTGCTGAGTATGTGCTCTTTCGTGACTGTTGTTGAATGGGGTGCTGACACTGACTGTTGTTAAGTAGGTTCTCTACAGTGACTGTTGTTGGGTAGGGTGCCTTATAGTGACTCTTGTTGGGTAGAGTGCTCTATAGTGCCTGTTACTGTGTAGTGTACTCTATAGTAATTTTGCTTGGTATGGTGCTCAATAGTGACAGTTGTTCTGTGGCAAGCTATATACAGAATGATGCTATGTAGAGTGCTCTATATTAACTGATGTTGGATAGGTACTTCATAGTGACTGTTGTTGGGTGAAGTTCTCTATAGTGACTGTTGTTTGGTTGAGTGACCTATAGTGATTCTTGTTCAATAGGGTCTTCCATAGTGATTGTTTTTGGTAGGGTGCTTTATAGTCACTGTTGTTGCATAGGTGCTCTATAGTGACTGTTGCTGGTTAGTGTGCTCTATATTGACTGTCGTTAAGTAGGTGCTCTACAGTGACTGTTGTTTTTGTGTTGTGGTCCATAGTCTCTGATGTTGTGTAGAGTGCTCTACAGGTGATTGTTGTTGGATGGAGTTCTCTATAGTAACTGTTTCTGTGTAGAGTGCTTTAGAGTGGCTGTTGTAGGGAAGTGTGCTCTATAGTGACTGCTGGTGGGTAGGTGATCTATTGTGACTCTTGTAGGGTTGGGTGCTAACAGTGACTGTTTTTGGGTATGCTGCTCTGTAGCAACTGTTGTTCAGTAGAGTGCTCTATAGTGACTGTTTTTGGGTAGGTGCACTATAGTGACTGTTGTTGGGTAGGTTCCCTATATTGTCTGTTGTTGTGTGGGTGCTCTATAGTGTCTGTTGTTGTATAGGTGCTCTATAGTGACTCTTGTTTAATAGGGTGCTCTATGGTGACTGTTGTTGGGTAAAGTGCTCTATAATGAAATTTGTGGCATAGGGTGTTTTATAGTGACTGTAGTTGGATAGAGTTCCCTATAGTGAATGTTGGGTATGGTGCATTTTAGTGACTGTTTTAGGGCAGAGTGATCTATGGTGACTGTTGCTGGGTAGGGTGCTCTATAGTGAGTGTTATTGGGTAGGGTGCTCCATAGTGACTGTTGTTTGTTAGGGTGCTCTATAGCGCCTGTTCTTGGATAAGTGCTCTATAGTGACTGTTGCTTCGTAGGGTGACCTCTACTGACTGTTTTTGGGTAGGTGCTCTATAGTGGCTGTTGTTGGGTAGCACACTGTATAGTGACTCTTCTTGTGTAAAGTGTTCTATAGTAACTATTGTTGGGCAGAGTCCTCTATAGTGACTGTTGCTGTGTAGAGGGCTCTATGGTGACAGATATTCGTACGTGCTTCATAGTGACTGATTTTCTGTAGGCTGCTCTATCATGACATTTGTTGGTTAGGTGCTATAAAATCACTGTTGTTGTGTATCTGCTCCATAGTGACCATTGTTGCATAGGTTGCTCTATAGTTACTTTTCTTGAACAAAGTGCTCTATAGTGACTGTTGTTGTGTAGAGTGCTCTATAATGTTGGTTGTTGCATATAGTGCTCTATAGTGACTATAACTTTGTAGGGTTCCCTATACTGACTGTTTCTTGGTAGCATGCTATATAGTGACTGTTGTTGTAGGGAACTCTATAGTGACTGTTGTTGGGTAGGGTGCTCTATATTGTCTGTTGTTGTGTGGGTGTTCTATAGTGTCTGCTGTTGTATAGGTGCTCTATAGTGACCGTTGCTGGGTGGATTGCTCTGTACTTAATGTTTCTGGGAGGAGTGCTCTATAGTGACATTTTTTGGTACTTACTCTATAGTGACTGTTATTTACTGGGGTGCTCTATAGTGACTGGTTTTGGGTAGTGTGCTCTATAGAGTCTCTTGTTAGGTAGAGTGCTCTATGCTGACTGTTGTTGGGTAGAGTGCTGTATAGTTACTGTTTTTGAGTAGAGGACTGTATACTGACTGTTTTTGTGTGGGGTACTCTATAGTGACTGTTGTACAGTGTTCTTTATAGTGACTGTTACTGAATAGGTGATCTATAGTTACTGTTTTTATGTAGGTATTATAAAGAGACTGTTGTTGGCATGTTGCCCTATAGTAAATGTTGTATAGAGTTTTTTATAGTGACTGTTGTTAAGTAGGTAGTCTACAATTACAGTTTTTATGTACATATTCAAAAGTGACTGTTGTTGGCAGGTTGCTCTAGAGTGACTGTTGCTGAGTAGGGTTCTCTATAGTGACTGATGTTCGGTGGGGTAATCTATAGTTACTTTTGCTTGTTAGAGAACTCTATAGTGACTGTTGTTGAATAGGTTCAATGTAATGACTATTCCTGGGTAGCATGCTCTATAGTGACTGTTGTTGTGTAGGTTCTCTATAGTGACTGTTGGGTAGGTGCTCTATAGTGACTGTTGTTGGTCATGGTGGTCTATAGAAACCATTGTTGTGTAGAGTGCACTATAGTTACTTCTGTTGTGGAGAGTGCTCTATAGGTGATTGTGATTGGGTAGAGTTCTGTATAGTGACTGCTGTTGTGTAGAGTGCTCTATAGTCACTGTGTTTGTGTAGAGTGCTCAATAGTGATGGTTGTTGTGTAATGTGCTCTAAAGTGACTGTTGTTGGTTAGGTGCTCTATAGTGACTGTTGCTGTTTAGGGTGCTCTTTACTGACTTGTGGGTGGGGTGCTGTATAGTAACTCTTGCTGAGGAGAGTGCTCTATAGTGACTAATTTTGGGTACGTTCTCTATAGTGACTGTTGTTGCATAGAGTGCTCCATAGTGATTGTTGTTGGGTAAGTGCTCTATAGTGACTGTTGTTGGGTGGGTGCTTTAGAGAAACTGTTGTTGGGCAGAGTGTTCTATAGGTGACTCTTGTTGGGTGGAATGCTGTATAGTTGCTCTTGTGTAGAGTGTTCTATAGTGACTGTTGTTGTTTACGTGCTACATAGTGACTGTTGCTGGGTAGGTTGCTTTATAATGACTGTTTTGGGGTAGATGCTCTATAGTGAATGTTATTGGGTGGGATGCTGTATAGTGACTATTGTTGGGTAGAGTGCTCTATAGGTGACTGCTGTTGGGTGGAGTGCTTTATAGTGGCTGTTGTTCTCTAGAGTGCTCTATAGTGACTGTTGTTTGGTAGAGTGCTGCATAGTTACTGTGGTTGGGTAGAGTTCTTTATAAGTGAATGTTTCTGGGTGCAGTTCTCTATATTGACTGTGGCTGGGTAGAGTGCTCTATAGTGACTTTGCTTGGTAGGGTGCTCTATAGTGAGTGTTGTTGGGTTCATGCTATATATTGTTTATTGTTGTGTAGAGTGCTCCATAGGTGACTGTTGTTTGGTGGAGTGCTTCATAGTGACTATTGTTGGGTTGGGTTCTCCATAGTAACTGTTGGTGGGTACAGTGCTCTATAGTGACTGTTGCTGGGTAGGGTGCTTTATATTGAGTTTTGTTGGGTGGTGTGCTTTATACAGACTGTTGCTTGGTAGAGTGCTCTACAGCAACTGTTGGTGGGAACATACGCTATAATGACTGTTGTTGGGAGGGGTGCTTTATAGTGAATGTTGTTGGTTAGGTGTTCTATAGTGACTGTTTTTTGGTAGAATGCCCTATAGTGTCTGTTTTTTGGTATCGTGTGCCATAGTGACTTACCTTGGTTGAAGTTCTCTCTAGTGACTGTTGTTGAGTAGAGGGCCTTACAGTGACTGTGGTTGGGTAGGTGTTCTGCAGTGACTGTTTTTGAGTAGGGCACTATAGAGTAAAAAACTAACAACAGACACTATAAAGCACTCAACAGAGCAACACTCACTGTAAAGTACTTATTCAACAACAGTCACTATAAAGCCCTCTACACAACAACACTCACTATTGAGCAGTGCACCCAACAACAGTCACTTATACAGCACTGCAGCCAACAACAATCAGTATACAGCACCCTACCCAGGAACAGTCACTGTAGAGCACCTACTCAAAAATAGTCACTATAGAACACCCTACCCAACAACAGTCACTATAGAACACCTTACCCAAAAACAGTCACTGTAGAGCATCCTACACAGCAACAGTCACTATAGAGCACTTTACCTGGCAACATTCACCATAGAGCACCCTACTTAACAACAGTAACTACAGAGCACTCCACTCAACAACAGTCACTATAGTGCAATCTACACAACAGTCATTATAGAGCACCTACTCCACAACAGTCACTATAGAGAATCTACCCAAAAACAGTCACTATAAATCACTCTACCCAGAACAGTTACTATAGAGCATTGTATCCAACAATTGTCACTATAGAGCAACCTACCCAGCAACAGTCACTATAGAGCATTCTACTTAACAACAGTCACTATAGAGCAACTTACCCAACAAGAGTCACTATAGAGCACCCCACCCAACAACAGTCACTATAGAGGATTCTACATAATAACAGTCAATATCTAGAGCACTTTCTGCAACAACAGTCCCTATAAAGCACTGCACTCAGCCACAGTCATTATAGAGCACCCCACCCAACAACAGTCACTATAGAGCACCCTACCCAATAACAGTCAGTATAAGAAACCATACAGAAAAACAGTCACTATAGAACACCTACCCAACAACAGTCAGTCTAGAGCTCCAACCCAAGGAGAGTCCCTATAGAGCCCATTTTCCAACAACAGTCACTATGGAACACTCTACCCAGCAACAGTCAGATTAGAGCAAACTACATAACAACATTCACTATATATAATTTTACCATCAACACTTGCTATAGAGCACCATACCAAACAACCATCACTATAGAGCACCTATGCAACAACTGTCACTATAGAGCACCTACCTAATAGTCACTATATCGAACCTACCCAACAGCAGTCACTATAGAGCATCTACCCCAAAACAGTCACTATAGAGCACTCTAACTGGAACAGTTAACAGAGAGCATCATACCCAACAACAGTCACTATAGATCACCCTACCCAGCATCAGTCACTATAGAGCACCCTACCTAAAAATAGTCACTATAGAGCATTCTTCATAACAGTCACTCTCTACAGCACTCTATGCAACAACAGTCTCTTTAAAGCACCATACTCATCAACAGACAGTACAGAGCTCCCCACTTATCAATAGTCACTATAGAGCACCCTACCCATAAACAGTCACTATAGAGCACTAACCAAACAATAATCACTATAGAGTCCTATACCCAACAACAGTCACTGTAGAACACTCTACACGGAAACAGTCACCATAGAGCACTTCTACCCAACAACATTCACTATATATCACCCTACTATCAACTCATTATAAAGCACCTTACCAAACAACAGTCACTATAGAGCACCTACTCAACAATGTCAGTATAGAGCACCTACTTAGCAGTCACTATAGAGCACCTAACCAACAACAGTCACTATAGATCATCTATTTAAAAACCATCACTATAGAGCACTCTACCCAGAACAGTTACTATAGAACACCATACCCCCCAAAAATTACTATAGAGCACCCTACCCAACAATAGTCACTAAAGAGCATTCTACTTAACAACAATCACTCTTGAGCACCCTACCCAAAAACAGTCACTATAGAGCACTAACCCAACAACAGTCACTATAGAGCATCTATTACAAAATCACTATACAGGACTCTACTCAAAACAGTTACTATAAAGCACCATACCCCAAAAAAATTACTATAGAGCACCCTACTCAAAAACAGTCACTAAAGAACATTCTACTTAAAACCAGTCATTATCAAGCACCCTACCCAAAAAGATCACTATAGAGCACTATCCCAACAAGAATCACTATAGAGCTTTTTACCCAACAACAGTCACTGTAGAACACTCTACCCAGCAACAGTCATCATAGAGCACTTCTACCCAACAACATTTACTATATATTACTCTACTATCAACAGTCGCTTTAGAGCACCCTACCAAACAAATCACTATAGAGCACCTACCTAATAACATCAGTATAGAACACCTACTTAACAGTCACTATAGAGCACCTAACCAACAACAGTCACTATAAAACTTCTACCCCAAAAACGTCACTATAGAGCACTCTACCCAGAACTGTTACTATAAAGAACCATACCAAAAAATAAATCACTATAGAGCACCCTACCCAACAACAGTCACTAAAGAACATTCTAGTTAATAACAGTCACTATCGAGCACCCTGTGCAACAACAGTCACTACAGAGCATTCTACATAATAACAGTCACTATTTAGAGCACTCTCTGCAACAACAGTTTGTATAAAGCACCATACTATGCCACAGTACTACAAAAACCCCATCCAGAAATAGTCACTATAGAGCACCCTACACAACAACAGTCACTATAGAGAACCCGCCCAACAACAGTTACTATAGAGCAACCCATTTATCAATGGTCATAATATATCACCCTCCTCAGCAACAGTCACTGTAGAGCACCCTACCCAACAACAGTCAAGATATGGAACCCTACCAACACAGTGAATATAGAGCACTCAACCCAACAACAGTCAATATAGAGCACCTACCAAACAACAGTCAGTATAGAGCACTCTACATAACCACAGTTACTTTATAACACCATAACCGACAAAACTCACTATAGAGCATGCTACTCAACAACAGTCACTATAGAGCTACTACCCAAAATAGTCGCTATAGAGAACCCTACTAAAATCAGTCACTACAGAGTACTCTACCCAACAGCAGTCACTGTAGAACACTGTACACAACAACAGTCACTATAAAGAACTCCACCACACAACAATCTCCTATAGAGCACTCTAAGCAAAAACAGTCATTATAGAGCACCCTAACCCACAGCAGTCACTACAGGCCCCCTATTTAACAACAGTCACTCTTAGCCTCCTACAGAGCAACCGTAACTATACTGTACCTATTTAACAACTGTTTCTATAAATTAATCTACCAAGAACAGTCACCGTAGAGCACCCCACCCAACAACAGTCCCAATAGAGCACCTACCCTTCAATAGTCACTGTAGAGTACCCTACCAAACATCAGTCACTGTAGAGCACCCTACTTAACAACAGTCACCATATAGCACCCTACAAAACAACAGTAACTATAAAGCACATCAACCAAGAGACACTGTAGAGTACTCTACACAACAACAGTCACTATAGAGCACTGTAAACAAGTCACTATAAAGCACTCCACCCAGCAACAGTCACAATAGAGCAGCTACCCAACCACAGTAAGTATAGAGCACTCTACCCAACAGCAGTTACTATTGAACATCATACCCAGCAACAGTCATTATAGAGCACACTACCCAAAAACAGTTTCTATAGAGCCCCTATCTAACCACAGTCACTATAGAGCACCCTATCCAACAGAAGTCTCTATAGAGCACTCTTCAAAAAACTGTCACTATAGAGCACCCTACCCAACAATAGTCACTATAGAATACCTACCCTACAAGTTCCACTATAAAGCACTGTATCCAAGTGTAACTATAGAGCACCTATCAAACAACAGTCATTATGAAGTCATCTAACAAACAACAGTCACTACAGAGCACCCTACCAAGTAACAGTCACTATACAGCACTCTATCTGGCAAGTTACTATAGAGAACCTCACCCAATAAGAGTCACTATAGAGCATGCTACCCAGCAACAGTTACTATTGAGCACCCTATTCAACAAGAGTCACTATAAATCAATTACCCAACAACAGTCACTATAGAGCACAAAACCCAAAAACAGTCACTATGCAGCAGCTACCCAACAACAGTAACAATACAGCACTCAATCCAAAAGCAGTCTTTGTAGAGCACTGTACCCAACAATAGTCACTATATAACACCCTATCCAACAATAGTCACTATAGAGAATCCTTCCCAACACCAGTGCAACACCAGAGCACTCCACCAACAACAGTCACCTATAGAGAACTCTACTTAACAAAAGTCAGTGTAGAGCACCCCACCCAAAAACAGTCACCATAGAGAACCCTACCAAAAAACAGTCACTATAGAGCATCTGCATAACAAAAGTCACTATAAAGAACCCTACCCAGGAATGGTCACTGTAGAGCACCTACTCATCAACAGTCACTATAGAGCACTCTAACCAACAACTGTCATTATAGAGCTCCCTGCACAACAGCACTATAGATAACCCTACCCAAAAACAGTCAGTATAGAGCACTGTACCCAACAACAATCACTCTATAACATTCCACCCAACAAGAGTTAGTTATAGTGCACTCTTTTCAACTGCAGTCACTATAGACCACCCCACCCAACAACAGTCACTATAGAGAACCTACCCACCAACCATCACTATAGAACACCCTACCCAAATAGTCATTATACACCATTCCACCTAGCAACAGTCAATATAGAGCACGGTACCAAAAAATTGTCACTATAGAGCACTCCACCCAACAACAGTCCCTATAGAGCACCCTAAACAACAATCGATATAGAGCAACTACACTTGCACAGTTAATATAGAACCCTCTACCCAACAACAGTTACTATACATCATGCTACCCAACAACAGTCACTATAAAGCACCTTACCCAAGAACAGTCAGTATAGAGGACCTATTCAACAACAGTCTCTGTAGAACCCTTTAATAAAAAACAGTCACTATAGAGCACTCTACCCAACAACAGTCACTAAAGACCACCCTACCTAACAACAGTCACTATAGAGTCCTCTAAACAACAGTTACTGGACAGCACACTACCCATCAACAGTCAATATAGAGCACCCAACCAAACAACAGTCACTATACAGCACATACCCAACAACAGTCATGATAGAGCAATTCATCTAGAAAGTATCACTATGAGGCACTTTACTCAACAACTGGCACTATAGAGCTCCCAACACAACAACAGTCACTATTGATAACCCTACCCAAGAACAGTCAGTATAGAGCACTGTACCAACAACAATCACTCTATAGCACTCCACCCAACAACAGTTAGTTATAGAGCACTCTTCCCAAACACAGTCACTAGAGACCACCCCAACCAACAACAGTCACTATAAAGAACCTACCCAACAACCATTACCATAGAACACCATACTTAAAAACAGTTATTATAGAGCACCCTACCTAGCAACAGTCAGTACAGAGCACAGTACCCAGAAACCGTCAGTATAAAGAACTAAACTGAACAAGAGTCACTATAAAGCACCATAAACAACAGTCAGTATAGATCAACTACACTACCACAATCAGTATAGAACCCTCTACCCAACAACAGTCACTATACAGCATGCTACCCAACAATGGTCACTATAAAACACCTTTCCCAAGAACAGTCATTATAGAGGACCTATCCAACAGCAGTCTCTATAGAACCCTTATTCAATAACAATCACTATAGAGCACTGTACCCAACAACATTCACTAAAAACCACCCTACCTAACAACAGTCAATATAGGCTCCTCTAAACAACAACAGTCTCTGGACAGCACCCTACACGACAACAGTCAATATAGAGTACCCAACCAAAGAACAGTCGCTACAGAGCACCTACCCAACAACAGTTATGATAGAGTGATTAACCTGGCAAGAATCACTATGGAGCACTCTACTCAACAAGTCACTACAGACGACCCTACCCAACAGCAGTCACTATAAAGCTGTCTTTTCAAAAATGGTAACTATAGTGCACCCTACACAAAACAGTCACTATAAAGCATCAACCCAACAAGAGTTACTATAGAGCCCTTTACCCAACAGTCACTGTAGAGAATTCTACCCAGCAACAGTCACTATAGAGCACCCCAGCTAGCAACAGTCACGATAGAGCACCCAACCCAGCAACAGTCACCAGAGAGCATTCTACCCCAAATCCTTTACTATACCTAACCCTATCATCAACAGTCACTGTAAAGCACCCTATGAAACAACAGTCACTATAGAGCACCCACCTAACTGTCACTATAGAGCACCTACCTAATAACAGTCACTATAGAGCACTCTACCCACAAACAGTTACTATAGTGCACCGTATTCAACAACCATTGCCATAGACCACCGAACCCAACAACAATCACTATAGAACATTCCACTTAACAACAGTCACTATAGAGCACCCTACCCAACAACAGTCACTATTCAGCACTGTACCCAACAACAGTCACTATAAAGCATTCTACCCAACAAAAGTCACTGTACAGCACCTGACATAACAATAGTCACTATCTAGAGCACTGTATGCAACAAAGGTTCCTATAGAGCATTCCACTCAGTAATAATCAGTGTGAAGCACCCAACCAAACAACAGTCAGTATGGAGGATTGTATCCAACAAAAGTCACTATATAGCAACCTATCCAAAAAGAGTCACTGTAGAGCACCCTGCCAACAACAGTCACTATAGAGAATTCTACCCAATATTCACTATATAGCACACTACCCTACAACAGTCATTATAGAGCACCCTCCTTAACAACAGTCACTATCTGTAGCACTCTACCCAACAACAGTCAGTATAGAACTTTCCACCCAGCAATAGTCAGTATAAAGCACCCCACCAACGACAGTCACTATAAAGCATGCTACCCAACAACAGTCACTATAGAGCACCCTGCCTAAAAAGAGTCAACACACAGCCCCTGAACTGACAACAGTCACTATAGGGCCCTCTACCCAACAACTGTCACTATGGAGAACCCTACCCAACAAGAGTCAATATAAATTACCCTACCCAACAACAGTCAGTATAGAGCACCTATGCAACAAAAGTCACTATAAAGCCCTTGATCCAACGAGTCACTATAGAGCACTCTTTTTTAATTCAAATGAGTAATAATTTTATTGCTCTATGTATTATTTATAGTAGGTAATTTGACATAATTGTACTTTTTTCTGAGAATTTGGTAATGTACTTACTACTCTATTTTGTAATTATACAATAAATCTTACATAGCTAACAAACTAGGAGTGAAAGCTCTGACAAAACCCCGCTGCTGTAACTAAAATACGGAGATCATTCGGTCTTAACAAACTTAACAGATAGGGAAGGGTTATTATTTTTTGTTTGTTTGTTTTTTGTTTTTTGAAAGAAAGAAAGAAAAAAAGGAGCAAAAAGGAAGCAAGAGAAGAAAAAGAGGGCGAGAAAACGGGAATGTAGCTTTATTCTAAAAAGGGGTATTAATAATGGCCGATCAGTATTTTGTGTATTTAACGTGAAGAATGCATATTTTGTATATTTAAAATGGAGAGCTCTATAAATATTTATTGAGTTTACTTGTTCCAGATCTGAGTTCAAGTCCTGAATATCTTTATTAATTTTCTGTATCCTAAGACTCTTTATGAGTCTTATGTATCTGGATCTTAGGATTGTTAGCTCTTATTGTTTCATTGATTCTTTTACCACTATATCTTTGTTGCTTTGAAATTTATTTTATCAGATGCGAGAATTGCAACTCCTGCTTTTATTTATTTATTTATTTTTGCTCTCCATTTGATTGGTAAATATGTATCCATCCCTTTTTAAAGTTTTTGTGTATCTTTGGATGTTAAATGGGTCTGGATGTAGCATATTGTTAGGTATTGGATGTATCTTTTGATTGGGGGATTTAGTCGACTTAAATTTGTGGTTACTGCTATTTGATGTTAACTGACTTTTTTAATCATTCATTGATGTAAATTCTTTTTTATATTGATGCTCTTTACTTTTTGGTATATTTTTTGAAAGCCTAATACTGGTTGTTCCTTTCTATGGATAATGCTTCTTTCAGGAGCTCTTGTAAAGCTGGCCTGGTGGTAATAAAATCACTGAGTACTTGCATGTTCATAAAAGATTTTATTTTTCCTTCAATTGTGAAGCTTAGTTTGGCAGGATATGAAACTCTGGGCTGAAAGTTCTGTTATTTAAGGATGTTTAATATTGGTCCCCAATCTCTTATGGCTTGTAGGGTTTCTGCTGAGAGATCTGCTGTAAGTCTAATGGGATTCCCTTTGTAAGTAACCTGACCTTTCTCTCTGGCTGCCCTTAGTATGTTCTCCTTCATTTCAACTCTGGTGAATCTGACAATTATGTGCCTTGTGGTTGCTCTTCCTGAGGAATATCTTAGTGGTGTTCTCTGTATTACCTCGTGTTGAATATTGTGCTGCTTTGCTAGATTTGGAAAGTTTTTCTGGATAATATCCTGAAGAATATTTTCCAGCTTGGATTCATTCTCTTCGTCATATTAAGGTACACCTATCAAATGTAAATTAGATCTTTTCACATAGTCCCATATTTCTTGGAGATTTTGCTCATTCCTTTTATTTTTTTCTCTTCTATTCTCCTCATTTTATTTCATTAAGTAAGTCTTAGACCTCTGATATTCTATCTTCTGCTTGATCAATTCGGCTATTCAAACTTGTGCATATTTCACTAAGTCTTTGTGTTGTGTTTTTCAACTCTGTTAGTTCATTTATGTTTCTATCTATATTGTCTATTCTTGTTAGCATTTCGTCAAACCTGTTTTCAAAGTTCTTAGTTTCTTTACATTGGGTTAGAACAAGTTTGTTCAACTTCCAGAAATTTCTAATTATCCACCTTCTGAAGCCTACTTCTAATAATGGCAAAGAGTCCTTTTCCATCAGGGCTTGTTCCATTGCTAATGAGGAACTGTAATCCCCTGTAGACAGATAGGGGTTCTTATTTTGGGTATTCTCAGTCTTTTAAGGCTGGTTTCTTCTTTTTGATATAAATTTATTCACCTGTCATCTTTACAATTACCACATTTTTAGTTGGGTTTCTGAGTGGATGCCCAGTTTATTGATTTCCAGCACTGGAATCCGAGCAAACAACTGCACTGGCCAAAAAGCAGCAATAAAACTGATGGTGCTCTTCTGCCAGGAAATCTCCTTCCGTTTGCTCTGCATGAAGAGCTGAAATGCTGAGGCACTGGCAAAATGGCTGAACTGGCCACAAAAGTTGAACTGGTGACCCGTGGGTCCCCTCCACTGGAAATCTTCTGGTCCGTGAGCAATGAAAATTTGTATAAAAGTGTGGCATTCTCTCTTTCTCTGCACTTTCACTGAGAGCTACAATACTGAACTGTTAGTGATCAGCCATCTTGAATCTCCATTGGATCCAACAAGAGTCACTATAGAGCACTCTACCCAACAACATTCAGTATAGAACACCATACCCAAGAACAGTCACTGTATAGCACTCTACCCAGCAACAGTCATTATAAACCACCCTAACCAACAACAATCACTATAGAGCACTCAACCCAACAAGAGTCACTATAGAGTACCCTACCAAACAACAGTCACTATAGAGCACCCTATGCAACAGCAGTCAGTATAGAGCACTGCACCCAAAAACATTCACTATAAAGCACACTATCCAACGTCAGTCATGATGGAGCATGCTACCCAACAACAGTCACTATAGACCATCCTACACAGAAAAAGTCACTATCTACAGCTCTATACACAACAACAGTCACTATAAAGCACCCCACACAGCAACAGTCAGTATAGAGCACCCCACCTGACAACAATCACTATACAGCACCCTACTCAACAACAGTCATTATAGAGCACCCTGCTCAACAACTGTCACTATATAGCACCCTACTTAACAACAATCAATGTAAAGTAATCTGCCAACAACAGTCACTATGGAGCACCCTACCCAAATATCAGTATAGAGCACCCCATGCTACAACAGTCACTATGCAGCACCCTACTCAACAGGAGTCACTATAGAGCACCCTACCCTATAACAGTCACTATTGAGCTCTCTACCCAACAACAGTAACTATAGAGAACCCTACCCAACAATTGTTACTATAGAGCACTCCACCCAAAAACAGTCTGTATAGTGCAACTATGCAAAAACAGTCAGTATAAAGCACTCCATCCCACAACGGTCACTATAGAGCACCCTACCGAACAACAGTCACTATTGAGCACCTACAAAACAAGAGTCTCTATAGAGCACTCTACCCAGCAGCAGTTACTATAAAGCACCATATACAACAACAGTCACTATAGAGCCCTCTACCCAGCAACAGTCATTATAGAGCACAACACCTAGCAACAGTCAGTATAAAGCACCCTACTCAGTAACACTCACTATAGAGCACCCTACCCCAAACAATTCACTATGAATCAACTTACCATCAACAGTCACCATAGAGCACCTTACCAAACAACAGTCACTACAGAGCACCTACCCAAAAACAATCACTATAGAGCACCTGCCCAACAACTGTTATTATAGAGCATGTATCCAACAACGTACTGACTGCTGCTGTGTTGAGTGATCTATAGGGACTGTTGTTGCATAGAGTGCTCTAGATAGTGACTGTTGTTATGTAGGGTGCTCTATACTGACTTTTGTTGTGTAGGATTCTCCACAGAGTCTGCTTTTGGGTAGAGTGCTCTATAGTGACTGTTGTTGGGTAGGGTGCTCAGTAATGACTGTTGTGTAGGTATTCTATAGTGACTGTTTTATGTAGGGTGCTCCATAGTTACTATTGTTCGGCACAATGCTCTATAGTGACTGTTGTTCACTAGGTGCTCTTTAGTGACTTTTGTTGGGTAGGGGTCTATAGTGACTCTTATTCTGTAGATGCTCTATAGTGAGTGTTTTGGGGTAGGGTGCTCTATAGTGACTGTTGCTAAGTAGTGTGCTCCATAGTGACTGTTGCTCGGTGGGGTGCTCTATAGTGACTGTTTTTGGGTGGAGTTGTCTTTAGCGACCTTTGTTGGGTAAAGGGCTTTATAGTGACTCTTGCTGGGTAGATGCTCTATAGTGACTTTTGTAGTGTAGGTGATTTATAGTGTCTGTTGTTGGAAAGTGGGATCTATAGTGACTTGTTCAGTAGAGTGGTCTATAGTGACTGTTGTTGGGTACACTTCTCCATAGTGACTGTTGTCAGGTTGCATGCTCTAGAGTGACTGTTGTTGGGTGGAGTGTTCTATAGTGACTGTTACTCTGTAGGGTGCCATATAGTGACTGTTATTGGGTAGGTGTTCTATAGTGACTATTTTTTGGTGGGGTGCTCTTTAGTGACTCTTATTGGTAAGGTGCTCTATAGTGACTTTGTGAGGTGTGTGCACTGTGCTGTGTGTGTTTGTGGTGAGTGGTTTGTTTGTGTGAGGTTTCTGCACTGTGGAATATCTGTGTGGTAAGTGTTGTGTTTCTGTGTGAAATGTATTTACTGTGTACAGTGTGTGGTAATTCGTGTGTTTGTATGAGGTTTCTTCAATGTGGAGTGTGTGTGACATTTGTGGTGTGTGTGTGAGGTATTTGCACTATGCAGTGTGTGTTTGGTGATTGCTGTGTGTCCGTGTGAATTGTGTGAACTGTGGATTGTGCATTTTGTGAGTGGCGTGTGTCTGTAAAATGTGTGCACTGTGGAGTGTTATGTGTGTGGTGAGTGGTGTGTCCACGTGAGATGTGTGCACTGGTTAATGTGTGAGTGCTGCATGTCTAATTAAGGTGATTCCATTGTGAAGTAAGTGTGTGGAGTGTGGAGTGCCTGGTGTGTGTCCTTGTGATGTGTCTTCACTGTGGAGTGTGTGTGTGGTGAGTGGTGTGTGCCTTTGTGAGGTGTGTGCTCTGTGTAGTATGGGTGTGATGAGCAGTGTGTATCTGTGTGAAATATATGCACAGTGGAGTTTGAGTGTGCTGAATGTGTGGTAAGTGGTGTGTGTTTATGCTAGGTGTCTGCACTCTGGAATGTGTGTTGTGTGGTGTGTGTCTGTGTGAGGTGTGTGCACTGTCTAGAGTGTGTGTTGTAAGTGTTGTGTGTGTGACATGTGTGCAGGGTAGAGTGTGTGTGCTGATTGGTGTGTGTCCCTGTGAGGTGTGTGCACTGTGGCTTGTGTGTGTGTGGTGAGTAATGTGTCTCTGTGTAAGGTGTGTGAACTCTGAAGAGTGTGTGTGAGTGACTTGTTTCTGTGTGAGGATTTTGCACTGACTGGAGTATGTGTGGTGATTGGTGTGTGACTCTTTGAGGTTTGTCCACTCTGGAGTGTGTGTGTGGTGAATCTTGTTTGTCTGTGTGTGGTGAGTGCACTGTGTAGTGTGTGTATGCTGAGAGGTGTTTTAGGGTTTGGTGTGTGCACAGTGTAGTGTGTGTGTTTGTGTGGTGTGTGATGTGTGTCTTTGTGTGGTGTGTGCACTATGTCGTGTGTGTGTTCAAAGGTATGTGTCTGTGTTAGGTGTATGCACTGTGGATTGTGGGTTTGTGGTGAGTTGTGTGCCTGTTTGAGGTGCCTGCATTGTGGAATATGTGGTCGTGAGTATTCTGTGTCTCTTATAGGTGTTTACACTGTGTAGTGTGTGTGGTCAGTATTGTTTCTGTATGAGGTGTCTGTGGAGTTTGTGTGTTGTGAGTAATGTATGTCTGTGTGAGGTGTATGCACTTTGAAGTGTGTGCATGTGGTGACTGATGTGTGTTTGTGTAATTTCTGTGCACTGTGCAGTTTCTGTGTGTTTGTGTGATGAATGTTGTGTTTCTGTGTAAAATGTGTGCACTGAAGGGTGTATGTGTGTTCTACCATGTGTTTCTGTTAGGTGTGTGCACTGTCGAGTGGGTGTGCTGAGTGGTGTGTGTCTGTGTGAAATGTGTGCACTGAGTGTGTGCTGAGTGTGTGTTTTATCTGGTGGGTGACAGGGTGAGGTGTCTGCCTTTTGGATAAGGTGTCAGGTGATTGGCGTTTGTGTGATGTGTGTGTATTGTGGTTTGTGTTTGTGAACTTTGTGTGGTAGATCCTGTGTGTCTCTGTCTGTTGTGTGTACTCGAGTGTGTGTGAGTGTGGTGAGTGGTGTATTTATGAGGTATGCATACTGTGGATTGTGTGTGGAGTGTGTGGAGTGCATGCTGTGTCTCTGTGTAAGTTGTGTGCACTGTGAAGCTTGTGTGTGTTTCTGTGGTGAGTGGTGTGATTTGTTGTGTGGTATGTGTACTGAGGAGTGTGTGTTTGGTCAGTGGTGTGTGTCTTTGTGAAGTGTGTGAACAGTGCAGTGTGTGTTTCTGGTGAGTCTTCTGCTTGTGTGAGGTGTCTGCCCTGCAGTTTAAGTGTGTGGTAAGTGTTGTGTGTCTGTGTGAGGTGTGTTTACTGTGTAGTGTCTGTGGTCAGTCTTCTGTCTGTGTGAGGTGTCTTCACTTTAAAGTGTGTGTGTCATGAGTAGTGTGTGTCTGAGGTTTGTGCACTGTGGAGTGTGTGTGTATGGTGAGTGCTGTGTGTTTGTGTAAAATGTTTTTCCTGTGTAATGTGTGTGTATGGTGAGTGGTGTGTGTTTCTTTGAGGTGTGTCCACTGTGCAGTTTTTGTGTGTTGGTGTGTTGAGTGTTGTGGTTCTGGGTGATGTGTGTGCACTGTGGAGTGTGTATTGTCAGTTTTGTGTGTCTTTGTGAGATGTGTTCACTGTGCAGTGTGTGTTTGTGGTAAGTGTTGTGACTCTGTGAGGTTTCTGGTCTGTGGAATATCAGTTTGGTGAGTGTTTTATGTTTCTGTGAAATGCATTTACTATGTAGAGTGTGTGGTCAGTCGTGTGTCTGTATAAGGTTTCTTCAATGTGGAGTGTGTGTGTACTGTGTGGTGTGTGTGTGAGGAGTGTGCACTATGGAGTGTGTGTGGTGACTGTTCTGTGTCTGTGTGAGTTGTGTGAACTGTAAAGTGTGTGTTTGATGTGTAGTTGATGCCTGTGTGAGGTGTGTGCTCTGTGGAAAGGCTGTCTGGTGAGTGTTGTTTGTCTGTGTGAGGTGTGATTACTCCCTAGTCTGTGTGGTCAGTCTTGTGTCCGTGTAAGATGCCTTGACTGTAAAGTGAGTGTGTCGTGAGCAGTGTGTGTCTGTGTAAAATGTGTGCACTGTGGAGAGTTATGTGTGTGATGAATGCTGTGTCTGTGTGAGTCATGTGTACTATTTAATGTGTGAGTGGTGCATGTCTGCTTAAGGTGTGTGCACTGTGGAGTATGTGCCTGGAGTGTGTGTTGTGACTGGTGTGTGTCATTGTCAGGTGTCTGCACAGTGGAGTGTGTGTGTGATGAATGGTGTGTGCCTGTGTGAGGTGTGTGCACTGTGTAGTATGCGTGTGATGAGTGGTGTTTATCTCCATAAAATATATGCACAGTGGAGTGTGCAGTGTGTGTGGTAAGTGGTATTTGTCTGTGCTAGGTGTCTGCACTCTCTAGTGTGTGTGTGTTGCATGTTTTGTGTCTATGTGAGGTGAGTGCACTGTGTAGTTTGTGTGGTGACTGGTGTCTGTGTGTTAGGTGTCTCCACAGTGGAGTGTGTTTGGTGAGTATTGTCTGTCTCTGTGTGGTGTTTGCACTGTGAAGTGTGTGTATGGTGAGTGGTGTTTGTTTGTGTCAGGTGTGTGCACTGTGTAGTTTGTGTGTGTTTGTGTGGTGAGTGGTGTGTTTCTGTTTGAGGTGTGTGCACTGAAGAGTTTGTGTGTGGTCAGTGGTGTTTGCCTTTGTGAGGTGTACACACTGTGGAATGTGTGTCATGAGTAGTGTGTTTTCATTTGAGGTGTGTGCACAGTGGAGTGTGTGTATGGTGAGTGCTGTGTCTGTGTGAGGTGTGTGCACTCTGGAATATGTGTGTGTTGAGTGTTGTGTGTATGTGTGAGATGGGTCCACTGTGGAGAACGTGTGTGTTCATTGGTGTGTGCCTTTGTAAAATGTGTGCACTGTGCAGTTTGTGTTACTGATGTGTCATGTGCTTGTGTGACGTGTCTGCACTGCAAAATGTGTGTGTTGTAAGTGTTGTGTGTCTGAGTGAAATGTATTTACTGAGTAGTTTGTCATCCGTCTTGTGTCTGCGTCAGGTGTCTTCAATGTAAAATGGGTGTCATGAGTAATGTGTGTCTCTTTGTGGTGTGGGCACAGTGAAGTGTGTGTGTTCTACAGTGTGTGTTTGTGTGAGGTGTGTGCACTGTGGTGTGTGTATGGTGAGTGCTGTGTGTCTGTTTGATTTGTGTGCACTGTGTAGTGTGTGTGTTCTACAGTTTGTGTTTGTGTGAGGGGTGTGCACTGTGGAGCGTGTGTGCTGAGTGGTGTGTGTCTGTGTAATATGTGTGCACTGAGTGTGTGTGTTGAGTGTGTGTTGTGACTGGTGTGTGACAATGTGAGAAGTCTACATTGTGGATAAGAAGTCAGGTGATTGTGTTTGTCTATGTGATGTTTGGGCATTGTGGGGTGTGTTTCTGGAGTTTGTGTGGTGCATGCTGTATGAATCTGTGAGGTGTGTGATCTATGGAGTGTGTGAAATTGTGGTGATTAAGGTATGTCTGAGGAATGTGCCCTGTGGATTGTGTTTGGAGAGTGTCTAGTGAATGGTGTGTCTCTGTGTAAGGTGGGTGCACTGTGGAGGGTGTGTGTGTAGTGAGTTGTGTGTATGTGTGAAGTGTGTGCAATGTGGAGAGTGTGTGTGTAATGAGTTTTTGTCTGGGTGAGGTTTGAGCTGTGTGGAGTGTGTGTGTGAACTGTTTGTATTAAGTGGTGTGTGTCTGTGTGAGGGGTATGCACAGTGGAGTGAATGTGGAGTGTGTGTGGTGAGTGACGTGTGTCTGTGTGGAGTGTCTGCACTTTGAATTTGTGTGCAGTGCATGGTGTGTGTCTGTGTGAAGTGAGTGCACTGTGTAGTGAGTGAGGTAAGTTATATGTCTGTGTTTAATGTCTGCACTGTGGATTGTGTGTTTTGTCAGTGGTGTGTGTCTGTGTGAGTTGTGTGCACTGTGTAGTGTGTGTGTATCAAAAGTGGTGTGTGTTTGTGTGGAGTGTGTGCACTAAACAGTTTGTGTGTTTTTGTGTAGTGGGCGGTGTGTGTCTGTGTGTGGTGTGTGCACTACAGATTGTGTGTGTGGTCAGTGGTGTCTGTCTTCATAAAATGTATTCACTGTGCAGTGTGTGATTTTAGTGAGTGGTGCGACTGTGTGAGGTGTCTGCACCAAGGAATGTGTGTATGGTAAGTGTTGTGTGTCTGTGTCAAATGTATTTACTGTGTAGTGTCTGTGGTCAGTCGTGTGTATTTATGAAGTTTCTTCAATCTGGAGTGTGTGTGTCGTGAGTGGTGTGTGTGTGAGGCTTGTACACTATGGAGTGTTTGTGTGGTGAGTGCTATGTCTCTGCTTGAGTTGTGTGAAATATGAAGTGTGTGTTTGGTGAATTGTGTGCGCCTGTGTAAAATGTGTCTGTGGTGAGTGTTGTGTGTCTGTGTGATGTGTGTTTACTGTGTAGTGTGTGGTCAGTCTTGTGTCTCTGTGAGGTGTCTTCACTGTAGTGTGTGTGTCATGAGCAGTGTGTGTCTGTGTAAAATGTGCACATTGTGGAGTGTTATGTGTGTGGTGAGTGATGTGTTTGTGTGAGTTGTGTGCACTCTTTAATGTCTGTGGGAGGGAAGTGCACTGTGTAGTGTGTGTGGTGACTGGTAGGTCTGTGTTATCTGTATGCATGGTGCAGTGTGTGTTTGGTGAGTATTGTCTGTAGGCATGTAATGAGTAGTGTGTGTCTGTGTAACATGTATGCACAATGGAGTGTGAGTGTGCAGTGTGATTGTGGTGTGTGTACTGTGTAGTGTGTGTGTGAGTAGTAAGTGGTGTGTTTTTGTATGAGGTGTAAGCACTGAGAGGTGTGTGTGTATGTTGAGTGCCATGTGTCCGTCTGTGGTGTGTGCACTTTGTAGTGTGTGTTTGTTATACAGTGGGTTTGTTTAAGGTGTGTGCACTGTGGAGTGTGTGTTGAGTGCTGTGTGTCTGTGTGAGGTGTGTGCACTATGGAGTGTCTGTGCTCTGCAGTGTGTGTTTGTGTGAGGTCTGTGCACTGTGGTGTGAGTATGTGATGAGTGGTGTCTGTCTGTGTAAAATGTGTCCACTAAGTGAGTGTTGAGTGTGTGTGGTAACTGGTGTGTTACAGTGTGAGGTGCCTGCATTGTGGATAGCATGTGAGGTAATTGGTGTGTGTCTGTGTGATGTGTGATCATTGTGGTGTGTGTGTGTGCAGAATTTGTGTAGTGCATTCTTTGTGTCTCTGTGAGGTGTGTGTTGTGGAGTTTCTGTGTGATGAGTTGTGTGTGTCTGAGTTATGTGCACTGTGGATTATGTATGGAGTTTGTGGACTGCGTGGTGTTTGTCTGTGTGAGTTGTGTGCACTGTGGAGCATGTGTGTGTGGTGAGTGGTGTGTATCTCTGTGAAGTGATTGCACTGAAGGATTTCTGTTTGATGAGTGGTGTGGGTTTGTGTGAGGTGTGTGAAGTGTGCAGAGTGTTTGTGTGGTGAGATTTTTCTGTGTGATGTGTGGGCTAGGTAAAGTGTGTGTGGTGACTGCTGTGCATTTGTGTGAACTGTGGAGTGTGTGTTAGGTGAGCAGTGTGTGTCTGTAAAATGTGTGCATTGTGGAGTGTTATGTGTGTGGTGAGTTCTGTGTCTGTGTGAGTTGTGTGTACTTTTTAATGTGTGAGTGGTGTGTGTCTCTTCAAAATCTGGGAACTCTAGAGTATGTGTCTTGAGTTTGTGTGCTGACTGGTGTGTGTTTGTGTAAAATGTTTGCACTGAGGAGTGTGTGGTGAGTGTAGTGTGCCTGTGTGAGGTGTGTGCACTTTATAGTAGGCATGTGATGAGTGGTGTGTGTCTGTGTAACATGTATGCACAATGAAGTGTGAGTGTGCAATGTGTGAAGTAAGTGGTGTGTGTTTATGCTAGGTGTCTGCACTCTGGAGTGTGTGTGTTGTGTGGTGTATGTCTGCATGAGGTGTGTACAGTGTGGAGAGTGTGTGCATGGTATGTGGTGTGTGTCTATGTGTGAAGTTTGCATGGTGGACTGTGTGTGTGCTGGTTGTTTGAAATCCCTGTGAGGCATGTGCACTGTGGAGTTTGTGTGTGGTGAGTTGTGTTTGTGTGTAAGGTGTGTGCGCTGAGTAGAGTGTGTGGTGAGTGATTTGTGTCTGTGTGAGGTTTTTGAACTCTACAGTGTGTGTGGTAAGTGGTGTGTGTCTGCATGAGGTTTCTGCATATTGCAGTGTGTTTGTGGTAAAACTTGTGTGTCTGTGTGAGGTGTGTGCATTGTGTATTGTGTGTATGAAGAGTGGTATGTTTGTGTGTGGCGTGTGCACTCTGGAGTGTGTGTGGTCCAAGGTATGCATTTGTAACACATGTGTGCACTGTGGAGTGTGTGTTTGTCATGAATAGTGTGTCCGTGTGAAATGTCTGCAATGTGGAATATGTGTGTGGTGAGTGTTCTGTGTCTCTGTTAGTTGTGTTTACTATAACATGTGTGTCATCAGTCTTGAGTCTTTGTGAGGTGTCTTCATTGTAAACTGTTTCATGAGTAGTGTGCGTCTGTTTGAGGTGTGTGAACTGTAAAGCGTGTATGATAAGTGTGGTGTTTTGGTGTAATGTGTGTGCACTGTGGAGTCTTTGTGCATAATATGTGGTGTGGGTCTGTGTCAGGTGTGTGCTATGCATAGTGTTTGTGTTCTACAGTGTGTGTTAGGTGTGATCACTGAGAAGTGTGAATGCTGAGTGGTGTGTGTCTGTAAAATGTGTGAACTGAGTGTGTGTGTTCAGTGTGTGTGGTGACTGGTGTGTGACAGTGTGAGGTGTCTGCATTGTGGATAAGGTGTCAGGCAATTGATGTTATACTGGGTAATGTGTGTGCATATTGGTGTGTGTTTGTGGAGTTTGTGTGGTGCATGCTGTGTGTCTCTGTGAAATGTGCATACTCTGGGGTGTGTGTGTGTGGTGAGTGGTGTATGTCTGATGTATGTGCACTGTGGATAATGTGTGGAGTGTGAGGAGTGTTTATAGTGAATTCTTTTGGGTAGAGTACTCTAGATAGTGACTGTTTTAGAGTAAATTTTCTATAGTAATTGCTATTTAGTAGGGTTCTCTATAGCGACTGTTGGTCAGTTAGTACTCTATTGACTGCTGTTCTGTGGGGTTCTCTATAAAGACTGTTGTTCGGTAGAGTGCTCTATAAGTGACTGTTGTTGAATGGAGTGTTCTATAGTGAATATTTTGTAGAGAGCTCTATAGTGACTGCTGTTGGGTGGATTGCTCTGTAGTGACTGTTGTTGGGTAGGGTGCTCTATAGTGACAGTTGTTGGGTAGGGGGCTCTAGATACTGATTGTTATTGTGTAGGGTGCTCTATCGTGACTCTTGTTGGGTAGAGTGCTCTATAGTGACTGTTTTTTGGTAGGGTGCTCTATCGTGACTGTTGTTGGGTGGAGTGCTCCATAATGACTGTGGTTGGGTAGAATGCTGTGTAGTGACTGTTTTGGGGTAGAGTACTCTGTAATGACTGTTCTTGGGTAGGGTGTTGTATAAAGACTGTTTTTCAGTAGAGTGCTCTATAGTGACGGCTGGGTAAACGGTTCTAAAGTGCCTGTTGTTGGGTAGGTGATCTATAGTGAGACTCTAGTGGGGTCGGTGATTTATAGTGACTGTTGGGTGGAATGCTGAATAGTGACTTTTGCTGGTTAGGGTGCTCTATAATGAAGGTTGCTGTCTAGGGTCCTCTAGAGTGACTGTTGTTCGGTAGAGTGCTATATAGAGACTCTTGGTGCATAGTGTGCTCTATACTGACTGTTGCCAGGTAGCGAGCTCCACAGTGACTGTTGTTGGGTAGGGTGCTCTATACTGATTGTTGCTGCGTTGAGTGCTCCATCATAACTGTTGTTGGGTAGGTGCTTTATAGTTACAATTGCTGGGTAGAGAGACATAAAGTGATTGTTTGTGGGTGGGGTGTTTTATAGTTACTGTTGCTGGGTAGAGTGCTCTATAGCGACTGTTGTTTTGTAGATGCTCTATAGTGACTGTTGCTGAGTAAAGTGCTATATAGTGACAGTTGCTGAGTAAGTTCTTGTATAGTGGCTGTTTTGGGGTAGGTTCTCTATACTGACTGTTGTTGCATGTGGTGCTCTATAATGACTTGTTGGGCAAACTGCTTTATAGGTGACTGTTTTTGGGTGGAGTGCTCTATAGTGACTGTTGTTTGGTAGGTGATTTACAGTGACTATTGCTGGGAAAAATGATCTAGAGTGATTGTTGTTGTGTGGGGTTCTCTATAGTAACTGTTGCTGGGTAGAGTGCTCTATACTGACTGTTGCTTTGTAGGTGCTCTATAGTGACTATTTTGGGGTAGGTTCTCTATACTGACTGTTTTTGGGTATGGTGCTCTATACTGACTCTTGTTGGGTAAACTGTTCTACAGGTGACTGTTGTTGGGTTGAGTGCTCCATAGTGACAGTTGTTTTTAAAGTGCTCTATAGTGACTGTCGTGTGGGGTACTCTGTAGTGACTATTGTTGGTTAGAGTGCCCTAAAAGTGACTGTTGTTTGGTGGAGTGCTTTACAGTTACTGTTGTGTAGAGTGCTCTATAGTGACTGTGGATGAGTAGAGTGCTCTACAGTTACTGTTGTTGGGGAAGTTGCTCTATACTGACTATTGTTGCATAGGTCATGAATACTGACTGTGTTGGGTAGAGGGCTCTATAGTGACTGTTGATGGGTAGGTGCTCTATAGTGACAGTTTTTGGGTAGGTTCCCTATAGTGACTGTAAGTGTGTAGGAGCTCTATAGTGACTGTGGTTATGTAGGAGCTCTATACTAATTTTATTAGAAAAGGATGCTCTATAGTGACTATTATTTGTACGGTGCTCTATAATGACTGTTGTTAAGTAGGGTGCTCTATACTGACTGTTGCTGGGTAGGGTGCTCTATAGTGACTGTTGCTGACTGAAGGGCTCTATATTGACTGCTACTGGGTAAAGTGCTCTATAGTGACAATTTTTTTGTTAATTACTCTACAGTGACTGTGTTTGGTTGAGTTGCTCTATAGTGACTTTTGTTCGGTAGGGTGCTCTGTACTGACTTTTGTTCAGTAGGGTGCTCTATAGTCACTGTTTTTGGGAAGAGTGCTCCATAGTGACTGTTATTGCCTAGGGTGTTCTACAGTGACTGCTGTTGTGTAGAGTGCTCTATAGTGACTGTTGGTGGGTGGAGAGCTCTATAGTGAGCGTTGTTTGGTAGCTGCTTTATAGTGACCATTGTTGGGTAGGGTGATCTATGGTGACTGTTTCTGGGTAGGGTGCTCTATACCGACTTTTTTGGGTAGAGTGCTTTATAGTGACTGCTTCCGGGTAGAATGCTCTATAGTGACTGTTCCTGGGTAGGCTGCTCTATAGTGACTTTTTTAGGTAGGTGCTCTATAGTCACGGTTGTTGGGTAGGGTGCTCTATAGTGACTGTTGTTGGCTGGAGTGCTCTATATTGACTGTTGTTGGGGAGGGTGCTTTATAGTGACTATTGTTGGGTAGTGTTCTCTGTAGCGACAGTTGCTGAGTAGAGGGCTCTTCAGTGACTGTTTTGGGTAATTGCTCTATAGTGTTTGTTGTTCAATAGGGTGCTGTATACTGACTCTTGTTGGTTAGGTGCTCTATAATGACTGTTGTGGTGTAGGGTAATCTACAGTGACTGTGTTGGGTAGGGTGATCTATACTGACTGCTTTTGGATAGAGTGCTGTATATTGACTGTTGTTGGGTGGGTGCTCTATAGGAAGAATTGCTGGGTAGGAAGATCTAGAGTGATTGTTGTTGGGTGGGGTGCTCTATAGTTACTGTTGCCGGGTTGAGAGCTCCATAGTGACTGTTGTATTGTATTTGCTCTACAGTGACTGTTGTTGGATTAGGTGCTGTATAGTGACTGTTGCTGGGTAAGGTGGTGTATAGTGACTGTTTTGGGGTAGGTTCTCTATACTGACTGTTTTTGAATGTGGTGCTCTATACTGACTGTTGTTGGGTAGACTGCTCTATAGGTGTCTGTTGTTGGGAGGAGTGCTCTATAGTGACTGTTGTTGGGTAGGGGCTCTATTGTGACTATTGCTGGAAAGAAAGATCTAGAGTGATTGTTGTTGGGTGGGGTTTTCTATAGTTACAGATGTTTGGTAGAGTGCTTTATAGTGATTGTTGTTTGTACATGCTGTATAGTGACTGTTGCTGGGTAAGGTGTTTTATAGTGACTATTGTTGGGTAGGCTCTCTATACTGACTTTTGTAGGGTGTGGTGCTTTATACCAACTGTTGTTGGGTAGACTGCTCTATAGAAGACTGTTGTTGGGTGGAGTGCTCTACAGCGACTGTTGCTTGTTAGAATGCTCTATTTTCACTGTTGCTGGGTAGGGTGCTCTATAGTGACTGTTCGTTGTGTAGAATCTTCTATACTGATTGTTGTTGGGTGTGGTGCTCTATAGTGACTGACGTGTTTTAGAGTTCTCTAGAGTGACTGTTGCTGGGTAGTGTGCTCTATAGTCAGTGTTTCTGAGAAGAGAGCTCTATAGTGACTGTTTTGGGTAGAATCCTTTATAGTAAATGTTGTTGGGTAGGTGATCTATAGTGACTGCTGATGGGTAGAATGCTCTATAGTGACTGTTGTTGCGTAAGTGCTCTAAAATGACTGTTATTGGGTAGGGTGCTTTATAGTGTCTGTTTTTGGGTGGTTAATTTGTAGTGACAGTTGTTGGATATGTGCTGTGTAGAGACTGTGTTTTGGTTGTGTACTCTATAGTGAATGATGTTGTGTGGAGTTCTCCAATGTGACTGTTTTGGCATAGGGTTCTCTATACTTATTTCTGCTGGGTAGAATAATTTATAGTGACTGATGTTGAGTAGATTGCTCTATAGTGAGTGTTGTTGCATGGGGTGCTCTATTGTGACTGATGCTGGGTAGGGTGCTCTATTTTTACTGTTGTTAGGTAGTGTCCTTTATAGTAAATGTTGTTGTGTAGGGTGCTCTATAATGGCTGTTGTTGGGTAGAGTGCTCTATAGGTGAATATTGTTAAGTGGAGTGTTTTATAGTGAGTGTTGTTGGGTGGGGTTCTTTATAGTGACTGTTTTTGGTTAGGGTGCTCTATAGTGACTGTTGCTGGGTAGAGTGCTTCATACTGAGTGTTGTTGGGTGGGGTTCTCTATAGTGACTGTTGCTCAGTAGAGTGCTCTATAGAGGCTGTTGTTACTTAGGATGCTCTATACTGACTGCTGTTGTGTAGGTGGTCTGTAGTGACTGTTGCTGGGCATGGTGCTCTATAGAGACTGTTTTTGGGTAGATGATGTATAGTGACTGTTGTTTTTGGGGTGCTCTAAACTGATGGTTGCTAAGCTCGTGCTCTATAGTGACTGTTGCTGGGTAGAGGGCACTGTAGTTACTGTTCATGTGTAGGAATTCTAAAGTGACTGTTGCTGTGTAGGCTTCTCTAGAGTGACTTTTGTTCAGTAGAGTGCTCTATAGTGATTCTTTCTGCATAGGGTACTTTATACTGACTGTTGCTGGGTAGTGTATGCCATAGTGACTGTTGTTGGGTAGGTTGCTCTATAGTGACTGTTGTTATGTAGGGTGTTCTATAGTGACTACTGTTGAATAGGTGCTCTTTAGTGACTGTTGTTGTGTAGGGTGCTCTACAGTAACTGTTGTGTGGGGTGCTCTATAGTGATTGTTGCTGGGTACAGTGCTCTATAGTGACTGTTGTTAAGTAGAAGGCCCTATGTGACTGTTGATGGGTAGGTGCTCTATAGTGACTGTTGTTGAATAGTGTGCTCTACAGTGACTGCTGTTTGGTATGGCGTTCTATAGTTATTGATGTTGTGTAGAGTGCTCTATAGTTACTGTTGGTGGGTAGGTTGCTCTATGGTGACTATGGTTTTGGTACAGTTTTCTATAGTGCCTGTTGTTGGGTAGAGTTCTATATAGTGACTCTTGGTTTGTCAATGCTCTATAGGTACTGTTGTTGGGAAGGTGCTTTATAGTGTCTGTTGTTGGTTAGGTGCTTTATAGTGAGTTTTTAAGTAGGGTGCTTTATAGTGACTGTCTTCAGTAGGTTCTCTATAGTGATTGTTGATCAGAAGGTGCTCTATAGTGATTTTTGTTATGTAAGGTGCTCTATAGTGACTTTTGTAAAAACGGTGCCCTATGGTGACTGTTGCTGGGTAGGGTGCTCTATAGTGATGCTTGCTGCATGGAATGCTAGTGACCATTGTGGAGTAGAGTGCTCTATAAGTGACTTGTTGGGTGGAGTGTTTCATAGTGACTATTCTGTAGAGTGCTCGCTAGTGATTGTCATTGGTTAGAGTGCTCTATGGTGACGGTTGTTTGGTAGGTTCTTCTGAGTGACTGTTTTTGGGTAGGGTGCTGTATAGTAACTGTTGTTAACTAGGTGCCCTATAGTGACTGTTTTTGAAAAAAAATAAATATAGTGACTGTTTCTGTTGCTTGCTCTATGGCGACTGTTGTTGGGTAAGATGCTCAATAGTGTCTGTTTCTATGAAGGTGTGCTATAGTGTTTGTTGTTTGGTATGTGCTCCTTAGTGGCTGTTGTTGGATAGTGTGCTCTATAGTGACTGTTGTTGCATGGGGTGCTCTATACTGACTGTTACTTGGTGGAGTGGTTTACAGTGACTGTTGTTTGGTAGGTATTCTATAAAACTCTTGTTGGGTGAGGTGTTCTATAATGATGGTTGATGGGTAGGATCCTCTATAGTGTCAGTCATTTCTCTATATTGACTGCTTTATTGGGATTGTTGTTGGGTATGGTGATCTATAGTGACAGTTCTTGGGTAGGGTGATCTATAGTGTCTGTTGTTCCATAGGTGAACCATAGTGTCATTCGGTAGATGCTCTATAATGATTGTTGATGAATAGTGTGCTCTATAGTGACTGTTGTTATGTGGGGTGCTCTACACTTTCTGTCGCTTGGTGGAGTGCTCTATAGTGACTGTTGCTTCATAGGTATTCTACAGTGACTGTTGTTGTGTGGGGTGCTCTATAGTGACTGTTGTTGTGTTGTGTGCTCTATAGTGACTGATGGTGTGTAGGGTGCTCTATAGTGACTGTTGCAGGGTAAAGTGCTCTGTAGTGACTGTTGCTGGACAGTGTGCTCTATAGTGATTGTACTTGTGTACAGTGCTTTATAATGACTGTTGCTGGGTAGCGTGCTCTGTAGTGACTGTTGCTAAATTCTGTGCTCTATAGTGATGGTTGTTGGGTGGGGTGCTCTATACTGAAAGTTTCTGATTACAGAGCTGTATAGTGATTGAGGTTTGGTAGGGACTATATAGTGACTTTTGCTGAGTGAGGTGCTCTAAAGTTACTCTTGCTTTGTATGGTGCTCTACAGTGACTGTTGTTAATTAGAGTTCTCTATCGTGACTGTTTTGGGGTAGATGGCTCTATATTAACTGTTGGTGAATAGGGTGCCCCATAGTGACTGTTGTTGGGTAGAGTTCTTTATATTGACTGTTGTTGAGCAAGTGCACTATTGTTCTTTTTCTGGGTAGATGCTCTATAATGATTGTTGTTTTGTAGGTGCTCCATAGTGACCATTGTTGGGTACAGTGCTTTATAGTGACTGTTGTTTGTTAAAGTGCTCTATAGAGAAAGTCAGTGGATAGGTGCCCTTAAATGACCGTTTTTGGGTGGTTCTCTATAGTGACTTTTGTCAGATAAGTACTCTGTAGTGGGTAGGTGCTTTACAATGACTGTTGTTTCGTATGATGTCCTAAAGTGACAGTTGTGGGTTGGCTGCTATATAGTGACTGTTGTTGGGTAGGGTGCTCTATAGTGACTGTTGCTTGGTAGAGTGCTCTCTAGTGACTATTTTGGTTGCTTGCTCTATAAAGGCTGTTGCTGTGAATAGTGACTGTTGTTGGGTGGGGTTCTCTATAGTGACTGTTGCTTCATAAAGTACTCTATAGTGACTGTTTTTAAGTTGCTATTCTCTAGTAAGTGTTGCTGGATAGGGTGCTCCATATTCACTGTTGTTGGGTAGGTGCTACACAGTGACTGTTGTTGGGTAGGTGTTCTATAGTGACTGTTGTTGTTTATGGTACTCATAATGACTGTTGTTGTGAACGCTGCTCTATAGTTACTGTTGTTGCATGGAGTGCAGTATAGTGTCCATTGTTTTTTGAGTGCTTTATAGGTGATTGTTATTCAGTGGATTTCTCTATAGTAAATTTTGTTATGTTGAGTGCTCTAGAGTGACTGTTGTTGGGTAGAGTGCTCCATTGTGATTGTTGTTAGGTAAAATGCTTTATACTGACTCTTGTTGTGTAGGTGCTCTATAGTGACTCTTGTTGATTAGAGTGCTCTATAGTGATGGTTTTTGAGTAGGTTCTTTATACTGACTGTTGTTGTTGGGTCGTGTGCTCCATATTGACTGTTATGGGAAAGGGTGCTCTATAGTCACTATTGTTAGGTAGAGTGTGCTATAGTGACTTTTCTTGGGTAGAAGGCTTTATACTGACTGTTGTAGGTTAGGGTGCTCTATAGTGACTGTTGTGTAGATGCTCTATAGTTACACTTTTTGGGTAGGTGCTCTATACTGACTGTTATTGGGTAGGTGCTTTATAGTGACTGTTGTTTGGTATGGTGCTCTATTGTGGCTGTTGTTTTATACAGTGCTCTATAGTGACTGTTGCTGGGCAGAGTACTCTATGCTGAATGCTGTTGTGTAGGTGCTCTATAGTGACTGTTGTTGGGTAGGTTTTCTATAGTGACTGTGGTTGGGTAAATTGTTCTATAGTGACTGTTTTCTGTCAGGTGCTCTATAGTAACTGTTGATGGGTAGGGTGCTCTATAGTGACTGTGGTTGGGTAGCGTTCTCTAGAGTGACTGTTGTTCAGTAAGGTGCTCTATAGTGACTGTTGTTTGGTAGAGTGTTCTATAGTGACTGTTGCTGAGTAAAGGGCTTTACAGTGACTGTTGTGTGGTAGGTGCTCTATAGTGACTGTTATTGGGTCGGGTGCTCTATAGTGACTTGTGTTGAGTGTGTTGCTCTATAGTGACTGTTGTTGCATAGGGTGCTCTATAATGACTGTTGCTGTGAAGGGTTCTCTTTAGTGACTGATGTTGAGTACAGTGCTCTATAGTGTTTATTTCTGAGTACGTTGCTCTGTAGTCACTGTTGATGAATAATGTGCTCTATATTGACTCTTAGTTGGGTACAATCCTCCATAATTACTGTTGTTTTGTGGGTGCTTTATACTGATGGTTGTTGGATACATGCTCTATAGTGACGGTTGGTGGGTAGTGTACACTATAGTGACTGTTGTTGGGTGAAGATATCCAATGTGACTGTTGTTGTGTAGGGTGCTCTATACTGATGGTTGCTGGGTAGGGTGATTTGTAGTGACTGATATTGGGTAAAGTGCTCAATAGTTAATGTTGCTTTGTATGGTGCTTTATAATGACTTTTTGGGTAGTGTGCTCTATAGTGACTGTTGCTGGGTAGGGTGCTTTATACTGACTGTTGTTGGGTAAGGTTCTCTATAGTGACTGTTGCTGGGTGCAATGCCCTAAAGTGACTGCTGTTGGTTAGGTGCTCTGAAGTGATTATTGTTAAGTAGAATGCTCTATGCTGACTGTTTTTTAGTAGGTGCTGAATAGTGACTGTTGTTGGTGGAGGGCTCTTACCTGACAGATGCTGGATAGATGCTCTATGGTGACTATTGCTGGGTAGGGTGCTTTATAGTGACTGTTTTGTGTATAGTGCTCTATAGTGACTGTTGCCAAGTAAAGTGCTCTATAGTGACTGTTGCTGAATAATCTATTGTGACCATTGTTGGTTAAGTGCTCTATAGTGACTGTTAGGTAGGGTGATCATAGTGACTGTTCTTGGATGTGGTACTCTATTGTAACTGTTGTTGTGTAGAGTGCGCTATAGTGACAGTTGTTGGGTAGGTGCTCTATGGTGACTGTTGCTGGGTAGAAAATTATATAGTGACTGTTCTTGGGTAGGTAATATATTGTGACTGTTGCTGTGTAGGGTGCTCTGCAGTGACTGTTGTTGAGTAGGTCCTTTACAGTGACTGTTGTTTGGCAAGGGCTCCATAGTGACTGTTGTTGGGTTGGGTGTTAATAGTGACTGTTTTCAGATATGGTAATGCATAGTACCTGTAGTTGGGTAGAGTGCACTATAGTGACTGTTGTTGGTTATTGTTATTTGGTGCAGTTCTCTCTATTTACTGTGGTTGTGCAGAATGCTGAATAGTGACTGTTGATGGGCAGAATGCTTTGTAGTGACTGTTGTTGTGTAGGTGCTCTACAAGGACTATTTCTGGGTAGGTGCTTTATAGTCAATGTGATTAGGTGGCGTTTCCATAGTGGCTGTTGGTGGATACGGTGCTTTATAGTAAGTGTTGTTGGGTAGAGTGCACTATAGTGATTGTTGTTAGGTAGAGTGCTCTATAGGTGATTGTTATTCGGTGAAGTTTTGTATACTGACTGTTGTTGTGTAGAGGGCTATATATTGACTGTTGTTGGGTAGAGTGCTTCAAAGTGACTGTTGTTGGGTAGGGTGCTCTATAGTGACTGCTGTTGGGTAGGTACTGTATAGTGACTATTGGTGGATTGATTGCTCATACTGAGTGTTGGTGGATAGGGTAATGTACTTTGTTGTTGGGTGGAGTGAGTTGTAGTCACTGTTTTTTGGTAGAGTACTCTATAGTGACTGTTGGGTAGAGGGCTTTATACTGACTGTTGTTGGGTAGGGTGCTCAATAGTCACTGTTTCTGGGTAGTGTGCTCTATAGTGACTGTTGCTGGAGAGTGTGCTCTCTAGTGACTTTTGTTGTGTAGAGTGCTCCATAGTGATTGTTGCTGGGTATGGTGTTCTGCTGTAACTGTTGCTTGATAGTGTGCTCTATGGTGAATGTTGTTGAGTGTCATGCTCTATAATGACTGTTGCTGGATAGAGTGCTCAATAGTGTTTATTGTTGGGTAGGAGATCTATACTTACAGATTTGGGTTAGGTGCTCTATAGTGACTGTTGTTGGGTAGGTGCTGTATAGTGACTGTTGTTGGGTACTGTGCTCTATCATGTCTACTGTTTTGTACAGTGCTCTATATTGACTTTTGTTTGGTAGATTGCTCTATATTGAATGTTTTAGAGTAGGTTCTCTATACTGACTGTTGTGGGGTAGTGGCTCTATAGTTACTGCTGTCAGTTAGGGTGCTCTATACTGACTGTTTTTGGGTAGGTGCTTTATAGTGCCTGATGTTTCGTGGGGTGCTCTCTAGTGATTGTTGCTGAGTAGGGTAATCTATAGTTACTGATGTAGGGTAGAGTGAACTATAGTGACTGTTGCTGCATAGGGTGCTCTATTGTGACTGTTGCTGGATAAGGTAATTTATAGTGACTGTTATTGAGTAGGGTTTTCTATAGTGACTGCTGTTGAGTAGGGTTCTGTATTGTGAATGTTTTTGGTAGGTGCTTTATGGTGAGTGTTGCTGTGTAGGCTGCTCTAAACTGACATTTTTTAGGTGGGATGCTCGATAGTGACTGCTGTTGTGTAGGGTGCTTTATAGAGACTGTTGTTGTATAGGGTGTTGTATGGTGTCTGTTTTTGTGGTAGGTGCTGTATATTTACTGTTATTGGGTAGATGCTCTACCATGACTGTTGTTGGGTATGTGCTTTATAGTGACTGTTGTTGGGTAGCATAATCTATCATTACTGTTCTTTGGTATGTTGGTCTATAGTGACTGTTTTTGAATAGAGTGCTTTATACTGAATGTTGTTGTGTTGGTGCTTTATAGTGACTGTTGTTGGGTAGGTGGTCTATAGTGACTGTTGTTGGGTATGGTGCTCTATACTGACTGTTGTTGAGTAGGTTCTCTGTAGTGACTGTTTTGGGGTAGGGTGTTCTATAGTGACTGTTGAGGGTAGCGTGATTTATAGTGACTGTTCTTGGGTAAGGTTCTTTATAGTGACTGTTTTTGGCTAGAGTGCTCTATACTGAATGTTGGGTTGGTGCTCTATAGTGACAGTTGTTAAGTAGGTGCTTTATAGTGACTGTTGTTGGGTATGATGCTCTATACTGACTGTTGTTTAGTAGGTGCTCTGTAGTGACTGCTTTCTGGTAAGGGTGCTCTATAGTGACTGTTGTTGGGTAGGTTCTCTGTAGTGACTGTTGTTGTGTATGATGATCTATAAAAACTGCTGTTGTTTATGGTGCTCTATAATGACTATTAATGGGTAGAGTGCTGTCTAGTGACTCTTGTTGGCAGCGTGCTCTATAGTGACTGTTGCTAAATAGGGTGCTCTATACTGACTGTTGTTGGCTGGTGTGCTTTATGCAGACGGTTGCTGAGTGGAGTGCTTTGTAGTGACTATTGTTGGAGAGGTACTCTATAGTGACTGTTTTTGGGTGAAGTACTTTATAATGACTGTGTTTGGGTAAGAGCTCTATAGTAATTGTTGTTCTGTAAAATGCTTTGTATAGTCTGTTGTTGGGTATAATGCACTATAATGACTGTTGCTGGGTGCAATAATCAATAATGACTGTCTTTGGGCAGAGGGCTCTATATTGACTTTTGTTTGGTAGGCGCTATGCAGTGACTGTTGTTGAGTAGGGTACTATAAAGCACCTACCCAGCAACATAGATTATAGAGCACACCACAGAAAAACAGTAAGTATAAAGCACCTATTCAACAACAGTCACTACAGAGTGCACCCTGCACAAGAGTCACTATAGAGCACTATACCCAACAACAGTAACTTATACAGCACTGTACCCAACAACAGTCAGCACAGAACACCCTTTTCAGGAATAGTCACTATAGAGCACCTACCCAACAATAGTCACTATAGAACACCCTGTTGAACAAAACTCACTATAAAGCACCTTATCCAAAAAAGTCACTGTAGAGCACTCTATAAAGCAACATTCACTAGAAAGCTCTCTACCCAACAAAAGTCACTACAAAGCACTCCACCCAACAAAAGTCACTTTACAACACTCCACCCAACAACAGTACCTATAGAGCATCTTCCAAACAACAGTAAGTAAAGAGAATCCTACACAACAACAGGGAGTATAAAGCACCTTTCAAACAACAGTCACTTTGCAGCACTCCAACCAAAAGTTACTACAGAGTATCTACCCAACAACAGTCACTATAGAGAACTCAACCCAGCAAGTGTCACTCTAGAGCACTCCATCCAACAACAGTCACTATAGAGCACCCTACCCAGTAACAATTACTATAGAGCACCATACTCAACAACAGTCACAATAGAGTACACTACCAACAACAGTCACTATAAAACATTCTACCATCAACAGTCACTATAGAGCACCACATACAACAAGAGTCACTATAGGACACATAAACAACAGTCACTATGGAGCACCTACCCAACAACAGTCACTAGAGAGCACCTATTCAACAACAGTCACTCTTATGCAGCTACCCAACAACAGTCACTATACAGAACTCTACCAACAGCAATCACTATAGAACACTATACCCAACAACAGTTACTATAGAGCACACTATTCATCAAAGTCAGTATAGAGCACCTACCCAAAAACATTCAGTATAGAGCTCTCTAATCATAAACAGTCATTATAGAGCACTCTACCCAGCAATAGTTATAATAGTGCACCCTTTTCAAGAACAGTCAGTAGAGAGCACTCTACCCAACAACAGTCACCACAGAGCACCCAAACAAAAACAGTCACCATAGAGCACCTACCCAACAACAGTTACTGTAGAGCCATCAACCCAAAAACAGTCACTAGAGAGCACTCGACACAACAGCAGTCACTATAGAGCACTCTACCCAGCAACAGTCACTATAGAACATCTACCCAACAAAAGTCACTGTGGAGCACTTAATTCAGAAACAGTCACTACAGAGCATATTCTACAGCAGTCACTACAGAGCAACCTACCCAGAAACAGTCACTATAGAGCACCACACCCAACAACAGTCACTATAAAACTCTCTTCCCAGCAACATTCAGGACACAGTGAACTATCCAGAAACCGTCACTATGGAGCATTCTACCCAGCAACAATCACTATAGAGCACTCTACCCAACAAAATTAACTATAGAGCACCCCACCCAGCAGCAGTCACTATATGGCCCTCTACCCAACAACTGTCACTATACAGCAGCCTACCCAACAACAGTCACTACAGAGCAAAATACCCAATAATATTCACTATAGAGCATCCTCCCCAACAATAGTCTATATAAGCACTACAGCCAACAACAATCATTATAGAGCATTCTAAAAAACAACAGTCACTATAAAGCACCTACCCAACAAAAGTCAGTATAGAGCACCTACCAAACAAGTGTCATTGTAGAGCCTTCTATTAAGCAACAGTCATTACAGAGAACACTACTCAGCAATATAAACTATAGAGTACACTCCACAAAAACCGTCAATATAGAGCACTCCCATCAACAACAGTCATTATAGAGCACCCTACACAATAACAGTCACTATAGATCACTTACCCACCAAAAGTCACTATAGAGCAGCCTAGGCAGGAACAGTCACTATAGAGCACCCTACCCAGCAACAGTCACTATAAAGCACTCTACTTAACAACAGTCAGTATAAAGCACTTTACCCAACAACAGTCACTATAGAGCACCCTACTTAACAACAGTCACTATAGAGTACCTACCCAACAACAGTCACTGCAGAGCTCTCTACCCACCAACAGTCAGTATAGAACACACTACGCAAAAGTAGTTATTATGGAGCACTTTACCCAACAACAGTCACTATAGGGCACTCTATGGAACAAAAGTTACTACAGAGCACCTTAATCAACAACAGTAACTATAGAGTACCTACCAAAATACTGTCACTATAGAGCACTTTACTCAGCAATAGTCAGCATAGAGCACTTCTTGCAGCAACAGTCACTATAGAGCACCATTCTAAGCAATAGCCAGTATAGAGCACCATACATAACAACAGACATTATAGATGATCATACAAATAATAGTCACTATAGAACACTTTACCCAACAGAAGTCACCATAGAGCTTTTATCCAACAATAATCATTATAGAGCACTCCATCCAACAACAGTCACTCTGGAGCACCTACCCATAAACAGTCACTATAGAGCCCTCTAACCATCAACAGTCACTATCGAGCACTCTAACCAGCAGCAGTCACTATAGAGCATCCTATCCAACACCAGTCACAATAGAACCTGCTACCCATCAACAGTCACTACAGAGCACCTACCCAACAACAGTAACTATAGTGCACCCTACCCAACAACAGTCATTATTGAGCACTTACCAAACAACAGTCACTAAAGAACACTCTGCCCAAAAACAGTCACTATAAAGCACTCTACACAATAGTCCATAGAGAACACTCCACCAAACAACAGTCACCTATATAGCACTGTAACCAACAACAGTCACTATAGGGAACCCTACACAACACTCACTGTAGAGCACTCTACCAAAAAACAGTCACTGCAGAGCACCTTACAAAGCAACAGTCACAATATAGCACCCCACCCAACCACAGTCACTGTAGTGTACCTACCCAACAACTGTCATGATAGAACATTCTACCCAACATCTGTCAGTGTAGAGCACCCCACCCAACAACAGCCACTTTATAGTAAGTACTCAACAACAGTCAATATAAAGCAATTTACACAGCAACAGTCACTGAAGAGTACTTCACTTAGCAACAGTCACTATAGAGAACCCTACACAGCAACAGTCAGTACAGAGCACCCTACTTAACAGCAGTCACTATAGAGCACCCTATAAATTACAGTCTTTATGAGCACACTACCCAACAACAGTCACTATAAAGCACCCAACTGGTAACAGTCACTATAGAGCACCCTACCCCAAAACAGTAACTAGAGAACATTCCACCCAATGACAGTCACCATAGAGCACCCCATTAGCAACAGTCATTAAAGAGCACTGTACCCAGCCACAGTCAATATAGAGCACCCTACCCAGCAACAGTAACTATAGAACACTCTACCCAAAATCAGTCAACATAGAGCACCCTGCCCAAAAAGTAACTATAGAACACCCAATGCAGCAACAGTCCTTATAGAGCTGTCTACACAACAGTCAGTATAGAGCATTCTACACAACAACAGTCACAGTAGAGCACCCTACACAACAACAGTCATTATTGAGCACTCTACCCAACAAACAGTCTCTATAAAGTATTCTACCCAGTAAGAGTCACTATAGAACACCCCACCCAAAAACACTCAATATAGAGCACTCTATTTTGCAACAGTCACTACACAGCACCTACACAATAACAGTAACTACAGAGCACCCTACTCAGCAACAGTCACAATAAAGCACCTCACACAACATCAGTCACTGTAGAGTACCTACCAAACAACAGTTATGAAAGAGCTCCCTTCACAACATCAGTCAGTATAGAGCACCCAACCCAAAAACAGTAACTCTAGAGTACCTACACAACAACATTCACTATAGGGCACACTATGCAGCAACAGTCACTATAGAGCAGTTCACCCAGAAACTATAGAGCACCCTATTCAGCAACAGTGAGTATAGAGCACCCTACATAACAGCAGCAACTATAGAGCACCCTACAAATAACAATCACTATAAAACACCCTACCCAACAGTAGTCACTATAGATCACCCTACCAATAACAGTCACTATAGAGCACTCTACCCAAAAACAGTCACTAGAGAACACTCCACCCAGAAACAGTCACCATAGAGCATTGTACCCAGCAACAGTCAGCATAGAGCACTCTACCCAACCATAGTCATTATAGAGCACCCTACCCAGCAACAGTCACTATAGAACACCCTAACAAGCAAGAGTCACTATGAAGAACTCCACAAAACCGTAACAATAACGCACCTTACTCAACAATAGTCACTATCTAGAGCACTATATTCAACAACAGTCACTATAGAGCACTCTACCGGACCACAGTCACTATAGAGTACCCTACTGAACAACTGTCACTCTAGAGCACTTTAACGAACAATCACTATAGAGCACACTACCCAACTACATTTATTATAGTGCACCCTACCCAACAGCAGTAACTATTTAGAGCACTATATACAACAGCAGTCACTGTAGAGCACCCCACTCAGCAACAGTAACTATCTATAGCACTTTACCCAACATCAAGCACTATACAGCACCCCACCCAGTAACTGTCAGTATACAGCACCCTATCGAACAACTGTTACTCTAGAGCACTCCACCGAAAAACTACTATAGAGCACACTACCAAACCAGTCACTGTGCTACCAAACCAGTCACAACAGTCACTGTATAGCACCATACCCAACAACAGTCACTATAGAGCCCTTTACCCAACAGCAGTTACTATGGAGCACTCTACCCAATAACTGTCACTATAGAACCCTCTACACAACAATATTTACTATGGGAAACCTTACACAGAAAAAGTGGCTGTGGAGCACACCACCCAACAACAATCACTATAGAGCACCCTAACCACAAACAGTATATAGAACCTACACAGCAACAGTCATGATAGAGCCCTCAACCCAACAATGGCCAGTGCAGAGCATGCTCAACAACAGTCACTATAAAGCACTTTATTCAAGAACAGTCACTAAAGAGAACCTACACAACAAGAGTCACTCTAGAGCCCTTTAATCAAAAACAGTCACTATGGTGCACTCTACACAACAACAGTCACGAAAGACCACACTACACATTAACAGTCACTATAGAGCATCTACCCAAGAAGGGTTACTGTAGAGCCCTTTACCAAGCAACAGTCACTGTAGAGCATTCTACCCAGCAAAAGTCACTATAGAGCACCCCACCAAGCAACAGTCACTATGAAGAACCCAACCTAGCAACAGTCAGCATAGAGCACCCTACCGAACAACAGTCACTATAGAACACCCTACTCAACAACAGTCACTGTAGAGCACCCTACCAACAACAGTCACTATAGAGCACCCTACCCAACAGTCACTATAGTGCACACTACACAACAGTCATTATAAAGAAACCTACCAAACAACCGTTACTATAATTATTACTCTACCCAACAATAGTCACTATAGAGCACCTCACCCAGCAACAGTCAGTATACAGCACCTCACCCAAAAACAGTCACTATAGAGCACACAACACAACAATCACTATAGGGCACACAACTCAAAACCAGTAACTATAGAGCACCCTACCCAACAACAGTCCGCATAGATCACCCCAACAAACAACAGTCACTTTAGAGCCCTCCATCCAAAAGCTGTCACTATGAAGAAGCCTACCCACCAACCGTCAATGTAGAGCATCTACCCAACAACCATCACTATAGAGTACTCTACCCAGCAACAGACACCATGGTGCACTTCACGCAACAATATTCACCATAGAGCATGCTACACAGCAACAGTCACTATAGAGCACCTACTCAACAAAAGTAACTAAAAGCACCCTATGCAATAACATTCACTGTAAAGCACCCTACACAGAAAAAGTCACTATAGAGCACCCTACCCAACAACAGTAACTATAGTGAACCCAGAAACTTTTGTGTAGGTACTCTATAGTAACTGTTCTTCAATAGGGTGCTCTATACTGACTGTTGTTGGGTACAGTGTTTTATAATGACTGTTCGTTGGGAAGGGTGCTCTATAGTGACTGTTGTTGGGTAGGGTGCTCTATAGTGACTGTTGTTGGGTAGGGTGCTCTATACTGACTGTTGCTAGATAGGGTTCTCTATAGTAATTGTTGTTAAATACATGCTCAGTTAACTGTTGATGTGTAGAGTACTCTATAGTGACTGTTGTTTGGTAGCTGCTGTATAGTGACTGTTTTTGTGTAGGGTGCTTTATACTGAGTGTTGTGTAGGTTCTTTATAGTGACTGTTGTTGAGTGAGATGCTGTAAAGTGACTGTTGCTAAGTCGAGTACTCTATACTGACTGTTGTGTAGGTGCTTCATAATGACTGTTGCTGGGTAGTGTGCTCTATACTGATTGTTGTTCAGTAGATGTTCTATAGGGACTGTTATAAGGTAGAGTGCTCTATTGTGTATGATGTTGGGTATAGTGCTCTATAGTGACTTTTGCTTTGTAGGGTTCCCTATAGTGACTGTTGTTGGGTAGGTGCTCTATAGTGACTGTTCCTGTGTAGGGTGCTCTATAGTGACTGTTGTTGGATAGGTGTACTTCACTGACTGCTGTTGAGTGTGGTGCTCTATCATGACTTATGTTCAGTAGAGTGCTCTAAAAGTGACTGATTTTGGGTGGAGTGCTCAATCGTGACTGCTTTGCATAGTGCTCTATAGTGAGTGTTGTTGGTTACAAAGCTCTATACTGACTGTTGCTGTGTAGGGTGCTCTATAGTGACTGTTGTTGGGTAAGGTGCTTTATAGTGTTTGTTGTTGGGTAGTGTGCTCTATAGTGTCTGTTGATAAGGAGGTGTCCTATACAGGATGTTCTCGTGTAAAGTGACCTATAGTAACTGTTGTTGTGTAGAATACTCTATAGTGATTATTATTTGGTAGGGTGCTCTATAGTGTCTATTGTTTGGATGATACTCTATACTGTCGGTTGTTGGGTAGGTACTATATAGTGAATGTTGATTGGTGGAGTGCTTTATAGTGACTGTTGGTGGGTGGAGTTCTCTATAGCAACTGCTCTTGGGTAGGGTACTCTATAGTGACTCTTTTTGGTTAGGTTCTTTGTAGTGAGTGTTATAGCATGGGTGCTCTATAGTGACTGATTTTTAGTAGGTGCTCTATCAGGACTGTCTTTTGTTAGGGTGCTCTGTAGTGACTGTTGTAGGGTGGAGTGCTCTATAGTGTCTGTTACTGCATAGAATGCCTTATAGTTCATGTTGTTGGGAAGGTGCTCCATAGTGACTGTTGTTTGGAGGGGTGCTTTTTAGTGGCTGTTATTGGTAGGGTGCTCTTTAGTGACTTTTTGAGGTGTGTTTACTGTGCTCTGTGTGTTTTTTGGTGAGTGGTGTGCCTGTGTGGGATGCCTGTGTGGGGTGACTGCACTGCAGAATGTGTGTGTGGTGCATTGTGTGTCTGTGTAAAATGTATTTACTGTGTAGTATGTGTGGTCAGTCGTGTGTCTGTATGAGGATTCTTCAATGTGGAGCGTGTGTGTCCTGAGTGGTGTGTGTGTGAAACGTGTGCACTATGGAGTGTGTGGTGACATCTGTGCATCTATGTGAGTTGTGGAGTGTGTGTTTGTTGAGTGGTGTGTGTGTGAAATGTGTGCACTGTGGAGTGTTATGTGTGTAGTAAGTGGTGTGTCTGTGTGAGTTGTGTGCACTCTTTAATGTGTGAGTGGTGCATGTCTGTTTTAGGTGTGTGCAGTCTGTAGTATGTGTGTGGAGTGTGTGCAGTGACTGGTGTGTGTCTTGTGAGGTGTCTGCACTGTAGAATGTGTGTTTGGTGAGTAGTGTGTGCCTGTGTAAGGTGTGTGCACTATGTAGTATCCGTGTAATGAGTGGTGTCTGTGTGAGATATATTAACAGTGGAGTGTGTGTGCAGTGTGTGTGGTAAGTGGTGTGTGTCTTTGCAATGTGTCTGCACATTGTGTTATGTGGTTTGTGTATGAGGCGTGTGCACTCTAGATATTGTGTGCATGGTATGTGCTTTATGTCTGCATAAGGTGTGTGCACAGTAGAGTGTGTGTGTACTGAGTGATATGTGTCTCTTTGAGGTGTGTGCACTGTGGAGTGCATGTGTATGGTGAGTTGTGTGTTTCTGTGTGAGGTGTGTGCATTGTGAAGAGTGTGTGGTGAGTGACTTGTGTCTGTGTGAGGTTTTCACACTGTGCAGTGTATGTGTGTGGTGAGTGGTGTGTGTCAGTGTGAGGTGTGTGCACTGTGCAGTGTGTGTGGTGAATCTTGTGTGTCTGTGTGAGGTGTGTGCACTGTGTAGTCTGTGTGTATGGTGAGTGGTTTGTGTTTGGGTGAGTTGTATGCACAGTGCAGCGTGTGTGTTTCTGTGGTGTGTGGTGTGTGTCTGTGTGCAGTCTGTGCACTGCAGAGTTCATGTGTGTGGTCAAAGGTGTGTGTCTGTGTCAAGTATGCGCACTGTGGAGTGTGTGTTTTTGGTGAGTAGTATGCCTGTGTGAGGTGTCCGCATTGTGAAATGTTTTTATGGTGACTGTTGTGTGACTCTATTGGTTGTGTTCACTGTGTAGTGTGTGTGATCAGTAGTGTTTCAGTATGAGGTGTCTTCACTGTGGAGTGTGTGTATCCTGAATGGCGTGTGTTTGTGTTAGATGTGTTCACTGTGTAGTATGTGTGTGTGGTGAGTGGTGTGTGTCTTTGTGAGGTGTGTGCACTGTGTAGTGTATTTGGTAAGCGGTATGTCTGTGTTTAATGTCTGCACTGTGGATTGTGTTTTTGGTGAGTGGTATGTGTTTGTGTGAGGTGTATACACTGTGTAGTGTGTGTATGATGAGTTGTGTGTGTTTCTGTTAGGTCTGTGCACTGGGCAGTTTGTGTGTGTTTGTGTTGTTAGTGGTTTGTGTCTGTGTGAGGTGTGTGTACTGTGGAGTGTGTATGGTAGCTGGTATGTGTCTTTGTGAGGTATGTTCACTGTGCATTGTGTGTTTGTGGTGCGTGCTGTGCCTGTGTGAGGTGTCTGCACTGCAGAATGTGTGTGTGATGTTGAGTGCCTGTGTGTCTGTTGTTGGGCGAAGTGCTCTATAGTAACTTTTGTGGGGTAGAGTCCTCTATAGTGACTTTTGCTGACTAGAGTGCTCTACAGTAACTGTTTTGTGGCAGGTTCTCTATATGGACTGTTGTTGGGTATGGTGCTCTAAAGTGACTGATGTTGGGTAGGGTCCTCTATAGTTACTGTTGTAGGGTAGGGTGCTCTATACTGACAGTTGTTAAATAGGTGTTTTAGAGAGACTGTAGCTGGGTAGTATGCTTAATAGTTTCTGTTGTGGGTGGGGTGCTCTATAGTGACTGTTGCAGGGTAGAGTGCTCTAGAGTGACTGATGTTGACTACGTGCTCTATAGTCACTGCTGCTGGGTAGGGTGATCTATAGGGGCTGTTTTTGCATAGGTGCTCTATAGTGACTATTTTTGGGTGGGCTCCTGTATAATGACTGTTGTTTGGTACAGTGCTCTATAGTGACTGTTGATGGGTAGAGTGCTGTATAAATGACCATTTTTTTGAAGTGTTTTTTAGAGACTGTTGTTGGGTACGGATCTTTATAGTGACTGTTATTGGGTATGGTGCTCTATAATGACTTTTGCTGGGTTGAGTGCTCTATGCTGACCCTTTTTTGTAGGGTGCTTTATACTGACTGTTGCTGGGTAGGGTGCTGTATGCTGTTGTTGGGTAAGGTTCTCTACAGTGACTCTTGCTGGTTATAGTTTTCTATAGTGACTGTTGCTGATTATGGTCCTCCATAGTGACTAATTTTGGGTAGGAGCTCTATATTGTTTGCTGTTGTGTTGGGTGCTCTATAGTGACTCTGTTTTTGTAGGTGCTATATAGTGACTGCGGTTGGTGGGGTGCTCTAAACTGATGGTTGTTGGGTAGGTGCTCTATAGTGACTGCTGCTGGGTACAGTGCACTATACACTGTTGCTGGGTAGAGTGCTCTAAAGTGACTGTTGCTGCATAGGGTGTTCTTTAGTGACTACTGTTGCATAGGTGCTTTATCGTGACTCTTGTTTCCTGGGGTCCTCTATAGTGACTGTTGAGTGGGTGCTCTACAGTGACTCTTGATGGGCAGATACTCTATAGTGACTGTTGTTGGGTAGGTGATCTATAGTGACTGTTGTTGAGTAGGTGATCTATAGTGACTGTTGCTGGGTAGGGTGATATATAATGACTGTTTTGTGGAGTTCTTTATAATGACTAGTGCTGGTTAGAGTGCTCTATAGTGACTGTTGTTGGGTAGAGTTCTCTAGATAGTGACTGTTGTTGAGTAGGGTGCTGTATAGTGACTATTGGATAGAGTGCTCTATAGTGACTGCTGTTGGGTGGAATGCACAATACTAGCTGTTGTTGGGTAGGGGGCTCTATAGTGACTGTTACTGAGAAGGGTGTTCTATAGAGATTGTTGCTGCATAGGTTGCTCTATATTGATTGTTGTTAGGTGGGGTAATCTATATTGACTGTTGCTGGTCAGAGTTCTCTATTGTGACTGTTGTTTTGTAGGTGCTCTATAGAGACTGTTGGGTATGATGCACATAGTGACTGTTGTTGGATGCGGTACACTATAGTAACTATTTTTGGGTAGAGTGCTCTATAGTGACTTTTGTGTAGGTGCTCCATAATGACTGTTATTGAGTAGATGCTCTATAGTGACTGTTGTTGGAAAGGTGCTCTATAGTGACTTGTTAGATATGAGCTCCATAGTGACTATAGTTAGGTAGGGTGCTCTATATTTACTGCTGTTTGTAGAGAGCTTTATAGCGTCTGTTGTTAAGTAGGGTAAACTATAGTGACCATTGCTGTGTTGGGTGCTCTGTAGTGACTGTTGCTGTGTGGCCTGCTCAATACTGACTCTTGCTGGGTGGGATTATTTATAGTGACTGTTGTGTATAGTGCTCTACAGTGGCTCTTGTTTGGTGGAGTAATCTATAGTGACTGCTGTTGTGTAGAGTGCTCTATAGTGACTGTTGTTGACAAGAATGCTCTACATCAAATGTTGTGGGTTAGAGGGCTCTATAGTGACTGTTGTGGAGTAGGTACTCTATTGTGACTGTTGTTGAGTAGGGTGCTCTATAGTAACTGTTGTTGGTTAAGGTGATTTATAGTGACTTTTGCTGGGTAGGGTGCTCTATAGGTGACTCTTTTGGGTGGAGTGTTTCACACTGACTATTATGCAGAGTGCTCTATAGTGACTGTTGTTGGTTATAGTGCTCTATAGTTACTGTTGTTGGGTAGCTTCTTTAAAGTGACTGTTTTTAGGTAGGGTGTGCCATAGTGATTAATCTTGAGCAAGTGCTCTATAGTGACTGTTATTGGGTAGCATTCTTTATACTGAATGTTAATTGTTAAGTGCTTTATAGTGACTGTTGCTGGATAGAGTGGTCTGTAGTGACTGCTTTTGTTTAGAGAGCTCTATAGTTTCTGTTGTGTAGGTGCTCTATAGTGTCTTTTGTTGGAGAGGTGAACTATAATGACCATGGCTGGATAGTGTGCTCTATAGTGACTGTTGTTGGATGAGGTGCTCTATACTGACTGTTGCTGGGTGGAGTGATTTTAGTGACTAGTTTCTTAAGTACTCTATATTGTTTGTTGTTAGTTGGGATGCTTTATAGTGACTGATGTTGGGTAGGGTGCTCTATACTGACAGTTGTTGGGTAGATGCTCTATAGTGACTGTTGTTGGATATCGTGCTCTATAGTGACTGTTGTTTGTTAGAGTGCTCTACAGTAAATGTTGTTGTGTAGGTGCTCTACAGTGAATGTTGTTGGATAGGTGCTCAATATTGACTGTTTCGTAGTTTCTCTACAGTGACAGTTGATGGGTAGGTGCTCTATAGTGACTGTTGTTGGGTAGTCTGCTCTACAGTGACTGCTTTTGTGTAGGCTCTTCTATAGAGACTGTTGTTAGGATGCTCTACAGTGACTGTTGCTTGGAATGGTGCTCTACAATGACTGTTGCTTGGTAGGGTGCTTTATAGTGACTGTTGCTGGTAGAGTGTTCAATAGTGACTATAACTGTGTAGAGTGCTCTATAGTGACTATATTTGAATGGGGTGCTCTCTAGTGACTGTTGCAGCATAGAGTACTCTATAGTGACTATTGTTGGGTAGGTGCTCTATAGTTGCTGTTGCTGGGTAGGATGCTATATACTGACTGTTTTTGGGTAGGTGCTCTTTAGTCACTGTTGTGGGATAGAATGCTGTATAGGTAATTGTTATTGAATGGAGTTCTCAATAGTGACACATGTTGTGTAGAATGCTCCATAGTGAGAGTTGTTGTGTATGGTGCTCTATAGTGACTGTTTTTGGGTAGGTGCTTTATAGTGACTGCTTTTGGGTAGAGTGCTCATAGTGACTGTTGTTAAGTATGGTACTCTATACAGGCTGTTATTGGGTGGGGTGCTTTCTAATGACTGTTGAGAAGGTGCTCTAGAGGGATATTTTTTAAGTAGGATGCTCTATAGTGACTGTTGCTGGATAATGTTATCTATACTGACTGTTGCAGCGAAGGGTGCTCTATAGTGAAAGTTGTTGATTAGGTGCTCTATAGTGACTGGTGTGGGGTGGGGTGCTCTATAGTGACAGCTTTTGTGTAGTTGCTCTATAATGACTGTTGTTGTTTAGGAAGCTCTATAGTGTCTGTTTTTTTGTAGGTGCTCTACATACAGTGACTGTTCTTGAGTGAAGTGCTCTAAACTTACTATTGTTTCTTAGAATGATCTATAGGGCTTGTTGAGTATGGTGCTCTATACTGTCTGTTGTTGGGGAGGTGCTGTATACGGTCTGTTGTAGGAAAAGTGCTATATATTGACTGATTTTGGGTGGAGTGCTTTATAGTGAACGTTGTTGGGGAGAGTGCTCTTAAGTGACCATTGTTGAGTAGGGTGTCATATATTGACTGTTGCTGGGTAGGAAGTTCTATAGTGACTGTTGTTGGGTGGGGTGCTTTAGAGTGACTGTTTTTAGGTAGGGTTCTTTATTGTGACTCTTGTTGGGTAGGGTGCTGTATGAAGACATTTGCTTGGAAGGGTGCTCTATACTGACTGTTGTTGGGTAGGTGTTCTATACTTACTGTTGTTGAGTGTGGTGCACTATACTGACTGTTGTTGGGTAGAGTGCTCCATAGGTGTTTGGTGTTGGGTGGAGTGCTCTATAGTGACTGCTGTTGTCTAGAGTGCTCTATAGTGACTGTTGTTGGGTAGAGTGCTCCATAGTGACTGTTATTGGGTAGAATGTTCTATACTGACTGTTGTGGGGTAGGCTGCTCTATAGTGACTGTAGTTTTGCAGCATGCTCTCTATTGTGTGTTGTTTGGTAGGGTGTTCTATAGTGTCTGTTTTAGGGCAAGTGCTCTATAGTGACTGCAGTAGGGTGGAGTGCCTTATAGTCACTGTTGTTGCATTGGGTACTATATAGTGACTGTTGTTTTTTAGGGTGCTCTATAGTGTCTGTTGTTGGGTAGGTGCTTTATATAATCTGTTGTTGGGTAGGTTCTCTATAGAGACTGTTGTTGAGTGGAATGCTCTATAGTGACTGTTGTTGGGTTGGGTGCTCTATAGTGACTGTTTTGTGTAGGGGCTCTATAGTGACTGTGGCTGCATAGGGTGCTCTATAGTGACTGTTGATGGGTAGAGTGCTCTACAGTTACTGTTATTAGGTAGGGTGCTTTATTGTGAATGTTGTTGTGTGTGGTGCTCCATACTGTCTGTTGCAGAGTGGATTGCTCTTTAGTGACTGTTGTTGGGTAGGTGTTCTATACTGACTGTTTTAACTGGGCTGTTATATAGTGATGGTTTATGGGTGAAGTGCTCTATAGTGACTGTTTCTAAGTAGAGTGCTTTATAGTGATTTTGCTGGGTAGGTACTCTATACTGACTCTTGTTGGGCAGGGTGCTCCATTGTGCCAGTTGTTAGGTAGGTGCTCTAAAGTTACTGTTGTTGGTCGGCATGCTCTACAGTGACAGTTGTTGGGTAGAGTGCTCTGTATGTGACTGTTGTTGGGTAGGAAGCACTATAGTGACTGTTGTTGGGTTGGTGCTCTATAGTGTCAGTTTTTGGGTAGAGTTCTTTATAGTGATAGTTGCTGGGTATGGTGTTCTATAGTGACTGTTGTTGTGTAGAGTGCACTATAGTGAATGTTTTTGGGTAAGTGGTTTATAGTGACTGTTGTTGGGTAGAGTGATCTATAGTGGCTGTTTTGATGAAGAGTGCTCTAAAGTGACTGTTTTTGGGTAGAATGCTCTATAGTGACTGATGTTTGGGAGATCACTGTATAGTGACTATTGTTGGGTAGATGGATTTATAGTTACTGTTGATGGGTAGGTGCTCTATACTGACAATTTTGTAAGTGCTTCATATTGACTGTTGGGTAGAGTGCTATATATTCACTCTTTTAAAATAGCATGCTCTATAGTTAATGTTTCTGGTATGGTGCTTCATAGTGACTGGTTTTGGGCAGCATGGTCTGTAGTGACTCTTGTTTGCTATGATGCTCTATAGTGACTATTGTTGGATAGGTGCGCTACAGTGACTGTTGTTGGGTACGGTGCTCTATGGTGACTTTTGTTGGGTAGAGTGCTCTAGATAGTGTCGGCTGTTGGGTAAAGTGCTCTATACTGACTGTTGTTTGGACAAGGGCTTATAGGGACAGTTGTTTTATACAGTGCTCTATAGTGACTGTTGTTATGTTTAGGGCTCTATAGTGTCTGTTGTTGGGTAGGTGCCCTATAGTGACTGATGCTAGGTAGGGTGCTCTATAGTGATGGTTGTTTTATGGGCTACTTTATAATGACTGTTGAATAGAGTGCTCTGTAGGTGACTGTTGTTGGGTGGAGTGTTGTATGGTGACTGTTGTTTTGTAGAGTTGTCTATAGTGACTGTTGTTGGGTAGAGTGCTCTATAATGACTGTTGCTGAGTAGGGTGCTCCATACTGACTGTTCCTCTGCTGGGTGCTCTATATATTCTGTTATTGGGTAAGGTGCTTTATAGTGATTGTTGTTAGGTGTTGTGTTCTATACTGACTGTTGTTGTGGAGAGTGCTCTGTAGTGACTGTTATTTGGCTATTGTTGTGTAGAGTGCAATATAAATGACGAATGTTGAGTTTAGTGTTCTATAGTGACTGTTGTGTATAGTGCTTTACAGTGAACGATGGTTGGTAGAGTGCTCTATAGTAACAGTTGTTCTGTAGGTGTTCTATAGTGACTGTTGCTGAATAAGGTGCTCAATAGTGACTGTTGTTGGTAGAATGCCCTATAGTGAATTTTTTTGGGTAGGGTGCTCTATATTCAGTGTTTTTGTGTTTTGTTTTTTATATTGTCTTTTCTGGCATAGGATGTTCTATAGTGACTGTTGTTGGTTAAAGAGCTCTATTCTGACTGTTTTGTAGAGTATTTTATAGTGACCCTTGCTGCATAGGATGTTTTATAGTGACTGTTGTTGAGTAGAGTGCTCTATGGTGACTGTTGATTGGTAGGTGCTCTATATTGATTGTTGTTGTGTAGGGTGCTCTATTCTCAGTGTTGTTGTGTAGAGTACATTATAGTGACTCTTGCTGCATATGGTGTTCTACAGTGACTGTAGTTGGGTAGAGTGCTCTATAGTGACTGTTGTTGGATAGGAGTTCTATAGTGATTGCTGTTTGTTTGGTGCTGTATAGTGACTGTTGTTGGGTAGGTTGCTCTATAGTGACTGTTGTTTGGTATGGTGCTCTATGGTGACTGTTGTTAGGTAGAGATCTCTATATGGACTTTTGTTGCTCAGGTGCTCTATAGTGACTGTTGGTGGGTTGTGTGCTCTATAATGACTGTTGTTGGTACCGTGCTCTATACTGACTGTTGTTGGGTAGGGAGCAGTATACTGACTGTTGTTGGGTAGAGTGCTCTATGGTGACTATTGTTGGGTAGGGTTCTCTATATTGACTGTTGTTAAAGGGAGTGCTCTATTGTGACTGTTTATGGGTAGGCAATTTATATTAACAGTTGTTAAATAGTGTGCTCTATAGTGACTGTTGATGGGTATGGTGTTCTCTACTGATTGCTTTTTGGTGGAGTGCTCTATGGTGACTGATGTCGGGTAGGTGCTCTATAGTGATTGTTGTTGAGTAGGTGCTCAATAGTTACTGTTGTTGGTTAGATTGCTCTATAGTGACTATTTTTGGGTATGGTGCACTATAGTGACTGTGGTTGGGTAGAGTTTTCTTTTGTGACTTTTGTTGGGTAGGTGCTTTATAGTGACTGTTGGTGGGTTGGTGCTCTATAGTGACTGTTGTTAGGTATGGTGCTGTATAGTGACTGTTGTTAAATATGGTGCTCTATTGTGACTATTGTGTAGTTGCTTTTTGTTACTGTTTGTTTGTATGTGCTCCATAGTGATTGCTGTTGGGTAGGTTCTCTATAGTGAGTTTTTCTCAGTAGATTGCTGTATAGTGACTGCTGCTGTGTAGTGTTCTCCATAGTGACTCTTCCTGTGTAGGGTGCACTGTAGTGACTGTTGTTGTGTAGGTGGTCAACTGTGCGTTATGTTGGGTGAGGTGCTCTACAGTGGCTGTTGCTTGTTCAGATGCTCTATAGTGACATGTTCTTAGGTGCAGCACTCTATACTGACTGTTGCTGGGTAGACTGCTCTGTAGTGACTGTTGTTGTGTAGGGTGCTCTATAGTGACTGTTCTTGGGTAAAGTGCTGTATAGTGACTATTGTTTGGTAGGGGCTCTATACTTACTGTGGTTGGGTAGGTGCTCTATAGTTACAATTGTGTAGGTGTTTTATAGTGACTGTTTTTGAGTACAGTGCTCTATAGTCACTTTTGCAAAGTAGCATGCTCTATACTTTGTGTTTCTGGGTAGGGTGCTAAATAGTAAATTTTCTTGGGTAGAGTGTTCTGTACTGACTGTTGTTGGGTAGGTTGCTCTATGGTGTCTCTTGTTGGGTAGTGTGCACTAGATAGTGACTGTGGTTGGGTAGTGTTCCCAAAAGTAACTGTTTTTGGGTAGAGTGCTCTATACTGCGTGTTGTCGGGCCAAGGGCTATATATTGACAGCTGTTAGGTACAGTACTCCATAGTGACTCTTGTTGGGTGCAGTGCTCAGTACTCATTGTTGCTGGGTATTCTGCTCTATAATGACGCTTCTGGGTAGAGTGCTCTAGATAGTGACTGTTGTTAGGTAAGTGCTCTATAGTGATTGTGTTTTTTTCGTAGTGTGCTCTATAGCGAATGTTGTTGAGTAGGTGCTCCATAAGGACTGCTGTGGTGTGGGGTTCTCTATAAAGACTGCTTTTGGGTAGAGTGCTTTATAAGTGACTGTTATTGAGTTGAGTGTACTATTGTGACTATATTGCAGAGTGCTATATAATGACTCTTGTTCGGTGTAGAGCTCTTTAGTGAATGTTGTTAGGTAGGGTGCTCTATAGTGACTGTTGTTAAATAGAGGACTCTAGACACTAAATTTTATTATGTAGGGGCTCTACAGTGACTCTTGTTCGGTAGAATGCTCTATAGTGACTGTTTTGGGGTAGGGTGCTCTATACTGACCTTTGTTGGGTGGAGTGCTCCATAGTTACTGTTATTGGGTAGGGTGCTTTATAGTGACTACTGTTGGGAAGAGTGCTCTATAATGACTGTTACTGGGTAGAGGGCTCTAAAGTGACTGTTCTTGGGTAGGTAATCTATATTAACTGTTGTTGGGTCAGTGCTCTATAGTGAATGCTGTTGGGTGGAATGCTGTATAGTGACTTTGGCTGGGTAGGGTGCTCTTTACTGACTGTTGCTGGGTGAGGTGTTCTACAGTGAATTTTGTTGAGTAGAGTTCTCTATAGTTACAGTTGCTGCATAGGGTGCTCTATACTGACTGTTTCTGGTTAACATGCTCCATAGTGACTGCTGTTTGGTAGGTTGCTCTATAGTGACTATTGTTGGATAAGGTGCTCTATAGTGACTACTAGTGTTGAATATGTGCTCTTTAGTGACTGCTGCTGAATAGAATGCTCTACAGTGAATGATGTTGGGTGGGGTGCTCTTTAGTGACTGTTCCTGGTTACAGGGCTTTATATTGACTGTAGTTGAATAGAGGTATCCACAGTGACTGTTGATCAAGAGGTGCCCTATAGTGACTGTTGTTAAATAGTGGGCTCCATAGTGACTGTTGTAGGGTACATTGTTCTATCATGATTGCTGTTGGGTAAAGTGCTCTATATTGACTGTTGCTGGGTAGGTGTTCTAAAGTGATTCTTTTTGAAAAGGTGCTCTATACTGACTGTTGTTGGGTAGGTTGCTCTATAGTGACTGTTGTTGGGTACAGTGCTCTATAGTGTCTGTTGTTGGGTCAAGTTCTCTATAGTGACTGTTGTTGGGTAGGTGCTCTATAGTGACTGTTGTTAGGTAGTTTCTCTATAAAAACTGTTGCTGGGTAGGGTTCTATATACTGACATTTGTTGGTGCTCTATAGTGACTGTTGTTTTGTAGGTGCTCTATAGTGACTGTTGTTGAGTAGGGTGCTGTATAGTGACTATTGTATTGTGCAGTCCTCTATATTTACTGTTGTTTTGTACAGTGCTCTATAGTGACTGCTGTTGGGTAGTTGCTCTATAGTGATTGTTTTTGAAAAGGTGATCTATGCTGACTGTTTTTGGGTAGGTTGTTCTATAGTGACTGTTGTTGGGTACGGTGCTCTATAGTGAGTGTGGTTGGGTAAAGTTTTCTATAGTGACTGTTGCTGTTGAGTAGGTGTTATGTACTAACTGTTAGTGGGTAGGTTCTCTAAAGTAACTGTTTTTGGGTAGGTACTCTATATTGTCTGTTGTTGGGTAGGTGCTCTATAGTGACTGTTGTTAGGTAGGCTGCTCTATACTGACTGTTGTTCATTAGCTGCTCTATATGGACTGTGTTTGGATACGGTGCTTTGTACTGACTTTTGTTGGGTAGAAGCTCTATAGTGACTCTTGTGTAGGTCCTGCATAGTGACTCTTTTTGCATAGGGTGCTCTATAGTGACTGTCGTTTCATGGGGTGCTCTATAGTGATTGTTGTTTTGTAGATTGCTCTATAGTGACTTCCTGGGTAGGGTGTTGTATAATGACTGTTGTTGTGTAGAGTGCTCTATAGTGACTGTTGTAGGGTAGAGTGCTCTATAGTGACTGTGGATGATTAGAAAGCTCTAAAGTGATCATTGTTGAATAGGTAATTTATAGTGACTGTAGTTGGGTCAGTGTTCTCTAGTGACCATTGTTGAGTGGAATGTGGTACAGTGACTTTTGCTTGGTAGGGTACTCTATAGTGACTGTTGTTGGGTAGAGGGCTCTACAATGACTGTTGTTGGGTAGGCACTCTGCAGTGACTGTTGCTAAGTAGGGTTTTATTAAGTACCTACCAAAAAACAGACACTATAAAGCACCCTACATAACAACAGTCACTTTAAAGCACCTATTCAACAACAGTCAGTATAGAGCATCCTATCCAGCAACTGTCACTGTAGAGCACCCTACCTAGCAACAGTCACTATACAGCACCCTACCCAACAACAGTCACTACAAAGCACTCCACAAAACAAAAGTCAGTATAGAGCATTTCACACAACAACAGTTTCTATAGAGCACCCTACCAAAAGAGAGTCACTATAGAGCAACCTACCTAACAACAGGCACTATAGAGCACCTACACAACTATAGTCTCTATCAACACCATAACCAGCAAAAGTCACTATAGAACACCTTATCCAAAAACAGTCACTGTAGAGCATGCTACACAGCAAGAGTTATTATAGAGTACCCTACCCAGAAATAGTCACTATACAGCACCCTACCCAACAATGGTAACTACAGAGCACTCCACCCTAAAACAGTCAATATAGAGCACTCCACCAAACAACAGTTCCTATAGAGCACCCTATCCAACAAGAGTCACTACAAAGCACTTGACCCAATGACAGGCACTATAGAGCACCTACCCAACAACAGTCACTATGGAGCACTTTATTCAACATGGGTCACCATAGAGTACTTACCCAAAAACTTTCACTATAGAGAACTCTACACAGCATGTATCACTATAGAGCACTCCATCCAATAACAGTCTCTGTAAAGCACCCAACCCAGAAACAGTCACTATATAGCACCATACACAACAGCAGTCACAATAGAGCACCCTACCAACAACAGTCACTATAGAGCACCATAATTAACAAAGTCACTATAGAGAATCTACCAAAAAACAGTTACTATAGAGTTCTCTACCAAAAACAATCACTATAGAACACCGTACCAAACAACAGTTACTCTGGAGCACACTATTTAACATAGTCACAGTACTGCACCTAACCAACAACAGTCACCATAGAGTTCTCTACCAACAACAATTACTATAGAACACCGTACCCAAAAACTGTTACTATAGAGTACACTATTTACCAAAGTCACTATAGAGCAACTACCAAACAGCAGTCACTATAGAGCCCTCTACCCAAAAAGAGAAACTATAGAGCACTCTACCTTGCAACAGTCAACATAGAGCACCCCACACAGATTAGTCAGTATAGAGTACTCTAACCAACAACAGTCACTATAGAGCATCCTACCAAACAATAGTCACTTTAGAGCACCTCCCCAACAACAGTCATTATACAGTACCTACCCAACAACAGCCAGTATAGGACACTTACACAACAACAGTCACTATACCGCATGCTACTCAACAACAGTCACTATAAATTACCTACCAACAATAGTCAGTATAGAGCAACATACCCAACAACAGTCACTGTAGAGCCCTCTACCCCAAAAAAGTTATCCTAGAGCACTGTACACAACAACAGTCACTATAGAGCACTCCACCCAACAACAGCCACTTATAGAGAACTGTACCCAACAACACAAAATACAGAGAACCACACACAACCACAGTGACTAAAGAGCACACTACAAAGCAACCATCACTACAGAGCACCTACCCAACACTAGTCACTATATAGCACTGTACAAAACAACAGTCACAATATAGCACCCTAAACAACAACAGTCATGATTGAGAATGGAACCCAGCAATAGTCACGATAGAGCACTGTAACCAGCAACAGTCACCATAAAGCACTTCATCCAAAAACATTCAGTCTAGAGCACCCTACCAAGCAACAGCCACTATAAAGCACTCTACCCAACAACAGTCACTATAGAGCACTCCTCACAACAATCATTATAGAGCACCTTTCCAACAACAGTCACTATAGAGCTCATACCCAACAATAGTCAATATAGAGCCCTTTACACAACAACATTCACTATAGAGTACTCTACCCAACTACAGTCACAATAGAGCACTGTATTCAACAACAGTCACTATTGAACACCCTTCCCAACAACAGTTATTAGAGAGTACCTACCAAAAACCAGTCAGTATAGAGCACTCTACACAGCAAGAGCCACCACAGAGAACTCCACCCAACAATAGTCACATAGAGCATTCTACCCAAAAACACCCACTATAGAGCACCCTAAAAATATCCGTTTCTATAGAGCACTGTACCGATAACAGTCACTATAGAGCACCATACCCAACCACAGTAACTATAGAGCACCTACACAACAACCGTCATTATAGAGCACTTACCCAACAACAGTCACAATAGAACACCTAAGTAATAATCACTATAATGCACCTACCCAATAACAGTCACAATAGAACACCTACCCAAAACAGTCATTATAGAACACTGTATCCAACATCAGTCATTATAGAGCACCCTATTCAACAAGTCACTATAGAGCACCTACCCAACAATAGTCAGTATAGATTATTGTACCCACCAACAGTTCCTATAGAGCATCCTATGAAAAAAGAGTCAGAATAGAATACTGTACCCAACAAGAGTCACTATATAGCACCCTTTCCAACAGAAGTCACTCTAGAGCATTTACTTAACCACAGTCACTGTAGAACCCTCAACTCAACAACAATCATTATAGTACACTCTACCCAACAATAGTCACTATAGAGCACCCTACCCAAAACAGACAGTATAGAGCACTTTACCCAACAACAGTCATTATAGAGCACCCTACTTAAGAACAGTCACTATAGAGCACCCTATCCTACAACAATCACTATGTAGAGTACTCTACCCAACAACAGTCACTATAGAGCAGTTTACTAATAAACACTCACTATAGAGCACCCTACCCAACAACAGTCACCATAGAGCACCTACCCAAAAACGGTTACTATCGAACAGTATACCCAACAATAGTCACTATAGAGCACTGTACGCAACAACAGTCACTTTTGAGTACCATACACAACAGTCACTATAGAGAACCTACACAAAAATGTCACTATAGAGCACCCTACCCGACAACTGTCTCTATAAAGCACTCTATCCAACAGCAGTCGCTATAGAGCCCTCTACACAACAGCCACTATGGTGCACTACGCCCAACAACATTCATCTATGGGGCATTCTAGCCAACAACAGTCATTATAAATACCTTACCCAACAACAGTCCCTATAGAGCACTTACACCAAAACTGTCAGTATAGAGCCCCCTACCCTGCAACAGTCACTATAGAGCACCTACCAAGCAACAGTCACTATAGAGAATGGTACCCAGAAACAGTCACTATATAGCACTCTACCCAGAAAAAGGTCACTCTAGAGCACTCTACACAACAACAGTCAATATAGAGCAACCTAATCAACAACAGTTTCTACTAAGCCTGCTATGCCAGAACAGTCACTATGAAGCACCCTACCCAACAATAATCAATATAGAGCACTCCAGGAAACAACAGTAATTATAAAGCACCCTACCCAAAAAATCATTATAGAGCACGTACTTAACAACAGTTACTATAGAGCATTCTACACAGCAACAGCCACTATTAAGCACCTTACACAGCAAAAGCCAACATAGAGCACTGTACCCAACAACAGTCACTAAATCGCATTCTAACAAACAAAAGTCAGTATATAGCACTCTTCTCAAAAACAGTCACTATAAAACACTCTGTTCAACTACAGTCACTATAGAGCCCTCTATCTAACAACAGTCACTATAGAGCATCCTACCCAAAAACAGTCTCTTGAGGGGACCCTACCCAACAAGAATCACTGTAGAGAACCTACCCAAAAACAGTCACTATAGAGCCCTCTACCCAACAACTTTTACTATAAAGCACTCTACCCAACAGTCACTGTAGAACCCCTACCCAAAACAGTGAGTATATATCATTTTACCTTTTAACAGTCACTATAGAGCACTTTACTTAGTAACAGTCACTATGGAGTACCCTACCCAACAACACTCACTATGGAGCACTCTACCAACCAACAGTTACTATAGAGAACTTACCCAAGAAAAGTCAGTATAGAGAACCCCATGCAACCAAAGTCACTATAGAGTACCTACCCAGCAACAGTCACTATAGAGCACTCTGGCCAGCAACAGTCAGTATAGAGCACTTCATTTAGCCACAGTAACTATTGAGCACCCTACCCAACAACCGTCACTATAGAGCACTCCAGCCAACAACAGGCAGTATAGAGCACTTCACCCAACAACAGTCACTATAGAACAAAACCCAAACACAGACAGTATAAAGCACACTATTCAATGACACTCATTATAGACCACCAACCCAACAACAGTCACAATAGATCACCCCACCCAACAACAGTCTCTATAGAGTACTCCACTCAGCAAGAGTCAGTATAGAGCACTTCACTTAGCAACAATCACTATAGATTACCCTACCCAACAACTGTCTGTATAAAGCACCCTGCTTAACAACAGTCACTATAAAGCACCCTATGAAAAGCAGTCACTATAGAGCACTCTACCCAACAACAGTCACTATAGAGCCCTTTACCAAACAACCATCATTATACAGCACCTACCCAACAGTCAATTTAGTGCCCTTTATTCAGCAACAGTCACTATAGAGCACCTACCCAATAACAGTCACTAAATATTATTCTACCCAAAAACAGTCACTATGGAGCTCTTTACCCAACAACAGTCACTATAGAGCACCTACCCAACAACAGTCACTTTAGAGCCCATTATCCAAAAATGTCACTATATAGCACCCTACTTAACACCAGTAACTAAAGCGCATTCTACACAACATCACTCAGTATAGAGTGCCTACCCAATATCAGTCAGTATAGAGCAACCCACATAACAGCAGTCACTTTAGTGTACCTTCTCAACAACAGTCACTATAGGGCACTTCACCCTACAACAGTCACTATAGAGCACTTCACCATGCAACAGTCACTATAGAGCACCCTACCCAGAAACAGTCAGTATAAAGCACCCTACTTAACAGCAGTCACTATAGAGCACACTACCAATGACAGTAACTATAGAGAACCTTCCCCAACAACAGTCACTTAAGAACACTCCACACAGCAACAGTCACCATGGAGAACCCTACCCAGCAACAGTCACTATAGAACACTCTATGAAACCACAGTCACTATAGAGAACCCTACCCAGCAACAGTCACTTTAGAGCACCCAACTTAACAACAGTCAGTATTTAGAGTACTGTACTCAACAATAATAACTATAGATCACCTCACCCAGCAACAGAAACTATCTAGAGCACTCTACTCAACAACCAGCACTATAAAGCACCCCACCCAGCAAGACACTGTATAAAGCACCTCACCCAACAACAGTAAGTATAGAGCACACTACCCAATAACAATCACTATAGAGCCCTCTACACAACAACAGTCACTGTGGAGCTTTCTACCCAACAACAGTCACTATAGAGCACACAATCCAACATAGGTCATTATAAAGCAACTATGCAGCATCAGTCACTATACAGCACTCTAACCAACAACAGTCACTATAGAGCACCCTACACAACAACAGTCGCTATCTGGCACCTACACAACAACTGTCAATATAGAGCACTCTACCCAACAACAGTTACTATAGAGCACCATACCCAGCAACGGCCACTATAGAGCATCTTACCCAAAAACTGTCACTATAGAGAACCTAACCAACAACAGTTACTATAGAGCACCATACCCAACAACAGTCACTATAGAGCATTCTACCCAATAACAGTCACTATAGAGCACCCTACAGAACAACAGTCACTATAGAGCTAATACCCAGCAACAGTAACTATAGATTGCATACCCAAAAACAGTCACTGTATAGCATTTACCTAGCAACAGTCACTATGGAGACCTCTACCCAACAACACTCACTATGGAGGACTCCTTCCAGCAACATTCACTATAAAGCACCCCACCCAACATCTGTCACGACAGAGTACACTACCCAGCAAGTCACTATACATCATTTACTTAAAAATAGTCACTATAGGGCACCCTACCCAAAAACAGTTAACAGAGAGCACCTACCCAACAACAGTAACTATAGAACACTCTATCTAACCAAGGTAGCTATAGAGCACTCTACACAATAGTCACTATAGAATACTCCACTCAACAACATTCACTATCTAGACCACTCCACCCAAACACAGTCACTATTAAACATGTACTGAAAAACTCTCACTATAGAAACTTTACTCACCCACAGTCACTTTGGAGCCCTCTTGCTAACAACAGTTACTATAGAGCACGTACACAACAAGAGTCACTATAAAACACCCCACATTAAAACAGTCACTGTAGAGCTTCTACCCAAAAACTGTCACTGTAGAGCACCCTACCCAGCAACAGTCACTCTAGAGCACTCTACCCAACAACAAACACTATAGATCACTTTACCCAAAAAGAATAACTTTAGAGCACTTACGTAAAAACAGTAACTTTAGAGTCACTTATCCAACAACAGTCACTATTGATCACCTTCCCAATAACAGTCACTAAAGAGCACCCTACCCAGCAACAGTCACTTTAGAGCACACTATCCAATAACAGTCACAATAGAGCTCTTTACCCAACAACCATCACTATACAGCACCTATCCTAAAACAGTCACTTTAGAGCCCTTTATCCAATAACACTTACAATAGAGCACCCTCCCAGACAACAGTCCCTATGAAACACCCCACCCCAAAACAGTCAGTATATAGCTCTCTACCCAGCAACAATCACAATATAGCACTCTACCAAACAACAGTCACTATAGAGCATTCAATTTAACAATGGTCAGTATAAAGCACCCTACCCAACAACAGCCATTATAGAGCACCATACATAGTAACAGTCACTATAGAGTACCCTACTTAACAACAGTCACTAAAAAGCACTCTGCACAACAACAGTCACTATAGAGCACCCTACCCAGCAATAGTCATTATATAGAACCCAAACAAACAACAGTCACTATAGGGCACTCCACACAACAAAATTCACTATAGAGCACCCTACCCAACAACAGTCACTATAGAGAACTCTACCCTAAAACAGTCACTATAGAACACTCTACCCAAGAATAGTTAGTATAGAGCACTCTACCCAACAACAGCCACTATGGAGAACATCACCCCACAACAGTCACCTACAGGGCACTCTAACCATCAACAGTCATTATAGAGCATCCCCAAAAACAACAGTCACTATAGACATCCTATCCAAAAACTGTCACTATATAGCCCAATACTGAGCAATTGTAACTTTTGAGCTATTTACCTAACAACAGTCCCTGTAGAGCACCCTACACAAGAGTCACTATAGACAACTCACCCAACAACAGTCACTATAGAGCATTCTACACAACAACAGTCATTACAGAGAACTCCACCCCAAAATAGAAACTTATAGATTCCTCTATGCAACAGCAGTCACTGTACAGCACCCTACCTAGCAAGAGTCACTATAGAACAGTGTACCCAACAATGGTCAGTATATACCATTCTACACAAAAACGTTCACAATAGAGCATGCTTCCTAACAACAGTCAGTATGGAGCACCCTAATCAACAACAGTCACTATAAAGCACTCTACCCAACAACAGTCTTTATAAAGCACCTTACTTAACAACAGTCACTATAGAGCAGTTACCCAATATCAGTCACTAAAGAGAACCATACCAAACAGCAGTCACTATTGACTCTTTACCCAACAACAGTCACTATAGAGTTTCTACCCAACAACAATCACTTTAAATCCCTTTACTCAACAACAGTCTCTATAGAGCACCCTACACAGCAACAGTCACTAAAAGGCACACTACCCAACAACAGTCACTATAAAGTACTCTACACAACAACAGTCATTATAGAGAACTCCACTCAACAACAGAAACATATAGAGCACTCTACACTACAACAGTCACTATAAAGCACCCTACCCAGCAACAGTCACTATAGAGCACTGTACTCAGCAAGAGTCAGTGTAGAGCATTTTACACACCAACAATCACTATAGAGCACCGTACCCAGCAAAAGTCAGTATAGGGCATTCTGCTTAACAACTGTCACTATATAGCACTCTATCAACAATAGTCACTATAGAGTACCTACCCAACACCAGTCACTATAGAGCACCTACATAACTGTCACATAGAGCACCCAAACAACAGTCAATGTACAGCACCCCACCCAACAAGTCACTATAGAGCACCTGCCCCAACAACAGTCATTATAGAGCACTCCACTCAACAACAGTCACCATAGAGCACCCTTCCCAGCAACAGCTTGTTTAGAGCACCATACCCAACAAAAGTCACTATAAAGCACTCTACCCAACAAGAGTATAAAGCATTCTTTATACTGTATAAAGTAAGTGATTCTACGAGCATCACTTACTGTAGAGCACCTACCCAATAACAGTCACTATAGAGCACCCCACCCAACAACAGCCACTATAGAGTACCTACACAACCACAGTCAATAAAAGTAGTCTACTCAGCAAGGGTCACTATAGAGCACTTCACCCAGCAACAATCAGTATAGAGCACCCTACCCAGCAGCAGTTTGTATAGAGCACCCTGATTAACAAGAGTCACTATAGAGCACTCTACCAACAACAGTCAATATAGATTACCTACCCATCAACAGTCACTAAAAAGCACCTGCTCAACATCAGTCACTATGAAGCACCCAACCAAACAACAGTCACTATTGTGCACCCTAACAATTACAGTCACTACAGAGTACTTCACTCAGCAGCTGCCTCTATAAAGTAGCTGCACAACAACAGTCAATATACACACTCGACCTAGCAACAGTCAGTATAGAGCACCTACCCAACAACAGTCACTGTAGAGTACCCTGTGGGAGTCACCCCTGCGAGAGGCTAACAACTTGGCCTTTGCCATTAGGTTAGCTTGACTCCTTACCAATTTTTCCTGGCTGGAAACTGTCGATCTATGAGTGAGAGAAAATTAAAAAGAGAAGGAAAAAGGAAATTGAGAATGATTAAGCAGGACACTATTCTCAGCCTTCTTGGCCAATGAAATAATGGCCAGGTGAATGCTGAAGTGAGTTAATTGGGCATCGTGTTCCCCTTTCTGGCTCTTGGTCTAAGACTTTGTTTACCAGGCATTGTTTCAGCCTAGCGACCTTTCTTGCGGTTCTTGTCTCTAGCAGATGCATGGTTTACTGCTGAGCTTGTGACTTTTAGTTAATTAAAGATTGCTATCCAAGTTACTGATTGTTCTGACAATATCGATAATCAGCATCACCTATTTTCCCCTTAATTTTTTACATTAATATTTGCTCCCTTTGACAGTTCCTTAGAATCATCCCCCAAGGAATTTTCTGTTCCTTTTATTGTTTGAGTAATGATATGCATTGGGGTAATGATGTTAAAGAAAAACGTATATAAGGAAACCTACTGCATAAATACAATTGCTGTATGGGCATAGCTCATTCGGTCCTCCAGACCTCTCCTCTTTCTGTCTCCTTTCTTTTGCACGCACGCCCTTTTACAGGTTCAGGACACCCTCGCTGGACGAGATTCCTGGGCTTTCGTTCAGTTTGCAACAGCTGGCCCTCCGAACGAGGAGCCTGGAAATGAGGGACAATTGTGACGCCTACAAACTATAGAGGTGAAGCTGCAGCTTAAGTGAGTGAATAATGTTTTCTTTTTCATCTGGAGTAAAACATGGGGCAAATAGAGTCCAAAGAGCATAAATTGTACAGCTTTTGCAACATATAAGTAAGTCACATGGTCATGAGATTTAACTAAAATCTGTTGAGGAATTTGTGCAGATCGTGCTCAAGCTTTGTCCATGGATTCCAGAGGGTGGATTCTTGGATGAAGACACTTGGAAAATCATAGGTGAAAAAATTGATCACTTTTCTACCCTCAATGTATCACTACCTCAAACTGATATTTTGCTTTCCGTTTGGCCTAAGTTGTGTAATTCCCTTTATCCTATTCATACTTCTCCCTCAGCCCTGTCTTATACCTCTGAGGTCGCTTTTGCCTCTCCTTCCCCACTATCTCCTGATCCCCTTGATTTGGCAGAAAGAGGCTCTCATCATTCTCATGCTGCGCCTCCGCCTATGGATGCATTTGAGACCGTGGCCAAATTGGTCGTGGACAGTTCTTCCCCTCCTGCACAATGGACTCCTGGTCATTCCACCCATACTCTTCCTCCTGATTTGACTCGCCAGTTTTAAGATATACTTTCGCTTTTCTCTCGTGCTCTATCTCAACAGCACTAGTGTTTTCCTATTACCCAGCAGTCCCAACCCCTTGGACCACCTGTTTCAACTCATGTGCAATCCGCTCCCGTTTTTTCTATTTCACCACTGTCTCATGCCCTTATGTCCCTTCGCAGAGGACTTACAAGCCCTGAAGCTTCTCTTACATACCCCATTATTGAAACTGCGGGCAATGATAGTAATCCAGTCAGAAATTATGAACCCCTCCCTCCTAAGACTTTAAAGGACTTGAAGGATGCTGTTTCTCAATATGGCCCAACTGCTCCCTACACTTTAACGATCTTGGATAACCTTTGCATTGTAGCCCTCCCTCTGGGTGATTGGGGTCGTCTTGCTATGGCTTGTCTTTCTGGTGGTGATTTTTTGCTTTGGAAGGCAATTGTAAGGCCGTGACTTTGGACCAATCAATTTAAAACCGCCGCCTGCAGTCCCCAGTGACTCTAGACATGTTTTGGGGAGAGGAGCACATTCGGAATTACCCAATAAGCTAAACTACCATACTGAGGCTTATATGCAGATTACCTCCTTGGCAATGTGTGCCTGGAGGCAATTACCAACATCCAGTGTTAGGACAGAGGAGCTTGCTAAAATTCGTCAGGGACCTGACTAGCCTTTTCAGGAGTTTGTCTCACACCTCCTCCAGGCTGTTACACGCCAGGTTGGCAATGATAAGGCTAGATCTCTTTTGGTAAAGCAATTGGCTTTTGAAAATGCTAATACTGCATGCCAGGCAGCCATGAGGCCCTTTAAATGTAAAGGCACTTTAACTGATTATATTCAGCTCTGTGCTGATATCAGACCTGCTTATCAGCAAGGTCTTGCTCTAGCAGCTGCTTAAGCAGGAATGACTATTGCTACCTTTATAAAACAAAGACCCAACCGACCTAGACCACTCCATAAATGCTTTTGTTGTGGTAGTCTAGGCCATATGGCTAGACAGTGTCAAGTTCGTTTTGTGCCATAGCCTCAGATGTTAGCTTTGCCAGCACCCCCAGATACTACTCCTGCTTCTCCTTCTCCTATCACTCCATCACCCCAACCATGTCAACCCGGTTTGTGTCCTCGCTGTCACCATGGCACCAATTGGGCCAATGAGTGCCACTCTAAGCATGATGCCCAGGGCAATCCCCTCCCTCAGCAGTCGGGAAACTCCCAGGGGGGTGGTCCCAGCCCCCGCAAAATATCGGGACACCTTATGTTCAACCTCCCATCCTGAGTTCGAGCGCAAGTCCGTTTCTCAACTCTGTGGAGCAACACGGGACAGCACAAAACTTGACCTCCGTCCCACCGCCCGACAGGTAATAGCCCCTGACATGGGACCTCAAGCCATCCCTACCGGCATTTTTGGTCTTCTTCCCTCGGGATATATTGGTCTTATTTTAGGTCATAGTAACTGTTCCTTGAGAGGTCTACATGTACTACCTGGAGTTGTTATTGCTGATTACTCAGGAAAAATTAAGTTGTTTGCTTGGTCGCCTACAGGTGTTTTCACATTGAGTCCTGAATTGTCCCTTGCTAAACTGCTTCTCATTCCTGTTGATACCTCAGCTGGCTCTCAATTGTCGACTAAAGTTATAGGTAACCAAGGTCCTGAGCCTTCCTCTTCTATGCTTACTGGGTTCAAGCCATTTTATCTATCATACCTGAAATTACCATTATAATTAAATTAATGGCAAAACATTTAAAGGCCTGCTGGACACAGGGACCAATGTGTCTATAATTTCCCATAAATATTGGCCTTCTCAATGGCTTACAACTACTGCCATGAATTCTTTACAAGGCATAGGAATGACTAACAACCCCATGCAATATGCAAGTTTATTAACATGGACTGATGATGACGGTCACTCTGGCTCATTTTGCCCCTATGTAATTCCTGGTATCCCAATTAATCTTTGGGACCATAATGTTTTAGAAGCCATGGCGGCTTGATTGGTGACCAATTCCGTTGCTCTTGACATTATGACTAAACAGGGCTACTTTCCTGGCAAGGGCTTGGGAAAATCTTTGCAGGGAAATCCTGAGCCTCTTTCCCTTTGCCAGAAAACTGGCCGTTCTGGCCTAGGATATTTTTCCTAGTGGTCACCGTGATTCCCGACTCCCATGCTGATAAAATTACTTGGTTATCAGATGCACCAATATGGGTGGAGCAGTGGCCCCTTTCTCATAAAAATATTACAGAGGCTCACGAGTTTGTTCAGGAACAACTCTCTGCGGGTCATATTAGACCTACTAATAGTCCTTGGAATTCCCCCATCTTTGTTATTAAGAAGTGCTCTGGTAAATGGAGGCTTTTACAGGATTTAAGGAAAGTTAATGCTACTATGGAAGTCATGGGCCTCTTTCAACCTGGCCTACCTTCCCCTATTGTTGTGCCTCAGACTTGGAAACTGTTAGTGATTGATCTAGAAGATTGTTTCTTTTCCATTCCTTTGCATCCCTCAGATTGTCATCGTTTTGCTTTTAGCGTACCTTCCACTAATTTTGATTGACCATATGAGCAGTATGAGTGGATTGTGTTGCCTCAAGGTATGGCTAACAACCCCACCTTGTGTCAGAACTTTGTGTCTAAAGCCATCCAACCTGTTCGTCAACAATTTTCTGATATTCAACTATTACATTATATGGATGATCTCCTCTTAGCTGCTCCAACTGAGATTGTCCTTTATCAAGCCTTTAAATGTTTGCGAAGCAGTCTGACAAAAAAAACCTTGTTATCGCACCAGATAAGGTTTAGACTGCCACTCCCTACCATTACTTGGGAAAGCTTATTGAATCTAACCAGGTTTCCTTTAAGACTCCTATTCTCTCCACAGCAAATTTAACCACACTGCATGACTTTCAGAAATTTTTAGGAGATATTAACTGGGCTCGCCCAAGCTTGAAGCTCACCACATGACAATTGAAGTTTTTATTTAATATTCTCAAAGGTCCCCTTAATCCAACTTCCCCTCGTTATTTGACAGCTCCCACCAAGGTGGCTTTGCAATTAGTTCATAATGCCTTGTCCCAGCAAAAACTTTCTCAAATTAAGGACAACTCCCACTGGTGTTATTATGTTCTTCCTACTGTTTATACTTCTACTGGAATTTTTTGGCAACAAAGTATTCTGGAATGGCTTCATCTCCCAGCCAGCCGTGGGAAAGTTGTAACCCCTTACTTTGAATTAGTTTCTTTTTTGGTAGCTAAAGTTCGTATATGGGCTCTTTCTCTTTTTGTATTGATCCTACTGAAATTATTGTTTCTTATTCTAGCACTCAGCAACAGTGGCTTTGGCAGTTCTCTGACTCCTGGCAATTAGCCTTTGCTGGCTTTTTAGGTCAAATACTGGGCAATTATTCTGCTGATAACTTGTTACATTTTTACTCCCAAAACTTCCTTATTTTTCCACAGACCTTCCTCAAGTCACCGTTATCTGAAGCATTCTTTTTTTTTTTTTTTTTTTCTTTTTTTATTTTTTTATTTTTCTGAAGCATTCTTAGCCTTTACTGATGGCTCCTCTTCTTGTATTGCCGTAGGCACTGTTAACGCACACCCTTTTTCATTTCAGACCCCAGAATGCTCTGCTCAGTGTGTGGAGCTCCTGGAAGTTCAACATGTCCTGACTAATTGGGATGTCCATTTGAATATTTACTCTGATAGTCAATATGTTGTTAATTTTGTTCAAAATCTGGAAACAGCCCTCTTGTCCTTTTCTGACTCCTCTTCAATAATTCATCTTTTGCTCCCTTTACAGCAGACACTTCACTGCAGATCACATATTTTTTTAATTGGTCATATCAGAGTCCATTCCTCCCTGCCAGATTTTCTAACTGAGGGCAACGCCCAAGCTGATCAACTCACTCAGTGTATTTTTCCTGTTCTGTCCCCTGTACAGCAGGCGGAGACTTTTCATGCCCTGCACCATCAGAATGCTCGCAGTCTGCGATTGCAATTTCAGATTACCAGAGAACAGGCCTGCCAAATTGTTAAACAATGCACAGCCTGTTTGCCTTACTTGCCTGTTGCTTGCCACTACGGGGTAAATCCTCGAGGACTGCAAGCTGGTCATGTATATCAGAAGGATGTTACTCACTTTCTCTCCTTTGGTAAATTGCAGTATGTACATGTTTCCATTGACACTTTTTCTCATTTTACAGTTGCTACCGCTTATGCTGGGAAAGCAGTTAAGGTTGTTGTAGCACATTGCCTAACCGTTTTTTCTATGATTGGCCCACCTAAGATCCTGAAGACAGACAATGGACCTGCTTATACCAGCAAAAGTTTCACTTCTTTCTGCTCTCATTTTTAGATTTCTCACTGTACAGGCATGCCTTTTAATCCTCAAGGCCAAGATATCATCGAAAGAAGCCATGCTGTTTTGAAAAATTTATTACATAAATTAAAACATGGCCTGATTTCTGATTCATTACATAAAATTTTTCACACTTGGCTTAAACATGCTGTTTATGTTCTTAATTTCTTAACTTTAGATGCTGATGGACTCTTCACAGTGGATCGTCTTTAGCACCCTAATAATGTATCTCATCCCCAGGTCTTGTGGAAAGATGCTCTCACTGACCAGTGGCATGGTCCAGATCCTGTTCTAATATGGGGACGAGGACATGTTTGTTTTTTCCCAGGTCTGCTCCCTCTCCAATTTGGGTTCCTGAACGCCATGTCAAGCATGAATTCTCCACCAGGCAGTGAAAACGCCCTGATACCCCATCTTCGTCATCTCTGGCTGACGTCACCCCCACCTCACCCCCGCTGCCAGACTTGCTGAGCAGCTCAATCAGTGAACTTCCAGACTCCACAACGAGGCAGCCCCCTGCTGACGTGGGCCCAGATGCACCGTCTGACTGCTGAAGCAGAAGCCCTGGTCGCATCTTCTGAACAATCCCGTTCTCCCACTGCTACGTTTATTGTTATAATGGCTATATTGTCTTGTCATTTGGCACAGGCCTTCCCTCTCCCTGATTCTCATGTTATGTGGGCTTATGTTCCCGACTCTCATTTTCTTCAACCTGTTACCTGGAATGATCCTGCCTTCACCATCTACATTAATGATACTTCTATCCTTGGCTTCCCCTCTTCTTCTCTTATTACTCCTTAAGTTCCTACCTATACTTACTCTGCCCAAGCTGCTGCTTCTACCATGTGCTTCTATGCTTCCAAAATCTGGGATTGTAATTTCTCTGCCAATGCCTATTCCCCTCTTTTATTCCTTTCTTTTTCCAGTTCTTTTATTTTTATTATTATTTTTATTTTTTTATTTTTTATTTTTATTTTTAATTTTTATTGCATTATAGGTTTTGGGGTACATGTGCAGAACGTGCAAGATAGTTGCATAGGTACACACATGGCAGTGTGTTTTGCTGCCTTCCTCCCCTTCACCCAAACTTGGTATTCAAACCCAGGCTATCCCCCCAGCCCCCCCACTGTGCCTCCCTCATTTCCCCCAACAGTCCCCAGTGTATAGTAGACCGCCTCTCTGTGTCCATGTGTTCTCATTATTCTCACCCATCTATGAGTGAGTATATGCAGTATTTCTTTTACTGTTCTTGTGTCAGTTTGCTGAGAATGATGTTCTCCAGATTCATCCATGTCCTTACAAAGGACACAAACTCATCATTTTTGATTGCTGCATAATATTCCATGGTGTATATGTGCCACATTTTCCCAGTCCATTCTATCATCGATGGGCATTTGGGTTGGTTCCAGGTCTTTGCTATTGTAAACAGTGCTGCAATGAACATTCGTGTGCATGTGTCCTTATAGTAGAACGATTTGTAGTCTTTTGGATAGATACCCGGTAATGGGATTGCTGGGTCAAATGGAATTTCTATTTCTAGGTCCCTGAGGAATCGCCACACTGTCTTCCACAATGGTTGAACTAATTTACACTCCCACCAACAGTGTGGAGTGTTCCTATTTCTCCACATCCTCTCCAGCATCTGCTGTCTCCAGATTTTTTAATGATCGCCATTCTAACTGGTGTGAGATGATATCTCAATGTGGTTTTGATTTGCATCTCTCTAATGACCAATGATGATGAGCACTTTTTCATGTTTGTTGGCCTCATGTATGTCTTCTTTTGTAAAGTTTCTGTTCATATCCTTTGCCCATTTTTGAATGGGCTTGTTTGATTTTTTTCTGTAAATCTGTTTGAGTTCTTTGTAAATTCTGGATATCAGCCCTTTGTCAGATGTGTAAACTGCAAAGATTTTTTCCCATTCTGATGGTTGCCGATTCACTCTAGTGACTGTTTCTTTTGCCGTGCAGAAGCTGTGGAGTTTGATTAGGTCCCATTTGTCTATTTTCGCTTTTGTTGCCAATGCTTTTGGTGTTTTATTCATGAAGTCCTTGCCTACTTCTATGTCCTGAACGGTTTTGCCTAGATTTTTTTCTAGAGTTTTTATGGTGTCAGGTCTTAAGTTTAAGGCTTTAATCCATCTGAAGTTAATTTTAGTGTAAGGTGTCAGAAAGGGGTCCAGTTTCTGCTTTCTGCATATGGCTAGCCAGTTTTCCCAACACCATTTATTAAATAGGGAATCCTTTCCCCATTGCCTGTTTTTGTCCGGTTTATCAAAGATGATATGGTTGTAGATAAGTTGTGTTGGCTCCGATGTTTCTGTTCTGTTCCATTGGTCTATATCTCTGTTTTGGTACCAGTACCATGCTGTTTTGATTACTGTAGCCTTGTAGTATAGTTTGAAGTCTGGTAGCGTGATGCCTCCCGCTGTGTTCTTTTTGCTTAGAATTGACTTGGCTATGCGGGCTCTTTTTTGGTTCCATATGAAAATCATGGTGTTTTTTTCCAGTTCTGTGAAGAAATTCAATGGTAGTTTGATGGGGATAGCATTGAATGTGTAAATTACTTTGGGCAGTATAGCCATTTTCACAATATTGATTCTTCCTAACCACGAACATGGAATGTTTCTCCATCTGTTTGTGTCCTCTCTTATTTCGTTGAGCAGGTGTTTGTAGTTTTCCTTAAAGAGGTCCCTTACATTCCTAGTGAGTTGTATTCCTAGGTATTTTATTTTCTTTGTAGCAATTGTGAATGGCAGTTTGTTCTTAATTTGGTTCTCTTTAAGTCTGTTATTGGTGTATAGGAATGCTTGTGATTTTTGCACATTGATTTTATATCCTGAGACTTTGCTGAAGTTGCTTATCAGTTGCAGGAGCTTTTGGGCTGAGGTGATGGGGTCTTCTAGGTATACTATCATGTCGTCTGCAAATAGAGACAATTTGGCTTCCAACTTTCCTATTTGAATACACTTTATTTCTTTTTCTTGCCTGATTGCTCTGGCTAGAACTTCCAGTACTATGTTGAATAGAAGTGGTGAGAGAGGGCATCCTTGTCTAGTGCCGGATTTCAAAGGGAATGCTTCCAGTTTTTGCCCATTAAGTATGATATTGGCTGTTGGTTTGTCGTAAATAGCTTTTATTACTTTGAGATATGTTCCATCAATACCAAGTTTATTGAGGGTTTTTAGCATAAAGGGCTGTTGAATTTTGTCAAATCCCTTCTCTGCGTCAATTGAGATAATCATGTGGTTTTTGTATTTGCTTCTGTTTATTTGGTGAATTACATTTATAGACTTGCATATGTTGAACCAGCCTTGCATCCCCGGGATGAATCCTACTTGATCATGATGGATAAGTTTTTTAATGTGCTGTTGCAATCGTTTTGCCAGTATTTTATTGAAGATTTTTGCATCTATATTCATCATGGATATTGGCCTGAAGTTTTCTTTTCTTGTTGAGTCTCTGCCGGGTTTTGGTATCAGGATGATGATGGTCTCATAAAATGATTTGGGAAGGGTTCCCTCTTTTTGAATTATTTGGAATAGTTTCAGAAGGAATGGTACCAGATTCTCTATGTGTGTCTGGTAGAATTCGGCTGATGAACCCATCTGGACCTGGCCTTTTTTTGTGTGGTAGGCTCTTTTTTTTTCTTTCTTTCTTTTTTTTTAAAAAATTTTTTAAATTTTTATTGCATTATAGGTTTGGGGGTACATGTGCAGAACGAGCAAGATAGTTGCATAGGTACACACATGGCAGTGTGCTTTGCTGCTTTCCTCCCCTTCACCCACAATTAGTATTCATCCCCAGGCTATCCCCCCCACCCCCCCCGCTGTCCCTCCCCCATTCGCTCCAACAATCCCCAGTGTATGGTAGACCGCCTCTCTGTGTCCACGTGTTCTCATTTTACTCACCCACCTATGAGTGAGTATATGCGGTATTTCTTTTTCTGTTCTTGTGTCAGTTTGCTGAGAATGATGTTCTCCAGATTCATCCATGTCCCTACAAAGGACACAAACTCATCATCCTTGATTGCTGCATAATATTCCATGGTGTATATGTGCCACACTTTCCCAGTCCAGTCTATCATCGTTGGGCATTTGGGTTGGTTCCAGGTCTTTGCTGTTGTAAACAGTGCTGCAATGAACATTCGTGTGCATGTGTCCTTATAGTAGAATGATTTATAGTCCTTTGGATAGATACCCAGTAATGGGATTGCTGGGTCAAATGGAATTTCTATTTCTAGGTCCCTGAGGAATCGCCACACTGTCTTCCACAATGGTTGAACTAATTTACACTCCCACCAACAGTGTAAGAGTGTTCCTATTTCTCCACATCCTCTCCAGCATCTGCTGTCTCCAGATTTTTTAATGATCGCCATTCTAAATGGTGTGAGATGGTATCTCAATGTGGTTTTGATTTGCATCTCTCTAATGACCAATGACGATGAGCACTTTTTTATGTGTTTGCTGGCCTCATGTATGTCTGCTTTCATAAAGTTTCTGTTCATATCCTTTGCCCATTTTTGAATGGGGTTGTTTGTTTTTTTCCTGTAAATCTGTTTGAGTTCTTTGTAAATTCTGGATATCAGCCCTTTGTCAGATGCGTAAACTGCAAAGATTTTTTCCCATTCTGATGGTTGCCGATTCACTCTAGTGACTGTTTCTTTTGCCGCGCAGAAGCTGTGGAGTTTGATTAGGTCCCATTTGTCTATTTTGGCTTTTGTTGCCAATGCTTTTGGTGTTTTGTTCATGAAGTCCTTGCCTACTCCTATGTCTTGAATGGTTTTGCCTAGATTTTCTTCTAGGGTTTTTATGGTGTCAGGTCTTACGTTTAAGTGTTTAATCCATCTGGAGTTAATTTTAGTGTAAGGTGTCAGGAAGGGGTCCAGTTTCTGCTTTCTGCATATGGCTAGCCAGTTTTCCCAACACCATTTATTAAATAGGGAATCCTTTTCCCATTGCCTGTTTTTGTCTGCTTTATCAAAAATAATATGGTTGTAGATGTGTTGTGTTGCCTCCGATGCCTCTGTTCTGTTCCATTGGTCTATATCTCTGTTTTGGTACCAGTACCATGCTTTTTTGATTACTGTAGCCTTGTAGTATAGTTTGAAGTCTGGTAGCGTGATGCCTCCTGCTGTGTTCTTTTTGCTTAGAATTGACTTGGCTATGCGGGCTCTTTTTTGGTTCCATATGAAATTCATGGTGGTTTCTTCCAGTTCTGTGAAGAAATTCAATGGTAGTTTGATGGGGATAGCATTGAATGTGTAAATTACTTTGGGCAGTATAGCCATTTTCACAATATTGATTCTTCCTAACCACAAACATGGAATGTTTCTCCATCTGTTTGTGTCCTCTCTTATTTCGTTGAGCAGTTGTTTGTAGTTTTCCTTAAAGAGGTCCCTTACATTCCTAGTGAGTTGTATTCCTAGGTATTTTATTTTCTTTGTGGCAATTGTGAATGGCACTTTGTTCTTGATTTGGTTCTCTTTAAGTCTGTTATTGGTGTATAGGAATGCTTGTGATTTTTGCACATTGATTTTATATCCTGAGACTTTGCTGAAGTTGCTTATCAGTTGCAGGAGCTTTTGGGCTGAGGTGATGGGGTCTTCTAGGTATACTATCATGTCGTCTGCAAATAGAGACAACTTGGCTTCCACCTTTCCTATTTGAATACCCTTTATTTCTTTTTCTTGCCTGATTGCTCTGGCTAGAACTTCCAGTACTATGTTGAATAGAAGTGGTGAGAGAGGGCATCCTTGTCTAGTGCCAGATTTCAAAGGGAATGCTTCCAGTTTTTGCCCATTAAGTATGATATTGGCTGTTGGTTTGTCATAAATAGCTTTTATTACTTTGAGATATGTTCCATCAATACCAAGTTTATTGAGGGTTTTTAGCATAAAGGGCTGTTGAATTTTGTCAAATGCCTTCTCTGCATCAATTGAGATAATCATGTGGTTTTTGTTTTTGCTTCTGTTTATGTAGTGAATTACATTTATAGACTTGTGTATATTGAACCAGCCTTGCATCCCCGGGATGAATCCTACTTGATCATGATGGATAAGTTTTTTAATGTGCTGTTGCAATCGGTTTGCCAGTATTTTATTGAAGATTTTTGCATCTATGTTCATCATGGATATTGGCCTGAAGTTTTCTTTTCTTGTTGAGTCTCTGCCAGGTTTTGGTATCAGGATGATGTTGGTCTCATAAAATGATTTGGGAAGGGTTCCCTCTTTTTGGATTATTTGGAATAGTTTCAAAAGGAATGGTACCAGATCCTCTTTGTGTGTCTGGTAGAATTCGGCTGTGAACCCATCTGGACCTGGGCTTTTTTTGTGTGGCAGGCTCTTAATTGCTGCCTCAACTTCAGACCTTGTTATTGGTCTATTCATAGATTCAGCTTCCTCCTGGTTTAGGCTTGGGAGGACACAGGCGTCCAGGAATTTATCCATTTATTCCTGATTTACTAGTTTGTGTGCATAGGGTTGTTTGTAGTATTCTCTGATGATGGTTTGAATTTCTGTGGAATCTGTGGTGATTTCCCCTTTATCGTTTTTTATTGCATCTATTTGGTTGTTCTCTCTTTTCTTTTTTATCAGTCTGGCTAGTGGTCTGTCTATTTTGTTGATCTTTTCAAAAAACCAGCTCTTGGATTTATTGATTTTTTGAAGGGTTTTTCTTGTCTCTATCTCCTTCAGTTCTGCTCTGATCTTAGTTATTTCTTGTCTTCGGCTAGGTTCTGAGCTTTTTTGATCTTGCTCCTCTAGCTCTTTCAATTTTGATGATAGGTTGTCAATTTTGGATCTCTCCACTCTTCTCATGTGGGCACTTATTCCTATATATTTTCCTCTACAGACTGCTTTAAATGTGTCCCAGTGATTCTGGTACGTTGTGTCTTCATTCTCGTTGGTTCAAAGAACTTCTTTATTTCTGCCTTCATTTCATTGTTTATCCAATCAACATTCAAGAGCCAGTTGTTCAGTTTCCATGAAGCTGTGCGGTTCTGAGTTATTTTCTGAATTCTGAGTTCCCACTTGATTGCACTAAGGTCTGAGAGACTGTTTGTTATGATTTCTGTTGTTTTGCATTTGCTGAGGAGTGCTTTACTTCCAATTATTTGGTCAATTTTGGAGTAGGTGTGATGTGGTGCTGAGAAGAATGTATATTCTCTGGACTTGGGGTGGAGAGTTCTGTAAATGTCTATCAGGTTTGCTTGTTCCAGGTCTGAGTTCAAGTCCTGGATATCCTTGTTAATTTTCTGTCTGGTTGATCTGTCTGCTATTGACAGTGGAGTGTTAAAGTCTCCCACTATTATTGTGTGGGAGTCTAAGTCTCTTTGTAAGTCATTTAGAACTTGCCTTATATATCTGGGTGCTCCTACATTGGGTCCATATATATTTAGAATCCTTAGCTCTTCTTGTTGTATCATTCCTTTTACCACTATGTAATGACCTTCTTTGTCCCTTTTGATCTTTTTTGTTTTAAAGTCTATTTTATCAGAGATGAGAATTGCAACTCCTGCTTTTTTTTGCTCTGCATTTGCTTGGTAAATCTTCCTCCAACCTTTTTTTTGAGCCTTTGTGTATCTTTGCATGTGAGGTGGCTTTCCTGGATACAGCACACTGATGGGTTTTTGTTTTTTATCCAATTTGCCAGTCTGTGTCTTTTGATTGGTGCATTTAGCCCATTTACATTCAGGATTAATATTGTTATGTGTGAATTTGATACTGCCATTTTGATGCTATCTGGCTGTTTTGCCCGTTGGTTCATGTACATTCTTCATTTTGTTGATGGTCTTTAGCATTTGGTATGCTTTTAGGATGGCTGGAACTGTTTGTTTCTTTCTATTGTAGTGCCTCTTTCAGGAGCTCTTGTAAAGCAGGCCTAGTGGTGACGAAATCTCTGAGTACTTGCTTATTCATGAAGGATTTTATTTTTCCTTCACTTATGAAGCTCAGTTCGGCTGGATATAAAATTCTGGGTTGAAAGTTCTTTTCTTTAAGGATGTTGAATATTGGCCCCCACTCTCTTCTGGCTTGTAGAGTCTCTGCCGAGAGATCTGCTGTGAGTCTAATGGGCTTCCCTTTGTGGGTGACCCGACCTTTCTCTCTGGCTGCCCTTACTATTTTCTCCTTTGTTTCAACCCTGGTGCATCTGACGATTATGTGCCTTGGGGTTGCTCTTCTTGCTGAATATCTTTGTGGTGTTCTCTGTATTTCCTGGAGTTGAGTATTGACCTGACTTGCTAGGTTGGGGAAATTTTCCTGGATAATATCCTGAAGAGTGTTTTCCAGCTTGGATTCATTCTCTTCATCACATTCTGTTACACCTATCAAACGTAGGTTGGGTCTCTTCACATAGTCCCACATTTCTTGGAGATTTTCTTCATTCCTTTTTGTACTTTTTTTCTTTAATCTTGGTTTCTCGTTTTATTTCATTGAGCTGATCTTCAACTTCTGATATTCTTTCTTCTGTTTGGTCAATTTGGCTGTTTAAACTTGTTCATGCTTCGCAAAATTCTCGTGTTGTGTTTTTCAGCTCCTTCAATTCATTCATATTCCTCTCTAAGTTGTCCATTCTTGTTATCAATTCCTCAAATCTTTTTTCAAATCTTTTTTCAAGGTTCTTAGTTTCTTTGCACTGGTTTAGTCCATGTTCTTTTAGCTCACTGAAGTTTCTCATTATCCACTTTCTGAAGTCTGATTCCATCATTTCATCACATTCATTCTCCGTCCAGTTTGGTTCCCTTGCTGGTGAGGAGTTTTGTTCCTTTTTGGAGGTGAGGTTTTTTGGTTTCGGGTGCTTTCCTCCTTTTTGCGCTGGTTTCTTTCCATCTTTATGGATTTATCCGCCTGTCGTCTCAGTAGTTGCTGATTTTTCAATTGGGTCTCTGTGTGGACGCTGAGATTCTTGATGATGAAGTATTTCTGTTACTTAGTTTTCCCTCTAATGGTCTATCCCCTCTTCTGTATGATTGCTGAGGTCCACTCCAGGCCCTGCTTTTCTGGGGTATACCTGCAGCAGCTGCGGAACAGTGAGGGATGATACCAGTTTCTTCTTCTGCTGTCCTTGTTCCAGAATAATGCCAGCCAAATATCAGTCTGATTAGTCCTTTTCTGGGGTGACTCCTTGGATATACAGGGTTCAGGGAGCTGCTTGAGGAGACGGTCTGTGCTTTATAGGAGCTCCAGTGCTGAGCTGTGTGTTCCTTTGTTTATTCAGCATTGTTGGGAGGTTGTTTATATCTGCTGCTATAGAACTCATAAAACACCACCCTTTTTTCCCCCCTTAAATGCTCTGTCTCAGGGAGTTGGGGCTTTCTTTATGAGTATCTGTTGCACTGTCCTGCCCCACTAGGCGGTAGTCTATTCACTATTTGCCTGCTGGGGCTCTAACCTGCTAGCGTGGATCCTCCCTGTTGCTGCTGGTCTCCCTTCTGCTGTGGAGCACGGAGTCTCTCTGTTATGGCAGGTTGCCTCGGCAACGGCAGGCTGCATCAGCCCTGGGCGGTACTTCAGTGGGGGTGGACTGCGTCAGCAATGGTGGATGCCCCTCCCTCACCGGGCTGCACCATCCTAGATGCCGGTAGCAAAACTCTCAGCCCCAAGCACCTCCAGTCGCCGCCCTGCTTGTCCCTGTGAGCATTGGACCTGCCGAGCCCATTCACCCAGCTCCCTGCCTCAGAGTCCGTCCTCTCTCTCTCTCTCTTCCTCTCCCCAAGCTGAAAGGTCGACTCTCTCACTGGCGCCCCAGTAGCCTGCCGATAGGGCACTGGGATCTGTGCGATCTTCCGTACCACTGCCCACTACCCCAGCTCAGATCACACTTCCAGGGAAACTCCTGGTCTGGCTCATTGTTCAAGTCCTGTTCAATCAGATGAACATGCCAATCTGCCCTTCCAAATCTCAGATTGCCGGTTTATCAGGGCACCCAGACCAGTGAGTTCTGCGCCGGGTCCCGCTGTGGGGCTGGCCGAAGAGGCAGCAGGAGTCAGCTGCATTAGCCGGCTGTGCAAGCGTCCCGTGTCTCTCCTACACCTGGGACTTTCAACGCTCTGTGGGCATAAAAGGAACATCCGAGAATGCGGCTAGGACTCACCCTCTGCACCTTCACTGAGAGCTGCAATCCTGAGTCGCCTCTATGACGCCATCTTGCTTCAGACTCCCTTTTTCCGGTTCTTATTGCTTTTATCTTGGAATTCGCTGACTTCATACCTTTTCTGGCCCCTCCGACCTCTTCCCAGGTGAAACAGTTTATTCTCGTGATTGGATACTCAACCATGTGGGAATTAGAGAAACTTACAACTTTTCCTCCACTCAGCATTTTTTTCTCATTAAACACTGGTGTTGTCGACCTTCTAACTCCTCTTTGGACCCTTCCCCATACTGGTAGTTCTGTTTCCCTAACCAAAAGCAAGCAATTAATTATACCCTGACTTCTGGTTTCTCCTTATTTGACTGGTCTGTTTCTCATCCTCTTGACATTGCCTTAGCTCGTTATGAAACACCTGGTGGTTGGAGCACTCCCATTTACACTACCTTCTCTGGCAAAGCCTACACTTCTCTCTGGAAGCTGTTTACATCCTTATCTCGTACCTTCTTTCACGCCAGTTCCTGTAGTTTATCTTATCCCGCTAACCAGACCATTTATACTCAATCCTGCGTTGCTTCTCCTTATGCTATTATTGCTCATAATGTTTTCAACACCCGAGCTTCTGGCTCATATTTCATTTATTGTGAAAATTGTGTTCTTACCAACTGCATTGATTCTTCCTTTTTTCCTGTTCATACCCTTCTTCTTGTACACCAGCCCCCCTACGTTATGTTACCTGTTAATGTTTTTGAACCCTGGTGTGATGAAGGAGCCCTTCTTATTTTCCAACAAGTCCGTGATCTTATGATCTACCCTAATCGTTTCCCTGGTATTCTCATTGCTAGCATTATTGCTGTTGTTTTAGTTATGGCTACTGCTGCTACTGCAGCTGTTGGCCTTGCTCACAGTGTTCAAACTGCTACTTATGTTAATCATCTTGCAAAAAATATTTCTGTTACAATGGGAACTCAAATGGATATTGATAAGAAAATTGATGAGAGACTTAATGCTTTGGAACAAACTGTTACTACTCTTGGTGATAAACTTTATAATATTCAAAACTGCCTGGCCCTTCATTGCCATGCAGGTTATAAATATGTTTCTGTAACTAATACTCCTTATAATGACACTAAATGGCAGTGGCCTCTTGTTAAGGCCCATTTACAAAAAATTTGGACTCATGACAATTTATTCCTAGATGTTTCAAGATTCAGCAGAAATTCATGCCATTAATTTTTCTCATAAAGAGCTGCCTGAGGATGACACAGTCTCCCACTATATTGTTGACACTTTGTCTTCCTTGTTCACCAGCTTTCACCTTCCTTCCCTCTTGTCCATGATTGCTGTTGGTGCTTGTGTCCTTTTTCTCATCCTTCTCTTGCCATTCCTATTTCGCTTTGTGTTCTCCACCCTCTAGCGTTTTCAGCTCCAATTATTTGAGTTTCATTTAAAAGCAAAGATAAGAGAAAATACTGTGGGAGTTTCCCCGTGAGAGGCTAACAACTTGACCTCCACCATTAGGTGAGCTTGACTCCTTATAAATTTTCCCTGGCTAAAGGCTGTTGAGCTATGAGTGAGAGAAAATTAAGAAGAGAAGAAAAAGGAAATTGAGAATGATTAAGCAGAACACTCTCCTCAGCCTTCTTGGCCAATGAGATAATGGCCAGGTGAATGCTGAAGTGAGTTAATTCGGTATTATGTTCCCCTTTCTGGCTCCTGATCTAAGACTTTGTTTACCAGGCGTTATTTCAGCCTAGCAAACACCCCTGCGGTCCTCGTCTCACACAGATGCATGGTTTACTGCTGAGCTTGTGAATTCTAGTTAAAGATTGTTATCAAAGTTACTGATTGTTCTGACAATATCAATAATCAGCATCACCAGTTTCCCCCTTAATCCTTTACATTAATATTTTCTCCCTTTGACAGTTCCTTAGAATCATCCCCCAAGGAATTTTCTGTTCCTTTTATTGTATGAGTTATTATCTGTATTGAGATAATGATGTTAAAGAAAAATGTGTATAGGGAAACCTACTGCACAAATAAAATCACTGTATGGGCATAGCTAATTTGGTCCTTCAGAACCCTCCTCTTTCTGTCCTCTTTCTTTTCCATGCACGCCCTCTTCCAGGTTCTGAACCCCATCACTGGATGAGATTCCCAGGCTCATGTTCAGTTTGCAACAGCACCCTACACAACAACAATCACTACAGAGAACTTACCCAACAACAGTCACTATAGAGCATTCCACACAGCAAGAGTCACTATAAAGCACCCTACACAGGAACAGTCAGTATAGAGCACCTACCCACCACAGTCACTATAGAGCACCCCACCTAACAACAGTCACTAAAGAGCACCTACCCAACAACAGTCACTATAGAGCACCCCACCTAACAACAGTCACTAAAGAGCACCTACCCAACAACAGTCACTATAGAGCACCCTACCCAGTAAAAGTCACTATAGAGTACTCTATCTAACAACAGTCTCTATAGAGCATGCTACTTAACAACAGTAACTATAAACCACAAACCAAATAACAGTCACTAAAGAGCATCCTAATGAGCAACAGTAACTATAGATCCCTTTACACAGCAACAGTAATTACAGAGCACCTATGCAAAAGCAGTCAATTTAGAGCCCTTTACCAAAAAACAGTCACTATAGAGCACCCTACCCAAAAACAGTCACTATAGAGCACCTAGCAAACAACATTCACTAGAGAGCACCCTAATCAGCCTCAGTCACTATATAGCCCTCTACCTAACAACAGTCACTATAGAGCATTTTACCTAAAAATAGTCAGTATAGGCACCATACCCAACAGCAGTCAGTATAGAGCACTCAACCTAACAACAGTCACTATAGAGCACCCTACTCAACAACAGTCACTATAGAGGTCTCTACCCAACCACATTCAGTATAGAGCACCCTACCTAACAACAGTCACTATAGAGCACCCTACTCAACAACAATCACTATAGAGCACTATACCCAACAGCAGTCACTATAGGCCACTCCACCCAACCAAATTCACTATAGAGCATCCCACACAAAAACAGTCTCTATGGAGCACCTACCCAACAACAGTCACTACAGAGCCTTTTAACCAACAACAGTCATTATACAGAACTCTATGGAACAACAGTCAATATAGAACACTCTACCCAAGAATAGTCAGTATAGAGCACTCTACCCAACAACTGTCACTATAGAGCACCTACCCAAAAGCAATCACTATAGAGTATCCTACCCAAAAAATAGTAACTATAGAGTACTTACCCAACAAGAGTCACTATAGAGCAATTTACCAAACAACAGTCACTATAGACAGTCCACCCCTCAATAGTCCACCCCACAAAAGTCACCTGTAGAGCACCTTACAAAAAAGCAGTCACTATAGAGCACCTGCTGAACAGTCACTCTAGACCACCTACTGAACATCATTAACTATAGATCACCTACACAACAACAGTCAATATAGAGCACCTATTCAACAAAAGTAACTACAGAGCACTGTACACAACATCAGTTACTATTGAGCATCATACCCAACAACTGTCATTATAGAGCACACTACCCAACAACAGTCTCTATAGAGCACCTAACAACAGTCACTATAGAGCACTCTCCCCAACAACAGTCTCTATAGAGCACTCTACACAAAACACTCACTATAGAGCACTTCACACAACAGTCACCAAAGAAAAATTTACCCCACAGCAGTCACCTATAGAGCACTCTACTTAACAGCAGTCACTATAGAGCACCCCAACCAACAGCAGTCACTATATAACACCCTACCCATTAACAGTCACTAAAAAGCACTCCAACAAACAACAATCACTACGTAGCATCCTACTTAACATGAATAACTATAGAGCATCTACCCAACAAGTCACTATAGAGCCCTCTAACCAACAAGAGTCACTATAGAGCACTCTACCCAAAAACAGTCACAATAAAGCACTATAATTAAAAAGAGTAACCATAAAGCACTTTACCCAGGAACAGTCACTATAGAACACCATACCCACGAACAGTCACTATAGAGCACCCCACCCAGTAATATTCACTATAGACCACCCTACACAATAGCAGTCACTATAAAGCATTCTACCCAATAACAGTCACTATAGAGCACCCTACCCAAAAACATTCTGTATAGAGCACCCCACCCAACCATAGTCACTATAAAGTACCTACCACAAAAAAGTCAGTATAGAGTACCCTACCCAGCAACAGTCACTTTAGAGCACTATATAAAGCATCAGTCACTACAGAGCACCTCACCCAATAAGTGTCACTATAAAGCAACCTACCCAGCAACAGTTACTATTGATTACCCTACCAAACAACAGTCATTTTAGGTCACCCTACCCAAGAAGTGTCACTATAGATTACCTACCCAACAACAGTCACTATGGAGCACCTACCCAATAACAGTCACCATAGAGCACTCTACCCAAAAACAGTTTCTAAATAGCATTGTACCCAACAAGAGCCTCTATATAGCACCCTATGAAACAACAGTCACTATAGAGCACTCCACCCAAGAAAAGTCACGTATAGAGAACTCTACCAAACCACAGTCACCATAGAGCAACCAACAGAACAGTCACTATAGAGCACCCTATCAATCAACAGTCACTATGGAGCACCTGCCCAACAAGATTCATTGTAGAGTAAATAAGAAACAACATTCACTATAGAGCACCAACACAACAACAGTCACTATAAAGCACATACCCAACAACAGTCACTAGACAGCACTTTACCAAACAAGAGTTACTATAGAGCACCATACCCCACAACAGTCAATATAGAGCACTCTACCTAACAACAGTCACTGTAAAGCACCTACCAAAGAACAGTCACTATAGAGCACCCCACCCAACAACAGTTATTATAGAGCACACTACCCAGAAAAATTTACTATAGAGCACCATACCCAACAAGAGTCACTATAGAGCATTCTACTTAACAACAGTCAGTATAGAGCACACTACCCGACAACAGTCATTATATAACACCCTATCGAAAAACAGCCACTATAGAGCACCCTTCACAACAGTCAGTATAGAGCACCTTACACAACAAAAGTCACTATAAAGCATTCTACCAAACAGTTACTGTAGAGCACCCTACACAACTACAGTCACTGTAGAGCACCCTATACAATAACAGTCAGTATATAGCATTTTACCCAACAACAATCACTGTTGAGCACTGTGCCAACAGCAGTCACTATAGAGCACCATACCCAGGAACCAATATTTATAGCACTCTTCCCAAAAACAATAAGTATACAGCACCCCATTCAACTTTCACTATAGAGCACCCCACCCAACAACTGTCACAATAGAGAACGTGACACAAGAACAGTCACTATAGAGCACCCCACCCAACAACAGTCACTATAGAGCACCCTACACAACAGTCACCATAGAGAACCCCAACCAACAACAGTCCCTATAGAGCCCTCTACCCAACAACTGTCACTATAAAGCACTCTACCCAGCAGCAGTCACTATAGAGCACTCTACACAATAACAGTCGCTATAGAGCACACTACCCAGCAAAAATCATTATAAAGAACCCTACCTAGCAACAGTCAGCATAAAGCATTCTACCCAGCCAAACTCACTATAGAGCCCCCTACCCAACAACATTCACTATAGATCATCCTACCATCAACAGTCACTATAGAGCATCCTACCAAACAACAGTAACTATAGAGCACCTACCCAACAACTGATACTATAGAGCACCTGCCCAAAAACTGTCATTATACATCAAGAGCACTGTAGCAAAAAACAGTCACTATAGAGCACTCTATACAACAAGAGTCACTATAGAGCACCCCAACCAAAAACAATCACTATATGGCACATACCCAAAGCAGTCACTATAGAGTACCCCACACAACAGTCACTATAGAACATGCTACCCAACAACAGTCACTACAGAGCACCTACCCAATAACAGTCACTACAGATCACCTTACCAAGCAACAGTCACTATAGATCACCCCACCCAAAAACAGTCACTATGGAGTACCTTCAAAAAACAGTCATGATAGAACACCCTATCCAACATGTCAGTATAGAGCACTCCACCCAACTAGAGTTACTCTAGAGTACCTACCCTACAACAGTCACTATAGGGCACTCTACCAAGCAACAGTCACTATAGAGCACTTCACCCAGAAACAGTCACTATAGAGCACCCCAAACAGCAACAGTCAGTATAGAGCACCATACTTAATGGCAGTCACTATAGAGCACACTACCAATAACAGTCACTATAGAGAACCCTACCAATCAACAGTCAGTATAAAGCATTCTACCAATAACCATCACTATAATGCACCCTACTCAAAAACAGTCACTGTAGAACACTCCATTCATCAACAGTCACCATGGAGCAATCTACCGAGAAAAAGTTACTATAGAGCACCCTACCCAGCAACAGTCAAAATGGAGCACCCTACAAAACAACAGTAACTATAGAAACTCCACACAATAACAGTAACTATAAAGCACGCTACTCAACAACAGTCACTATCTGGAGCACTCTACCCAACAACAGCTCACTATAGAGCACCCTACAGAACAAGAGTCACTATACAGCACTCCACTGAACAATCACTACAGAGCACACTACCCCACAACAGTCAGTATAGTGTCCCCTACCCAACAACTGTCACCTTTTAGAACATTATATGCAAAAACAGTCACTATAGAACACCCCATTCAGCATTAGTCAGTAGAGAGCACCCCACTTAACAACATTCACTATGCAGCACCCTACACATCAACAGTGACTATAGAGCATGCCACACGACAATAGTCACTATAGAGCAACTACATGATATCAGTCACTATAAAGAACTCTACCCAACAACAGTCACTACTGAGCACCCTACCCAACAACAGTCACTATAGAGCACTCTACCCAACAACAGTTACTGTAGAGCATGGTACTCACCAACAGTCACTATAGAGCACCCTACCCAAAAACAGTATCTATAGAGAACCTAACCAACAACAGTCACTATAGAGCACTCTACCCAACAGCAGACACTATAGAGCATTCTACCCAAAAACAGTTACTATAGAACACTCCACACAACAAGAGTCACTATAGAGAAATTCACCCAACAACAGTCACTATAGAGCACTCTACCCAACAACAGTCACCATAGAGCGTTCTACCCAACAACAGTTACTATAGCTCATCTACACAACAATAGTCACTATAGAGAGCTCCACCCAAAAACAGTCACTTATAGAGCACTCTACCCATCAACAGTCATTATAGAGCACCCCAAACCAACAACAGTCACTATAGAGCACCTACCCAAATAACAGTCACTATAGAGCACTCTACCCATCAACAGTTACTACAGAGCACCGTACCCAACAAGAGTCACTATAGAGCACCCTACCCAAAAACAGTCACTGTAGAGCACCCTATGCAACACGAGTAACTACATAGGACTCTACCCAACAACAATCACTGTGGAACACTCTATACAACAACAGTCACTATAGAAAACTCCACCTCACAACAGTCACCTATAGAGCATTCTAACCAACAAAAGTCAGTATAGAGCACCCCAGACAACAACAGTCTCTATAGACCACCTCTCAAACAACAGTCACTATAGAGTCCCTTACAGAACAACACTTACCATATAGCACCTATCCAACAACTGTCATAATAGAATATTTTTCCCAGCAACAGTCACCATAGAGCACACCACCTAAAAATAGTCAATATAGAGCATGCTACTAAGCAACTGTCAAGATAGAGCACCGACCAAACAAAAGTCACTATAAAACCAACTACCCAACAACAGTCACTATACAGCATTATATCCAACAAAAGTCACTATGGAGCACCCTACCCAACATACCAACTATTACATAGGGTGCTTTATAGTGACTGTTTTTTAATAGGGTGCTCTATAGTTACTGTTGTTGGGTGTGGTGCTCAATAGTTACTGATGTTGGGTAGAGTGCTTTGCTGTTACTGTTGTTGGGTAGGGTGCTCTATAGTGACTGTTGAGTAGCATGCTCCAGAGTGACTGTTATTTTTTGGGTGCTCATTGTGACAGTTGTTGGGTAGGTGCTCTATAGTGATGGTTGTTGGGTAGGATGCTCTGTAGTGACTGTTGTTGGGTGGGGTACTCTATACTGGCTGTTGCTGAGTTGGGTGCTATATAGGGACTATTTTTGCATAGAGTGCTCTAGATAGTGACTGTTGTTATGTAGGGTGCTTTATAGTGACTGTTGTTGGGTAGGGTGCCTTATGGTGACTGTTTTGAGGTAGAGTGCTTTATTGTGACTGTTGTTGGGTAGGGTGCTCAATAATGACGGTTGCTGGGTAGGTATTTTATAGTGAGTATTTTGGGTAGAGTGCTCTATAGTGACTGCTGTTTGATACGATGCTCTAAAGTAACTGTTTCTGTGTAGTGTGCTTTATTCTGACTGTAGGTGCTCTATAGTGACTGTGTTTCGGCAGGTGCTCTTTAGTTACAGTTGTTGGGTAGGTGCTCTATTTTGACTCTTGTTCGATAGGTGCTCTACAGTGACTTTTGTTTGGTAGGATGCTCTATAGCGACTGTAGATGCTAGGGTGATTTATAGTGAATGCTGTTGGGTATGGTGCTCTATAGTGACTGTTGATGAGTAGGGTGCTCCATAGTGACTGTTTCTAGGTGGGGTACTTTATAGTCACAGTTGTTAATTGGAGTGTTCTATAGTGACTTTTGTTGGGTAAAAAGCTCTATACTGACTCTTGTTGGGTAGATGCTGTATAGTGTCTGTTGTTGAGGAGAGGGCTTTATACTGACTGTTGTTGGGTAGAGTTGTCTATAGTGACTGTTGTTGGGTGGAGTGCTTCATAGTGACTGTTGTTTGGTCAAGAACTCTATAGTAACTGTTGTTGGGTGGAGTGCTCTATAGTCACTGTTGAATAGCATGCACTATTTACAGTAAATGTTGTTGAGTAGGTTCTGTATAGGGACTGTTTTTGGGTGGGGAGCTGTGTAGTGACTGTTGTTGGGTGGAGTGCTCTATAATGACTGTTATTTCATAGGGTGTTCTCTAGTGACTGCTGTTGGGTAGGTGCTTTATTGTGACTATTGTTGGGTGGAATGCTCTCTAGTGACTGTTATTGGTAGTGTGCTCTATAGTGACTTTGTAAGATGTATTCACTGTGCAGTGTCTGTTTGTGGTGAATGGTGTGCCAGTGTGAAGTGTCCACACTGCAGAATATGTGTCTGGTGAGTGTCATGTGTTTGTATAAAATGTATTTACTGTGTAGTGTGTGTGGTCAGTCATGTGTCTGTATGAGGTTTCTTCAATGTGGAGTGTGTGTGTCATCACTGGTGTGTGTGTGAAGTGTGTTCACTATGGAGTGTGTGTTTGGAGACTGCTCTTTGTGTGAGTTGTGTGAACTGTGGAGTGTGTGGGTGGTGTGTGGTGTGTGTCTGTGTGAGGTGTGTGCTCTTTGTAGTATGTGTGTGATGAGTGGTGTTTATCTGAGATATATGCACAGTGGAGTGAGTGTGTGGGATGTGTGGTAAGTGCTGTGTGTCTGTGCTAGGTGTCTACTCTGGACTGTGTGTGTGTGTGGTGTCAGTGTAAAGTGTGCACTGTGTAGAGTGTGGGCGTGGTAAGTGGTGTGTGTCTGTGTGACGTGTGTGCATGGTGAAGTGTGTGTGGAGATTGATTTTTTTCCCTGTGAGGTGTGTTCACTGTGGAGTGTGTGTGCAGTGAGTAGTGTGTGTCTGTGTGAGGTGTGTGCACTGTGAAAAGTGTGTGTGTTGAGTGATGGTGTCTTTGTGAGTTTTTGCAATGTGCAGAGTGTGTGTGGTAAGTTGTGTGTGTCTGTGTGATGCTGTTGCACTGTCGACTGTGTGTGGTGAATCTTGTGTGTCTGTGAAAGGTGTGTGCACTGTGTAGTGTGTGTCTATGGTGAGTGGTGTATGTGTGTTAAGTGTGTGCATAGTGCAGTGTGTAAGTTTGATGTTTGGTGTGGGTTTGTGTACCATGTCTGCATTGTGGAGTGTGTGTGTGGTCAGATGTGTGTGACTGTGTCAGGTGTGTGCACTGTTGGGTGTGTGTTTTTGGTGAGTGGTGGGCCCGTGTGAGGTGTCTGCCCTGTGAAATGTGTGTGTGGTGAGTGCTCTGTGTCTCTGTTAGGTGTGTTCACTGTGTAGTGTGTGTGGTCAGTAGTGTTTCTGCATGAAAGGTTTTCACTCTGGAGTGTGTGTGCCTTTGTGAGGTGTGTGCACTGTGTAGTATGTGTGTCTGAAGAGTTATGTGTGTCTGTGTGAGGTGTGTGCACTGTGGAGTATGTGTGTGTTCTGCAGTGTTTGTGTGAGGTCTGTGCATGGTGTTGTTTGTGTGTGCTGAGTGGTGTGTGTTTGTGTAAAATGTATGCACCAAGTGTGTTTGTTGAGTGTTTGTGATGACTGTTGTGTGACAGTGTGTGGTGCCTGCATTATGGACAGGTTGTGAAGTGATTGGTGTGTGTCTGTGTGACATGTGTGCATTCTGGTGTGTGTGTGCAGAACTTATGTGGTGTGTGCTCTCTGTCTTTGTGAGGTGTCTGTTGTGAAAATTTTGTGTGATGAGTGGTGTGTGTCTGAGGTATGTGCACTGTGGATTACGTGTGGAGTCCATGAACTGCGTGGTGTTTGTCTTGTGAGGTGTGCACTGTGGAGGGTGTGTGTGTGTGGTGAGTGGTATGTTTCTGTGTGAAGTGATGTGTGCATTGTGGAGTTTGTGTGTGATAAGTAGTGTGTGTCTGTGTGAAGTGTGTGGACTCTGGAGAGTGTGTGGTGAGTTTTGTGTCTATGTAATGTTTGTGCTTTGTTGAGTGTGTGTGTTAAGTGTGTTTACTGAGTGGTGTGTGTCTGTGTAAGGTGTGTGCACACTGGTGTGTGCGTGGAGTGTTTGTGGTGAGTGGTGTGTGTCTGTGTGGAGTGTCTGCACTTTGGATGTTGAGTGCAGTGAGTGTTGTGTGTTTGTATAAAGTGAGTGCACTCTGTGGTGTGTGTGGTGAGTGGTATGTCTGTGTTAGGTGTCTTCACAGTGAAGTGTCTGTTTGGTGAGTATTGTTTATCTGTGTGTGATGTTTAGGCTGTGTAGTGTGTGTGTGAGGTATACACACAGTGGAGTGTGTGTGGTGAGTTGTAGATGTGTGAAATGTCTGCACTTTGGATTCTGTTTGCAGTGGGTGGTGTGTGTCTGTGTGAGGTGAGTACACTTTGTAGTGTGTGGGGTAAGTGGTATGTCTGTCTTTAATGTCTGCACAGTGGATTATGTGTTTGGTGAGTGGTGTGTGTCTGTGTGAGGTGTGTGCTCTGCACCGTTTGTGATTGTGCAGTCAGTGGTGTTTCTTTGTAAGGTGTGTTCACTCTGCAGTGTCTGTTAGAGGTTAGTTGTGTCCGTGTGAGATCTCTGCACTGCAGAATGTGTGCCTGGTGAGTGTTGTGTGTATGTGTAAAATGTATTTACTGTGTAGTGTGTGTGGTCAGTCATGTGTCTGTATAAGGTTTCTTCAATGTGGAATGTGTGTGTCATAAGTGGTGTGTTTGTGAGGTGTGTTCACTATGCAGTCTGTGTGGTGACTGCTCTTTGTGTGAGTTGTGTGAATTGTGAAGTGTGTGTTTGGTGAGTGGTGTGTGTCTGTACAAAATGTGTTCACTGTGTGTGTTGAGTGTGTGTGGTGACTGGTGTGTGACATTGTGAGGTGCCTACATTGTGGATAGGGTGTGAGGTGATGAGTGTGCCTGTGTGATGTGTGTGCATTGTGGTGTGTGAGTGCAGAAGTTGTGTGGTGCATACTCTGTGTGTCTGTGAGGTGTGTGTTTTGGAGTTTCTGTAATGAGTGGTGTGTGTCTGAGGTATGTGCACTGTGGATTATGTGTGTAGTTTGTGAACTGTGTGGTGTGTGTCTGTGTGAAATGTGTGCACTGTGGAGGGTGTGTGTAATGAGTGGTGTGTGTCTGTGTGAGGTTTGTGCACTGTGTAGAGTGTGTGTGCTGAGTTTTGTGTCTGTGTGATGTGTGTGCTATGTGGAGTGTGTGCACTGTGTGTGTATTTAATGGTGTGTGGGTGTGTGTGAGGTGTGTGCAGAGTGAAGTGTGTAGAATTTTTTGGTGAGTGTTGTTTGTCTGGGTGGAGTGTCTGCACTTTGGATTGTGAGTGTGGTAAGTGGTGTGTTTCTGTGTGAGGTGAGTGCACTGTGTAGTGTGTGTTGTGAGTGATATGTCTGTGCTGTGTCTGCACTGTAGAGTGTGTGTTTGGTGAATATTGTCTGTCTGTGTGTTTGTACACTTTGTAGTGTGTGTGTATGGTAAGTGATGTGTGTTTGTGTGAGGTGTGTACACTGTGCAGTTTGTGTGTGTTTGTATGGTAAGTGCTGCGTTTCTGTGTGAGGTGTGTGCACTGCGAAATGTGTGTGTAGTCAGAATTGTGCATCTTTGTGAGGTGTATGCACCATGCAGTGTGCCTCTCTGGTGAGTAGTGTGCCTGTGTCAAGTGTCTGCACTGTGGGATGTGTGTGTGGTGAGTGTGGTGTGTCTGTGTAAAGTGTTTTTACTGTGTAGAGTGTGTGGTCTGTCTTGTGTCTATGTGAGGTGTCTTCATTGTAAAGTGTGTGTGTTGTGAATACTGTGTGTCTGTTTGAGGTGGGTGTGCTGTGGAGTGTGTGTGTATGGTGAGAGCTGTGTGTCTGTGTGAGGTGTGTGCACTGTGTAATCTGTGTATGGTATGTGGTGTCTGTGTGAGGTGTGTGCACTGTGTAGTCTGTGTATGGTATGTGGTGTGTGTCTGTGTGAGGTGTGTGCACTGTGGAGTGTACGTGCTGAGTGGGGTGTGTCTGTTTAAAATGTGTGCACTGAGCGTGTGTGGTAACGTGTGTGACAGTGTGAGGTGTCTGCATTGTGGATAAGTTGTCAGGTAATTGGTGTTTGTCTGTGTAATGTGTGTGCATTGTGGTGTGTGTGTGCAGAACTTGTGTGGTGAGTGCTGTGTGTCTCTGTGAGGTGTGTGTACTCTGGAGTGTGAGTGTGGTGAGTGGTGTATGTCTGAGGTATGTGCACTCTGGATTGTGTGTGGAGTGTGTGGAGTGCCTGTTGTTTTTCTGTGTAAGATGTGTGCACTGTTAAGGGTGTGTGTGGTGAGCTGTGTTTATGTTTGTGGTGTGTACACTGTGGAGTGTGTTTCTGTGTGATTTGTGTTCCCTGTGGAGAGTGTGTTTGTGTTGCTTTGTGTCTTTGTGAAATTTGGGCTATGTGGAGTGTTTGCCTGATGTGTGGGTATTAAGTCATCTGTGTTGGTGTGAGGTGTATGCACAGTCAAGTGTGTGTATAGTGTGTATCGTGAGTGGTGTGTGTATCTGCGCAGTGTCTGCACACTCCATTAGATTGAGTGTTCAGTGTGGGGTGTGTTTCTGAGTGAGGCGAGTGAGCTGTGTAGTGTGTGTGATATCTGGTATGTCTACGTTTGATGTCTGCTTTGTGATTGTGGGTTTGGTGAGTGATGTGCATCTGTGTGAGGTGTGTGCACTGTGTAGTGTGTGTATAATGAGTGGTGTGTTTGTGTGAGGTGTGTGCACTGTGCAGTTTGTGTGTGTGGTGAGTGGTGTCTGTCTCGTTTGTGCACTGTGAAGTGTGTGTGTGGTCAGTGGTGTGTGTCTTTGTGAGGTGTGTTCACTTTGCAATGTGTGTTTCTGGTGAGTGGTGTGCCTGTGTCAGGGGCCTACACATTGGAATGTGTGTGGTGAGTGTTGTGTGTCTGTGTAAAATGTATTTAATATGTACTTTGTGTGGTCAGTCGTGTCTTTATGAGGTTTCTTCAATGGGCTGTGTGTGTGCCATAAGTGGTGAGTGTGTGATTTGTGTGCACTATGGATTGTGTGCATAGTAACTTCTGTGTGTCTGTGTGAGTTATGTGATCTGTGGAGTATGTTTTCAATTAGTCCTGTGTGTCTGTGTTAAATGTGTGTACTGTGCTGTGTTATATCTGTGGTGAGTGGTGTGTCTGTGTGAGTAGTGTGCACTCTTTAATGTGTGAGTCGTGTGTGTGTGTTTAAGGTGTATGCACTGTGGAGTATGTGTCTGGAGTGTGTGTCGACTTATTTGTGACTGTGTGATTGCACTCTGGACTGTGTGTTTGATGAGTGCTTTGTGCCTGTGTGAGGTGTGTGCACTGTGTAGTATGCATGTGATGAGTGGTGTGTGTTTTTGTAAGATTTATTTACAGTAAGGTGTGAGTGTGCAGTGTGACTTGCAAGTGTTGTGTGTTTGTGCTAGGTGTCTGCACTCCCTAGTGTGTGTGTTGCCTGGTGTGTGACTGTGTAAGGTGTGTGCCATCTGGAGAGTGTTTGTGTGGTAAGTGGTGTGTGTCTGCATGAGGTGTGCGCACTGTGGAGTGTGTGTATAATGATTAGGGTGTGTTTGTGTGATGTGTGTTCAATGGGAAGTTTGTGTGTGCTTTGGTGTTAAGCAGTGTATTTCTGTGTAAAGTGTGTTCACTGAGGAGTATGTGTGCGGTCAGTAGTGTGTGTCTTTTTGAGGTTTGCACACTGTTCAGTGCATGTTTCTTGTGAGTGAGTTGTGTGCCTCCATTAGGTGCTTGCACTGTGGAATGTGTGTGTGGTAAGTGTTGTGTGTCTTTGTATAATGTATTTACTGTGTAGTCTGTGTGGTCAGTTGTGGGTCTGTATGAGGTTTCTTCAATGTGGAGTGTGTGTGTTTTGAGTGGTGCATTTGTGAGGTTTAGGCACTGTGGAGTGTGTGTTTGAAGACTGCTGTGTGTCTGTGTGGGTTGTGTGAACTGTGGAGTGTGTGTTTGGCGAGTGGTGTGTATCTGTGTAAAATGTATGCACTGTGGAGTGTTATGTGTGTGGTGAGTGGTGTGTCTGTGAGTTGTGTACATTCTTTAATGTGTGAGTGTTGCATGTCTGTTTAAGATGTGTGCACTGTAGATTATGTGTTTGGAGTGTGTGTGGTGACTGGTGTGTGTGATGTGTCTGCACTCTGGACGTTGGTGTGGAGAGTGGTGTGTTTCTGTGTGAGGTGTGTGCATTGTGTAGTATGCATGTGATGACTGGTGTGTGTCTCTGTGAGATGTATGTGCAGTGGAGTGTGAGTTTTCAGTGTGTCTTGTAAGTGGTGTGTCTCTGTGCTAGGTGTCTGCACTCTGGAGTGTGTGTGTTGTGTGGTGTGTCTGTGTGAGGTGTGTGCACTGTGGAGACTGTGCCTGTGGTAAGTGGTGTGTGCTTGCATGAGGTGTGTACACTGTGGATTGTGTGTGCTGATTAATGTGGGTCTCTTTGCTGTGTGTGCACTGTGGAGTGTGTGTGCTGTGAGTGGTGTGTCTGTGTGAGGTGTGTGCACCATGAAGAGTATGTGTAATTAGTTACTTTTTACTGTGTAAAATTTTTGCACTGTGCAGTGTGTGTCATGAGTGGTGGGTGACTGTGGGAGGTTTGTGAACTGTGGAATGTGTGTGTGATAAATCTTGTTTGTCTGTGTGAGATGGGTGCACTGTGTAGTGTGTGTGCATGGTGAGTGGTGTGTGTTTGTGTGAGATGTGTGCACTGTGCAGTCTGCATGTGTTTGGTGAGTGGTGTGTTTCTGTGTGAGGTTTATGCACTAAGAAGTGTGTGTGATAAGTGGTGTGTGTTTTTGTCAGGTGTGTGCACTGTGCAGTTTGTGTTTCTGTTCAGTCGAGTGCCTGTGGGAGGTGTCGTCACTGCAAAATGTGTGTGTTGAGTGTTGTGTGTATGTGTGAGGTGTTTCTCTGTAGAGTTTGTGGATAGTCTTGTGCCTGTGTTAGGTGTCTTCACTGTAAAGTGTCTTTATCATGACTAGTGAATATCTGAGGTGTGTGCAATGTGAAGTGGGTGTATATGGTGAATGCTGTGTGTCTGTCTGAGGTGTGTGCACTGTTGAGTGTGTGTGTATGCTGAGTATTGTGTGTCTCTGTGAGGTGTGTGAACTTTGTAATGTCTGTGTGTTCTACAGTGCATATTTGTGTGAGGTGTGTGCACTTTGCAGTGTGTGTATTGGGTGGTGTCTGTGTGAAATGTGTGCAATGAGTGTGTGTGTTGAGTTTGTGTGGAAACGTGTGTGACAGTGTGAGGTGTTTTCATTGTGGAATAGGTGTCAGGTTATTGGTTTTTGTCTTTGTGATGTGTGTGCTTGTGGTGTGTGTGTGTGCAGAACATGTGTGGTGAGTACTGTGTGTCTCTGTGAGGTGTTTGTACTCTGGAGTGTGTGTGAGGGTGGTGAGTGGTGTATGTCTGAGGCATGTGCACTGTGGATTGCGTGTGTAGTGTGTGGAGTGCATGGTGTGTCTCTGGGTAAGTTGTGTGCACTGTGAAGTGGGTGTGTGTTGTGAGTTGTGTGTATGTGTGAGTGTGTGCACTGTGGAGTGTGTCTGTGAAGAGTGGTGTCTGTGTAAAATGTGTGCCCTGTGGAGAGTGTGTGTGTGTTGAGTTTTGTGTCTGTGTGACATTTGTGCTATGTGGAGTGTGTGTGAAGTGTGTGTATTAAATGGTGTTGTCTGTGTGAGGTGTATGCACAGTGGAGTGTGTATGGAGTGTGTGTGGTAAGTAGTGTGTGTCTGTTTGAAATGTCTGCACTTTGTTTTTTTTATGTCTGCACTTTGAATTGTGTGTGCAGTGGCTGGTGTGTCTGTGTGAGGTGAGTGCACAGTGCAGTAATGTTTGTGGTAAGTGTTATGTCTGTGTTTTGTGTCTGCACTGTTGATTGTTTTTGGTGAGTGGTGTGTGTCTGTGTGAGGTGTGTGCACTGTGTAGTGTTTGTACGTTGAGTGGTGTGTGTTTGTGTTTGGTGTGTGCACAGTGCCGTGTGTGTTTGTGAGGTGTGTGGTGTGTGTCTATGTGTGGTGTGTGCACTGTGATGTGTGTGTTTGTTCAGAGGCGTGCATCTGTGACAGGTGTGTGCCCTGTAGAGTGTGTGATTGTGGTGACAGGTGAGTTTCTGCTTGTGGTGTTTGCACTGTGGAATGTGTTTGGTGAGTGTTTTGTGTCTCTGTTAGGTGTGTTCACTGTGTAGGGTGGGTGGTAACCAGTGATTCTGTATAAGGTGTCTTCACTGTGGAGAATGTGTGTCTTGAGTTGTGTGTTTCTGTGTAAGTTGTGCTCAGTGATCAGTGTGTGTGTGGTGAGTGGTGTGTGTCTTTGTGAGATGTGTTCACTTTGTCATAGGTAATTCTTGAGACTTGTGTGAGTCTGTGTGAGGTGTGTGCACAGTGGAGTGTGTGTTCTGCAGTGTGTGTTTGTTTGAGGTCTGTGCACCTTGGAGTGCGTGTGGTGAGTGGTATGTGTCTGTGTGAAATGTGTGTACTGAGTGTGTTGAGTGTGTGGTGACAAAGGTGTAACAGTCTGAGGTGCCTGCATTATGGTTAGGGTATGAGGTGATTGTTGTCTGTCTATGTGATGTGTGTGCATTGTGGTGTGTCTGTGAATAATTTCTGTGGTGTGTACTGTGTGTCTCTGTGAGGTGTCTCATGTGGAGTTTCTGTGTAATGAGTGGTGTGTGTCTTAGATATGTGCACTATAGATTATGTGTGGCATCCGTGGATTGCATGGTGTGTGTCCGTGTGAGGTGTGTGCACTGTGGAGTTTGTGTATGAAGAGTGGTGTGTTTGTGTGAAGTGTGTGCACTACAGAGAGTGTGTGGTAAGTTTTGAGTCAGTGTAATGTGTGTGCTACGTGGAGTGTGTGCATTAAGTGTGTGTATTGAGTGCTGAGTGTGCGTGAGGTGTGTGCACTGTGGAGTTTGCGTGTGATGAGTGGTGTGAGTTTGTGTGAGGTGTGTGCACTGTGGAGAGTGTGTTGGAGTGTGCATGCTGAGTGGCGTGTGTGTAAAGTGTCTGCAGTTTAGATTGTGTGTGTGATGAATGGTATGTGTCTGTGTGAGGTGAATGCAGTGTGTAGTGTGTGTATATGGTGAGTTGTCTGTGTTTGTGTGAGGTGTGTGCACTGTGCAGTTTTGTGTGTTTGTGTGGTGAGTGGTGTATTTTTGTGTGACGTGTGTGCACTGTGAAGATTTTGTGTAGTCAGTGGGGTGTGTCTGTGAGGTGTGTGCACTGTGCAATGTTTGTTTCTGGTGAGTTGTGTGCCTGTGTTTTGTGTCTGCACTGTGAAATGTGTGTGGTGAGTATCGGGTGTCTGTGTGAGGTGTGTTCACTGCATATTGTGTGTGGTCACTCTTTCTGTGTGAGGTGTTTTCACTGTAAAGTGTGTGTGTCATAAGTAGTGTGCATTTGTTTGAGTTTTGTTCACTGTGGAGTGTGTGTGTGCTGTGAGTGCTGTGTGTCTGTGTGAGGTGTGTACACTATGGAGTCTCTGTGCATGATAGGTGGTGTGTTTCTGTGTAAGGTGTGTGCACTGTGGAATGTGTCCGTGTAAAATGTGTCCATTAAGTGTGTGTGTTGAATGTGTGGAGTGACTGGTGTGTTTCAGTGTGAGGTGTCTGCATTGTGGAAAAGGTGTAAGGTGATGGGTGTTTGTTTGCATGATGTGGGTGCATTGTGGTGTGGGTTTGTAGAGTTTGTGCGGTGTATGCTGTGTTTATGGTTAGTGATGGTTGCTGGGTAGGGTGCTCGATAGTAACTATTTTTAGTTAGGGTGCTCCATAGTGACTGTTGTTGAAGAGATGCTCTATAGGTGACTGTTGTTGAATATGTGCTCTATAGTGATTGATATTGGGTAGATGCTCCGTAGTGACTGTTTTTGGGTAGGGTGTTCTATAGTGACTTTTGTTGAGTAGTTTGCTCTGTAGTAACTGTTGTTGGGTGTCGAGCTCTGTAGTGACTGTTGTTGGGTGGACTGCTCTATAGGTGACTGCTGTTTGATGAAGTGTTCTATAGTGACTCTTGTGTAGAGTGCTTCATAGTGACTGCTATAGGGTAGAGTGATCTATATTGACTGTTGTTGTGTAAGATGCTTTGTAGTGACTTTTGTTGGGTAGGTGCCCATAGTGACTGTTTTTAAGTAGAGTAATCCATAGTGACTGTTTTTGGAAAGGGTGCTCTATAGTGACTGTTGTTGGGTAGGGTGTTCAATAGTGACTGTTTTTGGGTATAGTGTTCTATTGTGGCTGTTGTTGGGTAGGGTGCTCTATAACGACTGTTGTTTGGTGGAGTGCTCTATAGGTGACTGTTGATGGATGAAGGTCTCTATAGTGACCGTTGTTGGGTATAGTGTTCTATAGTGACTGTTTTTGGACAGGGTGCTGTATAGTGACTATTGTTGGGTAATGTTCTCTATATAAACTATTCTTCAGTAGGGTGCTCTGTAGTTTCTGTTGTTGGGTGGAGTGCTCTATAATGACTCTTTGTATAGTGTTCTTCATAGTGTCTGTTGCTTTCCAGGTTGATCTATACTGATTGTTGTTGGGTAGGGTTCTCTATAGAGACTGTTGTTTGGTAGGTGCTCTATAGTGACTTTTGCTGGGTATGATGATCTATAGAGACTGTTATAGGCTGCGGTGCTTTATAGTGATTGTTGCTGGGTAGAGTGCCCTCCAGTGACTGCTGTTGGGTAGGTTCTCTACAGTGACTGTTGCTGCATAGGTTGCTCTATAGTGACTATTGTTGGGTAGGTGCTCTATAGTAACTGTTGTTTAGTGTGGTGCTCTATACAGACTGTTGTTGGATAGAGTGCTCTATATGTGACTGTTGTTGAGTGGAGTGCTTTATAGGGACTGTTGTTGTCTTTAGTGCTGTATAGCCATTGTTGTTAGGAAGAGTGGTCTATAGTGACTCTTGTTGGATAGGGTGCTCTGTAGTTACTGTTGGGTAGCTGGAATATACTGATGTTGTTGGGTAGGCACTTTATGGTGTTTGCTGTTGGGTAGGGTGCTCTATAGTTTCTGTTGCTGGGTAGATTGCTCTATAGGTGACTGTTGTTGGGTATGTTCTCTATAGTGATTGATATTGGGTAGATGCTCCATAGTGACTGCTGTTGGATAGGTGCTTTATAGTGACTACTTTTCAGTAGGGTACTCTAAAGTAACTGTTGCTGGGTAAAGTGCTCTATACTTCCTGTTGTTGGGTAGGTGCCTTACATTGACTGTTATTGGTTAGGTGCACTGCACTGACTGTTGTTGGGTAGGGTGCTCTATAGTGACTGTTGTTGGGTAGGGTGCTCTATAGTGACTGTTGTTGGGTAGGGTGCTCTATAGTGACTGTTGTTGGGTGGAGTGCTCTATATTGAATGTTGTTGAGTAGGTTCTCTATACTGACTTTTGTTGGGTAGAGTGCTCTATAGTGACTGTTGTGAAGTAGAATGCTCTATAGTGTCTTTTGTTGGGTAGGGTGCTTTATAGTGACTGATGTTAGGTAGGTTTCTCTATAGTGTCTCTTTTTGGGAAGGAAGCTTTATAGTGTCTATTTTTTGGTAGGTGCTCTATAGTGACTGCTGTTGGGTAGGTGCTTTATAGTGACTGCTTTTCAGTAGAGTGCTCTAAAGTGACTGTTGCTGGGTAAAGTGCTCTATACTTCCTGTTGTTGGGTAGGTGCCTTACGTTGACTGTTATTGGTTAGGTGCACTGTACTGACTGTTGTTGGATAGGGTGCTCTATAGTGACTGTTGTTGGCTGGAGTGCTCTATATTGACTGTTGTTGAGTAGGTTTTCTATACTGACTGTTGTTGGATAGAGTGCTCTACAGTGACTGTTATTAAGTAGAATGCTCTATAGTGTCTTGTTGGGTAGGGTGCTTTATAGTGACTGTTGTTAGGTAGGTTTCTCTATAGTGTCTCTTGGGTAGGAAGCTTTATAGTGTCAATTGTTGGGAAGGTGCTCTATAGTGACTGTTGTTTGGTGGAGTGCTTTATACTAACTGATGTAGGGTAGTTGCTCTATGGTGACTCTTGCAAAATAGGGGCCCTATAGTGACTGATGTTGGGTTTGGTGCTCTATAGTGACTATTGTTGGGTAGGGTGATCTATAGTTACCATTGTGGGGTCGGTGCTCTATTGTGACTGTTGTTGGATTGTTTCTCTCTTGTGACTGTTGTTGTGTAGCTGCTCCATAGTGCCTGTTGTTATGTAGGTGCTGTATAGTTGCTGTTGTTGTGTTGGTGTTCTATACTCACTTTTGTTAGGTAGAGTGCTCTATAGTGTCTGTTACTGGGTAGGGTGCTCTATAGTGACTGTTGTTGGGTAGAGTGCTCTATAGTGACTGTTGTTGGGTAGAGTGCTCTATAGTGACTGTTGTCGGGTACGTGCTCTATAGTGACATTTTATGTGTAGAAGGCTCTATAGTTACTGTTGTTGGGTATGTGCTCAATAGTGACTTTTTTAGGTAGGTAGTTATATAGTGACTGTGGTTTGGTAGGTGCTGTATAGTGACTGTTGTTGGGGGGTGTTCTGTACTGACTCTTGTTAGGTAGGTACTGTATAGTGAGTGTTGTGTAGATTGCTCTATAGTGACTGTTGCTGGGTAGAGTGCTCGATAGCGACTGTTCCTGGAGAGGGTGCTCTATAGTGACTGTTGTTGGGTAGGTGATCTACAGTGCTTGTTGTTGGTTAGGGTGCTCTACAGTGACTGTTGTTGGATAGATGCTCTATAGTGACTGTTGTTGGGTAGGGTGCTCTATAGTGACTCTTGTTATGTAGAGAAATATATAGTGATTCTAACTGGGTAGAGTGCTCTACAGTGAGTGTTGCTGGTTATGGTGCTCTATAGTGACTGTTGTTATATAAGGCACTCTATACTGTCAGTTGCTGTGTAGAGTGCTCTATAGTGACTGTGGTGGAAAAGAAACATAGTGACTGTTGTTATGTGGAGTGTTCTATAGTGACTGTTGTTGGGTAGATTTCTATAGATAGTGACTGTGGCAAAGTAGGGTGCTCTATAGTGACTGTTGTTTGGTAGAGTGCTCATAGTGACTGTTGTTGGGTATCTGCTCTATAGTGACTGTTGTTGGGTAGGGTGCTATATACTCACTGTGGTGGGTGGAGTGTTCCATAGTGACTGTTGTTGTGGAGTTTGCTCTGCAGTGACTGTTGTTGGCTTGGGTGCTCTATAGTGACTGTTGTTTTGTGAAGTGCTCTATAGGTGACACTTGTTGCATGAAGTGTTCTATAGTGACTGTTGTTGTGAAGAGTGCTCCATAGTGACTGTTGTTGTTTAGGATGCTCTATAGTGACTGTGGTTTGGTAGGTGCTTCTTAGTGACTCTTGTTAGGTAGAGTGTTCTATAGTCACTGTTTTTGGACAGGGAGCTCTATAGTGACTGTTGTTAGGTAGGTGTTCTACAATGACTATTGTTGAGTAGGTGCTCTCTATTAACTGTTGTTGGGTAGAGTGCTCTTTAGTGACTGCTCTTCGGTAGGTGCTCTATAGTGACTATTGTTGGGTATAGTGCTTTACAGTGCCTGTTGATGGGTAGGGTGCTCTATAATGACTATTGTTTGGTAGGTGCTTTATAGTTACAGTTCTTGGGTAGGTGCTCTATGGTGACAGTTTTTGGAAGGTGCTTTATACTGACTATTGTTGAGTAGGGTGCTCTATAGCTACTGTTTTTGGATGTATTGCTCTATATGACTGCTGTTGGTTAAGGGGTTTTATAATGACTGTTCCTGGGTATGGTGCTTTATAGTGACTGTTGTTAGGTAGAGTGGTCTATGGTGATGCTAGCTGGATAGGGTGCTCTATAGTGACTGTTTCTGGGTCAGTTCCTGTATAGTGACTGTTGTTGCACAGGGTGCTCTATAGAAACTCTTGTTTGGTAGGGTGCTCTATTGTGACTGTTGTTGATTAGGTGCTCTATAGTGACTGTTGCTGGGTTGCATACTTTATAGTGATTGTTGTTTGGTAGGATCGTCTATAGTGACACTTATGGGTAGGAGCTTTATAGTAACATTTTTTTGTTGGGGTGCTCTATAGTGAATGTTGCTGGGTACAGTACTCTAAACGTGACTATTGTTGGCTGAAGTTTCCTATAGTGACTGTTGTTTAAAGTGCTCGATATTGACTCTTATTGGTTACAGTGCTCTATATGTGACTGTTGTTGGTTAGGGTGGCCTATAGTGACTGTTGTTGGGTAGGTGCTGTATAGAGACTGTTTTTTGGTAGGTGCTTTATAGTGACAGATGTTAGGCAGATGCTTCATATTTACTGTTGTTGGGTAGGTGCTCTATAGTGGCTGTTGTTGGTAGATGCTCTATAGTTACTTTTGGGTATAGTGCTCATAGTGAGTGTTTTGGATTCTGTACTCCATACTAACAGTTTTTGTGTAGAGTGCTCTATAGTGACTGTTGTTGGGTAGGTTCTCTATACTGATTGTTATTGGGCAGATGCTCTATAGTGACTTTTCTTGGGTAGGTGCTTTATAGTGACTCTCATTGGGTAGGAGCTCTATAGTGACTGTTGTTAGGTAAAATGCTCTATATTGACTGTTGTTGGTAGTGTGCTTAATACTGTCTGTTGTTAAGTAGGGTGATCTATAATAATTTACTGAAAGGGTGCTCAATACTGACTGTTGCTGAGTGGGGTGCTTTATAGTGACTGTTGCGTGTATAGTGTTCTGCAATGACTGATGTTGACAGGAGTGCTCTATAGTAACTGTTGTTGAAAACAAAGCTCTATAGTGACTGTTTTTGGGTAGAGTGCTCTATAATGACTGTTCTTCGGTAGGATGCTCTATAGTAACAGTTGTTGTGTAGAATGCTCGATAGTGACTGTTGTTGGGTAGAGTGCTCTATACTGAATGTCCTTGCTTTGGGTGCTCTATTATAACTGTTGCTGGGTAGGTGCTCTATGGTTAGTGTTGCTGAATAATGTGCTTTGTAGTAACTATTGTTGGGTACGATGTTCTTTCGTGATAGTTGTTGGGTATAGTACTGTATATTGACTGTTGTTGGGTAGGTGCTCTATAGTGATTGTTGTTGAGTACATGCTTTATAGAGACGGTTGTTGGGTAGGAGCTTTATACTGACAGTTGTTAGGTAGGTGCTTTAGTGACTGTTGTTAAGTAGGTGCTCTATAGTAACTGTTGTTTAGTAGGGTGCACTACAGTGACTGTTTAATTTGTGGAGTGCTCTATACTGTCTTTTGTTCTGTGGGTTGCTCAATACTAAATGATGCTGGGTGGGGTGCTTTTTACTGACTGTTGTTGAGTAGAGTGCTCCAGTGGCTGTTTCTGAGTAGGTGCTCTGTAGTGATTGTTGGTGGATGGGGTGCTCTATAATATCTATTGAGTGATTGTTGGTGGATAGGGTGCTCTATAATGTCTATTGAGTACGGTACTTTATAGTGACTGTTGGTTAGAGTGCTCTATAGTGACGGTTGTTGGGTAGGTTCTTTATCATGACTGTTGTTGGGTAGGGTGATCTATATTGAATGTTGTTGAGTAGGGTGCTCTATAGTTATTTTTGCTAGGTAGGTTGCTCTCTAGTGACTGTCATTGGGTAGATGACTCTATACTGACTGCTGTTTAGGAGGGTGCTTCATAGTGACTCTTGCTGAGTAGGGTGCTGTATAGTGACTCTTGTTGGGTGGAGTGCTTCATAGTCGCTGTTGTTTGGTAGAGTACTGTATAGTAACTTTTGTTGCATAGAGGGCTCTATACTGACTGTTTTTGGGTTGGGTGCTCGATGGTGACTGTTGCTGTGTAGAATGTTCTATAGTGACTATTGTTTCATAGGGTGCTCTATAATGATTGTTGCTAGGTAGGGTGCTCTATTGTGACTGATGTTGGTGAGAGTGTACTATAGTAAGTGTTGCTGAGTAGGGTGCTCTATAGTCACTGTTGCTTGGTAGGGTGCTCTATAGTGACTGTTGGTTGTGTAGAATCCTCTCTACTGACTATTGTTGGGTAGGGTGCTGTATAATGACTGTTGTTGGATAGAGTGCTTTATAGTCACTGTTTCTGGGTTGAGCACGCTATAGTCACTGTTTCTGGTTAGGGTGCCACATAGTGACTGTTTTTGGTTAGAATTCTCTATAATAACTGTTGTGTTGTAGGTGTTCTATGGTGACTATTCCTGGGTAGGGTGCTTTGTAGGGACTGTTTTTGGGTAGGTGGTCTATACTGACTGTTGGTGGGTAGGGTGCTTTATATTGACTGTTTTTGGGTGGGTGCTTTATAGTGACTGTTGTTGGGTAGGTGCTTTATGGTGACTGTTGTTGGGTAGTGTACTTTTTAATGACTGTTTCTGATTGGAGTTCACGGTAGTGAGTGTTGTTGCCTAGGGTGCTCCATAGTGATTGTTGCTGGGTAGGGTTATCTATAGTGACTCACGTTGGGTAGAGTGCTCTATAGTGACTGTTGCTGCATAGGGTGCTCTATTGTGACTGCTGCTGTGTAGGGTGCTCCATAGAGGCTGTTTTTGGGTAGGTCCTTTGTACTGACTGTTGTTAAGTAGGGTACTCTATAGTGACTGTTGTTGGGTAGGTGCTCTATAGTGACTGTTGCTGGGTAGAGTGATCTATACTGACTGTTGGGTGAAGTGCTCTGTAGTGATGGTTGCAATGTAGAGTGCTGTATAGTGACTGTTATTGGGTAGGTGCTCTACAGTGACTCTTGCTGGGTAGCATGCTCTAGAGTGACTCTTGTTGGGTCGATTCTGTATAGTGAGTGTTGTTGGAAGGGTGCTCTGAAATGACGGTTGTTGTGTAGGTGCTCTATACTGACCATTGCTGCATTGGGTTCTCTATAAAGAAGGTTGTTGGGTAGAGTGCACTATAGTTACTTTTGCTCTGTAGAATAATCTACAGTGACTTTTATGTGCAGGGTGCTCTTTAGTGACTATTGTTGAGTTGGTGCTTTATAGCGACTGTTTATGGGTATGATTCTCGATAATGACTGCTGTTGGGTAATTGCTTTGTAGGGACTATTGATTGATAGAATAATCTATAGTGACTGTTGTTGGGTAGAGTGCTTTATAGTTACTGTTTCTGGGTCTTGTGCTCTATAGTGACTGTTGTTTGGTAGGGTGCTCCATAGAAACTGTTGTTAGGTATGGTGCTGTATACCGACTGTTCTTAAGTGGAAAGCTCCATAGTAACTGCTGTTGGGTAGAGTGCCCTAGATAATGACTGTTGTTGGGTAGAATGCTCTATAGTGACTGTTTTTAGGTAAAGTGCTCTATAGTGATTATTGTTGCATAGAGTGCTCTACAGTGACTGTCCTTGGGTACAATGCTCTATAGTGACTAATGGTGTGTAGGGTACTGTATAGTGTCTGATGTTGGGTAGGTGCTCTATCTTGACAGTTGTTGGGTATGGTGCTTAAATAGTTACTGTTGCTGGGTAGGGTGATATATAGTGCCTGCTGCTAATTAGAATGCTCTATAGTGATTGTTGTTGAGGAGAGTGCTCTATAGTGAATGTTGCTGGGTAGGGTGTTCTATAGTGACTGCTTCTGGGTAGCATGTTCTATAGTGACTTTTGCTAGGTAGGGTGCTCTTTAGTGACTGTTATTAGGTGGGGATTTCTATACTGATTGTTGTTGGGTAGAGCACTCTATAGTAACCATTGTTGTGTAGGTGCTCTATAGTGACTGTTGCTGGGTAATGTGCTCATAGTGACTGTTTTTGGGTAGGTGCTCTACAGTGACTGTTGTTGGGTGGGGTGCACTATAATGACAGTTGTTGAGTAGACTGTTCTATAGGTGAATTTTGTTTGGTGGAGATCTGTTTACTGACTGTTGTTGTGTAGAGTGCTCTATAGTGACTGTTTTTGGGTAGAGTCCTCCATAGTGACTGTTGTATGGTATAGTGGTCTATAGTGACTGTGTTTGGGTAGGTGCTACATAGTGACTGTTCTTGAGAAGGAAGCACATAGTGATTGATGTTGGGTACACTGGTCTACAGTAACTGATTTTGGTAGAGTGCTCTTTAGTGACTGTTGTTGGATAGGTGCTCTATAGTGACTGTTGTTGGGTATGTGCTCTACAGTGACTGTTGATGTTCAAGATATTCTATGGTTACTGTTGTGGGTGGAGTGCTCTATAGTGAGCATTGCTAAGTAGAGTGTTCTATGGTGACTGATGTTGGGTGCATACTCTATAGTAACTGTTTTTGGGTAGGGTGCTCTATAGTGGCTGTGGTTGTGTACGTGTTTTATAAAGACTGTTTTGGCGTGGGTTGCTCTATAGTGACTGTTCTATGGTGGATTGCCTTATAGTGACTTTTGTTTGGTAGAGTGCTCTGTAGGTGACTGTTGTTGGGTGGAGTGCTCTATAGTGACTATTGTTATGTAGAGTGCTCTAAAGTGACTGTAGTTCGGTAGAGTGCTCTATAATTACTGTGGTTGGGTAGAGTGCTTTTTAGATGACTGTTGTTGGGTGGGGTTCTCTATATTGACTGTTTCTGGGGAGAGTGCTATATAGTGACTGTTGTGGGTGAAGTGCTCTATAGTGACTGTTTTTTTTTTTAATTTTTATTGCATTATAGGTTTTGGGGTACATGTACAGAACGTGCAAGATAGTTGCATAGGTACACACAGGGCAGTGTGTTTTGCTGCCTTCCTCCCCTTCACCCACACTTGGTATTCATCCCCAGGCTATCCCCCTCCAGCCCCACCCGCTGTCCCTCCCCCATTTCCCCCAACAGTCCCCAGTGTATAGTAAATCCCCTCTCTGTGTCCATGTGTTCTCATTTTTCTCACCCACCTATGAGTGAGTATATGCAGTATTTCTTTTTCTGTTCTTGTGTCAGTTTGCTGAGAATGATGTTCTCCAGATTCATCCATGTCCTTACAAAGGACACAAACTCATAATTTTTTATTGCTGCATAATATTCCATGGTGTATATGTGCCATCATCGATGGGCATTTGGGTTGGTTCCAGGTCTTTGCTATTGTAAACAGTGCTGCAATGAACATTCGTGTGCATGTGTCCTTATAGGAGAACAATTTATAGTCTTTTGGATATATACCCAGTAATGGGATTGCTGGGTCAAATGGAATTTCTATTTCTAGGCCCCTGAGGAATCGCCACACTGTCTTCCACAATGGTTGAACTAATTTACACTCCCACCAACAGTGTAAGAGTGTTCCTATTTCTCCACATCCTCTCCAGCATCTGCTGTCTCCAGATTTTTTAATGATCGCCATTCTAACTGGTGTGAGATGATATCTCAATGTGGTTTTGATTTGCATCTCTCTAATGGCCAATGATGATGAGCACTTTTTCATATGTTTGTTGGCCTCATGTATGTCTTCTTTTGTAAAGTTTCTGTTCATATCCTTTGCCCATTTTTGAATGGGCTTGTTTGATTTTTTCTGTAAATCTGTTTGAGTTCTTTGTAAATTCTGGATATCAGCCCTTTGTCAGATGTGTAAACTGCAAACTTTTTTTCCCATTCTGATGGTTGCCGATTCACTCTAGTGACTGTTTCTTTTGCCGTTCAGAAGCTGTGGAGTTTGATTAGGTCCCATTTGTCTATTTTGGCTTTTGTTGCCAATGCTTTTGGTGCTTTGTTCATGAAGTCCTTGCCTACTCCTATGTCCTGAATGGTTTTGCCTAGATTTTCTTCTAGGGTTTTTATGGTGTCAGGTCTTAAGTTTAAGTCTTTAATCCATCTGAAGTTAATTTTAGTGAAAGGTGTCAGAAAGGGGTCCAGTTTCTGCTTTCTGCATATGGCTAGCCAGTTTTCCCAACACCATTTATTAAATAGGGAATCCTTTCCCCATTGCCTGTTTTTGTCGGGTTTATCAAAGATAATATGGTTGTAGACATGTTGTGTTGCCTCCGATGCTTCTGTTCTGTTCCATTGGTCTATATCTCTATTTTGGTACCAGTACCATGCTGTTTTGATTACTGTAGCCTTGTAGTATAGTTTGAAGTCTGGTAGCGTGATGCCTCCCGCTGTGTTCTTTTTGCTTAGAATTGACTTGGCTATGCGGGCTCTTTTTTGGTTCCATATGAAATTCATGGTGGTTTCTTCCAGTTCTGTGAAGAAATTCAATGGTAGTTTGATGGGGATAGCATTGATTGTGTAAATTACTTTGGGCAGTATAGCAATTTTTACAATATTGATTCTTCCTAACCACGAACATGGAATGTTTCTCCATCTGTTTGTGTCCTCTCTTATTTCGTTGAGTAGTTGTTTGTAGTTTTCCTTAAAGAGGTCCCTTACATTCCTAGTGAGTTCTATTCCTAGGTATTTTATTTTCTTTGTAGCAATTGTGAATGGCAGTTCGTTCTTAATTTGGTTCTCTTTAAGTCTGTTATTGGTGTATAGGAATCCTTGTGATTTTTGCACATTGATTTTATATTCTGAGACATTGCTGAAGTTGCTTATCAGTTGCAGGAGCTTTTGGGCTGAGGTGATGGGGTCTTCTAGGTATACTATCATGTCGTCTGCAAATAGAGACAATTTGGCTTCCACCTTTCCTATTTGAATACCCTTTATTTCTTTTTCTTGCCTGATTGCTCTGGCTAGAACTTCCAGTACTATGTTGAATAGAAGTGGTGAGAGAGGGCATCCTTGTCTAGTGCCAGATTTCAAAGGGAATGCTTCCAGTTTTTGCCCATTAAGTATGATATTGGCTGTTGGTTTGTCGTAAATAGCTTTTATTACTTTGAGATATGTTCCATCAATACCAAGTTTATTGAGGGTTTTTAGCATAAAGGGCTGTTGAAATTTGTCAAATGCCTTCTCTGCGTCAATTGAGATAATCATGTGGTTTCTGTTTTTGCTTCTGTTTATGTGATGAATTACATTTATAGGCTTGCCTTTGTTGAACCAGCCTTGCATCCCCGGGATGAATCCTACTTGATCATGATGGATAAGTTTTTAAATGTGCTGTTGCAATCGATTTGCCAATATTTTATTGAAGATTTTTGCATCTATGTTCATCAAGGATATTGGCCTGAAGTTTTCTTTTCTTGTTGAGTCTCTGCCAGGTTTTGGTATCAGGATGATGTTGGTCTCATAAAATGATTTGGGAAGGGTTCCCTCTTTTTGGATTATTTGGAATAGTTTCAGAAGGAATGGTACCAGATCCTCTTTGTGTGTCTGGTAGAATTCAGCTGTGAACCCATCTGGACCTGGGATTATTTTGTGTGGTAGGCTCTTAATTGCTGCCTCAACTTCAGACCTTGTTATTGGTCTATTCATATTTTCAGCTTCCTCCTGATTTAGGCTTGGGAGGACACAGGCGTCCAGGAATTTATCCATTTATTCCTCATTTACTAGTTTGTGTGCATAGAGTTGTTTGTAGTATTCTCTGATGATGGTTTGAATTTCTGTGGAATCTGTGGTGATTTCCCCTTTATCGTTTTTTATTGCATCTATTTGGTTGTTCTCTCTTTTCTTTTTTATCAGTCTGGCTAGTGGTCTGCCTATTTTGTTGATCTTTTCGAATAACCAGCTCTTGGATTTATTGATTTTTTGAAGGGTTTTTCTTGTCTCTATCTCCTTCAGTTCTGCTCTGATCTTAGTTATTTCTTGTCTTCGGCTAGGTTTTGAGCTTTTTTGATCTTGCTCCTCTTGCTCTTTCAATTTTGATCGTAGGGTGTCAATTTTGGATCTCTCCACTCTTCTCATGTGGGCACTTATTGCTATATATTTTCCTCTACAGACTGCTTTAAATGTGTCCCGGAGATTCTGGTACGTTGTGTCTTCATTCTCGTTGGTTTCAAAGAACTTCTTTATTTCTGCCTTCATTTCATTGTTTATCCAATCAACATTCAAAAGCCAGTTGTTCAGTTTTCATGAAGCTGTGCGGTTCTGAGTTATTTTCTGAATTCTGAGTTCCAACTTGATTGCACTATGATCTGAGAGACTGTTTCTTATGATTTCCGTTGTTTTACATTTGCTGAGGAGTGCTTTACTTCCAATTATGTGGTCAATTTTGGAGTAGGTGTGATGTGGTGCTGAGAAGAATGTATATTCTGTGGATTTGGGGTGGAGAGTTCTGTAAATGTCTATCAGGTTTGCTTGTTCCAGGTCTGAGTTCAAGTCCTGGATATCCTTGTTAATTTTCTGTCTGGTTGATCTGTCTAATATTGACAGTGGAGTGTTAAAGTCTCCCACTATTATTGTGTGGGAGTCTAAGTCTCTTTGTAAGTCATTAAGAACTTACCTTATATATCCGGGTGCTCCTACATTGGGTCCATAGATATTTAGAATCGTTAGCTCTTCTTGTTGTATTGATCCTTTTACCATTATATAATGAACTTCTTTGTCCCTTTTGATCTTTGTTGCTTTAAAGTCTATTTTATCAGAGATGAGAATTGCAACTCCTGCTTTTTTTTGCTCTCCATTTGCTTGGTAAATCTTCCTCCATCCTTTTATTTTGAGCCTTTCTTTATCTTTGCGTGTGAGGTGGGTTTCCTGGATACAGCACACTGATGGGTTTTGGTTTTTTATCCAATTTGCCAGTCTGTCTTTTGATTGGTGCATTTAGCCCATTTACATTCAGGGTTAATATTGTTATGTGTGAATTTCATACTGCCATTTTGATGCTAGCTGGCTGTCTTGCCCGTTGGTTCATGTACATTCTTCATTTTGTTGATGGTCTTTAGCATTTGGTATGCTTTTAGGATGGCTGGAACTGGTTGTTCCTTTCTATGTGTAGTGCCTCTTTCAGGAGCTCTTGTAAAGCAGGCCTAGTGGTGACAAAATCTCTGAGTACTTGCTTGTTCGTGAAGGATTTTATTTTTCCTTCACTTATGAAGCTCAGTTTGGCTGGATATGAAATTCTGGGTTGAAAGCTCTTTTCTTTAAGGATGTTGAATATTGGCCCCCACTCTCTTCTGGCTTGTAGAGTCTCTGCCGAGAGATCTGCTGTGAGTCTCATGGGCTTCCCTTTGTGGGTGATCCGACCTTTCTCTCTGGCTGCCCTTACTATTTTCTCCTTCATTTCAACCCTGGTGAATCTGATGATTATGTGCCTTGGGGTTGCTCTTCTTGCGGAGTATCTTTGTGGTGTTCTCTGTATTTCCTAGAGTTGAGTATTGACCTGTCTTGCTAAGTTGGGGAAATTTTCCTGGATAATATCCTGAAGAGTGTTTTCCAGCTTGGATTCATTCTCTTCATCATATTCTGGTACACCTATCAAACGTAGGTTGGGTCTCTTCACATAGTCCCACATTTCTTGGAGATTTTGTTCATTCCTTTTTGTACTTTTTTCTTTAATCTTGGTTTCTCGTTTTATTTCATTGAGTTCATCTTCAACTTCTGATATTCTTTCTTCTGTTTGGTCAATTCAGCTGTTGAAACCTGTGCATGCTTTGCGAAGTTCTCGTGTTGTGCTTTTCAGCTCCTTCAATTCATTCATATTCCTCTCTAAGTTTTCCATTCTTGTTATCAATTCCTCGAATCTTTTTTCAAATCTTTTTTCAAGGTTCTTAGTTTCTTTGCACTGGTTTAGTCCATGTTCCTTTAGCTCACTGAAGTTTCTCATTATCCACTTTCTGAAGTCTGATTCCGTCATTTCATCACATTCATTCTCCGTCCAGCTTTGTTCCCTTGCTGGTGAGGAGTTTTGGTCCTTTTTTGGAGGTGAGGTGTTTTGGTTTCGGGTGCTTTCCTCCTTTTTGCGCTGGTTTCTTCCCATATTTATGGATTTATCCGCCTGTCATCTTAGTAGTTGCTGATTTTTCAATTGGGTCTCTGTGTGGACGCTGAGATTGTTGATGATGAAGTATTTCTGTTACTTAGTTTTCCCTCTAATGGTCTAGCCCCTCTGCTGTATGAGTGCTGAGGTCCACTCCAGGCCCTGCTTGTCTGGGGTATACCTGCAGTGGCTGCGGAACAGTGAGGGATGATACCAGTTTCTTCTGCTGCTGTCCTTGTTCCAGAATAATGCCAGCCAAATGTCAGTCTGATTAGTCCTATTCTTGGGTGACTCCTTGGACATACAGGGGTCAGGGAGCTGCTTGAGGAGGCAGTCTGTGCTTTATAGGAGCTCCAGTGCTGAGCTGTGAGCTCCGTTGTTCATTCAGGGTTGTTGGGAGGTTGTTTATGTCTGCTGCAATAGAACTCATAAAACACCATCCTTTCACCCCCCTTAGATGCTCTGTCTCAGGGAGTTGGGGCTTTCTTTATGAGTATCTGTTGCACTGTCCTGCCCCACTAGGCGGCAGTCTATTCAGTATTTGCCTGCCGGGGCTCTGACCTGCTAGCGCAGGTCCGCCCTGTTGCTGCTGGGCTCCCTTCTGCTGTGGAGAACTCCCGGCTCCTGGGAGACTCTCTGTTATGGCAGGTTGCCTCGGCAATGGCAGGCTGCGTCAGTCCTGGGCGGTACTTCATTGGGGGTGGACTGCATCAGCAATGGTGGACACCCCTCGCTCACCGGGCTGCACCATCCTAGATGCCGGCAGCAAAACTCTCAGCCCCAAGCACCTCCAGTCGCCGCCCTGCTTTTCCCTGTGAGCATGGGACCCGCCGAGCCCAATCACCCAGCTCCCTGCCTCAGAGTCCGTCCTCTCTCTCTCTCTCTTCCTCTTCCCAGGCTGAACGGTCGACTCTCTCACTGGCGCCCCAGTAGCCTGCTGATAGGGCACTGGGATCCGTGCGATCTCCCGTGCCGCTGCCCACTACCCCGGCTCAGATCACGCTTCCCAGGAAACTCCTGGTCTGGCTCATTGTCCAAATCCCGTTCAATCAGATGAACATGCCAATCTGCCCTGCCAAATCTCAGATTGCCGGTTTAACAGGGCACCCAGACCAGTGAGTTCCGCACCAGGTCCCACCATGGCATTGGCTGAAGAGGTGGCGGGAGCCAGCTGTGTTAGCCAGGTGCGCTACCATCCCGTGTCTCTCACACACCTGGGACTTTCAACGCTCTGTGGGCATAAAAGGAACATCCGAGAATGCGGCTAGGACTCACCCTCTGCGCCTTCACTGAGAGCTGCAATCCTGAGTCGCCTCTATGACACCAACTTGCCTCCTCCCTTATAGTGACTGTTGCTTTGTAGAGAGCTCTCTAGTGCCTTATGTTGGGTTCATGCTCTATAGTGACTGTTGATGGGTAGAGTGCTTTATAGGTTACTGTTGTTGGGCAGAGTGCTTTATAGTGACTGTTGTTGGATAAGGTTCTCTGTAGTGACTGTTGTTGGACATGGTGCTCTGTAATGGCTGTTGATAAGTAGGGTGCTCCATTGTGACTCTTGTTGATAGGGTGCTCTATAATGACTGTTAGTGGGTAGGGTTCTGTACAGTGACTGTTGCTGGGTAGGGTGCTCTATGCTGACTGTTGTTAAGTGGTGTTCTCTATAGTGACTGTAGCTGGCAGAGTGCTTTATAGTGACTGTTGCTGGTTAGAGTGCTCTATAGTGACTGTTTCTGGACAGAATGCTTTATAGTGACTATTTTAATGTTGGTGCTGCATAGTGACTGTTGTTGGTGGGGTCCTCAAAACTGAATGTTGCTCGGTAGGGTAACGGTGTTACCTTTATTGTGCTTCATTGTGACTGTTGTTGGGTAGAATGTTTTTCGTGACTGTTGCTTGTTAGGGTACTCTACAGTGAGTGCTGCTGAGTAGGGTGCTCTTTGGTGACTACTGTTGTGTATGTTCCTTATAGTGACAGTTGTTCTGTGGATTGCTCTACATTGACTGTTGTTGGGTAGGTGCACTATAGTGATTCTTTATTTGTAGAATATTCTATAGTGACTCTTTCTGTGTAGAGTGCTCTATAGTAACAGTGGCTGAGTAGGGTACTCTATACTGACTGTTGCTGGGTAAGATGCTTTATATGGACTGTTGTTGTGTGTCATTCTTTTCACACATTGTTGCTGAATAGAGTGCCCTATGGTGACTGTTTTTGGAGAGGTATTATATAGTGACTGTTATTGGGTGGGGTGCTTTATACTGAGTGTTCTTGGGTAGGTGCTCTACAGTTACTGTTGTTCGGTAGAATATAGAGTCTGTTGCTGGGTATGATGCACTATAGTGACTGTTGTTGAGTGGAGTTTCTTCTGGTGACTGTTTTTAGTTTCAGTGCTTTATAGTGACATTTGCTAGGTAGGCGCTCTTCAGTGACTGTTGTTGAGTAGGGTACTATAAATACCCAAAGACAGACACTGTAGAGCACCCTACACAAAACAGTCACTATAAAGCACCTATTCAACATCAGTCACTATAGAGCACTTTGGGAAACAGTCAGTATATAGCATTCTACCCAACAACACTCACTTATACAGCACTGCACCCAACAGCAGTCACTAAAGAGCACCCTACCAAGCAACAGTCACTATAGAGCACCATACCCAACAACAGTCACTACAGAACACCCAACAACAGTCACTATAGAGCACTCTACCCAACAACCGTACCTATATAGCACCCTAATGAATAACAGTCAGTATACAGCACTGCAGACAACAACAGTCAATACAAAGCACCTATCCAACAACAGTTACTATAAAGCACTACGCACAACAAGAATCACTATGAAGTACCTAACCAAGAACAGTCACTACAGAGAACTCTACCCTGAAAGTGTCACTATAGAACATTCCACCCAACAACAGTCATCATAGAGAACCCTATTCAGGAAAAGTCACTATAGAGCACCTACCCAACAACAGTCGCTATACAGAACTCCACCAATAACAATCACTATAGAACACTGTACCCAACAACAGTTACTATGGAGCACACAATTCAACAAAATTACTTAAGAATAACAACCCAACAACCTTCAATATATAGGTCTCAACCCAAAAACAGTCACTATAGAGCACTCTATAGAGCAACAGTCACTATAGAGCACCCTACCCAGAAACAGTCAATATAGAGCACTCTACCCAACAATAGTCACTATAGAGCACCCTACCAAAAATAGTCACTGTAGAGCACCTATGCAACAACAGTCACTGTAGAGCTTTCAACCCAAAAACAGTCACTATAAAGAACTCTACATAGCAATAGTCACTATAGAGCATAGTACACAAGGGCAGTCAGAATAGAGCATGATACACAACAACAGGCACCATAGAGCACCCTACTCAACGACAATCACTGCAGAGCGCCTACCCAACAACAGTCACTGGAGAACCATCTACCCAACAACACTCCGTATAAAGCACTATACACAACAGCAGTCATTATAGAGCACCCTACCCAACAACAGTTAGTATCTAGAGCTCTCTACCCAAAGACAGTCACTGTATAACACTCTACCAAACCACAGTCACTATAGAGCACCCTACTCCACAACAGTCAGTATAGAGCACCTACCCAACAACAGTCACTATTTAGAGCAATCCACCCAACAACAGTCACAATAGAGCACCTACATAAAAACAGTTACTATAGAGCACTCTCCCCAGCAACAGTCACTATAGAGCACCGTACCCAACAATAGTCAATATAAAGCACCTACCAAAAAAACAGTCAGCAGAGAGAAGCCTACAAAGCAACAGTCACTATAGGGCACTCTACCCAACAAGTCACTGTAGAGTTCTCTACACAACAGTCAATATAGAGCACTCCACCCAACAACAGTAACTATAGAGCACCTACCCCAAAACACTTAATATAGAGCACTGTACCCAACAACAGTGACTATAGAGCACCATACCCAACAAGAGTCACTATAGAGCACCCTGCTCAACAACAGTTTAGAGCACTTACCAAACAACAGTCAGTATGGAGCACCCTATCTTGCAAGTCAGTATATAGCATTCTCCCCAAAAATTCAGTATAGAGCCCTGTAAAAAACAGTCAGTATGGAACACTCCACCCAGCAACAGTCACCTATAGACAACTCTAGCCAACAACTGACCCTATAGAACATCCAACCCAACAACAGTCACTGCCAAACACCTACCCATCAACAGTCACCATAGAGCACCCTACACAGCAACAGTCACTATAGCGAAGCCCACCCAAATACAATCACTATATAGCACCCTACCCAGCAACAGTCACAATAGAGCACACTACTCAGAAACAGTCACTATAAAGCACCCTACCCAGGAAGTCACTATAGAGCACTCTACCCAACAAAATTAACTATAGAGCACCCCACTTAGCAACAGTCACGACATAGCACCCTACCCTACCCTGTTTATGGGTAGGGTGTCCAAAAACAGTCACTATATGGCACCCTACCCAACAACAGTCACTAAGAGCACAATACCCAACAATAGTCACTATAGAGCACCCTCTCCAACAAGTCAATATAGAGCACTCCAGCAAACAACAATCATTATAGAGCACCCTCTTCAGCAACAGTCACTACAGAGCACTATACCCAACAATAAACACTATATACCACTCTATCCAACAACAGTTAATATAGAGCACAGTACTAACAAAAGTTACTATAGAGAACACTACCAAACAATGTTCACTATATAGCACCTACCAAACAACAGTCACTATAGAGAATCCTACTCAGCAACCATCACTAAAAAGCATGGTACCAACAACAGTCATTATATAGAATTCTACCAAACGACAGTCACTATAGGGCATCTACCAAACAACAGTCACTATAGAGCACCCTATTCAGCAACAGTCACTTTAGAGCACTCAACCCAAAAACAGTCACTATAAAGAACTCTACACAACAACAGTCATTATAGAGAACTCCACTCAACAACAGAAACCTATCTAGCACTCTACAGAACAACAGTCTCTATAGAGCACTCTACCCTGCAAGAGTCTCTATAGATCACTGTACCCAACAACAGTAACTATAGTAGACCCTACCCAACAACAGTCAGTATGGAGCACCCTACACAACAACAGACACTATAGAGTACATACCCAACAACAGACACTATAGAGCACTCTACAAAATAGTCACTATTGAACACTCCACCCAACCACAGTCACTATGGAGAACCCCAAACCACAGCAGTCACTATAGAGCACCTACTCAACAACAGTCTCTCTAGAACACCCTACCAAACAACATCACTTTAGATAACCTACCCAAAATCCATCACTATCTAGAGTACTCTACTGAAAAGCAGTCACTGTAGAGCACCCTACACAGCAACAATCGTATTTAGCACCTCATTCAGAAACAGACACTATAGAGCACACCAACCAAGAACAGTCCCCACAGCGCATACTACCGAACACCAGTTACTGTAGAGCCCCTTAACCAACAACAGTCACTGTAGAACACATACCCAACAACAGTCACTATAGATGACCTACTGATGTACAGTCAGTATATAGCAACCTCCCTGACAACCGTCACTGTACAGCAGTCTACACAACAGTCACTATAGAGCTCTTTACTCAACAACAGTCACTTTCAGAGCACTCTATTAAACTGTAGTCTCTATAGAGCACCCACCAAACAACAGTTACTATACAGCACTCTACAAAACAACAGTCACTATAGAGCACTCCACCCAATGACAGTCACCTATAAAACACTCTACCTAAAATCATTCAGTATAGAACACCACACCCAACAACAGTCCGTATAGAAAAGATAACAAACCACAGTCACTATAGAGTACACTTCTTAGCAAAAGTCACTATAGAGCACTCTACCCAACAACAGTCATTATTTGAGCACCTTACCCAAGAACAGTCACTAAAGATCATTCAACCCGATAACACTCACTAAGGAGCACCTATGCAGCAACAATCACTATGGAGCTCCTAGCCAACAACAGTCACTATAGGGCACATAACTAACAACAGTCACTACAGAGTACCCTACCCAACAAGTCAGTATACAGAACCCTACCCAACAGCAGTCATTATAGAGCATTTCACCCAAAAACAGAAATACTGGCACACAATGCCACACACACATTCTGTAGGTTAGACACCTCACACTGGCATTCCACTCACCACAAACACACACTGCACAGTGAAAACACCTCACAAAGACACACATCACTGACCACACACACACTCCACAGTGCACACACCTCACACAGACACACACCACTCACCACACAAACACACACAGACTTCACAGTGCACACACCTCACAGAAACACACATCACTCATCATACACCAACACTACACATGGCACACACCTCACAGACAGACACCACTCACCAAACACACAATCCACAGTGCAGACATTAAACAAAGACATAAGACTTACCACACACGCTACAGAGTGCCCTCACCTCACGCAGAAACAAACCACCCACTGCACACACAATGCAAAGTGCAGACACTCCACACAGACACACAAAACTTTCCAAACACGCTTTACACACATTCCACTGTGCATAAAACTCACACAGACACACACCACTTAATACACACACTTCACACCCAAACTCCACATAGCACAGAGCTCACACAGATACAAAACTTAACACAAACACACTCTCCACAGTGCACACACCTCACACAGACACACACCACTCACCAAACACACAATACACAGTGCAGACACCATACACACAAATACCACTTACCACACAGTACACAGTGCACTCAACTCACACAGAAACACACCAACACCTGCACACAATCCAAAGTGCAGACACTCCACACAGGCAAACACCACTCACCACACACAATCCACACAAACTTCACTTTGCATACACCCCACACAGACACTCACCACTTAATACACACACATCATGCACACACTCCACATAGCACAACCTCACACAAATGCAAACTCAACACACTCTCCTCAGTGCAAATACCTTCTGCAGACACACACCACTCTTCACACACACACTCCACAGTGCACACACCTTCCCACATGCACACAACACACACTCCACAGTGCACACACCTTACTGAGAGACACACCATGTGCTCCACACACTCAACACAAATTCACAGTGCACACACCTCAAACATTCACCACTCAACACAGTCACACACACTCCACAGTACACAGATTTCACAGACACACAGCATGCACCACACAAATTCCACAATCACAAACCACAATGCACACACATCACAGAAAAACACCAATCACCTGATGCCTTATTTACTATGCAGACATCTCACACTGTCACACACCAGTCACCACACAAACTGAACACACACAGTGCACACATTTCACACCACTCTGCATACACACTTCACAGTGCACACACCTTACACAAACACACACTGTAGAACACACCCACTACACAGTGTACACACCTCACACAGACACACACCAGAAAACATGCAGAGACACCACAGTGCTCAAACCTCACACAGACACACAGCACTCACCATACACACACACTACACAGTGCACACACCTCAAACAAACACACACTATTCACGACACACACTGTACAGTGAAGACACCTCACACAGACACAAGACTTACCACAAACACTATACAGTAAAAGCACCTCTTGCAGTCACACAACACTCACCACACACATATTCTGCAGTGCAGACACCTCACAAAGGTACATGACTCACCGGAAACACACACTGCACAGTGTGCACACCTCAAAAAGACACACATCACTGACCACACAAACTCTTCTCAGGGCACACGCTTCACACAGAAACACACCACTCACCACACAAACACAAACTGCACAGTGCACACACTTCACACAAACACACACCACTAACCATACACAAAAACTACACAGTGCAAACCCCTCAAACAAAGACACATCACTTACCAAACACAATACACAGTGCAGACGCCATACACAGAAATACCACTTACCACACACTACACAGTGCACTCACCTTACACAAACACACACCACCCACTGCACACACAATCCAATGTGCAGACACTTCAGACAAACACCTCTAAACACTCACAGTCCACACAAACTCCACTGTGGATACACCCCACACAGACACACACCATGTAATGCACACTTTACACACACATTCCACGTGGCACACACTTCACACAGGCACAAACTCATCACACACACTCTTTACAGTCAAAACATTTCACACAGACCAACACCAATTATCACACACAAATTCCACAGTGCACACACCTCACACAGTTACACACCACTCACCACACACACCATCCACATTACACACAACTCACACAGACACACACCACGCAGTCCATGGACTCCAGAGTTAATCCACAGTGCAGATACCTCAGACACACACCACTCATCACACATAAACTCCAAAACACATACCTCCCAATGTCACACTGCACACACTACAAATTTACTCACACACACCACAATGTGCACACATCACACAGACACACCACACAGTTCAAGAACTCCAAACATAATACACAGTAAACACACCTCACACATACACACAACTCACCACACACATTTTGCAGTGCACACACCTTACACAGAGACACACCATGCACTCCGCATACTCCACACACAATCCACAGTGCATATACCTCAAACATATACCACTCGCCACACTCACACACACCCCAGAGGAAACACATTTCACAGAGACACACACCACGCACCACACAAACATCACAAACACACCACACAATGCACACACCTAACATAGACAATCAGGAATCATATGACAAATGATCCACAATGCAGACACCTCACACTGTCACACACCAGTCACCACACACACTCAACACACACTCATTGCACACTTTTCACACAGACACACACCACTCATGACACAGACACTCCACAGTGAAGACACCTCATACAAAAACATTACTGACCACACATACTACACTGTGAACACATTTAACAGAGAAACAGAACTCTCACCACACACACATTCCACTGTGCAGGCATGTCACACAGGCACACCACTCATCACAAACACACACTTCAAAGTACACACACCTGACACAGACACACACCTCTGACCACACAAACACACTCCACAGTGCACACAACACAAACAGACACACACCACAGAGCAAATAAACACACACTGCACTGGGCACACACCTAATCCAAACACATACCACTCACCATACACACACACTGCAGAGTGAACACACCTCACATTGACACACAAGATTCACCACACAGACACTCAGTGCACAAAACTCACACAGAAACACACCACTCACTACGCACACACTCTGCACAGTGCCAAAACCTCACACGAACACAAGTCCTCACCACACAAACTCTTCACAGTGCACACACCTAACACAGACATACACCACTTACCAAACACACACACTCCACAGTGCACATACCTCATAGTAACACACAACAAACAGGATATACACACTCCATCATGCACACATTTTATACAGACACACAATACTTACCATGCACACAGTCTCCACAGTGCACACAACACATGCAGACAAACATCACACAACACAAACACTCCAGAGTGCAGACTCCTAGCACAGAAATACACCACTTACCACACACACTGCACACTCACACTCCACAGTGCATATATCTCACACAGAAACACAGCACTCAACACACACATACTACACAGTGTACACACCTCACACAGGCACACACCACTCTCCACGCAAACAGTCCAAAGTGCAGACACCTCACACAGTCACACACCAGTCACCACACACACTCCACACACATACTCCACAATGCACACATTTTAAAAAGACACACCACTCACACATCAAAAAGTGCACACAATCACACAGACACACCACTCACCACACACATAACACTCCACAGTGTACACATTTCACGCAGACACACCACACATAAAACAAACACTCTACAGTTCACAGAACTTACAAAGACCGAAGCAGTCACTACACACACCATAGTGCACACAACTCACACACACACCACTCACGACACACTCCACATTGAAGAAATTTTATACAGACACACGAATGGCCACACACACTACACAACAAATACATTACACACAGAAACACAAAACTCAACAGACACATTGCACAGTGCAGACACCTCACACAGGCACAACACTCACAACAAACACACACTGCACAGTGAGCACAACTCACAAAGACACACACCACTGACAACACACACACCACAGTGCAGACACCTCACACAGATACACACCACCAACCATACAAACACACATAAACTGCACAGTGCACACACCACACACAAACACACACCACTCACCATACACCCACTACACAGTGTACACACGACACACAGACAGACAATACTCACCAATCACACACTCCACAGTTCAGACACCTAATGCAGACATACAACTCACCACACACTACAAAGTGAACTCACCTTATGCAGACACACAGCACTCACCTCACACGCAATCCAAATTGCAGACACTCCACGCAGACAAACACCACTCACCACACTACACACACTCTCCACTGTGCACACACCTCACACAGACACACACCACTCACTACACACACATAACACACACACTTTTCATAACACACAGATTACACAAACACAAAACTCACCACACACATAGTCTTTACAGTGCACATACTTCAAACAGACACATAACCCACATTAGACCAAACTCTGCAGTGCACAGACCTCACACAGACACACACCTCTCACCACACCCACACCCTCCACAGTACGGACACCTCACACAGACACACACCCTACAGTCCACAGACTCCACACATAATCCACAGTGCACATAACTCAGACACACACCACTCATCACATTGAAAATCCAGAACACACACCTCACAGAGACACAGCATGCACCACAGAAATTCTCCACACACAGACCATAATGCACAAACATCATACAGACACACACAAATCACCTAACACTGTAACACACCAGTTACCACACACACTCAACAAACACACTCAGTGCACACATTTTACAGACACATGCCACTCACCACACACACTCCACAGTTCACACACCTTCCACAGACACACACCACTAACCCAACACACACTCCACAGTGCACACACAATATAGACACACACTACTCATCACACACACTCCACAGTGCACACAACTCACACAAAAAAACACCTTTCACGACACACACACTCCAAAGTGAAGACACCTCATAAATAAACACTACTGACTGCACACACTACATAGTAAACACACTTAACAGAAACGCACAGCACTCACAACACACATATTTCACACTGCAGACACCTCACACAGGCCACTGCTCACCACACACAGTCCACAGTGCACACATGTGACAGACACACACCTCTGACCACAAACACACTCCACAATGCACACACTGAACATAGACACAAACCAAACATTACACTAACACACACACTGCACTGTGCACACACCTAAGACAACCACACACCACTCACAATACACACACACCACAATGTAAACACACCTCACACAGACACACAAGATTCATCCTACACACACTCCACAGTGCACAAATTTCACACAGACACACACCACTGACCTCACTCACAGTCCACAGTGCACACACTGTACACAGAAACACACCAATTAACACAAAAACACACACAAACTTCACAGCTCACACACTTCACAAAAAATTACACCACTCACCATACACACACTACACAGTGCACACACCACACACAGACAATACTCATCAAACACACACTACAGAGTGCCGACACCTAACAGAGACATACCACTAACCACACACACTACACAGTGCACTCATCTCACACAGACACACACCACTCACCACACCCACCCACAGACACTCCACTGTGCACACACCTCAAACAGACACACACCACTCAATACACACAACAAACTCCACATAGTATATACATTGCACAAACTCAAAACTCACCATAGACACACTATCCACTGTGCACACACCTCAAAGAGACACACACCACTAATCATACACAAACTCCACGATGCACACACATCACACAGAGACACACCACTCAACACACACACCCTCCACATGCACAAAACTCACAGAGAGACACACCACTCACTGCACATACACACTCCACAGTGCTCACACCTCACAGGAACACACATCAATCAAGACACACACACTGTCATGCTCACAAGACACACACACTGTCATGCTCACAGCTCACACAAACACACACCACTTACCATGCACATACTACCCACAATGCACACACCTCACACAGACACACACCACTTTCCACACACACTGCACACTCACAATACACTGTGCATGCATCTCACACAGACACACACCATTCATAACATGCATACTACAGTGTGCACACACCTCACACAGACACACACCACTCACCACACACACTTCACAGAAAATACACCTCACGCATAGCAACAACTCACAACACACTCACCCTCCACCATGCACACACCTTACATGAAGACACACCATGCACTTCACACACAATCCACAGTGCACATATCTCAGACATACACCACTCAGCACACTCACACACTCCAGTGTACACACATTTGACAAAGACAAACAGCATGCACCACACAAACTTCTCAAGCACACCGCACAATGCACACACCTTACAAAGACAAACACTTATTACCTGATATTTTATCCACAATGCAGACACTTCACACTGTCACACACCAGTCACCACACACACTCAACACACACACTCAGTGCACACATTTTACATGGACACACACTACTCAGAACACACACTGTACAGTGCACACACCTCACACAAGCACACACTGTAGAACACACACACTCATACTAGACACAAAGCACTCACCATACACACACACTGCACAGTTCACACAGCTCAGGCACACTACTCACAACACACACTTTACAGTAAACACACCTGTGGATTGTGTGGAGTGCATGGTGTGTCTCCACCTGTGTAAAGTTACCTCACATAGACACACTGACCACACACACTAAAAAGTAAATACACCTCACACAGACACACACCACTAACACAAAAATACACACAATCTGCACAGTGCATACACATCACAAAAACACACACCACTCAACATACACACTCACTGCACACTGCACACACCTCACACAGACACTCACCACTCACCAAAAGCACAATCCACACTGCAGACACCAAACAAAGACATACCACGTACCACACACACTACACAGTGCACTCACCTCACACAGGCACACAGCACCCGCTACACACACAATCCAAAGTGCAGACATTCCACAAGGAAACAAACCACTCACCACACACACTTTACTGTGCATACACCTCACACCGGAACACCACTTAATATACTCACTTTACACACAAACTCCACATAAAACAAACCTCTCAGACACAAAACTCACCAAACACTCTACACATTGCCCACACCTCAGACACACATCACTCATCACACACACACTCCACAGTGCACACACCTCATGCATAGACACAAATCACCACACACACCTTCCACAGTTTACATGCTTTACACAGAGACACACCATGCACTTCACACAATCCACACACAATTCAGAGTGCACACATTTCATACATACACCACTCACCACACTCACATCCACTACAGTGTACACACATTTGACAGAGACAAACAGCACACACCACACAAACTCCACAAACACACACCACAATGCACACACATCACACAGACAAACACTTATCACCTGACACCTTATCCACAATAGAGACACCTCACACTGTCACACACCAGTCACCACACATGCTCACCACACACACTCAGTGCACACATTTTACACGGACACACACCACTCAGAAAACACACTGAACAGTGCACACACCTTACACAAGCACACAGCACTCACCATACACACACACTTCACAGTGCACACAGCTCAAACAGACACACACCACTAATGAGACACACACTTCAAAGTGAAGACACCTTATAGAGAAACACGACTGACCACACACAATACACAGTAAACACACCTCAGAGAGACACACAAAACTCACCTCACACATTCCAAAGTGAAGACACCTCATGCAGGCACACCACTCACCACAAACACACACTGCACAGTGCACACACCTCACAAAGACACACACCACTGACCACACACACTCCTAGATGCACACACCACATACAGACCCACATGACAAACAACACAGACACACACACTGCACTGTGCACACACCTAACCCAAACACACAACACTCACCAAAGACACACACTACACAGTGCACACACCTCACAAAGACACACAAAATTCTCCACACACACACTCCACAGTGCACAAATTTTACACAGACACACACCACGCACTACACACACTCTCTTCAAAGTGCAAAAACCTCACACAGACACAAGTCACTCACTGTACACACTTTTCACAGTGCACACAGCTCACACAGGCACCCACTACTCACGACACACACACTTTACAGTGAAGACACCTCAAACCGACATGATTGACCACACACACCACACAGTAAACACACCTTACACGGACAAAAAACACTCACCACACACAAATTCCACAGTGCATACACTTCTCACAGGCACACACCACTCACCAAGCACACACTCCACAGTTCATACAACTCACACAGACACACAGCAGTCACCACACACACTCCATAGTGCACACAGCTCACACACACACCACTCATGACACACACACTCCACATTGAAGAAACCTCATACAAACAGACGAATGATCACACACTATGCCGTAAATACATTTCACACAGACACACAACACTCACCACACACATATTCTGCAGTGCAGACACCTCACCCAGGCACATCACTAACCACAAACACACACAGCACAGTGAACACACCCCACAAAGTCACTATAGAGTACCCTACCAATAACAGTCACTAAAGAGTACTTCACCCAACAGTCACTATAGAGCACCTACCAATCAGCAGTGATTATAAAATATCCTACTCAGTAACAGTCACTATAGAGCACTCCATCCCACAACAGTCACTATACAGCATCCTACAAAAATAAAACACCATAGAGCACCTACACAACCACAGTCAGTATAGAGCATCCTATCTAATAACAGTCACTATAAAACATCTACCATACAACAGTCACTATAGAGCATCCTATTTAAAAACAGTCGCTATAGAGCACCCTACCCAACAGCAGTCACTATAGAGCATTCCACAGAAGAACAGTCACTATAAAGCCCTTGACCCAACAACAGTCACTATGGAGCACTCTACCCAACAACAGTCACTATAGAACACTCTACATAACAACAGTCACTATAGAGCCCTCTCCCCAACAAACACTATAGAGCACCTACACTACAAGAGTCACTATAAAGCATTTACCCAAAAAAGTCAGTATAGAGCCCTTTACCCAACAACAGTCACTATAGAGCACCCCAAATAGCAACCATCACTATGAAGCACGCTACCCAAAACAGTCACTATAGATTACCGTACACAACAACATTCACTATAGATCACCCTACCCTACCATCAACAGTTGTTATACAGCACCCTGCCAAACAACTGTCACTATACAGCACCTACACAACAACATCACTATAGAGCACCTATCCAAAAACAGTCACTATAGAGCACTCTACCCAGAAACAGTTACTATAGAGCACCATACCCAATAACAGTCACTATAAACGCCCTACTCAAAAACAGTCACTATAAAGCACCTACCCAACAACAGTCATTATAGAGCACCCCAGCAAACAACAGTCACTATAGAGCACTCTACCCAAAAACAGTCACAATAGAGCATTCTACCCAAAAACAGTCACTACAGAAGACCCTATATAACAGAAGTCACTATCTAGAGCACTATATGCAACAACAGTTTCTATAGAGCATCCCACTCAGCAACAGTCATTATAGAGCACCCCTCTCAACAACAGTCACTATAGATAAATATTCCCAACAATAGTCAGTGTAGAGCACCTAACCAACATCAATCACTACAGAGCACCCCACATAACAACAGTCACTATAAAGCACCTACCCAGCAACAGTCGTTATAGAGCACCACACCTGACAACAGTCGCTATAGGGCACCCTAACCAACAAGAGTCACTATAAAGTGCCCTAGTTTGCAACAGTCACTATGAATCACGCTACTCAACAACAGTAACTATAAAACACCCTACCCAACAACAGTAACTATAGAACACTCTACCCAACAGAAATTATAGAGCAGCCTATCCAGCAACTGTCTTTATAGAACATATACCCAAGCAAAGTCAATATAAATTACCTACCCAACAACCATCAGTATAAAGTACTTGACAGAGCAACAGTCACTATAGAGCACCCTACCCTACAACAGTCAATATAGAGTACCTAACCAACAAGAGTCAGTATAGAGCACCCTACCAAGCAAGTCACTATAAAGCTCCTACCCAACAACTGTCGCTATGAAGCACTCTACACAACAACGGTCACTACCGAGCACAATCCCAGCAGTCAATATCTAGAGCACTCTACTGAACAACAGTAACTATAGAACACCCAGCCCAACAACAGCCACTATACAGCACCCTACCCAACAAGTCAGTATAGAGAACCCTACCCAACAAGAGTCACTATAAAGCACTTTACACAACAACAGTCACTATAGAGCACCCTAAACAAGAACAATAGTGTAGGGTGCTCTATAGTGACTGTTGTTCTGTAGGTACTCTATAGTAACTGGTGCTAGGTAGGGTGCTTTATAGTGACTGTTGTTGCATAAAATGCTTTATAGTGACTTTTGTTTGGTAGCTGCTCTATAGTTACTGTTGCTGGGTAGAGTGCGCTATAGTGACTATTGTTGGGTAGAGTGCTAAAAATAGTGACTGTTGTTTGGCAGGGTACTCTATAATGACTGTTGTTTGTTAGTGTGCTTTATAGTAATTTTTGGGAACAAGTGTTCCATGGTGACTGTTGTTGGTAGTGTGCTCTACAGTGACTATTGTTGGGTAGGGTGCTCTATACTGACTGATGCTGGGTAGGGTGCTCTATAGTGATGGTTCTTGCATAGCGTGCTTTATAGTGACTTTTGTTTGGTAGGTGCTGTATAGTGACTGTTGCTGGGTAGCGTGCTATTTATTGACCATTGGGTGGGGTGCTCTACGATGACTGTTGCTGGGTAGAGTACCCTATAATGGTGGTCGTTGGGTATGTGCTTTATAGTGACAGTTGCTCAGTAGGGGGCTCTATAGTGGGTGTTGTTGGATAGGTGGTCTATAGTGACTGTACTTGGTTGGGGTGCTCTATAATGACTGTTGTTGTTTAGAGTGCTCTATAGGTGACTGTTATGGGGTGGAGTTGTCTATAGTGACTGTTGTGTAGAGTGTTCTATAGTGATGTTTGTTTAGTAGAGTCTAGTGTAGTGACTGTTGTTGGATAGGGTGCTCTATAGTGACTGTTGTTAAATAGGTGCTATATAGTGACTGTTGTTGGGTAGGTTCTTTTTAGTGACTGTTGTTTGGTAGAATGCTTTATAATTATTGTTCTTGGGTACGGTACTTTATAATGACTGTTGTTGGTTTGAGGTGCTCTATAGTGACTTTTGATGGGTAGAGTGCTCTGTATGTGACTGCTGTTGGGTGGATTTCTCTATATTGACTGTTGCTGTGAAGAGTGCTCTATAGTGACTTGTTGAGTAAAATGCTGTATAGCGACTGTTGTTGAGTAGGGTGCTCTATAGTGACTGCTTTTGGGTAGGTTTATTATAGTGACTGTTTTTGGGTAGGGTGCTCTGTAGTGACTGTTGTTAGGTAGAGTGCTGTATAATGTCATTGGGTATGGTTCTCCATAGTGACTGTTGTTGAGAAGAGGGCTCTATAGTGACTTTTGGGTATGGAGCTGTATGGTGACTGTTGTTGGGTGGGGTGCTCTATACTGACTGTTGCTAAGTGGGGTGCTCTATAGTGACTATTGTTGGGTTAAGTGGTCTAGATAGTGACTGTTGCTGACTGGGATGTTCTATAGTGACTATTATTTACAGTGCTCTAAATAGTGACTGTTGTTTTGTAGGGTGCTCTATAGTGAGTGTTGTTTGGTAGTGTGCTCTATAATGATTTTTAAGTGGAGTGCTCTGTAGTGATTGTTGTTTGGTAGGGTGCTCTATAGTGACTGTTGTTAGGTAGACTGCTCTACATAGTGACTGTTGTTGAGTAAGGTGCTTTATAGTTACTGTTGTGTGTGGAGTTCTATATAGTGACTGTTGTTTGGTAGGGTGCTCTACAGTAACTGTTGCTGGGTAGGGTGCTCTATAGTGACTGGTGCTTGGTAGGGTGCTCTGTGGTGAATGTTGCTGGGTGAAGTGTCCTATGGTGTCTGTTATTTGGTGGGGTGCTCTATAGTGACTGTTATTGTTTGGGTGCTCTATGGTGACTGCTGTTAAGTAGGGTGCTCTATACTGACTGTTGATGGGTAGAATGCTTTATAGTGACTGTTGCTTGGTGAAGTGCTCTATAGTCACTGTTTCTGGATAGAGTAGTGTAGAGTGACTGTTGTTGGGCAGGTACTGTAAAGTGACTGTTCTTGGGTGAGGTGCTAGATAGTTACTGTTGCTGGCTAGGGTGTTCTGTAGTCACTGATTTTCGGTAGGTGCTCTGTAGTGACAGTTGCTGGGTTGAGGGCTCTATAGTGACTTGTCGGGTACAGTGCTTTATATTAAATGTTGTGGAATAGAGTGCTCTATAGTGACTGTTGTGGGGTATATGCTATATAGTGACTGTTGTTGATTTGGTGCTCTATAGTGAATGTTGTTTGGTAGGTGCTCTATTGTGACTAATGTTGGGCTGGTGCTCTATAATGACTATTATTAGGTAGGGTGCTCTATAGTGACTTGTTGGTAGGGATCTCTATAGTGACTGTTGTTGAATAGAGTGCTCTATAGTGACTGTTGCTGGGGTGGGTGCTGTATAGTGACTGTTGCTAAATGACGTGCTCTATAGTAACTGTTGTTGAATAGGTGGTCTATAGTGATTGTTTTTGGGTAGAGTAATTTACACTGACTGTTGTTGTGTGGAGTGCTCTATAGTGACTGTTGTTTGGTAGGGTGCTATATAGTGGCTGTTAGGTAGGAAGCTCTATAGTGACTGTGGCTAGGTAGAGTGATATATACTGACTGTTCTTGGGTAGTGTGTTCTATAGTGACTGCTGTATGGTTGGGTGCTCTATAGTGACTATATTTGGGTAGAAGACTCAATAGTGACTTATGTAGGGTTGATGCTCTATAGTGACTGTTGTTGGGTAGGGTTCTCTATAGTGACTGTTGTTGGGTGGAGTTTTCAATAGTGACTGTGATTAAGTAGGGTGCTCTATAGTGACTATTGCTAGGTAGGGTGCTCTGTAGTGACTTTTGTTAAGAGAGTGCTTTACAGTGACTGTTGATTGGTAGGGTGCTGTATAGTGGCTGTTTTTAGGTAGAATGCTCTATAGTGACTGTTGTTAGGTCAAGTGATATATACTGACTGTTATTGGGAAGGGTGTTTTATAGTGACTGTTGTTCGGTTGAGTGCTCTATAGTGACTTGCTGGGTAAAGGGCTGTAAAGTGTTTTTTAGTAGGTGCAATATAGTGACTGTTGTTGGGTGATGGGCTCTATTGTCACTGTTGTTGAGTAAAGAGTTCTATAGTGACTTACTTTGTAGGGTGCTCTATAGTGACAGTTGTTTGGTAGGTGCTCTATAGTGACTTTTGTTGGGTAGGTGCTGTATAGTGACTGTTAGGCAGGATAAATTATAGTGACTGATGCTGGTTGGTTGATCTATAGTGACCATTTTGGTTAGGGTGCTTTATATTGACTCTTGTTGGGTAAAGAGCTTTATAGTGACTGTTTTTCGGTGGAGAGTTCTATAGTGACTCTTGATAGTTAGGATACTCAATGGTGACTGTTGCTGGGTGAAGTGATCTATACTGACTGTTGCTAAGTAAAGTAATCTAGAGGGATTTTTTTGGTAGGTGTGAGGTGCTCTATACTGACTTTTGTTTGGTAGAGTGCTTTATTGTGACTGTTGTGGGTAGAGTGCTCCATAGGGACTGTTTTTGCGTTGCATGTTCTATACTTACTGTTGATGAATAGTGTGCTCTATAGTGACTGTTATTGGGTATGGTGGTCCATAGTGATTGTTCTTGGGTAGATTGCTTTATATTGACTGTTTCTTGGTAGGTGCGATATAGTGATTATTGTTTGGAAGGTGCTCTATAGTGACTGTTTTTGGGTAGGTTGCTCTATAGTGACCCTTGTTGGGTACAGTGCTCTATAGTGACTGTTGTTGGGTAGGTGCTTCAAAGTGACAGTTGTCGGTTAGGTGCTCCATAGTGTCTATTATTGGACAGGGTTTCTATAGTGACTGTTGTTAGGTAGGGTGCTCTTTAGTGACTGTGATTGGCAGGGTGCTTTTTAGAGACTGTTGTTGAGTAGGGTGATTTATACTGACTGTTGTTGGGTAGGGTGCTATATAGTGACTGTTGTTGGGTAGAGTTCTCTATACTGACTGTTGATTGGTAGAAAGCTCTATAGTGACTGTTGATAGAAAGGTGCTCTATATGAAGTCTTGTTGGGTAGGGTGCTGTATACTGACTGTTGTTGGGTAGAGTTCTCTATGACTGTCGATGGGTAGAAAGCTTTATAGTGACTGTTTTTGTGAAGGTGCTCTATATGGAATAATGTTGGTTAGGGTGCTCTGTATTGAATGTTTTTGGGTAGGTGCTCTGTAGTCACTCTTGTTGGGTAGGTGCTCTATAGTGACTTTTGTTAGGAAGGGTGCTGTATAATGACTGTTGTTGGTTGAGTGCTCAATTGTGACTGTTGCTGGGTATGCTTTGTAGTGACTGTTGTTGGGTGGCATGCTCTATAGTGACTGTTGCTAGGTAGAGTGCTTCAGAGCGACTGTTGAGTGATTGTTTTTTGGTGGGGTGCTTCATCTTGACTGTGATTGGGTGGAGTGCTCTTTAGTGACTATTGTTGGTAGGGTGCTTTATAGTGACTGTTGTTGGTTGGAGTGCTCTATAGTGACTGTTGTTGGGTAGAGTGCTCTATAGTGGTTGTTTATAAATAGGGTGTTTTATAGTTACTCTTATTGGGTACAATGCTCTATAATGACTGCTTTTTGGTAGAGAGCCCCATAGCGACAGTTTTTGGGTAGTTGCTCTACAGTGCCTGATATTGGAAAAGTTTCTTTATACTAACTATTTTGGGGTAGGTGATCTATAGTGACTGTTGTTGGAAAAAGTGCTCTATAGTGACTGTTGTTGGGTATGTGCTCTATAATGACTGTTGTTGATTAATGTGTTCTATAGTAACTGTTGTTTGGTAGTATATGCTACAGTGACTGTTCTTGGGTGGAGTGTTCTATAGTGTCTGCTTTAGAATGTGGTGCTCAATGCTGACTGTTGCTGGGTAGGGTGCTCTCTAGTGACTGTTTTTGGGTAGAATGATCTAGATAGAGACTGTTCTTGGGTAGGTGCATTATAGTGATTGTTGTTTGGTAGGGTGCTCTATAGAGACTGTTTTTGGGTAGGGTGCTCTATAGTGACTTTGGTTGTGTGGGGTTCTCTGTAATGACTGTTGTGTAAAGTGCTTTATAAGTGACTGTTGTTGGGTAAAGTGTTCTATAGTGACTATTTTGTAGAGTGCTCTGTAGTGACTGTTGTTGGGTGGAGTGCTCTGTAGTGACTGTTGTTGGGTGGGATGCTCTATAGTGACTGTTGTTGGGTAGTGGGCTCTAGTGACAAGCTATTATTGTGTAGGGTGCTCTATAGTGACTCTTGTTGGGTATAGAGCTCTATAGTGACTGTTTTTGGGTAGAGGGCTGTATAGTGACTGTTGTTGGGTAAGTAATCTATAGTGACTTTTGTTGCATAGGTTTGCTATAGAGACTCTTTTTGGGTGAAGTGCCCTATAGAAACTTTTGTTGGCTGGAGTGATCAATAGTGACTGTTGTTGGGTAGGGTTCTCTATAGAGCCTGTTGTTGGGTGGTGTGCTCTATACTGACTGTTGTTATTTAGAATGCTCTGTAGTTACTGTTGCTGGGTAGAGTTCTCTGTAGTGACTGTTCTTGTGTAGGGTGCTGTATACTGACTGTTGCTAGGTATTGGGCTCTATAGTAAATGTTGCTGTGTACGGTGCTCTACCCTGACTGTTTTGGGGTAAGGTGTTCTATAGTGACTCATTGGTTATGGTGTTGTAAGTGACTATATTCATGTAAGTCCTCTATAGTGTCTGTTGCTGTCTATGGTGCTCTATACATACTGTTGTTGAATAGGTGCTTTGTAATGACTGTTGTTGGGTAGGGTGCTCTGTAGTGTTTGTTGTTAGGTAGGTACTTTATAGTATCCTACTCAACACTGCAGAGTGCCTAACCAGCAACAGTCACTGTAGAGCCCTCTAACCAACAACAGTCACTAGAGAGAACTCCAGTTATGAACAGTCACTATAGTGCACCATACCCAACAACAGACTCTATAGAGCACTCTACCGAGCAACAGCCACTGTAGATCTAGTACCAAACAACAGTCAACATGAAGCACCCCATGAAACAACCATCATTATAAAGAAACTCTCAACAACAGTCATTATAGAGCACTCTGCCCAGGAAATGATTGTATAAATTATGCCACACAACAACAGTAAGTATAGAACATCATACTCAGCAAATGTCACTATAAAGCACCTACCCAGCAACTGTCAGCTTAGAGTACCTTAACAACAATATTCACTATTCAGAACCTACCCATAAACAGTTACAATAGAGCATCCTACACAGCAACAGTCACTATAGAACACCTATGCAACAACAGTCACTATAGAGAATCATAACCAAAAACAATCACTATAGAGAACTTTACCCAGCAACAGTCATTATAGAAAACCCCATCCAACAACCGTCACTATAGAGCACTATATCCAACAATATTGATTATAGAGCACCCACTAACTAGAGACACTATAGGGCACTCTACCAAGAAACAGTCATTATAGAGCACCATACCCAACAACAGTCACGACAGATAACCCTACCCAGCAACATTCACCATAACTCACTCCACCCAACAACATTCACTTATAGAGCACTCTACCCAATATCAGTCACTATAGAGCAACTAACAAACAACAGCCACTATAGAACACTGTACACAACAGAAGTTACTATAGAGGACCCTACTCAACAACAGTCACTATAGAGCATCTACAGAACAACTGTCAGTTTATAGAACGCCACCAACAACTGTAACTATAGAGCTCTCTACCCATCAAGAGTCACTATAGAGAATTCTACTCAAAAACAATCACTATAGAGCACCCTACCCAGCAACAGTCTCTATAGATCACCCTACACAGCAACAGTCACTGTAGAGCATTCTACCCAGCAACAGTCACTATTGAGCACTCCACCAAACAGCAGTCAGTATAAAGCACATTACCAACAACTATCACTGTAGAGCACCTACACAACAACCATCAATTTAGAGCACCCCACCAACAACTGTAACTATACAGCACCTACCCAAAAGCAGTCACAATAGAGCATCCTACCAAGCAAGAGTCACTATAAAGCTTGTACCCAACGGTGCTCACTATAGAGCACCCTACCCAGCAGAGTCAGTATAGAGCACTCTACCCAGCAACAGTCAATACAGGGAACCTCACCCAACAACAGACACCTGTAGAGCACTCTACACAATTACAGTAACTGTAGAGCACTGTATCCAAAAGCACTCACTATAGAGCACTCTACAGAACAATAGCCACTATAGAACACTCCACCAAACAACAGCCACCTACTGAGCACTCTACCCAACAATAGTCACTAAGGAACACCTACCCAGGAACCATCACTATAGAGCATCCTACCCAGCGACAGTCACTTTAAAGCACACTACCCAAAAACAGTCTCTATAGAGTACTTAATTCAACAGTAGTCACTATAGAGCACCCTAACCAACAACTGTTACTATAGAGCACCTACCCAACAACAGTCAGTATAGAGCACTTGTGCAACAACAGTCACTATACAGCACCCTACCCACCAACAGTAACTATAGATCACCCTACCCCACAACAGTGACTTTAGAGAGCCTACTCAACAACAGTCACTATAAAGACCTCTACAAAAAAGTCAGTATAGAGCACTCCATTGAACAACAGTCACTATAGAGCACCCCACCCAGAATCAGTCACCATAGAGCACTGTACCAAACAACAGTTACTATAGAGTACCCTCCCCAACAACAGTCAGTATAGTTTATTTACTCTACAACAGTCACTATAGAGTTCTCTACTCAACAATGGTCACTGTAAAGCACCTTTGTTGACAACAATCACTATAAAGCATTCTATGCAGTGACAGTCACTATAGAACACTACCCAAAAATAGTCACTATTGAGTATCCTACCCATCAACAGTCACTATATAGCACCTAAGCAATAGTCACTAGTGAGCACCTACTCAACAGTAGTCACAAAAGAGCACCCTACCGAGTAACAGTCCCTGTAGAGCATTCTACCCTGCAACTGTCACTATAGAGTACTCTACATAACAAAAGTCACTATAGAGCACCCTAAGCAGCAACAGTCTGTATAAAGCTCCTACACGACAACCATCAGTTTAGAGCACCCTACCAACAACAGTCACTATACAGAACCAACCCAAGAAAAGGCACTATAAAGCACCTTACCCAGCAACAGTCACTATAGATTACCTGACCAACAAGTCATTGTAGTGCACCTACCCAACAACAGTCACTATAGTTCACTGAACTCAATAACAGTTAGTTTAGAGCACAATACCCAATAAAACTCACTATAGGTACCCTACCCAACAATGGTAACTATAGATCACGTACCCAACAACTGTCAGTATAAAGCAAATTATTCAACAACAGTCACTATGGAACACTCTACCCAACAACAGTCACTATATACCACCATAACTACAACAGTCACCTTAGAGCACCTATTCAAAACCAGTAACTTTAGAGCACCTTCTCAACAACAGTCGCTATAAAGAACACTACCCACCAAAAGTCACTATATAATACCCTACTTAACAACAGTCAGTATAGAGCCCTCTTCTTAAAAACAGTCAGTATACAGCACTCTACTTAACAACAGTCCCTATAGAGCACTCTACCCAATAAGAGTCACTATAGAGCAATCCACCCAAAAAAACAGTCACTATAGAGCATAGTATCCAGCAAGAGTCACTATAGAGCACCTACACAAAAACAAACACTATAGAGCACACACACAACAGCAGACACTATAGAGCACTTTACACATCAGTCACTATAGAGCACCCTACCCAATAACGTTTACTATAGAGAACCCTACCAAGAACAGTTTCTATAGAGCACCATATACTAAAGGGTCACTATAGATCACCTACACAACAACAGTCAGTATAAAGCAACTTACTTAACAAGAGTCACTATAGAGCACTCTAAGCAAAAACAATCACTATAGAGCACCCTACTATAAACAGTCACTACAAAGAATTCTACCCAAAAGCAGTCACTACAGAGGACATAGCCAACAACAGTTACTATAAAGCACCCTACACTAAACAGTCGCTCTAAAGAACCTAACCAACAACAGTCACTATAGAGCACTCAAACCAACAACAGTCACTAAAGTGCACTCTGCACAATAGTCACTGTGAAACACTCTACCCAACAACAGTCACTATAGAGCACCCTACAGCAACACAGTTACTATGGAACACTCTATCCAACAACAGTCACTACAGAGCACCCTACCCAAGAACAGTCACTATAGAGCACTCTACCAAAATCAGTCACTATAGAGCAGTTTACCTATGAACAACAACTATACAGCACCCTACCCAACAACAGTCACCATCTAGAGCACTCTGACCAACAAAAGTTATTATAGAAGACTCCAACCAACAACAGTCACTATAGTACACCATACCCAACAACAGACTCTATAGAGCATTCTGAAGAACATCAATCACTATAAAGCACCTACACAACAACAATCACTATAAAGCATTCCACTCAACGACAGTCACTATAGAGTACCTGCCAAAAACAGTCAGTGTAGAGCACTCTACCCAGCAACAAATAGTATAAATTATGGCACCCAACAACATTACATATAGAACACTTTACCTAGCCACAGTCACTGTAAAGCATTCTACTTAACCAAAGTCCCTGTAGAGCACTCTACCAAACAACAGTCAATATGGAATATCCTACACATCAAGAGTCACTATAAAGCACCTATTCAACAACAGTCACTGTAGAGCACCCCACCCCACAACAGTCACTATGGAGCACCTACCCAACAGTAGTCACCAAAGGGCATTCAACCCAGCAACAGTGACTGTAGAGCACCCTACCCAGGAACAGTCACTATAGAGCACTATACATAACAACAGTCATTATAGAGCACCTACCCAGAAACCATCAGTTTAGAGCCCCCCATTGACAACAGTCAGTATACCGCACCTACTTAAAAACTGTCACTATAGAGCACCCTACTTAGCAACAGTCACAATAGAGCACCTTACCAACAGTCACTATAAAGCACCCTACACAGCAAAAATCACCATAGAACACTCTACCCAGCAACCATCACGTATAAAATAGTCTACCCAAAAACATTCACTATAGAGCACCCTACCCAGCAAAAGTCACAATTGATCACGCTACCAGCAACAGTCACTAGAGTCCCCTACAAAGCAACAGTCACTATAGAGCAGTCTATCAACAACTGTCACTATAGAGCACTCTACACAACAAAAGTTACTGTAGAGCAGCTACCCGACAACAGTCACTATAGAGCACCTACCCAACAGTCACTATAGAGAACTGACAAACAACAGTCACTATAGAGAACATATCTAACAAAATTCACTATGGAGCACTCTACCAATCAACAGGCACTATAGAGCAACATACCCAACAACAGTCACTATAGATTACCTACTGAAAAGCAGTCACTATAGAGCACCAACCCAAAAACTGTAAATATAGAGCACCTTCTCAAAAACAGTCACTTTAGAGCACTCTACACAACAACAGTCACTATAGAGCACTTTACTTAACAACAGTCACTATCTAGAGCTATGGACCCAACAACCATAACTATAGAAAACTCCACCAAAGAACAGTCACTATAGAGCACCCTACCCAACAACAGTCATAATAGAGCACCTACCCAATTACAGTCACTATTTAGAGCACTCCAAATACAGTCATGATAGAGAACCTACCCAAAAACAGCTACTATAGAGTACTTTACCCAACAATGCTCAGAATAGAGCACTGTACCCTACAACAGTCACTATAGAGCACTATACTGAGAAAAAGTCAGTACGGAGCGCCTACTAAACAACAGTCAGTATACAGCACCCAACCCAACAACAGTCACTATAGAGCATTCTAACCAACAACATTCACTAGAGAGACCTCTACACAACAGTCAGTACAGTGCACTTCACACAACAACAGTCACCTATAGAGCACCCTTGCCAACAAATGTCACTATGGAGCACCCTACACCAAAATAGTCACTACAGAACACCCTGTTCAACAACAGTCACTATGGGGCACCAGACCCAACAACAGTCATAGAGTACATACCCAAAAACATTCACTATAGAGCACTCTCCCCAGCAAGAGTCACTAAAGAGCACTACACCCAACAACAGTCACCAAAGAGCACACTACAAAAAAAAACTCACTGTAGAGTACTGTACCAACAGCACTCACTATAGAGCACCATCCCCAAACAGTCGCCATAGAACAGCTAGGCAACAACAGTCAACATAGAGCACCTATTTAAAATCATCCACTATAATAAACCTAACCAAAATCAATCATTGTGACGTACCCATCCAACAACAGTAACTATAGAGCATTCTATACAACAACAGTCATTATAGAGCACTGTACCCAGCAACTGTCACTATAGAGCAACCTATTCAACAACAGTCAGTATAGAGCATGTACCCAACAACAGTCACTGTAGAGCACCCAACCCAAAAACAGTCACTAAAAAGCTTCCTATCAAACAATAGTCACTATAGAGCACCAACACAACAAAAGTCAATATAGAGCACTGTACCCAACAACCATCACTATAGAGCATCATACCCAACAAGTGTCACTATAGAGCACCCTATTCAACAAAAGTCAGTATAGAGCACCCAACCCAACAACAGTCACTAGAGAGCACCCTATTAAACAATAGTCACTATTGAGCACCAAACCAACAACTGTCACTATAAAGCACTGTACCCAACAACAGTCACTATAGAGCTCAACACTAATCAAGTCAGTATAAAACACTCTACATAACAACAGTCACTATAGAGCACTTTATCCAAAAACAATCACTATCTAGAGATCTCTACCCAACAACAATTACTATAGAGCACCCCACAAAAGAACAGTCACTATAGAGCACCCTACCCAAAGACAGTCAGTATAGAGCCCCTACCCCAAAATAGTAACTATTTAGATCTCTTCACCCAACTACAGTCACTATAAAGCACCTACTCAAAAACAGATACTATAAAGTACTCTACCCAACAACACTCACTATAGAGCACTGGAACCTACAACAGTCACTATACAGCACCATACACAACAACAGTCACTATATAGAGCACTATACCCAACAACAGTCACTATAGAGCACTCCATTATACAACAGTCACTATAGAACACCAACCCAACAGCAGTCAGTATTTAGAAAACTTCAGCCAACCACAGTTTCTATGGAGCACTTACCCAACTACAGTTACTATAGATCACTCTAATCAAGTACCGTCAATACAAAGCACTGAACCCATCAATGGACACTAAAGAGCACAGTACCCAAGAAGAATCACTATAGAGCACCTACCCAACAACAGTCATTACAGAGACCCTTCCCCAATAACAGTCACTATAGAACCCTCTACAGAACAGTAACTATGAAGCACTTCACCTAAAAACAATTAATAGAGCACCCCACCCAACAAGAGTCACTATAGAGCATTTACTCACAACTGTCACTGTAGAACATTTTACACAGCAACCGTCACTGTAGAGCACCTACTGAAAAACAGTCACTATAGAGCTTTCCATGCAGCAACAGTCACTATAGAGGACCCCACCCAACATCAGTCACTATAAACCACCCCACCCAGCAACAGTCACTATAGAGCACACTACCCAAAACCAGTTTCTATAAAGCACCTTAAAAACAAACATTTACTATGGTGCACTATACCCAATAACAATCACTATAGAAAACAACACCCAACAACAATTACTGTAGAATATCTACCAAACAAAAGTCACTGTAGAGCACTTCACCCAGAAACAGTCAGTATAAAGCACCCCACCCAACATTAGTCACTATAGAGCACACTATCCAGCAACAGTCACTATGGAGCACCTAACGAACAAAAAACTCTATAGTGCACTTACACAACAACAGATACTATAAAGTACCCTACCCATAACAGTCACTATAGAGCACCCTACCCAATAACAGTCACTAGAGAACACTGTACCCAACAACAGTTACTAGAGAGCACACTATTCATAACAGTCACTTTAAAGCACCTACCCAGAAACATTCACTACAGAGCCCTCTACCCAAAACAGATTCTATAAAGCACTCTAAACAATCACATTCACTATAGAGCACCTTACACAAGAAGAGTCAGTATAGACACCTCTACCAAACAACAGTCACTATAGAGTACCCTAACAAACAACATTCACTGTGAAGCCCTCTACACAACAACAGTCACTACAGAGCATTCTACACAACAACAGTCACTATAGACCATCCTACAGAAGAACAGTCAGTATAGAGCACACAACCCTACAACAGGCAGTACAGAGCACCCTAATCGACAATATTCACTGCACAGCACCTACCCAACAACAGTCACTGTAGAGCCCTTACAAAACAACAGTCACTACAGAGCACTCTATTCAACAACAGTCACTATAGGGCCCTCTACAAAACAACAGTAACTACAGAGCACCCTACCGAGCAAAAGTCACTATAGAGCACCCCACCCAACAACAGTCACCATAGAGCATCCTACACATAAACACACACTATAGAGCACTGTACCAACAGTGGTCACTATAGAGCACTCCACAAAACAACAGTCACTATAGAGAACACCAACCAAAAAGAGTCACTATAGAGCACCTTACCCAGCAACATTCCGTATAGAGCACTCTACCAAACAACAGTTACTATAAAGCACTCTACACAACAACAGTCACTCTAGTGCCCTTTACTCAACAGCAGTCACCATAGAGAACTCTACCCCACAACAGTCAACTATAGAGCACTCTACACAACAACAGTCCCTATAGGGCATTCCGACCAACAGTCACTATAGACCAGCTACCCAACAACACTCACTTTAGAGCACCCTAACCAGCAATATTCACTAAAAAGCACCTACATATCAACCGTCAATATATGATATTATACCCAGCAACACTCACCATAGAGCACCCTACCTAAGAACAGTCACTACAGAGCACTCTACCCAGCATCAGTCACTATTGAACACATACCCAACAAAAGTCATTATAGAGCACTCCACCCAAAAACAGTCAGTATAGTGCACAACCACAGTAACTATAGAGCACCCTACCAAGCAACAGTCTCTATAGGGGACCTACCCAACAACAGTCATTATAAAACACCCTACCCCGAAACAGTCACTATAAATCACCTACCAAAAACAGTCACTATATAGCACTCTACCCAGCAACAGTCACTATAGAGCACCGTACCCAACAACAGTCAGTATAGAGCACTCCACTAAATTACAGACATTATAGACCACCCTACAAAACAACAGTTACAATAGAGCACCCTGCCAAACAACAGTCACTATAAAGCACCTACCAAACATCAGTCACTATAGAGACATCTATAAGAAACAGTCACTATAAAGCACTCTACACAAAAACAGTCACTATAGAGCACCATACCCAAGAACAGTCACTATAGAGCACTCTACCCAACAACCGTGAAGATAAACATCCATACCCAGCAACAGTCTCGAGGGAGCACCTACAGAACAACCGTCAGTTTAGAGCACCACACCAACAACAGTAACTATACAACACCTATGCAAAAACAGTCATGATAGAGCATCCTACTGATCAACAATCACCATAAAGCAAGTACCCAACAATAGTCAGTATACAGCACCCTACCTAGCAGCAGCATTATAAAGTACATTTCTCAGCAACAGTCATTATAGAAAACCCCACCTAACAACAGTCACTATAGAGCACCCTTCTTAGCATAAGTCACTATAGAGCACCCTACTAAAAAAGAGTCACTATAGAGCACCCTACCAAAAAGAGTCACTATAAGGCACTTTATCCAGCAACAGTCATTATAGAGCACCCTATTGTTCAACAATCACTATAAAGCAAGTACCCAACAATAGTCAGTATACAGCACCCTACTTAGCAACAGCATTATAGAGTACATTAATCAGCAACAGTCACTATAGAAAACCCCACCTAACAACAGTCACTATAGAGCACCCTTCTTAGCATAAGTCACTATAGAGCACCCTGCCAAAAAAGAGTCAGTATAGAGCACCCTACCAAAAAGAGTCACTATAAAGCACTCTATCCAGCAACAGTCTTTATAAAGCACCATACACAAAAATAGTCACTATAGAAAATCCTACCCAACAAGTCACTATAAAGCACTCCACCAAAAAAACAGTCACGTATAGAGTACTCTACAAAACAACAGTCACTATAGAGCAACCCACCAAACAACAGTAACTATAGAGCTCCCACCCAAAAACTGTCACTATACAGCACTGTATCCAGCCACAGTCATTACAGAGCACATACCCAAAATCAGTCATAATAGAGCATTCTACCCAACAACAGTCACTATAAACCACCCCACCCACAACAGTTTTTATTGAGCACTCTACACAGCAACACTCACTATAGAGCACCTAACCAGCAGCAGTCACTAAAGAGCACCTACCCAACAGCAGTCAGTATATTGCAATCAACCAACAACAGTTACTATGGAGCACTGTACCTAATAACAATCACTTCGAGCACCCTACCCAAAAACAGTCACTATAGAGCACCTACCAAACAGCAGTCAGTATAAAGCACCCTACCCAACAACAGTCACTATGAAGCACTATATCCAACAGCAGTCACTATAGAGCACTCTTCACAACCACAGTCACCATAGAGAACTCCACCAAATAAAAATCACCTACAGTACACTCTACCCAACAACAGTCACTATAGTGCACTCTACTTAACAACATTTATTATAGAGCACTGTATCCAACAAAAGTCACTATGACAACTCTACCAAACATCAGTCACTATAGAGCACCTATAAAATAAAAGTAACTGTAGAGCAACTACCCAAAAATAGTCACCATAAAGCACCCTACCAACAAGAGTCACTCTGGAGCACTTTACCCAGCAACAGACATTATAGAGGACCATATCCAACAACAGTCACTATAGAAAACTGTATCCAACAACAGTCAATATAAAGCTCTCCACACAACAACAGTCACTTATAGAGCACTCTACCCAGCAACAGTCACTATAAAGCATTCAACCCAACAACAGTCACCATAAAGGACTCTACCCAGCAACAGTCACTATAGAGCACCTTAAAAAAAGAGTCACTATAGAGCACTGTAGCAACAAGTGTCACTATAGAGCATCCTACCAAGCAAGAGTCACTATAGAGCATCTTACCCAACAACAGTCACTGTAGAGCACCTACCCAACAACAGTCATTATAGAGACCCACCAACAACAGACACTATAGAGCACCTATCCAACAACATTAACTATAGAGCGCTCTAGTGAACAATAGACCCTATAATGCACCTCCAGAACAACAGTCACTATAGAGCACCCTACCCAAAAACAACCACTATAGAGCACCTTACCCAACAACAGTCACTATAGAGCACCCTACAAACAACAGTCAGTATAGTGCCCCTATCCAACAACAGTCACTATAGAGCACTCTACCCAAGAACAGTCACTATGGAGAACCATACCCAAAAACAGTTACTATAGAGCACCCTACCCAGCAACAGTCACTGTAGAGCACACCAGCAAACCACAGTCATTATAAAGTGAATACAAAAATTAATCACTATAAAACGCTTTACTCAGAAACAGTCAGTATAGAGCATCCCACACAACAGTCACTACAGAGCACAATATCCTGCAACAGTCACTACATAGCACCTTACCCATCAACAGTCACTATAGAGCTCTCTACCCAACAAAAATCTCTTCAGAGCTCACTATCCAGTTACAGTTACTATAAAGCATTTTACCGAGCAACAGACACTATAGATCATCCTGCTCAACAACGGTCACTATAAAATAACCAACGCAACAACAGTCACAATAGGGCACCCCACAAAAGAACAGTCACTATAGAATACCTACCAAGCAACAGTCACTATGGAGCACTCCACAAAACAACAGTCAGTATAGATCACTCCACCCAACAACAGTCACTATAGAGCAAACTATCCAGCAGCAGTCACTATAGAGCACATACCGAACAACAGACACTATAGCGCACCTGCAGAACAAAAGACACTATAGAGCTCCCTACCCAACAACAGTCACTAAAGAGCACTCTACCCTACAACAGTCACTATAAAGCACCCTAACAAAACAGTCACTATAAAGAATCCTACCCAAAAGCAGTCACTATAGAGCACCTACCCAACAAAGTTACTATAGAGCACCCTAACAAAAAACCGTCAGTATAGAGTACCCTACCCAATAACAGTCAGTATAGAGAAATTTAACCAACAACAGTTACTATAGAATACCTACAAAATAACAGTCACTATCGAGCACCCTCACAGCAACAGTCACCATAGAGCACCCTAATGACAACAGTTAATATAGAGCATCCTACCTAACAACAATCAAATTAGAGCACCTACTCCTGGACCGTCACTATAGAGCCCTTTACTTAACAATTCACTGTGAAGTGTTCTTGTTAACAACAATCACTGTAGGACACGATACCCAACAACTGTCACCATAGGGCACACCACCTAGCAAAAGTCAGTATTGAGCACCCAACCAAGCAACAGTTACTATAGAGCACCCTGCTGAACAAAAGACACTATAGAATGCCCTAACAACAACAGTCAATATAGAGCATCTTACCTAACAACAGTCATCATACAGCTCCTACCCAGCAAGAGTCACTATAAAGAACCAACACAACAACAGTCAGTATAGGGCATCTACACAATATCAATCACTATAAAGAGCCTACTCAACAACAGTCACTGTAGAGCACAGTACTCAACAACAGTTACTAAAGATTACCACATCAATAACAGTCACTATGAGCACCCTACCCAACAGTCACTATAGAGCACATACCCAACAACAGTTACTGTAGAGCACCTACACCACAACAGTCACTATAAAGCACCCTACCCACTAACATTCACTATAGAGCACCTACCCAACAATGGTCACAATAGAGTACTCTACCAGCAACAGTCACTATAAAGCACACCAACAACAACAGTTACTATAGACCACCCTACACTGCAACAACCACTATAGAGCACCCTAACCAAGAGAGTAACTATAGAGAATCCTACCAAAAACCAGTCACTATAGAGGACCTACCCAACAGCAATTACTACAGAGCACTATACAAAAAAACAGTCACTCTAAAGAACCTACCAAACAACAGTCAATATAAAGCAAACTAATCAACAACAGTCACTATAGAGCACTCTACCCAACAACATTTACTATAGAGCACTTACTTAACAACAGTCACTATAGAGGCCTTTCCAAAACCAGTTACTCTAGAGCACTCTAAACAAAAACAGTCACTATAGAACACCTACCCAAAAACTGTCACTATAGAGTTTGTTACAAAAAACAGTCACCCTAGAGCACTCTACTCAACAACACTCACTACAGAGCACCCTACCCAGCCAAATTCACTATACAGCACTCTACCCGACAACAGTCACTATAGAGTATTCTACTCATCAAGTCACTATGAAGCACGTACCCAACAACAGTCACTATAGAGCACCTATACAAAAACAGTCACTATAGAGCACTCTACCCAGCAACATTCACTATAGAGCACCTACTTAACAACAGTCATTATAGTGGCTTCTACAAAAAAGCAGTCACTCTAGAGAACTCTAAACAAAAACAGTCACTATAAAACACCTATGCAAAAACAGTCACTATAGAGACCTTTACAAAAAACAGTCACTCTAGAGCACCCTACTCAACAACAGTAACTACAGAGCACCCTACCCAACCACAGTCACTATACAGCACTCTACCCAACAACAGTCACTATAGAGTATCCTACCCATCAATAGTCAATATGGAGCACCTACCCAACAACAGTCACTATAGAGCACCTACACAACCACAGTCACTATAGAGCACTCTAACCAGCAACAGTCACTATAGAGAACCCCACCCAACAGTCAGTATAGAGCACCCTACCCAGCAACAGTCACTATAGAGCACCCTATGCAACAACAGTCACTATAGAGCACCCAACCAACAAGAGTCACTATAGAGCACTCTATCCAGCAACAGTCGTTATAAAGGACCGTACTGAACAACAGTCACTATAGAGAACCCTACCCAACAATGCTCACTATAGAGCACTCTACCCAACAACAGTCACCTGTAGAGCACTCTACCCAACAACACTCACTATACAGCACTGTCCTGAACAACACTCAATATAGAGCACTTTACACAACAGCCACTAAAACACACTCCACCCAACATCAGTCACCTATAGAGCACCTACCAAACAAAAGTCATTATAGAGCACCCTACCCAACAACACTTACAATAGAGTACCTCATCCAAAAACAGTCACTGTAACCAACCTACCCAACAGTCACTATAGAGCACCTACTCAACAACAGTCACTGAATAGCACTAACCCAACAAGAGACACTACAGAGCACACTATCCAGCCACAATCACTGCAGACCACCCTGCCCAGCAACAGTCAATATAGTGCACTCTACCCAACAACAGTAACTATAAACCACTCTACCCAACAACAGTGATTATAGATCACCCTACCCAAAAACAGTCAATATAGAGCTGCCTACCCAACAACAGTTACTATAAAGAACCTACTTAAAAATTGTCATGATAGAGCACCCTAGGGTACAACAGTCACTATAGAACACCTACCCAACCACAGTCACTATAGTGCACTCAACCCAACAACACTTACTATAGAGCACTGTACCCAACAACACTGACTATAAGCACCCTATACAACAACATTCTCTATAGAGCACCTACCCAACAACAGTCAGTATAAAGCATCCTACCCAACAACAGTCACTATGGAGCACTCTACACAACAACAGTCACTATAAAGCACTCTACACAACAACAGTCACTATAGAGAAATCCACAGAATAACAATCAGGTATAGAACTATCTATCCAACAACAGTCACTATAGTGCAATCTACCCAAAAAGAGTAAGTATAAAGAACCATAATAAAAAACAGTTACCTATGAGTACCCTACCAAACAAAAGTCACTATAGAGCTGCTATCCAACAACAGTAATTGTAGAGCACCTACTCAAAAACAGTCACTATAGAACACCCTATCCAGCAACAGTCATTATAAATGCCTACCCACCAACAGCCAGTATAGTGTACTCTACCCAGCAACAGTCAGAATAGGGTACCTCATCCAAGAACAGTCACTATAGAGAACCCTACATAACAACAATCAATATAGAGCACCCTACCAACAACTGTCACTATAGAGCACTATACCATGCAAGTCACTACAGTGCATCCTAAACAACAACAGTCATGGAGATCTTCAAGATGGCGTTGTAGAGATGACTCAGGATTGCAGCTTTCAGTAAAGGTGCAGAGGGTGAGTCCTAGCCACATTCTCGGATGGACCTTTTAACCCACAGAACGTTGAAAGTCCCAGGTGTGGGAGAGACATGGGACGCTAGCGCAGCCAGCTCACATGGCTGGTTCGGCTGGTGCTGCAGCACAGCAGCACATGGCACAAAACTCACCGGTGTGGGTGCCCTGTTAAACCGACAATCTGAGATTTGGAAGGGCAGATTGGCATGTCCATCTGATTGAATGAAACTTGGACAATGAGCCAGACCAGGAGATTCCTGGGAAGCGTGATCTGAGCTGCTGCAGTGGGCAGTGGCACAGGAGATCACTTGGATCCCAGTGCCCTATCAGCAGGCTACTGGGGAGCCAGTGAGAGAGTCGACCATTCAGCTTGGGGAGAAAAGAGAGAGAGAGAGGACGGACTCTGAGGAAGGGAGTTGGGTGATCAGACTCGGTGGGTCCCACACTCACGGGGACAAGCAGGGCAGCGATGGGAGGCACTCGGGGCTGAGAGTTTGCTGCCAGCACAGTTGAAACTAGGATGGTGCAGCCCGGTGAGAGAGGGGCATCTGCCACTATGGAGGCAATCCACCCCTACTGAAGTACGACCCAGTGCTGATGCAGCCTGCCATTGCCAAGGCAACCCACCTTAACAAAGAGATTCCATCAGCAGGGTGAAGTGCACCACAGCAGAACAAAGCCCCGCAGCAGCAGGGTGGACCTGCACTAGCAGGGCAAAGCCTCGGCAGGCAAATAGTGAATAGGCTACCTCCTAGCTGGGCAGGAAAGTGCAACAGATACACATAAAGAAAGCCCCAACTCCCCGAGACAGAGCATCTAAGGGGGAAAAAATGGAAGGTTTTATGAGTTTTGTTGCAGCAGACATAAACACATCCTCCCAACAAACCTGAATGAACAAGGGAGATCACAGCTCAGCACTGGAGCTCCTATAAAGCACAGACTGTCCCTTCAAGCAGATCCCTGACCCCTGTATATCCAGAGTCACCCCAAAAAAGGACTAATCAGACGGACATTTGGTGGGAATCATTCTCGGAAAAAGATAGCAGAAGAAGAAACTAGTAGCATCCCTCACTGTTCCACAGCTGCTACAGGTGTACCCCAGACAAGCAGAGCTTGGAGTGGACCTCAGCACTTGTACAGCAGAGGGGCTAGACCGTTAGAAGGAAAACTAAGTAACAGAAATACTTCACTATCAACAATCTGGGCGTCCACTCAGAGACCCAATTGAAAAATCAGCAACTGCTAAGATGACAGGTGGACAAATCCATAAAGATGGGAAGAAACCAGTGCAAAAAGGAAGAAACCACCCAAAACCAAATCACCTCACGTCCTACAAAAAATCAAAACTCCTCACCAGCAAGGGAACAAAGCTGGATGGAGAATGAGTGTAACAAAATGACGGAATCAGACTTCAGAAAGTGGATAATGAGAAATATCAGTGAGCTATGAGAACACGTTCTAAATCAGTGCAAAGAAACTAAGAACCTTGAAAAAGGATTTGAAAAAATATTCGAGAAAATGATAACAAGAATGGACAACGTAGAGAGAAATATTAATGAATTGAAGGAGCTGAAAAACACAACACGAGAACTTCGTGAATAAGACACAAGACTCAACAGCCGAATTGACCAAGCAGAAGAAAGGATATCAGAAGTCGAAGATCAACTCAATGAAATAAAACGAGAAACCAAGATTAGAGAAAAAACTGCAAAAATGAATGAACAAAATCTCCAAGAAATGTAGGACTATGTGAAGAGACCCAACCTACGTTTGATAGGTGTACCAGAATGTGATGAAGAGAATGAATCCAAGCTGGAAAATACTCTTCAGGATATTATCCAGGAAAATTTCCCCAACCTAGCAAGACAGGTCAATACTCAACACCAGGAAATACAGAGAACTCCACAAAGATACTCCACAAGAAGAGCAACCCCAAGGCACATAATCGTCGGATTCACCAGGGTTGAAATGAAGGAGAAAATACTAAGGGCAGCCAGAGAGAAAGGTTGGGTCACCCACAAAGGGAAGCCCATCAGACTTACCGCAGATCTCTTGGCAGAGACTCTACAAGCCAGAAGAGAGTTGGGGCCAATATTCAACATCCTTAAAGAAAAGAACTTTCAACCCGGAATTTCATATCCAGCCAAACTGAGCTTCATAAGTGAAGGAAAAATAAAATCTTTCATGAACAAACAAGTACTCAGAGATTTTGTCACCACTAGGCCTGCTTCACAAGAGCTCCTGAAAGAGGCACTACACATAGAAAGAAACAAAAAATACCAGCCATCCTAAAAGCATACCAAATGCTAAAGAGCATCAACAAAATGAAGAATCTACATGAACCAATGTGCGAAACAGTCAGCTAGGATCAAAAGGGCAGTATGAAATTCACACATAACAATATTAACCCTAAATGTAAATGGGATAAATGCACGAATAAAAAGACACAGACTGGCAAATTGGATAAAAAACCCAAAACCCATCAGTGTGCTTTATCCAGGAAGCCCACCTCACATGCAAGGATACACAAAGGCTCAAAATAAAGGGATGGAGGAAGATTTATCAAGAAAATGGAGAGCAAAAAAAAAGGAGGTGTTGCAATTCTCATCTCTGATAAAATAGACGTTAAAGCAACAAAGATCAAAAGGGACAAAGAAGGTCATTACATAATGGTAAAAGAATCGATACAACAAGAAGAGCTAACGATTCTAAATATATGTAGACCCAATGCAGGAGCACCCAGATATATAAGGCAAGTTCTTAATGACTTACAAAGAGACTTAGACTCCCACACAATAATAGTGGGAGACTTTAACACTCCACTGTCAATATCATAAAGAACTACCAGAGAGAAAATTAACAAGGATATCCAGGACTTGAACTCAGACCTGGAACAAGCAAACCTGATAGACATTTACAGAACACTCCACTCCAAATCCAGAGAATATACATTCTTCTCAGCACCACATTACACCTACTCCAAAATTGACCACATAATTGGAAGTAAAGCACTCCTCAGCAAATGCAAAACAACTGAAATCATAACAAACAGTCTCTCAGACCATAGTGTGATCAAGTTGGAACTCAGAATTCAGGAAACAACTTAGAACCACACAGCTTCATGGAAACTGAACAACTGGCTCTTGAATGTTGATTGGATAAACAATGAAATGAAGGCAGAAATAAAGAAGTTCTTCAAAACCAACGAGAACGAAGACACAACGTACAAGAATCTCTGGTAGACATATAAAGCAGTCTGTAGAGGAAAATATATAGCAATAAGTGCCCACATGAGAAGAGTAAAGAGATCCAAAATTGACACCCTATCATCAAAATTGAAAGAGCTAGAGAAGCAAGATCAAAAAAGCTTAAAACCTAGCCGAAGACAAGAAATAACTAAGATCAGAGCAGAACTGAAGGAGATAGAGACAAGAAAAACCCTTCAAAAAATCAATAAATCCAAGAGCTGTTTTTTTAAAAAGATCAAAAAAATAAACAGACCACTGACCAGACTGAGAATAAAGAAAAGAGAGAACAACCAAATAGAGGCAATAAAAAACAATAATGAGGAAAACACCACAGATTGCACAGAAATTCAAACCATCATCAGAGAATACTACAAGCAACTCTATGCACATAAACTTGTAAACCAGGAGAAAATTAATAAATTCCTGGACGCCTGTGTCCTCCCATCCAAAACCAGGAGTAAGCCAAAACTAGGAATAGACCAATAACAAGTCTGAAGTTGAGGCAGCAATTAAGAGCCTACCACACAAAATAAAACCTGGGTCCAGATGGGTTAACAGCTGAAATCTACAAGACACACAAAGAGGATCTAGTACCATTCCTTCTGAAACTATTCCAAATAACTGAAAAAGAGGGAACCCCTCCCAAATAATTTTATGAGACCAACATCATCCCGATACCAAAACCTGGCAGAGACTCAACAAGAAAAGAAAACTTCAGGCCAATATCCATGATGAACATAGATGCAAAAATCTTCAATAAAATACTGGCAAACTGTTTGCAACAGCACATTAAAAAACTTACCCATCATGATCAAGTAGGATTCATCCCGGGGATGCAAGGCTGGTTCAACATACGCAATTCTATAAATGTAATTCACCACATAAACAGAAGCAAAAACAAAAACCACATGATTATCCCAATTGATGCAGAGAAGGCATTTGACAAAATTCAACAGCCCTTTATGCTAAAAACCCTCAATAAACTTGGTATTGATGGAACATATCTCAAAGTAATAAAAGCTATTTATGACAAACCAACAGCCAATATCATACTTAATGGGCAAATACTGGAAGCATTCCCTTTGAAATCCGGCACTAGACAAGGATGCCCTCTCTCACCACTCCTATTCAACATAGTACTGGAAGTTCTAGCCAAAGCATTCAGGCAAGAAAAAGAAATAAAGGGTATTCAAATAGGAAAGGTGGAAGCCAAATTGTCTCTGTTTGCAGACGACATGATAGTATACCTAGAAGACCCCATCACCTCAGCCCAAAAACTCCTGAAACTGATGAGCAACTTCAGCAAAGTCTCAGGATATAAAATCAATGTGCAAAAATCACAAGCATTCCCATACACCAATAACAGCCTTAAAGAGAACCAAATCAAGAACGAACTGCCATTCACAACTGCTACAAAAAAAATAAAATACCTAGGAATACAACTCACAAGGAATGTAAGGGACCTCTTTAAGGAAAACTACAAACCACTGCTCAACGAATTAAGAGAGGACACAAACAGATGGAGAAACATTCCATGTTCACGGTTAGGAAGAATCAATATCGTGAAAATGGCTATACTGCCCAAAGTAGTTTACACAATCAATGCTATTCCCATCAAACTACCATTGAATTTCTTCACAGAACTGGAAAAAACCACCATGAACTTCATATGGAACCAAAAGAGAGCCGCATAGCCAAGTCAATTCTAAGCAAAATGAACACAGTGGGAGGCATCACACTACCAGACTTCAAACTATACTACAAGGCTACAGTAATCAAAACAGCATGGTACTGGTACCAAATCAGAGATATAGACCAATGGAACAGAACAGAGGCATCGGAGGCAAATCAACATATCTATAACAATATAATCTTTGATAAACCAAACAAAAACAAGCAATGGGGAAAGAATTCCCTGTTTAATAAATGATGTTGGGAAAACTGGCTAGCCATGTGCAGAAAGCAGAAACTGGACCCCTTCCTGACACCTTGCACTAAAATTAACTCCAGATGGATTAAAGACTTAAACATAAGGTCTGACACCATAAAAACCCTAGAAGAAAATTTAGGCAAAACCATTCAGGACATAGGAGTAGGCAATGACTTCATGACCAAAACACCAAAAGCATTGGCAACAAAAGCCAAAATAGACAAATGGAACCTAATCAAACTCCACAGCTTCTGCATGGCAAAAGAAACCGTCACTAGAGTGAATAGGCAACCATAAGAATGGGAAAAAATCTTTGCAGTTTACGCATCTGACAAAGGGCTGATATCCAAAATTTACAAAGAACTCAAACAGGTTTACAGAAAAAAAACAAACAAGCCCATTTAAAAATGGGCAAAGGATATGAACAGACACTTTGCAAAAGAAGACATACACGAGGCCAACAAACACATGAAAAAATGTTCATCATCACTGGTTATTAGAGAGATGCAAATCAAAACCACATTGAGATACCATCTCACGCCAGTTAGAATGGCGATCATTAAAAAATCTGGAGACAGCAGATCCTGGAGAGGATGTGGAGAAATAGGAACACTCTTACACTGTTGGTGGGAGTGTAAAATAGTTCAACCTTTGTGGAAGACAGTGTGGCGATTCCTCAAGGACCTAGAAATAGAAATTCCATTTGGCCCAGCAATCCCATTACTGGGTATATATCCAAAGGACTATAAATCGTTCTATTATAAGGACACATGCACACGAATGTTCATTGCAGAACTGTTTACAATAGCAAAGACGTGGAACCAACCCAAATGCCCATCAATGATAGACTGGACTGAGAAAATGTGGCACATATACACCATGTAATATTATGCAGCAATCAAAAATAATGAGTTTGTGTCCTTTGTAAGGACATGGATGAATCTGGAGAACATCATTCTCAGCAAACTGACACAAGAACAGAAAAAGAAATACCGCATATTCTCACTCATAAGCAGGTGAGAAAAATGAGAACACATGGACACAGTGAGGGGGTCTACTACACACTGGGGTCTATTGGGGGGAATGGGGGAGGGACAGTGGGGGTGGCTGGGGAGGGTTAGCCTGGGTATAAATGCCAAGTGTGGGTGAAGGGGAGGAAAGCAGCAAACACACTGCCATTTGTGTACCTATGCAACTATCTTGCACGTTCTGCACATGTACCCCAAATCCTAAAATGCAATAAAAATTAAAAACAAAAAACAAAAAAAAAAGCAGTCACTATATAGCAGTCTACCCACAATTGAAACTATAGAGCATTCTACACAACAGGGGTCACTGTAGAGAACCTACCTAACAACAGTCAGTATAGAGCACCTCCCCAACAACAGTCACTATAGAGCACTTATCCTACAACATTCAGTACAAATTACTCTACCAATGAAAAGTCACTATACAGCACCATACCCAAAATCAATCACTATAAATCACCTACCCAAAAACAGTAACTCTAGAGTGCCTACTCTACAACAGGCACTCTAAAGCACCCCAACAAACAACATTTACTATAGAGCACCCTACCCAACAACAGTCAGTATAGAGCCCTCTTCCCAAAAATAATCATTATAGAGCACTCTAATAAACAAGTCACTATAGAGCAACCTACCCAGCAACAGTCAGTATAGAGCACTCCACCCAGCAACAGTCACTATAGACTACCTACCAAACAACAATCACTATAGAGCACTCTACCCAATATTTGTCACTATAGATCACCCTACCCAACAACAATTACTATAGAGCACCCTATGCAACAGCAGTCACATTGGAAAATTTTACCCAACAACAGTCACTATAGAGTACACTTCCCAATAACAGTCATTATAGAGCACATGTCCAACAGCTGTCCCTATAAAGAAACCTCCCATTAACAGTCACGTTAAAGCACCTCACCCAACAACAGTCAGTATAGATTACCTTCCCAACAACACTCACTATAGAACACACGACCAAATAACAGTCACTCTAGAGCACCTAACCAACAACAGTTACTACAGTGGATTCTACCCAAAGGAGTCATTACAGAGCACTCTTCCAACCAAAAGTAATTATAGAGCACCCTACCCAGCATAAGTCACTATAGAGCACCCTACCCAACAACAGTCACTATAGAGCATTCTACCAAATACAGTCACTCTTGAGAATACTATGAAACAACAGTCACTATAGAGCACCTACCCAACGATTGTTACTGCAGAGCACCCTAACCAACCAGTCATTATAGAGCACCCAACTCAATAACAGTCACTAAAGAGCACCCCACCCAGCAACAGTTACTATAGAATATCTATTAAACAACAGTCACTATAGAGCACTCCACTCAGTAACAGTCAGTATAGAGCACAGCACACAGAAATAGTCAATTTAGAGTGTACTATCGAGCAACAGTCACTATGGACCTCCTACCGAACAACAGACACTATAGCGAAACTCCACATCATGAAACACTATAGAGCACCCTACCCAAAACATTCACTATAGATTACACTATCATAAACAGACACTATAGAGAATCCAACACAACAACATTTAATATAGAGCACCTACCCAACAACAGTTACTATAGAGCACCCTACCCAAAAACAGTCACTCTAAAAAACCTACCCAATAACAGTCACATTCGAGCACTCTAATAAAAAACAGTCACTACAGAGCTCTCTACACAATATTCACTATGAAACACTCCACCCAAACATAGTCACCCAAAAGGCACTCTACCAAAAATCAGTCTCTATTGGGCACCCCTTTCAAAAAAATTACTATAAAGAACCTTACTTGACTACAGTTACTATAGAGCACCCTACCAAAAAACAGTCACAATAGAGCACCTACTCCAAAACCGTCACTATAGAGCCCTCTACCCAAAAACAGTCACTGTAGAGCACTCTTGTCAACCACCATCACTGTAGAGCACTATAACCAACAACAGTCACTGTAGAGCACCCAACCCAGCAGCAGTCAGTATTGAACACCCCACACAGCAACAGTCACGATAGAGCACCCAAGGTAAGAAAACACACTATGGAGCACCCTACAAACAACAGTCAATATAGAGCATGCAACCTAACAACAGGCACTATAAAGCTCCTACTTAAAAACAGTCACTATAGAGCACCTACCCCACAACAGTCACTATAGAGCACTCTACCCAAAAACAGTCATAATAGGGCATTCTACCCAACAACAGTCACTACAGAGCACTCCATCCAACAACAGTCAATACAGAGCATCCTACACAAAAACAGTCACGATAGAGCAAACTACCCAACAACAGTTATTATAGAGAACCTACCCAACAACAGTCACTATAGAGCACCCCACCAGCAACAGTCACTATACGGCACCTACCCCAAAAAACAGTCAAAATAGTGCATCCTACCCAGCAACAGTAACCAAAGGGCACCCTACCAAACACACTCTAGAGCACCCTACATAACAACAGTCAGTATAGAGCATTTTCTGAAAAACAGACTCTATAGATCACTTTACCCAACAACAGTCACTGTAGAGCACCTACCAAACGACACTCAGTATAGAGCACCCTACCCAACAACAGTCCATGTAAAGCTCATTTTCAACAACAGTTACCATAGAGCTCTCTACACATCATCAGTCACTATACAGAACTCTACCTAAGAACAGTCACTATATTACACCCTACCCAAAAGCAGTCACTATAGAACACCCTACCCAACAAAAATTATTATAGAGTGCCCTACGCAATAGAAGTCACTATAGAGCAACCTTCCAACAACACACACTATAGAGAACCTACCCTACAACAGTCACCATAGAGCTCCCCACCCAAAAACAGTTACTATAGAGTATCAACTAAAAATCAGTCACTATAGAGCACTCTACCTAGCAACAGTCACTATAGAGAACCCCACCAAGCATCAGTCACTATAGAACAGCCAAAACAACAATGGTCACTATAGAGCACCTTACCAACAACAGTCACAATACAGCACCTACACAAAAACAGTCACTATAGAGCACCATACCCAGCAATAGTCTCTGTATAGCACATAATCAACAACAGTCACTATTGAGCACCCTACCCAACCACAGTAACTATAGAGCACTCTACCCAGTAGCAGTCACTGTAGAGAACCCCACCCAAAAACAGTCAGTATAAAGCACCTTACCCAGCAACAGGCACTATAGAGAACCCCACCCAACAACAGTAACCCATAGAGCACTGAACACAAGAGTCACTATAAAGCACCCTACCAAACAACAGTTTCTATAGAGGACCATAACCAACAACAGTCACAATAGAGCACCTTACCCAGCTAAAGTCACAATAGACCACCCTATGCAACAAGAGTCACATTGGATAACTCCATCCATCAACAGTCACTATAGAGTACACTACTCAACAACAGTCATTATAGAGCATGAATTTAACAAGTCAGTATAAAGCCACCACCCAACAACAGTCAATATAGAGCACCCTACCCAACAAGTCACTATAGAGCACCTACCATGAACATTCACTATAGAACTCTCAACCTAACAACAGTCACTTATAGAGCACTCTACACAGTAGTCACTATAGAGCACCTTACCCAGCAACAGTCACTATACAGCACCTACCCAGCAGCCATCAGTTTAAAGAACCACACCAAAAACTGTCACTATACAGCACCTACACAAAAACATTCATTATAGAGCACCATACCCAGCAAGAGTAACTATAGAGCACACACCCAACAACCATGACTATAGAGCACCTTAAGCAGTAGTGTCACTCTAAAGCTCTCTATCCAGCAGAAGTCACTACAAAGCACATACTCAACATCAGTCACTATAGAGCACTCTACCCAATAACAGTGACTATAGGACACTCTACAGAACAATACCCACTATAGAGCACTTGACTCAACAACAGTCACCTATAGAGCACTCTACCCAACATTGGTCACTATAAAGCACCAGACACAACCACAGTCACAATAGAGCATCTACTTCACAACAGTCACTTCAGACCATTGAACTTAGAAACAGTCACTATTGGGCACGTACACAACAAAAGTCACTATAGAGCATTCTATCTAGCAACACTCACTATGGAGCACTCCATTGACAGCAGTTACTATAAAGCACCATGCACAGCAACAGTCACTATAGAGCACTCAACCAACAAAAGTCACTATAGAGCACCTACCCCAAAACAGTCACTACAAAGCACCTACTAAACAAGAGTCATTGCAGAAAATTTACCCAACAACAGTCATTATAGAGCACTCTACCTAACAACAGTTACTATAGAGCAGTGTACACAACAACAGTCAATACTAGCACCCTTCCTGACAGCAGTCACTATAAAGAACCCCACTAAAAAAGTTAGTTTAAAGCACCCCACCAAGCAGCAGTCACTGTAGAGCACCCTCCCCAACAACAGTCACTATAGGACACCCTCTCAACAAGAGTGATTATAGAGCACCCTAGACAGCAACAGTCATTATAGAGGACCTTACCCAACAACAGTCACTATAGAGAACCCTACCCAACAACAGTCACTATAAAGAACCCTACCCAACAACATTCACTATAAAGTACTCCACCCAACAACAGTCACCTATAGAACACTCTACCCAACAACAGTCACTTCAGAGAACACAACACAACAACATTCTCTATAAAACACCCTATCTCACAATAGTCACTATAAAGCATAATATCCAACAATTACCATTGGGCATGTACCCAACAGCAGTCACTATCTAGAGCACTCTACCCAACAATAGTCACTAAAGAGCACACCACCAAGATACACTATGTATTGAGCACACCACTCAACAACAAACAGTATAGAAAACCACCCAACAACATTCACTATAGCACACCTTACCCAACAACTGTTGGGTAAGAGCACATACCCAACAACAGTCAGTATAGGGCACATAACACAAAAACAGTCACTATAGAGCAATCTACACAACAACAGTCACAATAGAGCATGGTGCACAAAAACAGTCATGATCGAGCACTGTACAAAAAACAGTAATTAAAGATAACCTACCAAAATCAGACAGTATGGAGCAAGGTACTCAACAAGTCACTTTAAAGCACTCTACCCAACAAGAGTCACTATTGAGTACTCTACCCAACAACAGTCTGTATAGAGCACTCCACACAAAAATAGTCACTTATACAATGCTCTACCCAATAAGAGTCACCATAAAAAACTCCACTTAAAACAGTCACTATAGAGCATACTACTCAGCAACAGTCAGTACAGAGCACCTTTTAAACAATAGTAACTATAGAGCACTCTACCCAACAAAAATCACTGTAGAGCACCCTACCCAACAACAGTCACTATGGAGCTCGCTACCCAGCAACAGTCACTATAGAGTATCTTATGCAGCAGCAGTCACTATAGAGCACTTTACCCAACAACAGTCACTATGGAGCTCACTACCCAGCAACAGTCACTATAGAGTATCTTTTTTTTTTTTTTTTTTTTTTTTTTTTTTTTCTTTTTTTTTTTTTTTTTTTTAAATTTTTATTGCATTATAGGTTTTGGGGTACATGTGCAGAACGTGCAAGATAGTTGCATAGGTACACACATGGCAGTGTGTTTTGCTGCCTTCCTCCCCCTCACCCACACTTGGTATTCATCCCCAGGCTATCCCCCCCAGCCCCCCCCGCTGTCCCTCCCCCATTTCCCCCAACAGTCCCCAGTGTATAGTAGACCGCCTCTCTGTGTCCATGTGTTCTCATTTTTCTCACCCGCCTATGAGTGAGTATATGCGGTATTTCTTTTTCTGTTCTTGTGTCAGTTTGCTGAGAATGATGTTCTCCAGATTCATCCATGTCCCTACAAAGGACACAAACTCATCATTTCTGATTGCTGCATAATATTCCATGGTGTATATGTGCCACATTTTCCCAGTCCAGTCTATCATCGATGGGCATTTGGGTTGGTTCCAGGTCTTTGCTATTGTAAACAGTGCTGCAATGAACATTCGTGTGCATGTGTCCTTATAGTAGAAAGATTCACAGTCTTTTGGATAGATACCCAGTAATGGGATTGCTGGGTCAAATGGAATTTCTATTTCTAGGTCCCTGAGGAATCGCCACACTGTCTTCCACAATGGTTGAACTAATTTACACTCCCACCAACAGTGTAAGAGTGTTCCTATTTCTCCACATCCTCTCCAGCATCTGCTATCTCCAGATTTTTTAATGATCGCCATTCTAACTGGTGTGAGATGATATCTCAATGTGGTTTTGATTTGCATCTCTCTAATGACCAATGATGATGAGCACTTTTTCATATGTTTGTTGGCCTCATGTATGTCTTCTTTTGTAAAGTGTCTGTTCATATCCTTTGCCCATTTTTGAATGGGCTTGTTTGTTTTTTTTCTGTAAATCTGTTTGAGTTCTTTGTAAATTCTGGATATCAGCCCTTTGTCAGATGTGTAAACTGCAAAGATTTTTTCCCATTCTGATGGTTGTCGATTCACTCTAGTGACTGTTTCTTTTGCCGTGCAGAAGCTGTGGAGTTTGATTAGGTCCCATTTGTCTATTTTGGCTTTTGTTGCCAATGCTTTTGGTGTTTTGTTCATGAAGTCCTTGCCTACTCCTATGTCCTGAACGGTTTTGCCTAGATTTTCTTCTAGGGTTTTTATGGTGTCAGGTCTTACATTTAAGTCTTTAATCCATCTGGAGTTAATTTTAGTGTAAGGTGTCAGGAAGGGGTCCAGTTTCTGCTTTCTGCATATGGCTAGCCAGTTTTCCCAACACCATTTATTAAATAGGGAATCCTTTCCCCATTGCCTGTTTTTGTCTGGTTTATCAAAGATGATATGGTTGTAGATATGTTGTGTTGCCTCCGATGTTTCTGTTCTGTTCCATTGGTCTATATCTCTGTTTTGGTACCAGTACCATGCTGTTTTGATTACTGTAGCCTTGTAGTATAGTTTGAAGTCTGGTAGCGTGATGCCTCCCGCTGTGTTCTTTTTGCTTAGAATTGACTTGGCTATGCGGGCTCTTTTTTGGTTCCATATGAAATTCATGGTGGTTTTTTCCAGTTCTATGAAGAAATTCAATGGTAGTTTGATGGGGATAGCATTGAATGTGTAAATTACTTTGGGCAGTATAGCCATTTTCACAATATTGATTCTTCCTAACCACGAACATGGAACGTTTCTCCATCTGTTTGTGTCCTCTCTTATTTCGTTGAGCAGGTGTTTGTAGTTTTCCTTAAAGAGGTCCCTTACATTCCTAGTGAGTTGTATTCCTAGGTATTTTATTTTCTTTGTAGCGATTGTGAATGGCAGTTCGTTCTTAATTTGGTTCTCTTTAAGTCTGTTGTTGGTGTATAGGAATGCTTGTGATTTTTGCACATTGATTTTATATCCTGAGACTTTGCTGAAGTTGCTTATCAGTTGCAGGAGCTTTTGGGCTGAGGTGATGGGGTCTTCTAGGTATACTATCATGTCGTCTGCAAATAGAGACAATTTGGCTTCCACCTTTCCTATTTGAATACCCTTTATTTCTTTTTCTTGCCTTATTGCTCTGGCTAGAACTTCCAGTACTATGTTGAATAGAAGTGGTGAGAGAGGGCATCCTTGTCTAGTGCCGGATTTCAAAGGGAATGCTTCCAGTTTTTGCCCATTAAGTATGATATTGGCTGTTGGTTTGTCATAAATAGCTTTTATTACTTTGAGATATGTTCCATCAATACCAAGTTTATTGAGGGTTTTTAGCATAAAGGGCTGTTGAATTTTGTCAAATGCCTTCTCTGCGTCAATTGAGATAATCATGTGGTTTTTGTTTTTGCTTCTGTTTATGTGGTGAATTACATTTATAGACTTGCGTATGTTGAACCAGCCTTGCATGCCCGGGATGAATCCTACTTGATCATGATGGATAAGTTTTTTAATGTGCTGTTGCAATCGATTTGCCAGTATTTTATTGAAGATTTTTGCATCTATGTTCATCATGGATATTGGCCTGAAGTTTTCTTTTCTTGTTGAGTCTCTGCCAGGTTTTGGTATCAGGATGATGTTGGTCTCATAAAATGATTTGGGAAGGGTTCCCTCTTTTTGGATTATTTGGAATAGTTTCAGAAGGAATGGTACCAGATCCTCTTTGTGTGTCTGGTAGAATTCGGCTGTGAACCCATCTGGACCTGGGCTTTTTTTGTGTGGTAGGCTCTTAATTGCTGCCTCAACTTCTGACCTTGTTATTGGTCTATTCATAGTTTCAGCTTCCTCCTGGTTTAGGCTTGGGAGGACACAGGCATCCAGGAATTTATCCATTTCTTCCTGATTTACTAGTTTGTGTGCATAGAGTTGTTTGTAGTATTCTCTGATGATGGTTTGAATTTCTGTGGAATCTGTGGTGATTTCCCCTTTATCGTTTTTTATTGCATCTATTTGGTTGTTCTCTCTTTTCTTTTTTATCAGTCTGGCTAGTGGTCTGTCTATTTTGTTGATCTTTTCAAAAAACCAGCTCTTAGATTTGTTGATTTTTTGAAGGGTTTTTCTTGTCTCTATCTCCTTCAGTTCTGCTCTGATCTTAGTTATTTCTTTTCTTCGGCTAGGTTTTGAGCTTTTTTGATCTTGCTCCTCTAGCTCTTTCAATTTTGACGATAGGGTGTCAATTTTGGATCTCTCCACTTTTCTCATGTGGGCACTTATTGCTATATATTTTCCTCTACAGACTGCTTTAAATGTGTCCCAGAGATTCTGGTACGTTGTGTCTTCGTTCTCGTTGGTTTCAAAGAACTTCTTTATTTCTGCCTTCATTTCATTGTTTATCCAATCAACATTCAAGAGCCAGTTGTTCAGTTTCCATGAAGCTGTGCGGTTCTGAGTTATTTTCTGAATTCTGAGTTCCAACTTGATTGCACTATGGTCTGAGAGACTGTTTGTTATGATTTCCGTTGTTTTGCATTTGCTGAGGAGTGCTTTACTTCCAATTATGTGGTCAATTTTGGAGTAGGTGTGATGTGGTGCTGAGAAGAATGTATATTCTGTGGATTTGGGGTGGAGAGTTCTGTAAATGTCTATCAGGTTTGCTTGTTCCAGGTCTGAGTTCAAGTCCTGGATATCCTTGTTAATTTTCTGTCTGGTTGATCTGTCTGCTATTGACAGTGGAGTGTTAAAGTCTCCCACTATTATTGTGTGGGAGTCTAAGTCTCTTTGTAAGTCATTAAGAACTTGCCTTATATATCTGGGTGCTCCTACATTGGGTCCATATATATTTAGAATCGTTAGCTCTTCTTGTTGTATTGATCCTTTTACCATTATGTAGTGACCTTCTTTGTCCCTTTTGATCTTTGTTGCTTTAAAGTCTATTTTATCAGAGATGAGAATTGCAACTCCTGCTTTTTTTTGCTCTCCATTTGCTTGGTAAATCTTCCTCCATCCTTTTATTTTGAGCCTTTGTGTATCTTTGTGTGTGAGGTGGGTTTCCTGAATACAGCACACTGATGGGTTTTGGTTTTTTATCCAATTTGCCAGTCTGTGTCTTTTGATTGGTGCATTTAGCCCATTTACATTCAGGGTTAATATTGTTATGTGTGAATTTGATACTGCCATTTTGATGCTATCTGGCTGTTTTGCCCATTGGTTCATGTACATTCTTCATTTTGTTGATGGTCTTTAGCATTTGGTATGCTTTTAGGATGGCTGGAACTGGTTGTTTCTTTCTATGTGTAGTGCCTCTTTCAGGAGCTCTTGTAAAGCAGGCCTAGTGGTAACAAAATCTCTGAGTACTTGCTTGTTCGTGAAGGATTTTATTTTTCCTTCACTTATGAAGCTCAGTTTGGCTGGATATGAAATTCTGGGTTGAAAGCTCTTTTCTTTAAGGATGTTGAATATTGGCCCCCACTCTCTTCTGGCTTGTAGAGTCTCTGCCGAGAGATCTGCTGTGAGTCTGATGGGCTTCCCTTTGTGGGTGACCTGACCTTTCTCTCTGGCTGCCCTAAGTATTTTCTCCTTCGTTTCAACCCTGGTGAATCTGATGATTATGTGCCTTGGGGTTGCTCTTCTTGCGGAGTATCTTTGTGGTGTTCTCTGTATTTCCTGGAGTTCAGTATTGACCTGTCTTGCTAGGTTGGGGAAATTTTCCTGGATAATATCCTGAAGAGTGTTTTCCAGCTTAGATTCATTCTCTTGATCACATTCTGGTACACCTATCAAACGTAGGTTGGGTCTCTTCACATAGTCCCACATTTCTTGGAGATTTTGTTCATTCCTTTTTGTGCTTTTTTCTTTAATCTTGGTTTCACGTTTTATTTCATTGAGTTGATCTTCAATTTCTGATATTCTTTCTTCTGCTTGGTCAATTCGGCTGTTGAAACTTGTGCATGCTTCACGAAGTTCTCGTGTTGTGTTTTTCAGCTCCTTCAATTCATTCATATTCCTCTCTAAGTTTTCCATTCTTGTTATCAATTCCTCGAATTTTTTTTCAAATCTTTTTTCAAGGTTCTTAGTTTCTTTGCACTGATTTAGAACATGTTCTTTTAGCTCAATGAAGTTTCTCATTATCCACTTTCTGAAGTCTGATTCCGTCATTTCGTCACACTCATTCTCCGTCCAGCTTTGTTCCCTTGCTGGTGAGGAGTTTTGGTCCTCTGTAGGAGGTGAGGTGTTTTGGTTTCGGGTGTTTTCCTCCTTTTTGCGCTGGTTTCTTCCCATCTTTATGGATTTATCCGCCTGTCGTCTTTGTAGTTGCTGATTTTTCAATTGGGTCTCTGTGTGGATGCTGAGATTGTTGATGATGAAGTATTTTTGTTACTTAGTTTTCCTTCTAGTGGTCTAGCCCCTCTGCTGTATGAGTTCTGAGGTCCACTCCAGGCCCTGTTTGTCTGGAGTATACCTGTAGCAGCTGTGGAAGAGTGAGGGATGATACCAGTTTCTTCTTCTGCTGTCTTTGTTCCAGAATGATGCCCGCCAAATGTCAGTCTGATTAGTCCTTTTTTTGCGGTGACTCTTTGGACATACAGGGGTCAGGGAGCTGCTTAAGGAGATGGTTTGTGCTTTATAGTAGCTCCAGTGCTGAGCTGTGAGCTCCGTTGTTCATTCAGTGTTGTTGGGAGGTTGTTTATGTCTGCTGTAATAGAACTCATAAAACACCACCCTTTTATTTCCCCCCCTTATATGCACTGTTTCAGGGAGTTGGGGCTTTCTTTATGAGTATCTGTTGCACTGTCCTGCCCCACTAGGTGGCAGTCTATTCACTATTTGCCTGCCGGGGCTCTGACCCACTAGCGCGGTTCTGCCCTGTTGCTGCTGGACTCCCTTCTGCTGTGGAGAGCTCCCGTCTCCTGGGAGTCTCTCTGTTATGGCAGGTTGCCTCGGCAACGGCAGGCTGCTTCGGCCCTGGGCGGTGCTTCAATAGGGGCGGATTGTGTCAGCGGTGGTGGACGCCCCTCCCTCACCGGGCTGCACCGTCCTAGATGCCGGCAGCAAAACTCTCAGCGCCAAGCGTCTCCAGTCATTGCCCTGCTTGTCCCTGTGAGGGTGGGACTCGCTGAGCCCGATTACCCAGCTCCCTGCCTCAGAGTCCGTCCTCTCTCTCTCTCCCTCCCTCTCCACAAGCTTAAAGTTCGACTCTCTCACTGGCGCCCCAGGAGCCTGCCGATAGGGCACTGGGAACCGTGCGATCTCCCGTGCCGCTGCCCACTTCACCGGCTCATATCACGCTTCCCAGGAAACTCCCAGGAAACTCCTGGTCTGGCTCACTGTCCAAGTCCCGTTCAATCAGATGGACGCGCCAATCTGCCCTTCAAACTCTCAGATTGCTGGTTTAACAGGGCGCCCAGACCAGTGAGTTCCGTGCCGGGTCCTGCTGCGGCGCCGGCCGAAGCGGCGCCGGCCGAAGCGGCCGCGCCAAAGGGCTGCGTTAGCCGGTTTTACTTTACTAGCGTCCTGTGGGACTTTCAACGCTCTGTGGGCTAGAAAAGTCCATCCGAGAATGCGGCTAGGACTCACCCTCTGCGCCGTCACTGAGAGCTGCAATCCTGAGTCGCTTCTACGACGCCATCTTGCCGGGTCTCCCTTTTTTTTTTTTTTTTTTTTTAATTTTTATTGCATTATAGGTTTGGGGGTACATGTGCAGAACAAGCAAGATAGTTGCATAGGTACACACATGGCAGTGTGCTTTGCTGCTTTCCTCCCCTTCACCCACACTTGGTATTCATCCCCAGGCTATCCCCCCCAGCCCCCCCCTGCTGTCCCTCCCCCATTCCCCCCAACAGTCCCCAGTGTATAGTAGACCGCCTCTCTGTGTCCACGTGTTCTCATTTTTCTCACCCACCTATGAGTGAGTATATGCGGTATTTCTTTTTCTGTTCTTGTGTCAGTTTGCTGAGAATGATGTTCTCCAGATTCATCCATGTCCCTACAAAGGACACAAACTCATCATTTTTGATTGCTGCATAATATTCCATGGTGTATATGTGCCACATTTTCCCAGTCCAGTCTATCATCGTTGGGCATTTGGGTTGGTTCCAGGTCTTTGCTATTGTAAACAGTGCTGCAATGAACATTCGTGTGCATGTGTCCTTATAGTAGAACGATTTATAATCCTTTGGATAGATACCCAGTAATGGGATTGCTGGGTCAAATGGAATTTCTATTTCTAGGTCCCTGAGAAATCGCCACACTGTCTTCCACAATGGTTGAACTAATTTACACTCCCACCAACAGTGTAAGAGTGTTCCTATTTCTCCACATCCTCTCCAGCATCTGCTGTCTCCAGATTTTTTAATGATCGCCATTCTAACTGGTGTGAGATGGTATCTCAATGTGGTTTTGATTTGCATCTCTCTAATGACCAATGATGATGAGCACTTTTTCATATGTTTGCTGGCCTCATGTATGTCTGCTTTCGTAAAGTTTCTGTTCATATCCTTTGCCCATTTTTGAATGGGCTTGTTTGTTTTTTTCCTGTAAATCTGTTTGAGTTCTTTGTAAATTCTGGATATCAGCCCTTTGTCAGATGCGTAAACTGCAAAGATTTTTTCCCATTCTGATGGTTGCCGATTCACTCTAGTGACTGTTTTGCTGTGCAGAAGCTGTGGAGTTTGATTAGGTCCCATTTGTCTATTTTGGCTTTTGTTGCCAATGCTTTGGGAGTTTTGTTCATGAAGTCCTTGCCTACTCCTATGTCCTGAATGGTTTTGCCTAGATTTTCCTCTAGGGTTTTTATGGTGTCGGGTCTTACGTTTAAGTCTTTAATCCATCTGGAGTTAATTTTAGTGTAAGGTGTCAGGAAGGGGTCCAATTTCTGCTTTCTGCACATGGCTAGCCAGTTTTCCCAACACCATTTATTAAATAGGGAATCCTTTCCCCATTGCCTGTTTTTGTCTGGTTTATCAAAGATAATATGGTTGTAGATGTGTTGTGTTGCCTCCGATGCCTCTGTTCTGTTCCATTGGTCTATATCTCTGTTTTGGTACCAGTACCATGCTGTTTTGATTACTGTAGCCTTGTAGTATAGTTTGAAGTCTGGTAGTGTGATGCCTCCCGCTGTGTTCTTTTTGCTTAGAATTGACTTGGCTATGCGGGCTCTTTTTTGGTTCCATATGAAATTCATGGTGGTTTTTTCCAGTTCTGTGAAGAAATTCAATGGTAGTTTGATGGGGATAGCATTGATTGTGTAAATTACTTTGGGCAGTATAGCCATTTTCACGATATTGATTCTTCCTAACCACGAACATGGAATGTTTCTCCATCTGTTTGTGTCCTCTCTTATTTCATTGAGCAGTTGTTTGTAGTTTTCCTTAAAGAGGTCCCTTACATTCCTAGTGAGTTGTATTCCTAGGTATTTTATTTTCTTTGTAGCAATTGTGAATGGCAGTTCGTTCTTGATTTGGTTCTCTTTAAGTCTGTTATTGGTGTATAGGAATGCTTGTGATTTTTGCACATTGATTTTATATCCTGAGACTTTGCTGAAGTTGCTTATCAGTTGCAGGAGCTTTTGGGCTGAGGTGATGGGGTCTTCTAGGTATACTATCATGTCGTCTGCAAATAGAGACAATTTGGCTTCCACCTTTCCTATTTGAATACCCTTTATTTCTTTTTCTTGCCTGATTGCTCTGGCTAGAACTTCCAGTACTATGTTGAATAGAAGTGGTGAGAGAGGGCATCCTTGTCTAGTGCCAGATTTCAAAGGGAATACTTCCAGTTTTTGCCCATTAAGTATGATATTGGCTGTTGGTTTGTCATAAATAGCTTTTATTACTTTGAGATATGTTCCATCAATACCAAGTTTATTGAGGGTTTTTAGCATAAAGGGCTGTTGAATTTTGTCAAATGCCTTCTCTGCATCAATTGAGATAATCATGTGGTTTTTGTTTTTGCTTCTGTTTATGTGGTGAATTACATTTATAGACTTGCGTATGTTGAACCAGCCTTGCATCCCCGGGATAAATCCTACTTGATCATGATGGATAAGTTTTTTAATGTGCTGTTGCAATCGGTTTGCCAGTATTTTATTGAAGATTTTTGCATCTATGTTCATCATGGATATTGGCCTGAAGTTTTCTTTTCTTGTTGAGTCTCTGCCAGGTTTTGGTATCAGGATGATGTTGGTCTCATAAAATGATTTGGGAAGGGTTCCCTCTTTTTGGATTATTTGGAATAGTTTCAGAAGGAATGGTACCAGATCCTCTTTGTGTGTCTGGTAGAATTCGGCTGTGAACCCATCTGGACCTGGGCTTTTTTTGTGTGGTAGGCTCTTAATTGCTGCCTCAACTTCAGACCTTGTTATTGGTCTATTCATAGTTTCGGCTTCCTCCTGGTTTAGGCTTGGGAGGACACAGGCATCCAGGAATTTATCCATTTCTTCCTGATTTACTGGTTTATGTGCATAGAGTTGTTTGTAGTATTCTCTGATGATGGTTTGAATTTCTGTGGAATCTGTGGTGATTTCCCCTTTATCGTTTTTTATTGCATCTATTTGGTTGTTCTCTCTCTTCTTTTTTATCAGTCTGGCTAGTGGTCTGTCTATTTTGTTGATCTTTTCGAAAAACCAGCTCTTAGATTTATTGATTTTTTGAAGGGTTTTTCTTGTCTCTATCTCCTTCAGTTCTGCTCTGATCTTAGTTATTTCTTGTCTTCGGCTAGGTTTTGAGCTTTTTTGATCTTGCTCCTCTAGCTCTTTCAATTTTGACGATAGGGTGTCAATTTTGGATCTCTCCATTCTTCTCATGTGGGCACTTATTGCTATATATTTTCCTCTACAGACTGCTTTAAATGTGTCCCAGAGATTCTGGTATGTTGTGTCTTCATTCTCATTGGTTTCAAAGAACTTCTTTATTTCTGCCTTCATTTCATTGTTTATCCAATCAACATTCAAGAGCCAATTGTTCAGTTTCCATGAAGCTGTGCGGTTCTGAGTTATTTTCTGAATTCTGAGTTCCAACTTGATTGCACTATGGTCTGAGAGACTGTTTGTTATGATTTCAGTTGTTTTGCATTTGCTGAGGAGTGCTTTACTTCCAATTATGTGGTCAATTTTGGAGTAGGTGTGATGTGGTGCTGAGAAGAATGTATATTCTGTGGATTTGGGGTGGAGAGTTCTGTAAATGTCTATCAGGTTTGCTTGTTCCAGGTCTGAGTTCAAGTCCTGGATATCCTTGTTAATTTTCTGTCTGGTTGATCTGTCTGCTATTGACAGTGGAGTGTTAAAGTCTCCCACTATTATTGTGTGGGAGTCTAAGTCCCTTTGTAAGTCATTAAGAACTTGCCTTATATATTTGGGTGCTCCTACATTGGGTCCATATATATTTAGAATCGTTATCTCTTCTTGTTGTATCGATCCTTTTACCATTATGTAATGACCTTCTTTGTCCCTTTTGATCTGTGTTACTTTAAAGTCTATTTTATCAGAGATGAGAATTGCAACTCCTGCTTTTTTTTGCTCTCCATTTGCTTGGTAAATCTTCCTCCATCCCTTTATTTTGAGCCTTTGTGTATCTTTGCATGTGAGGTGGGTTTCCTGGATACAGCACACCGATGGGTTTTGGTTTTTTATCCAATTTGCCAGCCTGTGTCTTTTGATTGGTGCATTTAGCCCATTTACATTCAGGGTTAATATTGTTATGTGTGAATTTGATACTGCCATTTTGATGCTAGCTGGCTGTTTTGCTCGTTGGTTCATGTACATTCTTCATTTTGTTGATGGTCTTTAGCATTTGGTATGCTTTTAGGATGGCTGGAACTGGTTGTTTCTTTCTATGTGTAGTGCCTCTTTCAGGAGCTCTTGTAAAGCAGGCCTAGTGGTGACAAAATCTCTGAGTACTTGCTTGTTCGTGAAGGATTTTATTTTTCCTTCACTTATGAAGCTCAGTTTGGCTGGATATGAAATTCTGGGTTGAAAGCTCTTTTCTTTAAGGATGTTGAATATTGGCCCCCATTCTCTTCTGGCTTGTAGAGTCTCTGCTGAGAGATCTGCTGTGAGTCTGATGGGCTTCCCTTTGTGGGTGACCCGACCTTTCTCTCTGGCTGCCCTTAGTATTTTCTCCTTTGTTTCAACCCTGGTGAATCTGACGATTATGTGCCTTGGGGTTGCTCTTCTTGCAGAGTATCTTTGTGGTGTTCTCTGTATTTCCTGGAGTTGAGTATTGACCTGTCTTGCTAGGTTGGGGAAATTTTCCTGGATAATATCCTGAAGAGTGTTTTCCAGCTTGGATTCATTCTCTTCGTCACATTCTGGTACACCTATCAAACGTAGGTTGGGTCTCTTCACATAGTCCCACATTTCTTGGAGATTTTGTTCATTCCTTTTTGTGCTTTTTTCTTTAATCTTGGTTTCTCGTTTTATTTCATTGAGTTGATCTTCAACTTCTGATATTCTTTCTTCTGCTTGGTCAATTCGGCTGTTGAAACTTGTGCATGCTTCGCGAAGTTCTCGTGTTGAGTTTTTCAGCTCCTTCAATTCATTCATATTCCTCTCTAAGTTGTCCATTCTCGTTATCAATTCCTCGAATCTTTTTTCAAATCTTTTTTCAAGGTTCTTAGTTTCTTTGCACTGGTTTAGAACATGTTCCTTTAGCTCACTGAAGTTTCTCATTATCCACTTTCTGAAGTCTGATTCCGTCATTTCGTCACATTCATTCTCCGTCCAGCTTTGTTCCCTTGCTGGTGAGGAGTTTTGGTCCTTTTTTGGAGGTGAGGTGTTTTGGTTTCGGGTGCTTTCCTCCTTTTTGCGCTGGTTTCTTCCCATCTTTATGGATTTATCCGCCTGTTGTCTTAGTAGTGGCTGATTTTTCAATTGGGTCTCTGTGTGGACACTGTGATTGTTGATGATGAAGTATTTCTGTTACTTAGTTTTCCCTCTAATGATCTATCCTCTTTGCTGTATGAGTGCTGAGGTCCACTCCAGGCCCTGCTTGTCTGGGGTATACCTGCAGCAGCTGCAGAACAGTGAGGGATGATATCAGTTTCTTTTTCTGCTGCCCTTGTTCCAGAATGATGCCAGCCAAATGTCAGTCTGATTAGTCCTTTTCTGGGGTGACTCCTTGGATATACAGAGGTCAGGGAGCTGCTTGAGGAGACAGTCTGTGCTTTATAGGAGCTCCAGTGCTGAGCTGTGAGCTCCGTTGTTCATTCAGGGTTGTTGGGAGGTTATGTCTGCTGCAATAGAACTCATAAAACACCACTCTTTTTTTTTTTTTTTTCACCCTTAGATGCTCTGTCTCAGGGAGTTGGGGCTTTATGAGTATCTGTTGCACTGTCCTGCCCCACTAGGTGGCAGTCTATTCACTATTTGCTTGCCAGGGCTCTGACCTCCTAAGGCGGGTCCGCCCTGTTGCGGCCCGGCGGACTCTCTCTGTTATCGCAGGTTGCCTCGGCAACGGCAGGCTGCGTCAGTCCTGGGCGGTACTTAAGTGGGGGTGCACTTTGTCAGGAATGGTGGACGCCCCTCCCTGACCGGGCTGCACCGTCCTAAATGCCGGCAACAAAACTCTCAGCCCCAAGCGCCTCCAGTCGCCGCCCTGCTTGTCCCCGTGAGCGTGGGACCCGCCGAGCCCGATCACCCTGCTCCCTGCCTCAGAGTCCGTCCTCTCTCTCTCTCTCTTCCTCTCCCCAAGCTGAAAGGTCGACTCTCTCACTGGCGCCCCAGGAGCCTGCCGATAGGGCACTGGGATCCGTGCGATCTCCCGTGCCGCTGCCCACTACCCCGGCTCAGATCACGTTTCCCAGGAAACTCCTGGTCTGGCTCATTGTCCAAGTCCCGTTCAATCAGATGGACATGCCAATCTGCCCTTCCAAATCTCAGATTGCCGGTTTAACAGGGCACCCAGACCAGTGAGTTCTGCGCCGGGTCCCGCTGCGGCGCCGGCCTCCCGAAGAGGCGGCGGGAGCCGGTTGCGTTAGCCGGCTGCTAGCGTCCCGTGTCTCTCCCACACCTGGGACTTTCAACGCTCTGTGGGCATAAAAGGAACATCCGAGAATGCGGCTAGGACTCACCCTCTGCGCCTTCACCGAGAGCTGCAATCCTGAGTCACCTCTACGACGCCATCTTGCCTCCCTCAATACTATAGAGTATCTTATGCAGCAGTAGTCACTATAGAGCACTCTACCCAACAACAGTCACTCTAAAGCACCCTATGGAGCAACAGTCACTCTGGAGCACTCTACCCAACAACAGTCACTATAGAGCACTGCACCAAACAAGAGTCACTATAGAGCACCTACTGTACAACAGTCAATATAGAACACCTAACCAACAACAGTCAGTATGGAGCCTTCTACCCAAAACAGTCACTATAGAGCACTCTACCCAACAACAGTCATTATAGAGCACCGTAGCCAACATCAGTCTTTATAGAGCATTCTACAAAATAGTCACTATAGAACACTCAACCCAACAATGATCACATAGATTACTCTGCCCATCAACAGTCAATACAGAGAACCCCACAATACAGCAGTCACAATAGAGCATTCTACTCAACAACAGTCTCTATAAAGCACCCTACTCAACAACAGTTGCTATAGAGCACCCTACCAAATCACAGTGACTACAAAGCCCCCACCCAAAAAAAGGCACTATCAAGAGCACTCTACCCAAAAACAGTCACTATGGAGTACCCTACCCAGCAACAGGCAGTTTTATGCACCTCACCCAACAACACACTACAGAGCATTCCACCAAAAGACAGTCGCTATAACACACACCACAGAGGAACAGGTAGTATAGAGCACCTGAACCAACAGCAGTCACTATAGAGCACATACCCAACAACTGTCACTATAGAGCACTGTACAGAACAACAGTCACTATAGAGCACTCCACTTAACAACAGTCACTTATACAGCACTCTAAACAAACAATAGTCACAATTAAGTAACCCACCCAACAACAGTCACTATACAGAACCCTACACAAACACAGTCACTATGGAGCATCCTACCCAACAACAGTCACTGTTTACCACCTAACCAAAAACAGTCACTATAAAGAACCTACCCAACAAGTCACTATAGAGCTACTACCAAACAAATTCAGTATAGAACACCCAACCCAACAACAGTCTGTATAAATCAACAACAGTCACTATGAAGCTCTCTAACCAACAACAGTCACTATAAAACACTAAACTCAACAAAAGTCACTAGGGAGCACCTACCCACCAACAGTCTCTATAGAGCACCATACCAAACAAGGGTCACCATAAAGTAACCTACCTAACACAGTCAGTATAGAGTACCTACCCAACCACAATAAGTATAGAACACTGTACCCAACATAAGTCACTATAGAGCACAGTATTCAACAACAGTAACAATAGAGCACCTATCAATCAACAGACACTATAGAACCCTCTACCCAACAACAGTCACTATGGAGTACTATACCCAGCAACAGTCAGTAAACAGCATCTCACCCATCATCATTTAATATAGAGAACTCTACCCAGCAACAGTAACTAAAGAGCACCTATTCAACAATAGTAACTTTAAAGCACCCTACTTAACAACAGTCACTATATAGCACCCTAATCAACAACAGTCACAATGGAGCACGCTTCCCAACAACAGTCAGTATAGAGCATTCTATGCAAAAACAGTCACTATAGAGCAGTCTCCTTATCAAAAGTCACTATAGAGCACCCTACCCAGAAAAAGTGACTATACAGCATTCCACCCAACAATAGTCAAGATAGATCACCTACCAAACAACAGTCACTTTAGAGCCCTCTAATCAACAACAGTCACTATAGAGCACTCTACCCAACAACAGTCATTATACAACATCCTACCCAAGAGCAGTCACTATAAAGCACTATACACAACAACAGTCACTATAGAGCAACCCACAAAACAACAGTAATTATGGAGCACCTACCAAACAACCGTCCCTCTAGAGCACCTACCCACAAACAGTTACTATAGATCACCTAATCAACAACTGTCACTATAAAGAAATCTACCCAACAACAGTCACTACAGAGCACCATACGCAAAAGCAGTCACTATAGAGCAATCTACCCAACAACAGTCAGCATAGAGCACCTTTTCAAAAACAATCACTATGGAGCACCTACCCATCAACAGTCACTATAAAGCCCTCTACCCAACAACAATCACTATAGAACACCGTACCCAACAACAGTCACTTTAGAGAACACTATTGAACAACAGGCACTATAGAGCACACGAATCAACAACAGTCACTATAGAGAGCCTAACAATCAACAGTCACTGTAGATCCCTCTACACAACTTCAGTCACTATAGAGCACTCTACCCAGCAACAGTCAGTATTGAGCAACCCACCCAACAACAGACACAATAAAGCACTTCACCAAGGAACAGTCACTATAGTGCACACTACTGCAAATCAGTTACTATAGAGCACCTTAACCAACAAGAGTCATTTTAGAGCACATACCCAACAACAGTCACTATAGATCACCTACCCAACAACAGTCAATATAGAGAAACCTCCTGACAACCATCACTGTAGAGCACTCTACACAACAGACATGATAGAGCACTCTACACAACAGCAGTCACTATAGAACACTAAACCCAACAACAGTCACTTATAATGCACTCTACACAACCATAGTCACTATAAAGCACCCCACCCAAAAGCAGTCATTTATAGAGTACTCTAACCAACAATAGTCCACCCAACAACAGTCACTATAGAGCACCCTGGCCAACAATAGTCACTAAAGAGCACCTACAAAGAAAAAGTCACTATAGAGCACCTACCCAACAAAAGACAGCATAGAGCACCCCACCCAAAAAGTCTGTATAGAGCAACTACCCAACAACCATCAGTATTGAGCTCTTTACCCAACAACAGTCACTATACAGCATTCTACACAACAACAGTCACTATAGAACACCCTACCCAAGAACAGTCACTATATAGCACTCTACCCAGCAACAGTCACTCTAGAGCATTCTACTCAACAGGAGTCACTATAGAGCACTCTACCCAACAAGAGTCACTATAAAATACCCTACAAAGGAACAGTCATTATAGAGCACTTTACCCAACAACAGTCAGTATAGGGCACTCCACCAAACTAAAGGCACCATACAGTACCCTACCCAATAAAAGTCACTATAGTGCACACTACCCAACAACAAAATCTATCGAGCACTTACCCAACAACAGACACAATAGATCACCTACACAACAGCACACACTTTAGAACACCCTACCCAAAGCCAGTCACTATAAAGTACCCTACAATACAACAGTCACTATATAGCATTCCACACAACAGCAGTCACTATAGAGAACCTACCCTACAACAGACACTATAGAAGTCTCTACCCAACAAGAGACTATAGTGCACACTGTCAAGCAACAGTCACTCTAAAACACCCTATGTAAAAAGACATTATAGAGCACCCTACCCAACAACAGTAAATATAGAGCACTCTAGACAACCACAGTCACTATAGAGCACTCAACCCAACAACATTCATCTATAGAGCACTCTACCCAGCAAATTCAGTATAGAGCACCTACCCAACAACAGTCACTATAGAGCACACTACCCATCAACAGTCACTATAGATCACCTATCTAACAATAGTTGCTACAGAGGATTCTACCAAAAAGCAGTCAGCATAGAGCTCTCTACGCAGCATCAGTGACTATAGTGCACCCTATCTTGCAACAGTCACTGTAGAGCATTCTACCCAACAACAGTCACTATAAAACTGCTCATAAAAAAACTGTCACTAAAGAGCATTCTACCAAAAACTGTCACTATTGAGCACCCTACCCAACAACAGTCACTATAGAACACATACTCTACAGCAGTCACTATAAAGCATGATACCCAACAACAGTAACTACAGAACACCCTACCCCAAAACAGTCACTATGAGGTACCGTACCCAGCAGCATTAATTATAGAGCATGTTACCTTGCAAGAATGACTATAGAACACTCTACCCAACAACAATCACTATGAAGCACTTTGACAAATGTCACGATAGAGCACCTACCCAAAACTGTAAATATAGAGCCCTCTACACAACAGTAGTCACTATACTGCACTCTACCCAATGATAGTCACTATAGAGCACCCTACACTACAACAGTCACTATGGAACACGATATAGAGTAACAGTCAGTATAGAGAGCTCCACCTAACAACATTCATTATAGAGCACCCTAACCAGCAATAGTCACTGTAGAGCATTCTACCCAGTAAAATTTACTATAGATCACTCTATATAACAACAGTCATTATAGAGAACCTACCCAACAACAGATGCTATGGAGCACCCTACAAAACAATAGTCACTATAGTGCATCCTACCCAGAAAAAGTCACTATAGTTCACCTACCCAAAATCAGTCACTATAGAGCACCTACTCAACAACAGTCATAATAAAGCAACTACACAACAACAGTCACAATAGAGCACCATACGCAAAAAGAGTCACTGTAGAGCACCCTACTTATCGACAGTCACTATAGAGCACCCAACAAACAACAGACACTATAGAGCACATACCCAACCACAGTCACTATAGAGCACCAACCCACCAACAGTTACTATAAAGCACCTACCCAACAAAAGTCACAATAAATAACTCTACCCAACAACATTCACTATAGTGCACCATACCCAACAGCACTCACTATAAAGGAACCTACCCAACAACAGTCACTATAAAGCACCTAATCAACAACAATTACTATAAAGCAACCTACCCAACAACAGTCACTATAGAGCACCTACCCAACAACAATCACTATAGAGCACCTACCTAACAACCATCACTGTAGAGCACTCTATTGAACAACAATCACTATAGAACACCATACCCATCAACATTCACTATAGAGCACACTATTTAAAAACATTCATTATAGAGCACCTATTCATCAAAAGAAACTATAGAGCACTACACCTAACAACAGTCACTATAGAAAATCCAACCCAACAACAGTCACTATAGAGCACCATACCCAACAACAGTCACTATACAGCTATTTACCAAACATCAGTCACTATAAAGCACTCTAAAAATAACCGTCATTATAGTGCACATTACCTAGCAAAAGTCACCATAGAGCACCTACACAACATCAGACACTATAGAGCACCTAACCACCAACAGTTACTATAGAGCACCCACTCAGCAACAGTCACTATAGAGAACTCTACCCAGCAACAGTCACTATAGAGCATTGTATACAACAGTCACTATAAAGCAACCTACCCAAAAACTGTCACTATAGAGCACCTAACCAAAAGAAATTGCTATAGAGCATCTACACAACAACAGTCACTATAGAGAACCTACACAACAGTAACTATAGAGCACTCTACCCAACAACAGTCACCATAGAGCATCCCACCAAACAGTTACTATAGAGTACCTATCAAACAATAGTCACTATAGAGCACTCCACCCAGCAACAGTCAGTGTAGAGCATCTCATCCAACAACAGTCACCGTAGAGCACACTATCCAGCAACAGTCACTATAGAGCACCTCCCAAACAACAGACACTAGAGCACCTACACAACAGCAGACATTATAGAGCACCCTACACAAAAACAGTCATTATAGACGATCTTACCCAACAACAGCAACTATTAAGCACAATAACCAGCAACAGTGAGTTTAGAGCACCATACCCAACAACAGTCCATATAGAGGACCTACCCAAAAACAGTCACTGTAGAGCCTCTATGGAGTAAAAGTCACTATAGAGCACCCTACCCAAAAACAGTCATAATAGAGCACTTCATTCAACAACATACACACAGGCACTCAACACCACACACACATTCTGCAGTGCAGACACCTCATACAGGCACACCATACACCACAAACACAACCTGCACAGTGAACACATCTCACAAACACACATATCAATCACAAATCACACTCTGCAGTACACACACCTCACACAGAAACAAACCACTGACAACAGAAACACACACAAACTGCCCAGTGAACAGGACTCACAATAAAACACATGACTCATCATACACACACAACACAGTGCGTACACCCCACACAGACACACACCACTCACCATACACAATACACAGTGCAGACAGCAAACACTAACATACCACTTTACACATACACTACACTCACCTCACATAGGCACAGACTACCTACTGCACACACAATCCAAAGTGAGACACCCCACACAGACACACAACACTCACCACACACACTGTACACACACTCCACTGTTCATACACCTCACACAGACACACAACACTTAATACACACAGTTCATGCACACACTCCACATAGAGTATACCTCACACAGACACTAAACTCAACACACACACTCTCCACAGTTCACACAACTCACACATACACACAACTCACCACACACACTTTCTCCACAGTGCACACACCTTACACAGAGACACACAATGCAGTCCACATACTCCAAAGGCAATACACAGTGCACATACCTAAGACATACACAACTCACCACACTCACACACACTCCAGAGTACACACACCTAACAGAGACACAAAGCATGCACCACACAAACTACACAAACACACAACACAATGCACACACATTTCACAGGCAAACACCAATCACCTGACACCTTATCCACAATGCAGACACCTCACACTGTCACACTCCAGTCACCCCACACACTCAACCCACACACTCAGAGCACACACCTTACACAAACACACATTGTAGAACATGCAAACACTACACAGTGCACACACCACACACAAACCCACAACACACACCACACAAACACACACTGCACTCTGCACACACCTAACCAAACACACACCACTTACCATAGACACACAATACTCAGTGCAAACAGCTTACACAGACACCCAAGATTCACCACTCACATACTCCACAGTGCACAACCTCACAGATGCACACCACTTACTGCACACACACTCTGCACAGTGCAAAAACCTCACACAGACACAAATCACCCACCACACACTTTTCAAAGTGCACACACCTCACACAGACATACAACACTCACCACACACACTCCACAGTGCTAACACCTGACAGGGAGATACACCAATCAGCACACACACACTCCACCATGCACACACCTCAAGCAGACACACACCACTTACCACGCACAAACTGTCTATAGTGCACACACCTTAGACAGACACACAACACGCAAAACACATTTCAGAGTGCAGACACCTAGCACATTTACCCACGACTTACCACACACACTGCACACTTACACTCCACTGTGCATACAACTCACACAGACACACACCACTCATCACATGCATACTACACAGTGCACACACCTCAGATAGGCACACACCACTCAACCCACAAACACACACACTGCACTGTGCACACACCTAACCCAAACACATATTATTCAGCATACACACACACTAAACAGTGCACACAACTCACACTGACACTCAAGATTCACCAAATGCACAGACTCCACAGTGCACAAACCTCACACAGAAACACCACTCACCACACACACACTCTGCACAGTGCAAAACCTCATGCAGACACGAGTCACTCAACACACATATTCTTCACAGTGAACACACCTCACACAGACACACACGACTAAATGCACACACACACTGCATTGTGCACACACCTCACACCTATGTACATCACTTAACACACACACTCTTCATAGTGAACACACCTCACACAGTAACACAATGCAACACACACTCCAGCGTGCAGACACCTAGCACAGATACACACCGCTTATGACACACTGCACTCTCACACTCCACCATGCATACATCTCACACAGACACACACCACTCATCACATGCATACTACACAGTGCACACACTTTACACATGCACACACAAGTCACCACACACTCCACTGTGCACAAACCTCACATAGAAACACACCACATACCATGCACAGACTCCACAGTGCATACACCTCACACAAGCACACAGCATTCACCATATGCATAAACTTCACAGTGCACACACCTAAAATAGAAACACACTACTCATGACACACACACTTTAGAGTGAATACGTTTTAAACAGACACAAGACTGACCAGAAACACTACACAGTAAACACACCTCACATAGACACACAACACTCACCATGCACATATCTTGCTGTGCAGACACCTCATACAGACACACCTATCACTGGAAGCACACTCTGCACAGTGCACACATTTCACAAAGACACACACCACTGACCACACACACGTTTCTGTGCACACACCTCACACAGAAACACATCACTCACCACACAAAGACACACAAACTGCAAAGTGCACACACCTCACATAAACACACACCACTCACCATACAGACACACTACACAGTGCACTCACCACACACAGACAGACAGTACTCACCAAACACTCTCTCCACAGTGCATACACCTAACACATTTATACCACTGTCCACAGACACTACACAGTGCACTAACATGGCACATACACAAACCACTCACTGCACCACAATCCAAAGTGCAGACACTGCACACAGACACACACCACTCACCACACAAACTCAACACATATTTCACTGTACACACACCTCACAGAGACACACACCACTCAATATATGTACTTAATGCACACACTCCACATAGCACACACATTACACAGAAACAAAATTTATCACACACAGTCTCCACAGTTCACACACCTCACACAGACACACACCACTCATCAAACAGAAACGTTACCACACACACCTCACAAAGACACACAGCACACACCACACAAATACCACACATACACACCACAATGCACAAACTTTACACAGACACACCAATCACCTAACACACTATCCACAATGCAGGCAACTCACACTCTCACACACCAGTCTCCACACACTCAACACACTCTCAGTGCACACATTTGACACGGACACAGAACCCTCAACACACACGCACTCCACAGTGCACAGACCACACACAAACAGGCAGTGAAAACACACATATTCCACAGTGCTCACACATCACACAAACACACACAACTCTCCAGACACACATACTACACAGTGCACACCTCTCACAAAGACAGACACCACTCACCACACACACTCCAATGTGTGCACACCTCACATTGACACACACCACTCATGACACACACACTCCAGAGAATACATCTCATATAGAGAAACTACTGACCAAACACACTACACAGTAAACACACCTAACAGAGCCACAGAACACTCATGACACACACATTTTACAGTGCACACAACTCAGACAGGCACACTACTCACCACATACACTCCACAGTGCTTACACAGCACACAGACACACACCACACACCAAACACACACACTGCACTGTGCACCCACCTAAGCCAAACACACACCAATCCCAATCCAAACACACTACACAGTGCACACACCTCACACTGACACAGAAGATTCACCACACACACTCCACAGTGCACAAACCTCACACAGACACACACCACTCACCACACACACAATCCATCATGCACATACTTCAGAGGACACACACCAATTAGTGCACACACACTCCCCCATGCACACACCATATGATGACACACACCACTTACCACACACTCTCCACAGTGCACTCACCTTACACAGACACACAACACAACACACACACTCCAGAGTGCAGACACCTAACACAGAAACACACCACTTACCACACACTGCACACTCACATTCCACTGTTTATACATCTTACACAGACACACACCACTCATCACAAGCATAGTATGCAATGCAAACACCTCACACAGTCACACAACAGTTATTTCACATACTCCACCATGCACACACCTTAAACATACATGCACCACTCACACATTATAGAGTGAACACATTTTTCACTGAAACACACCACTCGCAAATCACAGACTCCATAGTTTACACAATTCACACAGACACACAGCAGACACCACACACACCCCATAGTGCATACACCTCACACACACCCCACTCACGACACACACACACTCCAAATTGAAGAAATCTCATACTGACACAGGACTGACCACAGACACTACACACCAAATACATTTCACACAGACACACAAAACTCACTAGACACACGTTTCACAGTGAAGACTCCTCACAGAGGCACACCAGTCACCACAAACACACACTTTACAGTGAACATGCCTCACAAAGAAACACTCCACTAACCACACACATTCCACAGTTCACACATCTCAAACACACACACCTCACCACACAAATACACTCAAACTGCACAGTAAACACACCTCAAACAAACACACACCACTTCCCATACACACACATTACACAGTGCACACACCTCAAACAGACATACAAGATTCACCATACACAGTCTACAGTGCACAAACATCACAAACACACCACTCACGACACACACACTCTGCACAGTGCAAAAACCTTACACAGACACAAGTCACTCACCACAAACACTCTTCACAGTGCACACATCTCACAAAGACAATACTCACCAAACACACACTCCACCATGCAGACCCCTAACAAACTCCTTATCACACACACTACACAGTGCACTCACTTTACACAGACATACACCACTCACCTCACAAACAATTTAAAGTGCCAAAACTTCACACAGACACACATCACTCACCACACACACTCCACACACACTGCAGTGTGCACACACTTCACACATACACACACCATGCAGTCCATGGACTCCACACATAATCCACACTGCACATACCTGACACACACGACTCATCACACAGAAAGTTTACAACACACACCTCACAGAGACACACAACACACACCACAAAAATTCTGAAGACACACACCACAATGCACACACATCACACTGACAAACACCAATCACCTCACACCCTATCTGCAATGCAGGCACCTCACACTGTCACATACCAGCCACCACACAAACTCAACACACACACTTAGTGCACACTTTTTACACAGACACACACCACTCACCAAACACACACTCCAGAGTTCACACAACACAGACACACAGCAGTCACCACACATACACTCCATAGTGCACACACCTAACACACACACCACTCACGATGCACACACTCCACATTTAAGAAACCTCATACAGACATATGATGGACCACACACACTACACAGTAAATACACTTCACAGAGACATGCTCACCACACACACATTTCTCAGTTTACACACCTCACAAAGACACACACCACTCACCAAACACACACCACACAGTTTACACAACACACACGGACACATGGTTGTCTCCACGAACACACTACATAGTGCACACACCTCACACACAAACGTCTCATGACACACACACTGCACATTGAAGAAACTTCATACAGACACACAACTGACCATACTCTACATAGTAAATGCATTTCACACAAACTACACTCAACACAAACACACACAAACTGCTTAGTGCACACACTGCACAAAAACACACACCACTCACCTTACACACACACCACACAGTGCACACACCTCAGAAAGACACAGATTTATAACAAACACACTCCTCAGTGCACAACTCAGACACACACCACTCACAACACACACACTGTGCACATTGCAAAACCTCACATAGACACCAGTCACTCAACACACTATTCACAGTGCACACACCTCACCCAACACACACTACTCACTACACACCCTCCACAGTGCACACACTTCACAGGAACACACACCAATCATCACACACTCTTCACCATGCACACACATAACACAGACACACACCACTTACCAAGCACACAATCTCCACAGTGCTCACACCTCACAAAACCCACACAATGCAACACACACACTCCAAAGTGCAGACACCTAACATAGAAACACAACAATCACCATACACACACCATAATGCACACACCTCAAACACACAACACTAACGACACACACACTCCACGTAGAAGAAAGCTCATACAGACACACGAATGACCACAAACACTACACAGCAGATACATTTTACACAGACACACAACACTCACCACTCACACATTCTGCAGAGCAGACATCTCACACAGGGACACAACTAACCACAAACAAACACAGCACAGTGAACACACCTCAATAAGTCACTTTGAAGCACCCCACCCAATCATTGTCACTATAGAGAACCTACCCAACAAAAGTCACTATAGAGCACTCTATAGAGTAACAGTCACTATAATCACTCCACCCAACAACAGTCACTATAGATCTCCCTACCCAAAAATAATTTCTATAGAGCACCTCTTAAGCAACAGTCACTATAGAGCATTCCACCCAATAACAGTCACTATAGAGCACCTACCCAGCAACAGTCACTCTAGAGCACCCTACTGAACAACAGTCGCTATAGAGAACCACACCCAACAATAGTCACTATAGAGCAGTCCACCCAACAACAGTCAGTATAGAACCCTTGACCAAACAAGTCACTATGAAGCACTTTACCAAACACGAATCACTATACACCACTCTACCTAACAACAATCAGCATAGAGCCCTCTCCTCAAAAAAGTAGAGCAACTACACTACAAGAGTCACTATAGAACATCTTCACAAGAGTCACTATAGATTCCTTTACCCAACAAGAGTCACTATAGAGCACTCCACACAACAAAAGTCACTATAGAGCACCCCACCTAACAGTCACTATGGAGCACCCTACAAAACAACATTCACTATAGATCACCCTACCATCTACAGTCGCTATAGAGCACCCTATCGAACAACAGTCACTATAGAGCACCTAACCAACGAGGGTCACTATAGAGCACCTACCCAACAAGAGTCACTATACAGCACTTGGCCCAGAAAGAGTTACTATAAAGCACCATGCCAAAAAGAGTCACTATAGAGCACCCTACCCAACAACAGTCACTATAAAGCACTCTACCCAAAAAGTCACTATAGACCACCCAACCCCACAACAGTTACTATAGAGCACCCTGCATAACAGCAGTCACTATCTAGAGAACACTATGAAACAACAGTCCCTATAGAGCACCCAACTCAACATTTAGTATAAAGCACAACATCCAACAACAGTCACTATAGAGCATTCTACTCAAAAACAGTCACTATGAAGCATCCTACCCAACGACATTCACTATAAAGCATCCTACCTAACAAGTCACTGTAGAGCACCCTACCCAACAAGTCACTGTAGAGCACCTACACAACAACAGTCACTATAGATCACCCCATCCAACAACAGTCACTATAGAGCACCTACCCAACAACAGTCACTATAGAGTACCCTACCCAACAGCAGTCGCTATAGATTACTTCTCCCAAAAACAGTCATTATAAAGCACCCTACTTAGCATCAGTTAATATAGAGCACATTACTCAACAACAGTCACTATAGAGCACCCTACTAAACAACAGTCACTATACAGAACCCTATTGAAAAGCAGTCATTATACAGCACCCTACACAATTGTTTGGTTTTTGGGTAGGGTGCTCTATAGAGACTTTTGATGGATAGGGTGCTCTATAGTGACTGTTGTTGCATATGGTGCTCAACAGTGACATTTGTTGGGTAGGTGCTCTATAGTAATCATTGCTGGGTAGCATTCTCTATAGTGACAGCTGCTGGGTAGCGTGCTCTATAGTGACTATTGTTAGGTGGGGTGCTCCATGGTGACTGTTGCTGGGTAGAGTGCTCTATAGTGACAATTTTTTGGTAGGTGCTGTATACTATCGGTTGCTTAGTATGGGGATCTATAGTGACTGTCATTGAATAGGTTGTCTATAGTGACTGTTGTTTGTTGGAGTACTCTATCATGACTGTTGTTGTTTAGAGTGCTTTATAGGTGAATTTGTGGGGTGAAGTTCTCTATAGTGCCTGTTGTTTTGTAGAGTGTTTTATACTGACTGCTGTTGGGTAGTTTTTTGTAGTGACTGTTGTTGGGTAGGGTGCTCTATAGTAACTGTTGTTCAGTAGTTGCTTTATACAGACTGTTGTTAAATAGGGTGCTCTATAGTGACTCTTGTTGTTACAGTGATCTATAGTATCTGTTGATGGGTAGGTGCACTATAGTGACTGTTGTAGGTTTGGGATGCTCTATAGTGACTCTTGATTGGTAGAGTACTTAATATGTGACTGTTGTTGAGTTGAGTTCTCTTTAGTGACTGTTGCTTTGTAGACGGCTTTATAGTGTCTGTTGTGGGGTATAATGCTCTATAGTGACCATTGTTAGATAGGGTGGTCTTTAGTGACTGTTGCTTGGTAGAGTACTCTGTAGTGACTGTTTTTTATTAAAGGGCTCTATAGTGACTGTTGTTGGGTAGGTTTTCTCTAGTAACTGTTCTTGTGTAGGGTGCTTTATAGTGACCGTTGTTGGGTATCATGCTCTATAAAGACTGTTGTTGGGTAGAGTGCTCTTTAGTGACTGTTGTGTAGATTATACTGACTGTTGTTGGCTAGGGTGCTCTATAGTGACGTTTTTTGGATGGAGTGCTCTATAGTAACTCTTTTGGGGTAGGTTGCTCTATAGTGACTGTTACAAGGTAGGGTGCTCCAGAGTGACTGTTGTTGGGTAGTGTGTTTTATAGTGATTGTTTTTAGGTAGATTCTTTATAGTGACTGTAGTTGGGTGGGTTGATCTATAGTTACTGTGGTTGCAAAGAGTGCTCTATAACTGACTGTTGTTGGGTGGAGTGAACTACACTGATTGTTGTTGTGTAGGGTGTTTTAAACTGACTGTTCCTGGGTAAGGTTCTTTATAATGACTGCTGTTGGGTAGGGAGCTCTATAGTAAAAGTTGTTGGGTAGAGTGCTATATATTGACTATTGATGTGTAGGTTATCTGCAGTGAGTGTTGCTGTGTAAGGTTCTCTATAGCGACTGTTGTTGGCTGGGGAGCTCTATACAGATAATTGCTGGATAGGGTAATCTATAGTGACTGTTGTTTTGCAGGTGCTGTATATTTATGGTTGCTTGGTAGGGGGCTCTATATTGACTGTTGTTTGATCAGTGGTCTATCGTGACTGTTGTTTGTTGGAGTACTCCACAATGACTGTTGATGGTTAAAGTGCTCTATAGGTTACTGTTGTGGGGTGGAGTTCTTTATAGTGACTGTTGTTGTGTAGAGTGTTCTATAGTGACTTTTGTTGGGGAAGGTCGTCTGTAGTGAGTGTTGGTGGGTAGGGTGCTCTATAGTTACTGTTGTTTGTTAGGTATCCTATAGTGACTGTTGTTGGGTAGGGTAATCTATAGTGAATGTTGTTGGGTAGGGTGCTATATAGTGATTCTTGTTAAGTATGGTGCGTTATAGAGACTGTTTTTGTGTAGAGTGCTCAATGGTGACTGTTGTTGGTTAGGTCCTCTATGATGACTGTTGTTGGGTATGGTGATCTATAGTGACTGTTGTGTACAGTGCTCTATAGTGACTGCTGTTGGGAAGAGTTCTCTATAGTGACTGATGCTGTGTAGAGTGCATCATAGTGACTGTTGTTGGGTAGAAGGCTCTATAGTGACTGTAGATAGTAGGTCCTCTATACTTACTGTTGTTGAATAGTGTGCTCTATAGTGATTGTTGTTTTGTACAGTGTTCCATGGTGATTGTTTTTGGGTAGAATGCTCTATAGTGAGTGTTGTTGAGTAGGTGCTCTATAGTGATTGTTGATAGGTAGGTGCTTTATTGTGACTGTTGTTGGGTAGGTTTCTTTATAGTGACTTTTGTTTTGTACAGTGCTCTATAGTGACTGCTGTTGGGCAGAATTCTCTATAGTAACTGTTGTTGGGTAGGTGCTCTATAGTGACAGTTAGTGGGTAGGTGCTCTATAGTGACTGTTGATGGCAGGGTGATCTATAGCATCTGTTGTTTGGTTGTGTGCTTTATAGTGACTGTTGTGGGGTAAGGTGCTCTATAGTGACTTTTGTTGGGTGCAGTGCTCTATAGTTACTGTTGTTGGGTAGGTTGTTCTATAGTAATTGTTGTTTTTTATGGTGAACTATAGTGACTGTTGTTTTGTAGGGTGTTCTGTAGTGACTATCGTTGGGTAGGTGCTCTATAGTGACTGTTGCTGAATTGGGTGCTTTATTGTGACTGTTTTTGAGTGTGCTCTAAATTTACCATTTTTGGGTAGAGTGCTCTATAAATGACAGTTTTTGGGTGGAGTCCTCTATACTGACTGTTGTTGTGTAGAGTGCTCTATAGTGACTGTTGTTTTGTATGGTGCTTTATAGTGTCTGTTGTTGAGTATGATGCTTTCTTGTTACATTTGTTTTGTAGAGTGCTTTACAGTTACTGTTGTTGGGTAGGTGCCCTATACTGACGGTTTTGGGGTAGGTGCTCTATAATGACTATTTTTGAGTAGTTGCTCTATAGTGACTGTTGTTACATAGGGTCCTCTATAGTAACTGTTTTTGGGTAGGGTGCGCTATAGTGACTGTTGTTTGGTGGAGTGCTCTATAGTGTCTGTTGTTAGGTGGGGTGCTCAATACTGTCTTTTGCTGGGAGGAGTGCTCTATAATGACTGCTGTTTAGTAGGTGCTTTATGGTGACTGTTGTTGGTTGGGGTGATCTTTCCTGACTGTTGTTGTCTAGTGTGTACCATAGATCACTGTTGTTGTGTGGAGTGCTCTATAGTAACTATTGTGTAGAGAGCTCTATAGTGACTGTTGTTGTGTAGAGTGCTTTATAGTGGCTGTTGTAGGGTAGGTTGCTCTCTAGAGACTGTTGTTAAGTAGGTGCTTCATAGTTACTGTTGTTTGGCAGGGTGTTCTATAGTGACTATTTTTGGGTAGGTGCTCTATAGTTACTGTTGCTGGGTAGGGTGCTTTATAGTGACTGTTGCTGGGCGGGGTGCTCTCTAGTAACTATTGTTGTGTAGAGTTCTCTATAAGTGATTTTTGTTTGCTGTAGTGCTCTATAGTGGCTATAGTTGTGTATAGTACTCTATAGTGACTGTTGTTAGGTAGGGTACTCTATAGTGACTGTTGTTTGGTGGGGTGCTCTGTAGTGACTGTTGCTAGGTAGAGTGCTCTATAGTGACTTTTTCTGAGTAGGTACTTTATAAAGACTGTTGTTGCATGGGGTGCTCTATAGTGACTGTTGTTGGGTATGTGCTCTATTGTGACTGTTGTTGCATAGGGTGCTTTATAGTGAATGTTGTTGAGTATGTTCTCTATAGATACTGTTGTTGGTTAAGGTGCTCTGTAGTAACGGTTGTTCGGTAGAGTGTGCTATAGTGGCTGTTCTTTGGTGGAGTGCTCCATAGTGTTTGTTTTGATTTAAGTGCTCAATACTGACTGTTGTTTGGTAGGGTTCTCTATAGTTACTGTTATTTGGTTGAGTGCTCTAGATAGTTACTGTTGTTGGGTAGGTAAACTATAGTAATGGTGATTTGATAGGGTGCCCTATAGCGACTCTTGTTGAGTAGGGTATTCTATAGTGACTGCTGTTTTGTGGGGTTCCCTATAGTAACTGTTGTTGAGTATAGTGCTCCATAAAAGACTGTTGTTGGGTGGAGTGATCTATATTGACTATTGTGCAGAGTGCTCTATAGTGACTGTGTTTGGGTGGAGTGCTCTGTAGTTACTGTTGTTGGGTAGTGTTCTCTATAGTGACTGTCGTTGGGTAGGGGTCTCTAGATACTCACTGTTATTTTGTAGGGTGTTCAATAGTGACTCTTGTGTAGAGTGCTATATAGTGACTGTTTTTGGGCAGAGGGCTCCATAGTGACTGTTGTTGGGTAGGTGCTCTATAGTGACAATTATTGAGTGGGTTTCTCTATAGTGACTGTTGTTGGGTAGAGTGCTTTATAAGTGACTTGTTGGGTGGAGTGCTCTATAGAGGCTGTTATTGGGGAGAGGGCTCTATAGAGACTCTAGCTGTGTACAGTGCTCTACAGTGACTTGTTGTGTAGCTTGCTCTATACTGACTGTTGTTTGGTAGGTGATATATAGTGACTGATGTAGGGTATGGTGCAATATCGTGACTGTTTTTGGGTATGGTGCTCTACAGTGACTGTTGTTGGGTATGGTGCTGTACTGAGAATATCGTTGGGTTGAGCGCTCCATAGTGACCATTGTGTAGGTGCCCTTTACTGACTGTTTTTGCGTAGGTTCTATATTATGAGTTTTGTTGTTTATGTGCTCTATAGTGACTGTTGTTTGTTAGAAGGCTTTATAATATCTGCTGTTGGGTAGCATCTGCTATAGTGAATATTGTTGTGTGGAGTGCTCTATAGTGTCTGTCATTGGGTGGGATGCTCAATACTAAGAGTTGCTAAGTGACGTGCTCTATAGTGACTGTTGTTGGGTAAAGTTCTCTAGATACTGACTGTTGTGGGGTAGATGCTCCATAGTGATTGTTGTTGGATACCATGCTCTATAGTGACTGTTGTTGCATAGGGTGCTCTATGGTGACTGTTAATGTGTGGAGTGCTGTATAGTCATTGTTCTTAATTACACTGCTGTATAGCTGACTGTTGTTGGGTAGGGAGCACTATAATGACTGTTGTTGGGTATATCCTCTATAGTGACTGTTGCTTGGTAGCAGCCTCTTTTGTGACTGGTGTTGAGTAGGGTGCTCCATAGTGACTGTTGCTGGGTAGAGTGCTCTATAGCGACTGTTTTTGGGTAGATGGCTCTGTAGTGACTGTTGATTGGCATGTGCTTCGTAATGACTGTTGCTGGGTAGGTGCCCTATAGTGACTGATGTTTGGAAGGTGCTGTATAGTGACTGATGTTGGGTATGGTGCTGTATAGTGACTATTATTTGTACGGTGCTCTATAATGGCTGTTGTTAAGTAGGGTGCTCTATACTGAGTGTTGCTGGGTAGGGTGCTCCATAGTGAGTGTTGCTGGAAGAAGTCCTCTATACTGACTGTTGGTGTGTAAAGTTCTCTATACTGACATTTTTGTAGGTACTCTATAGTGACTGTTGTCGGCTGAGGTGGTTTATAGTGATTTTTTTCAGTAGAAAGCTCTATAGTGACTGCTTATGGGTAGAGTGCACCATAGTGACTCTTTTAGCATAGGGTGTTTTATAGTGACTCTTGTTGAATAGTGTGCTCTATAGTGACTGTGGTTGGGTACTGTGTTCAGGTAGTGATTGCTGTTGGGTAGAGTGCCCTATAGTGACAATTTTGGGGTAGGTGCTCTATAGTGACTGTGGTTGGGTAAGTTGCTTTATAGTGACTATTTTGGGTACAGTTCTCTATAGTGACTGTTATTGTGTAGAGTTCTCTCTAGTGATTGTTGTTGGGTAGGTGCTGTATTGTGACAGTTGTTGGGTATTTGTTCTATAGTAACAGTACTTGGGTAGGTGCTCCATAGTGTCTGTTTTTGAGCAGGTGCTCTATAGTGACCATTGTTAGAAAGGGTTCTCTATAGTGACTGTTGTTGGCAGGGTGCTTCATAGTGAGTGTTGCTGGTTAGGGTGCTCTCTAGTGACTCTTGTTAGGTAGGGTGCTCTGTAGTGACTTTTGTTGTGTAGAGTGCTCTATAGTGACTGTTCTTGTTTACGAAGTTTTATAGTGATTGTTGTTGGGTAGGGTGCTCTATAGTGACTATAGTTAAATAGGTGCTCTTTACTGACTGTTGCAGTGTATGTTATTGTATAGTGACTGTTACTGGGTGGGGTGCTCTATACTGACTGTTGCTTAATAGAGTGATCTACAGTGACTGTTGTTGGGTAGAGTTCTCTAGAGTGTCTGTTGTTGGATTGGTGCTCTATAGTGACTGTTGTTGAAAAAGTGAACTATTATAACTATTTCTACATAGAGTGCTCTATAGTGACTGTTGCTGGGTAGCATACTCCATAGTGACTGTTGTTGGGTATGGTGCTCTCTAGTGACTGTTGTTAAGTAGGGTGCTCTATAGTATCTATTGTTGAATACATGCTCTGTACTGACTGTTGCTGTGTAGGGTGCTCTGTATTGACTGTTGTGGTGTTGGTTGCTCTATGGTGACTGTTGTTGTGTAGGGTGCACTCTAGAGAATGTTGTTGGGTGGAGTGCTCTACAGTGTCTGTTGTTGAATAGGGTGCTCTATAGTGTCTGTTGTAGGGTATGTGCTCCATAGTGAATGTTGCTGGGTAGGGTGCTTTATTGTTACTGTTTTGGGGTAGGTGCTGCATAGTTACTGTTGTTGATGGGGTCCACTAAACTGACAGTTGTTGTGTAGGTGCTCTATAGTGACTTGCTGGGTAGGGTGCTCTATAGTGACAGTTGATGGGTAGAGTGCTCTATAGTGACTGTTGCTGAGTAGGGTACTCTACAGTGACAGTTGCTGTGTAGGGTGCTCTTTAGTAGTTATTGTTGGATAGGTGATTTTTAGTGACAGTTGTTGGGTACATGCTGTATAGTGACTGTTTCTGGGTAGGCTGTTCTATAGTGACTGCTTTTGGGTAGGTGCTGTAAAGTTACCATTGTTGGTGGGGTGCTCTAAACTGACCATTGTTGTTTGTGCTCTATACTGACTGTGTTGTGTAGGGTGCTCTATAGTGACTTTTGTTGGATAGAGTGCTCTATAGTGACTGTTGCTGGGTAGGGTGCTCTACAGTGACTGCTACTGGGAAGAATGCTCTTTACTGACTATTGTTGGGTAGGTGCTCTATGGTGACTGTTAGGTGCTCTATAGTGGCTGCTAATGGATAAGGTACTCTAAAGTGACTGTTTTTGGGTAGAGTGCTCTATAGTGACTGTTTCTTTGTAGGGTGCTCTATAGTGACTGTGTTGAAAAGAGTGCTCTACAGTTACTGTTGCTGGGTAGAGGTCTCTATAGTGTCTCTTGTGGAATAGGTGCTCTATATTTACTCTTGTTTGTGATGTTACTCTATAGTAACTGTTGTTTGGTTGGGTGCTCTATTGTGACTGATTTTGGTTGAAGTGCTCCATAGTGAATGTTGTTGTCTAGAGTGCTCTATAGGTGACTGTTGTTGGGTGGAGTGTTTTATAGTGACTATTGTGTAGAGTTCTCTATAGTGACTGTCTTTGGTTAGAATGCTCTATACTGAGAGTTGTTGGGTACGTTCTTTACAGTGCCTGTTGTTGGTTAGATTGCTTTATACTGACAGTTGTTGGGTACGTTCCTTACAGTGACTGTTTTTATGTAGGTGCTCTGTAGTGACTGTTGTTAGATAGAGTGCTCCATAGTGACTGTTGTTGGGTAATATGCTCTATACTGACAGTTGTGTAGGGTTCTCATATTGAGCATTGTTGTGTATGGTGCTCTATAGTAACTGTTGTTGGGTTCAGTACACTATAGTGACTGTTGTTGTTTAGGTGCTCTATAGTGACTGTTGGTGGTAGGTGCTCTATAGTGACTGTTGTTGAATAGTGTGCTCTATAGTGACTGTTGTTGATTATGGTGATCTATAGTGATTGTTGTTAGGTAGAGTGCTCAATAGTGACTGTTGCTTTGTAGGGTGAATTATAGTAACTGCTGTTTTGTAGAGTGCTCTATAGGTGATTGTTATTTGATAGAGTTCTCTATAGTAACTCTTTTTGTGTCAGGTGCTCTACAGTGACTGTTGTTGGGTAGAGTGCTACATAGTGGCTGTTGTTGTGTAATATGCTTTATACTGACAGTTGTTGTGTAGGTGCACTATAGTTGCTGTCATAGGGTAGGGTCCTCATAGTGAGTGTTGTTGGGTATCATGCTCTATAGTAACTGATTTTGGGTTGAGTACATGATAGTGACTGTTGTTGGGCAGGTGCTCTATAGTGACTTTTGGTGGTAGGTGCTCTATAGTGACTGTTGTTGAATAGTGTGCTCAATAGGGATTGTTGTTGAGTACAGTATTCTATATTTATTGTTGTGAAGTAGAGTGCTCAGTAGTGACTGTTGCTGGGTTAATTGCTCTATAGTGACTGTTGTTAGGTATGTGCTCTATAGTGAATGTTGCTGGGTAGGGTGTTTGTAGTTACTGTTTTTGGGTATGTGCTGCATAGTTACTATTGTTGATGGGGTGTGCTTAGCTGACGGTTGTGTAGGTGCTCTCTAGTGAAAGTTGCTGGGTACAGTGCTCCATAGTGACAGTTGATAGGTAGAGTGCTCTATTGTGACTGTTGCTGTGTAAGGTGCTCTACAGTGAAAGTTGCTGGCTAGGGTGCTTTTTAGTGGCTGTAGTTGGGTAGGTGCTTTATATGTTGTTGGGTACATGCTGTATAGTGACTGTTGCTTGGCAGGGTGCTCTGTAGTGACTGTTTTTGGGTAGGTGCTGTATCGTTATTATTGTTGGTGGGGTGCTCTAAACTGACGGTTGTTGTGTAGTTGCTCTATACTGACTGTTTCTGTGTAGGGTGCTCTATAGTGACTGTTGTTGGGTAGAGTGCTCTACAGTGACTGTTGCTGGGTAGAATGCTCTACAGTGACTGACTGTTACTGGAAAAGGTGCTCTTTACTGACTACTGGGTAGAATGCTCTACAGTGACTGTTACTGGTAGGTGCTCTATAGTGACTGTTTGTTAGGTGCTCTATAGAGGCTGTTAATGGGTAAGGTACTGTATAGTGACTGTTGTTGGGTAGAGAGCTCTATAGTGACTGTTCCTTGGTAGAATGCTCTATAGTGACTGTTGTTGACAACAGTGCTCTACAGTTACTGTTGTTGGGTAGAGGGCTCTATAGTGACCATTGTGGAGTAGGTGCTTTATACTAACTGTTGTTGGGGAGGTTACTCTATAGTAATTTTTGTTCAGTTGTGTGCTCTATGATGACTGATTTTGGATGAAGTGCTCCATAGTGAATGTTGTAGTCTAAAGTGTTCTATAGGTGACTGTTGTTGCGTGGAGTGTTTTATAGTCACTATTTTGTAGAATTCTCTATAGTGACTGTTTTTTGGTTAGAATGCTCTGTACTGACAGTTGTTGGGTACATTCTTTAGAGTGACTCTTTTTAAGTAGAGTGCTCTATAGTGACAGTTGCTGGGTAGGTGCTCTATAGTGACTGTTGTTGGGTAGGATTCTCTATAGCGACTGTTGTTCACAGGCTGCTCTATAGTGACTGTTATTGGGTATGGTGCAGTATAGTAACTGTTGTTGTGTAGGGTGCTCTATAGTGTCTGTTGTTGTGTGGGTGCTCTATAATGTCTGTTTCTTGGTGCTCTATACTTGCTGTTGTTGTGTGGATTCCTCTATACTGACTGTGGCTGGGTGGAGTGATGTACAGTGACTGATTTTTAAGAAGTACTCTATAGGAACTGTTGTTAATTTGTGTGCTCTATATTGACTGTTGTTGGTAAGGGTGCTCTATAGTGACTTTTTTGGGTATAGTTTTTTATACTGACTCTTGTTGAGTAGGGTACTCTACAGTGACTTTTGTTGGGTAGGTGCTCTATAGTCACTGTTGTTGGGTTGAGTATACATCAGTGACTGTTGTTGGGTAGGTGCTCTTTAGTGACTGTTGGTGGTAGGTGCTCTATAGTGACTGTTGTTGAATAGTGGGCTCTATAGTGATCATATTTGAGTACGGTGTTCTATAGTGATTGTTGTTGTGTAGAGTGCTCAATATTGACTGTTGCTGAGTAGGGTGTCCTATAGTGACTGTTGTTGTGTATGTGCTCTATAGTGAATGTTGCTGGATAGGGTGCTTTATAGTTACTGTTTTTGGGCAGGTGCTGCATAGTTACTGGTTGTTCATGGGGTGTGCTAAGCCAATGGTTGTTTTGTAGGTGCTCTATAGTGACTATTTCTGTGTAGGGTGCTCTATAGTGACAGTTGATTGGTAAAGTGCTCTATAGTGACTGTTTCTGGGAAGGGTGCTCTATAGTGACAGTTGCTGTGTAGGGTGCTCTTTAGTGACTATTGTTGGGTAAGTGATTTATAGTGACTGTTTTTAGGTACATGCTCTATAGTGACTGTTTCTGAGAAAGGTGCTCTATAGTGACTGTTTTGGGTAGGTGCTGTATTGCTACTGCTGCTTGTGGAGTGCTCTAAACTGACCGTTGTTGTGTAGAGTGCTCTATAATGACTGTTTTTGTGTAGGGTGCTTTATACTGACTGTTGTTTGTTAGGGTGCTCTATACTGACTTTTGTTGTGTAGAATGATCTATAGTAACTGTTGTAGGGTAAAGTGCTCTAAAGTGACTGTTGTGGGGTAGAATGCTCTATAGTGTCTGTTGATGAGTAGAAGCTCTATAGTGACTGTTTTTTTGGTGGAGTGCACTATAGTGACTGTTGTTGCATTGGATACTCTATAGTGATTGTGGTTTGGTAGGTTCTCTATAGTGTCTTTTGTTGTCTTGGTGCTCTATAGTGTCGGTTGTTGTGTATGTGCACTATAGAGAGTATTTTGAGTGGAGTGCTCTCTAGTGACTGTCATTGAAAAGGGTTCTCTATCGTGATTGTTGCTTTGTAGGGTGTTTTTAAGTGACTGTTGTTAGGTAGGGTGCTCTATAGTGACTGTTTTTGAGTAGCATGCTCTATAGTGACTGTTGCAAAGTAAGGTGTTTTATAATGACTGTTGTTGGGTGGGGTGCTTTAGAGCGACTATTCTGTGGGTTGCTCTATAGTGACTGTTTTTGGATTGGTGTTCTATAGTGACTGCGTTTGGGTTGATTGCTCTACAGTGACTGTTGTTGGGTGGGGTGATTGATAACGACTGTTGCTGAATGTGGTGCTCTATAGGGACTGTTGTTGAACAGAGAACTCTAGATAGTGACTGTTTTCATGTAGGGTACATTGTAGTGAATGTTGTTGGGCAGAATGCTCTATAGTGACAGTTGTTGCATAGAGTGCTCTATACTGACTGTTGTTTGGTAGGGTGGTCTATAATGACTGTTGTTTGTTAGGTGCTCTATAGTGACTGTTTTTGGGTAGGGTGCTCCATAGTGACTGTTGTTGGGTACAATGCTCTATAGTAACTGTTTCTGGGTAGAGCGCTCTATAGTGATGTTTGTTGGGTAGGTGCTCTATAGTTACTGTTGTTTGGCAGGGTGCTCTATAGCGAATGTTGATGGTAAGGTAATCTATAGTGAATGTTGTTTGGTAGGGTGCTCTATAGTGACTGTTGCTGGGTAGAGTTCTCCATAGTGACTGCTGCTAGGTGGAGTGCTCTATAGTGACTGTTTTTGGGTTTAATGCCTTAAGGTTACTGTTTTTGGGTAAAGAGCTCTATAGTGACTCTTGTTAAGTAGATGCTCTATAGTGACTCTTGTGGTGTAGGTGCTCTATAGTGTCTGTTTTGGGGAGAAGGCTCTATAGTGACTGTTGGGTAGAGTGGTATATAGTGACTGTTGTTTGGTAGAGTGCTTTTTTGTGACTATTTTTGGGTCAAGGGCTCTATAGAGACTGTTGTTAAGTGGAGTGCTTTATAGTGACAGGTGTTGCATGTGGTGCTATATAATTACTGTTGTTGGGTTGGGTTCTCTATAGCGACTGTTTTTGGGTAGGGTGTCTATAGTGACTGTTGTTCGGTATGTGCTCTATACTGAATGTTATTGGCTGGGGTGCTCTATGGTGACTGTTGTTGGGTAGATGCTCTATAGGGAGGTTTTTGGGTAAATGCGATATACTGACTGTTGTTGGGTGGGATGCTCTATGGTGACTGTTACTGCAAAGGGTGTTCTATAGTGAATGTTGTTGTGTAGGTGATGTTTAGTGACTGTTGTTGGGTGAAGTGCTCTTTAATGACAGTTATTGGTAGGGGGCTTTATAGTGACTTTGTGAGGTTTGTTCACTGTGCTGTGTGTGTTTGTGGTGAGTGGTGTGCCTGTGTGAGGTGTCTGCACTGTGTAATGCGTGTGTGCTCAGTGTTGTTTGTCTTAGAAAAATGTATTTATTGTGTAGTTTGTGTGGTCATTTGTGTGTCTGAATGAGGTGTCTTCAACCTGGAGTGTGTTTGTCACAAGTGGTGTGTATGTTTAAGTTTTATGCACTATAGTATGTGTGTGTGGTGACTTCTGTGTCTGTGTGAGTTGCATGAACCTTGGAGTGTGTGCTTGGTGAGTGGTGTGAGCCTGTGTAAGATGTGCACTGTGGAATGTTTGTGTGGTGGGTGTTGTGTGTTCATGTGAGGTGTTTTTACTGTGTAGTGTGTGTGATCAGTCGTGTCTGTGTGAGGTGACTTCACTGTAAAGCATGTGTGTCATTTGTAGTGTGTGTCTTCTGTGTGAGGTGTGTGCACTGTGAAGAGTGTGTGTGGTGAGTGACTTGTGTCTGTATGGGGTTTTTGCACTATGCAGTATGTGAAGTAAGTGATGTGTGTTTGTTTTAGCTTTGTGCACTGTGCAGAGTGTGTGTGGTGCCTGGCGTGTGTCTGTGTGAGGTGTGTGCACTGTGTAGTGTGTGTTTATGTTGAGTTGTTTGTGGTTGGGTTTGGTGTGTGCACAGTGTGTGTTTGTGTGGTGTGTGGTATGTGTGTGTGTGGTGTTTGCACTGAGAAGTGTATGTATGGTCAGTGGAGTGTGTGTGTGTGAGGTATGGACACTGTGCAGTGTGTGTTTCTGGTGAGTCGTGTGTTTTATGAGACGTCTGCACTGCAGAATGTGTGTGGTGGGTGTTCTGTGTCTTTGTGAGGTGTCTTTAGTGTAAAGTTTGTGTGTCTTGAGTAGTGTGTGCTGTTTGAGCTGTGTGCACTGTAGAGGGTGTTTGTATGGTGAGTGCTGTGTGTGTGAGGTGTGTGCACTGTACTCTGTGCATGGTATGTGGTGTATGTCTGTAAGTTGTCTGCACTGTGGAGTGTCTGTGAATGCTCTACAGTGTGTGTTTGTGTAAGATGTGTGCACTGTGGAATGTGTATGATGAGTGGTGTGTTTCTCTGTGAGGTGTGTGCACTGTGGATAGTGTCTATACATTGAGTTTTGTGTCTGTGTGAGTTTGTTCTATGTGGAGTGAGTTCATAAAGTGTGTGTATTAAGTGGTGTGTGACTGTGTGAGTTGTATGCCCAGTGGAGTGTGTATGATGAGTGATGTCTGTCTGTGTGAAGTGTCTGCACTTTGGATTGTGTGTGCAGTGGGTGGCGTGTCTGTTTGAGGTGAGTGTACTGTGCAGTGTGTATGTGGTGAGTTCTCTGTAGCAGTGTGAGCTGTGTACACAGTGTAGTATGTGTTTGATGAGGGGTGTGTCTTTGTGTGAGATATATGCACAGTGGAGTGTAAGTGTGCAGTGTGTGTTGTAAGTGGTGTGTGTCTGTGCTAGGTGTCTGCAATCTGGAGTGTGTGTGTTGCATGATGTGTGCCTGTGTGAAGTGTGTGGACTGTGTAGTAGGTGTGTGATGAGTGGTGTGTATCTGTGTGAGGTGTATGCACAGTGGAGTGTGAGTGTGCAGTGTGCATTGTAAGTGGTGTGTGTCTGGGCTAGGTATCTGAACTCTGGAGTGTGTGTATTCTGTGCTGTGTCTGTGTGAGGTGTGTGCACATTGGAGAGTGTGTGCAAGGTACGTGGAGTGTATCTTGTAAGGGATGTACACTGTGAAGTGTGTGTATATGGTGAGTGGCATGTGTTTGTTTGAGGCGTGTGCACTGTGCAGTTTGTGTGTGTTTGTGTGATGAGTGGTGTTTCTCTGTGAGGTTTTTGCACTGTGGAGTGTGTGGTCAGTGGTGTGTGTCTTGGTGGGGTGTGTTCACTGTGCAGTGTGTGTCTGTGTTGAGTGGTGTGCCTGTATGAGCTGTCTGCATTGCAGAATATGTGTGTGTGGTGAGTATTGTGTGTCTGTGTGAAATGTATTTATGCATAGTGTGAGTGGTCAGTCGTGTGTCTGTATAAAGTTTCTTCAATGTGGACTGTGTTTGTCGTGAGTGGTGTGTGTGTGAAATGTGTGCACAATGGACTGTGTGTGGTGACAGCTGCGTGTCTGTGTGAGTTGTGTGAACTGTGGAGTGTGTGTTTGGTGAGTGGTGTGTGTATGCGTGAAATGTGTGCACTGTGGAAAGTTATGTGTGTGGTTAGTGGTGTGTCTCTGTGAGTTGTGTTTACTGTGTAGTATGCGTTTGATGAGTGGTGTGTGTCTGTGTGAGATGTATGCACAGTGGAATGTGCATGTGCAGTGTGTGTGGTAAGTGGTGTGTGTCTGTGCTAGGTGTCTGCACTGTGGAGTGTGTGTTTTGTGAATATTGTCTATCTGTGCATGGTGTGTGCACTCTGTAGTGTGTGTGTATTAAGACTGCCATATGTGATTATGTACAGTTTTCATCTTGTCACCAAGGCTGGAGTGCAACAGAGTGATCTTTGCTTATTGCAACACCTGCCTTTTAAGCTCAAGTGATTGTCATCCCAATGCCATTCAAGTAGCTGGGGTTGCAGGTGTCTACACCACCAGGTCCAGGGAGTGGGACTACACTGTGTCTTTTGAGGCCAGTCTTGAACCTGTGACTTCAGGATCCGCCTGCTGCAGCATTCTTTGTGCTGGGACAACAGGCTTGAGCCGTGGAGCCCAACCCAAATTGTGTTTTTGTTTTAAAGACAGGATTTTACAATATTGTTTGGGAGGGTCTCAAAATGGCAACTTCTCGTGATCCACCTGCCTTGATTTTTGAGGCGAATGAATGACAGGCTGCTGTGAGCCACCATGCCTGAATGTTAAAAGGTATTGTCAAAACATAAATCAGGAGATCTTCCAAGATGACATCATAGAGGTGACTCAGGATTGCAGCTCTCAGTGAAGGCACAGAGGGTGAGTCCTAGCCGCATTCTTGGATGGACCTTTTTTGCCCACAGAACGTTGAAAGTCCCAGATGTGGGAGAGACATGGGACGCCACCACAGCCGGCTCAAGCGCCACCACAGCGCAGAAGAACCCGGCACAAAACTCACTGGTCTGGGTTCCCTGTTAAACTGGCAATCTGAGATTTGTAAGGGAAGATTGGCATGTCCATCTAATTGAACGGGACTTTGACAATGAGCCAGACCAGAAGATTCCTGGGAAACGTGATCTGAGCTGGCGCAGTGGGCAGTGGCACAGAAGATCACGTGGATCCCAGTGCCCTATCAGCAGACTACTGGGGAGCCAGTGAGAAAGTCGATGGTTCAGCTTGGGGAGAGGAAGAGAGAGAGAGAGAGGACGGACTCTGAGGCAGGAAGCTGGGTGATCAGGCTCAGCAGGTCCCACCCTCACGGGACAAGCAGGCCGGTGATTGGAGGCACTTGGGCCTGAGAGTTTTGCTGCCAGCACAGTTGAATCTTGAATCTAGGATGGTGCAGCCCAGTGGGGGAGGGGCGTCCACCTCTACAGATGCAATCCGCCCCTACTGAAGTACCACCCAGTGCTGATGCAGCCTGCCATTGCCAAGGCAACCTGCCATAACAGAGAGACTCTGCCAGCAGGGTGGAGTGCACCACAGAAGAAGAGAGCCCTGCAGCAGCAGGGTGGACCCACGCTAACAGAACAAAGCCTTGGCAGGCAAATAGTGACTAGACTACCTCATAGCTGGGCAGGACAGTGCAACAGATACTCATAAAGAAAGCCCCAACTTCCTGAGACAGAACATCTATGGGGAAAAAAGGTGGGGTTTTATGAGTTTTGCTGCAGCAGACATAAACACATCCTCCCAACAACACTGAATAAACAATGGAGCTCACAGCTCAGCACTGGAGCTCCTATAAAGCACAGACCATCTCCTCAAGCAGCTCCCTGACCCCTGTATATCCAAAGAGTCACCCCAAAAAAGGACTAATCAGACCGACATTTGGCAGGCATTATTCTGGAACAAAGATAGCAGAAGAAACTGGTAGCATCCCACATTGTTCCAGAGCTTCTACAGGTGTACCCCAGACAAGCAGGGTCTGGAGTTGAAAAATCAGCAACTACTAAGACAACAGGTGGATAAATTAATAAAGATGGAAAGAAACAAGTGCAAAAAAAAAGAAAAACACCTGAAACCAAAACACCTCACCTCCTACAAAGGAACAAAACTCCTCACCAGCAAGGGAACAAAGCTGGATGGAAATGAGTGTGATGAAATGACGGAATCAGACTTCAGAAGGTCGATAATGAGAAACTTTAGTGAGCTAAAAGAACATGTTTTAAATCAGTGCAAAGATATTAAGAACTTTGAAAAATGATTCGATGAAATGATAAAAAGAATGGACAACTTAGAGAGGAATAAGAATGAATTCAAGGAACTGAAAAACACAACACGAAAACTTCACGAAGCATGCACTAGTTTCAACAGCCGAATTGACCAAGCATAAGAAAAGAATATCAGAAGTTGAGGATCAACTTAATGAAATAAAACGAGAAACCAAGATTAGAGAAAAAAGCACAAAAAGAATTGAACAAAATCTCCAAGAAATGTGGGACTATGTGAAGAGACCCAACCTACGTTTGATAGGTGTAACAGAATGTGATGAAGAGAATGAATACAAGCTGGAAAATTCTCTTCAGGATATTATCCAGGAAAATTTCCCCAACCTAGCAAGACAGGTCAATACTCAACTCCAGGAAATACAGAGAACACCACAAAGATACTCTGCAAGAAGAGCAACCCCAAGGCACATAATCGTCAGATTCACCAGGGTTGAAATGAGGAGAAAAATACTAAGAACAGCCAGAGAGAAAGGTTGGGTCAACCACAAAGGGAAGTCCATTAAACTCACAGCAGATCTCTCAGCAGAGACTCTACAAGCCAGAAGAGAGTGGGGGCCAATATTCAACATCCTTAAAGAAGAGAAATTTCAACCCAGAATTTCATATCCAGCGAAACTGAGCTTCATAAGTGAACAAAAAAATAAAATCCTTCATGAACAAGCAAGTATTCAGAGATTTTGTCACCACTAGGCCTGCTTTACAAAAGCTCCTGAAAGAGGCACTACACATAGAAAGAAACAACCAGTACCAGCCATTCTAAAAGCATACAAAATGCTAAAGCGCATCAACAAAATGAAGAAACTACGTGAACCAATGGGCAAAAGAGCCAGTTAGCATCAAAATGGCAATATCAAATTCACACAAAACAATATTAACCCTAAATGTAAATGGGCTAAATCCACTGACCAAAAGACACAGAATGGCAAATTGGATAAAAAACCAAAACCCATCTGTGTGCTGTATCCAGGAAACCCACCTCACATGCAAGGATACACAAAGGCTCAAAATAAAGGGCTGGAGGAAGATTTACCAAACAAACGGAGAGCAAAAAAAAAAAAAGCAGGATTTGCAATTCTCGTCTCTGATAAACTAGACTTTAAAGCAACAAAAATCAAAAGGGGTAAAGAAGCTCATTATATAATGGTAAAAGGATCGATACAACAAGAAGAGCTAACAATTCTAAATATATATGGACCCAATGTAGGAGCACCCAGATATATAAGGCAAGTTCTTAATGACTTACAAAGAGACTTAAACTCCCACACAATAATAGTGGGAGACTTTAACACTCCACTGTCAATATCAGACAGATCAACCAGACAGAAAATTAACAAGGATATCCAGGACTTGAACTCAGACCTGGAACAAGAAAACCTGATAGACATTTACAGAACTCTCCACCCCAAATCTAAGAATATACATTCTTCTCAGCACCACATCACACCTACTCCAAAATTGACCACATAATTGGAAGTAAAGCACTCCTCAGCAAATGCAAAACAACTGAAATCATAACAAACAGTCTCTCAGACCATAGTGCAATCAAGTTGGAATTCAGAATTCAGAAAATAACTTAGAACCGCACAGCTTCACGGAAACTGAACAACTGGCTCTTGAATGTTGATTGGATAAACAATGAAATGAAGGCAGAAAAAAAGAAGTTATTCAAAACCAACGAGAATGAAGACACAACGTACCAGAATCTCTGGAACACATTTAAAACAGTCTGTAGGGAAAAATATATAGCAATAAGTGCCCACATGGGAAGAGTAAAGAAATCCAAAATTGAAACCCTATTGTAAAAACCGAAATAGCTAGAGGAGCAAGATCAAAAAAGCTCAAAACCTAGCTGAAAACAAGAAATAACTAAGATCAGAGCAGAACCAAAGGAGATAGAGACAAGAAAAACCCTTCAAAAAATCTATAAACCCAAGAGCTGGTTTTTTAAAAAGTTCAACAAAACAGACCACTAGCCAGACTGATAAAAAAGAAAAGAGAGAACAAACAAATAGATGCAATAAAAAACAATAATGGGGAAATCACCACAGATTCCACAGAAATTCAAACCATCATCAGAAAATACTACAAACAACTCTGCACATAAACTAGTAAACCAGGAAGAAATGGATAAATTCCTGGACAACTGTGTCCTCACAAGCCAAAACCAGGAGGAAGCCAAAACTAGGAATAGACCAATAACAAGGTCTGAAGTTGAGGCAGCAATTAAGAGCCTACCACCTAAAAAAGCCCAGGTCCAGATGGATTCACAGCCGAATTCTACCAGACATACAAAGAGGAGCTGGTACCATTCCTTCTGAAACTATTCCAAATAACTGAAAAAGAGGAAACCCTTCCCAGATTATTTTATGAGACCAACATCATCCTGATATGAAAACCTGGCAGAGACTCAACAAGAAAAGAAAACTTCAGGCCAATATCCATGATGAACATAGATGCAAAAATCTTCAAAAAAATACTGGCAAACCGATTGCAACAGCACATTATAAAACTTATCCATCATGACCAAGTAGGATTCATCCCGGAGATTCAAGGCTGGTTCAACATATGCAAGTCTATAAATGTAATTCACCACATAAACAGAAGCAAAAACAAAAACCACATGATTATCTCAATTGACGCATAGAAGACATTTGACAAGATTCAACAGCCCTTTATGCTAAAAACCCTCAATAAACTTGGTATTGATGAAACATATCTCAAAGTAATAAAAGCTATTTATGACAAACCAACAGCCAATATCATACTTAATGGGCAAAAACTGGAAGCATTCCCTTTGAAATCTGGCACAAGACAAGGATGTCCTCTCTCACCACTCCTATTCAACATAATACTGGAAGTTCTAGCCAGAGCAATCAGGCAAGAAAAAGAAAATAAAGGGCATTCAAATAAGAAAGGTGGAAGCCAAATTGTCTCAATTTGCAGGCAACATGATAGTATACCTAGAAGACCCCATCACCTCAGCCCAGAAACTCCTGCAACTGATAAGCAACTTCAGCAAAGTCTCAGGATATAAAATCGATGTGCAAAAATCACAAGCATTCCTGTACACCAATAACAGACTTAAAGAGAACCAAGTCAAGAACGAACTGCCATTCACAATTGCTACAAAGAAAATAAAATACCTAGGAATACAGCTCACAACGAACATAAGGGACCTCTTTAAGGAAAACTACAAACCACTGCTCAACGAAATAAGAGAGGACACAAACAGATGGAGAAATATTCCATGTTCGTGGTTAGGAAGAATCAATATCGTGAAAATGTCTATACTGCCCAAGGTAATTTACACAATCAATGCTATTCCCATCAAACTACCATTGAATTTCTTCACAGAACTGGAAAAACCACCATGAACTTCATATGGAACCAAAAAAGAGCCCACATAGCCAAGTCAATTCTAAGCAAAATGAACACAGCAGGAGGCATCACACTACCAGACTTCAAACTATACTACAAGGCTACAGTGATCAAAACAGCATGGTACTGGTACCAAAACAGAGATATAGACCAATGGAACAGAACAGAGGCATCAGAGGCAAGACAACATATCTATAACCATATAATCTTTGATAAACCAAACAAAAACAAACAATGGGGAAAGAATTCCCTGTTTAATAAATGGTGTTGGGAAAACTGGCTAGCCATGTGCAGAAAGCAGAATCTGGACCCCTTCCTGACACCTTACACTAAAATTAACTCCAGATGGATTGAAGACTTAAACATAAGACCTGACACCATAAAAACCCTAGAAGAAAATCTAGGCAAAACCATTCAGGACATAGGAGTAGGCAAGGACTTCTTGACCAAAACACCAAAAGCACTGCAACAACAGCCAAAATAGGCAAATGGAACCTAATCAAACTTTATAGCTTCTGCACGGCAAAAGAAACAGTCACTAGAGTAAATAGGCAACCATCACAATGGGAAAAAGTCTTTGCAGTTTACGTATCTGACAAAGGGCTGATATCCAGAATTTACAAAAACTCAAAGAGATTTACAGGAAAAAAAAACAACCCCATTTAAAAGTGGGCAAAGAATATGAACAGACACTTTACAAAAGAAGACATACATGAAGCCAACAAACACATGAAAAAATGCTCATCATCACTGGTCAGTAGAGAGATGCAAATCAAAACCACATTGAGATACCATCTCACTCCAGTTAGAATGGCGATCATTAAAACATCTGGAGACAGCAGATGCTGGAGAGGATGTGGAGAAATAGGAACACTCTTACACTGTTGGTGGGAGTGTAAATTAGATCAACCATTGTGGAAGACAGTGTGGCGATTCCTCAAGGACCTAGAAATAAAATTTCCATTTGACCCAGCAATCCCATTACTGGGTATATATTCAAAGGACTATAAATCGTTCTATTATAAGGACACATGCACACGAACTTTCATTGCAGCACTGTTTACAATAGCAAAGACCTGGAACCAAGCCAAATGCTCATCGATGATAGACTGAACTGGGAAAATGTGGCACATATACAGCATGGAATACTATGAAGTAATCAAAAATGTTGAGATTTTGTTCTTTGTAAGGTTATGGATTAATCTGGAGAACATCATTCTCAGACAACGGACACAAGAACAGAAAAAGAAATACTGCATATTCTCACTCATAGGCGGGTGAGAAAAATGAGAACACATGGACACAGGGAGGGGGTCTACTACACACTGGGGTCAATTGGAGGAAATGGGGGAGGGACACCGCAGGGGGAATTGGGAGGGATAGTCTGGGGATAAATTCCAAGTGTGGGTGAAGAGGAGGAAGGCAGCAAAACACACTGCCATGTGTGTACCTATGCAACTATCTTGCACGTTCTGCACATGTACTCCAAATCCTATAATGCAATAAACATTTTTTTATAAAAGACTGCCATATGTTTGTGTGAGGTGTGTTCACTGTGCAGTTTGTCTGTTTGTGTGGTCAGTGGTGTGTTTCTGTGTGATGTGTGTGTACTGAGGAGTGTGTGTGGTCAGTGGTGTGTGTCTTTGTGAGGTGTGCACACTGTGCAATGTCTGTTTCTCATGTCACGTGCCTGTGTGAGGTGTCTGCTTTGTGTAATGTGTGTGTGGTGAGTGTTGTGTGTCTGTGTGTGGTGTGTTTACTGTGTAGTGTGTGGTCAGTCTTGTGACTCTTTGAGGTGTCTTCACTCTAAAGTGTGTGAGTCGTGTGTAGTGTCTGTCTGTTTGAGATGTGTGCACAGTGGAGTGTGTGTGTATGGTGAGTGCTGTGTGTCTGTGTGAGGAGCGTGCACTGTGGAGTGTGTTTGTGTTCTACAGTGTGTGTTTGTGTGAGATGTGTGCACTCTGAAGTGTGTGTGCTGGGTTGTGTGTTTGTGTTCTACAGTGTGCGTTTGTGTGAGATGTGTGCACTCTGAAGTGTGTGTGCTGGGTGGTGTGTTTGTGTTCTACAGTGTGCGTTTGTGTGAGATGTGCACACTCTGAAGTGTGTGTGCTGGGTGTTGTATCTGTGTAAAATGTTTGCATTGAGTGTGTGTGTTGATTGTGTGTGGTAAATAATGTGTGACAATGTGAGGCATCTGCATTGTGGGTAAGGTGTCAGGTGATTGGTGTTTGTGTGATGTGTGTGCATTGTGGCATGAGTTTGTGGAGTTTGTGTGGTGCCTACTGTGTATCTTGTGAGGTGTGTGCACTCTGGAGTGTGTGTCAGTGTGGTGAGTTGTGTATGTCTGAAATATGTGAACTGTGGATTGTGTGTAAAGTGTGTGGAGTGCATGCAGTGTCCCTTTGTTAGTTGTGTGCACTATAGAATGTGTGTGGTGAGTTGTGTGTATATGTGATGTGTGTGCACAGTGGAGAGTGTGTTGATTTTGAGTTTGGTGCCTGTGTGAGGTTTGGGCTATGTGGAGTGTGTGCTTGAAGTGTGTGTGTTAAGTGATGTGTGTCTGTGTAAGGTGTATGCACAGTGTATTGTGTGTGGTTTGTGTGTTGAGTGGTGTGTGTCTGAGTGGAGTGTTTGTACTTTTGATTGTGTGTGAAGTAAATGGTGTGTGTCTGTGTGATGTGAGTGCACTATGGAGTTGTGTGGTAAGTGGAATGTGTCTGTTTGGTGTCTGCACTGTGGATAGTGTGTTTCGTGAGTTGTGGGTGTCTGTGTGAGTTGTGTGAACTGTATAGTGTGTGTATATGATGAGTGGTATGTGTTTGTGTGAGGTGCGTGCACTGTGAAGTTTGTGTGTTTTTTGTGGTTAGTGGGTGTGTCTGTGTGAGGTGTGTGCACAGTGGAGTGTGTGTACAGTCAGTGGTGTGTTTCTTTGTGAGGTGTGTTCACTGTGCAGTCTGTGTTTGTGGTGAGTGGTGTGCCTGTTTAAGATGTCTGCACTGCAGAATATGTGTGGTGTTGTGTGCCTGTGTGTCTGTTGTTGGGTAAAGTGCTCTATAGTGACTGTTGTTGGGTAGTGTGCTATATACTGACTGTTGTTGGGTAGAATGCTGTATACTGACTGTTGTTGTGTAGGGTGCTCTGTAGTGACTGTTGTTGGGTATGTGCCCTATAGTGACTGTTGTTGACTAGGTGCTCCATAGTGACTGTTGCTGTGTAGGTGCTGTTTAGTGAGTGTTGTTGGGTCGAATGATCTATAGTGACTGTTCTTGGGTAATGTGCTCTAATAGTGACTGTTGTTGAATAGAGTGCTCTACTGTGACTTTAGCTGATTAGAGGGATCTACAGTGACTGTTTTTGGGTAGGTCCTCTGTATTGGCTGTTTTTGGGCAGAGTGCTTTATAGTGACTGTTGTTGGGTAGGTTCTTTATAGTCACTCTTGTTGGGTATGTGCTCTACAGTGACTGTTGTTGGGTAGAATGCTCTATAGTGACTGTTTGGTGCTGTGCTTGTTACTGACTGTTGTTGCGTGCAGTGCTCAGTAGTGACTGTGGCTGGCTAGAGTACTCTATATTGACTGATGTTAGGTAGAGTGCTCTATAGTGACTATTACTGCTTAGGGTGCTCTATAGTCACTTTTGCTGGGTAGTGTGCTCTATGGTGACTGTTGTTGGTTAGGATCCTCTATAATTACTGTTTTTGGGTACGGTGCTCTATAGTGACTCTTGTTGGTTAGTTGCTCTATACGGACTATTGCTGGGATGTGTGCTTTATAGTGTCTGTTGTGGGATAAGTGCTCTGTAGTGACAATTGCTGGGTAGCACCTATCAAACAACAGTCACTATAGAGTACCCCTGCCAAAAACAGTCACTATACAGCATTTTTCCAACAGTAGTCACAAAAGTGCACCCTATAGAGTGCTCCATAGTCACAAGTTTTTTGTAGGGTGCTTTATAGTGGCTTTTGTTGGGTAGGTGTTCTATTGTGACTGCTGTTGGGTGGGGTGCTTTATGACTCTTGTTTAGTATACTACTATTTGGGTGACTGTTGTTGGGTGAAGAATTTTTAGAGGCTGTTGTTGTGTAGAGAGCTCCATAGTAATTGCTGTTGTGTAGAGTGTTCCATAGGTGACTCTTTTTGGGTGGAGTGTTTATAGTGACTATTTTTTTGTAGGGTTCTCTATAGTGACTGTTGTTGGATATGGTGCTCTACAATGACTGTTGCTGTGTAGGGAGCTCTATACTGACTGTTTTTGAGAGGGGTTTTCTAAAGTGACTCCTTCAGAGTAGAGTGCTTTATAGTGACTGTTGCTGGGTAGGGTCCTCCATAGTTAATGTTGTTGGGTAGGGGATCTATATTGTCCGCTGCTGGGTAGGGTGCTCTTCAGTGACTGTTTTTGGGAAAGTGCTGTGTAGTGACTGTTGGTCAGGTGCTCTAAACTGATGGTTGTTGGGTAGGTGCTCTATAGTGACTGTTGCTGGGTATGCTGCTATATAGACTGTTGTTGTGTAGAGTGCTCTAGAGTGACTGTTGCTGCGTAGGGTGCACTTTTGTGACTACTGTTGGAAAAATGCTCTATAGTGACTGTTTTTGGCAGGGGTACTCTATAGTGACTGTTGTTTGGTAGGTGCTCTATAGTGACTCTAAATGGGCAGGATAATCTATAGTGACTGTTGTTGGCTAGAATGCTCTATAGTGACTGTTGCTGGGTAGGGTGCTCCTTAGTGACAGTTACAGAATAGGGTGCTCCCTAATGACTGTTGTTGGGTGGGATGCTTTATACTGACTGGTGCTGGTTAGATGGCTCTATAGTAACAGGTGTTGGGTAGGTATTCTGTAGTGACGGTTGTTGGGTGGGTTGCTTTATGGTGACTGTTGTTGGGTAGGTTCTCTATAGTGACTGTTGTTTGGTAGAATGCTCTATAAAGTCTGTTGCTGTGTGTGGTGCTCTATGATGACTGTTGTTGTGTGGAGTGCTCTGCAGTGACTGTTGTTGGGTAGAGTGCTCTAAATAGTGACTGTTGCTGGCTAAAGTACTCTAAAGTGACAGTGCTTGAGTATGGTGCTCTATAGTGAATGTTGTTGGGTAGAGTGCTCCATAGTCACAGTTTTTTGTAGAAGGCTCTAACGTGATTGTTGTTGGGTAGCTGCATTATACTAACTGTTGTTGTGTAGGGTGCTCCATAGTGACTGTTGTTGGGTAGGGCTTTCTATAGTGACTGTTGTTACATAGGTGTTCTACAGTGGCTGTTGTAGGTTAGGTGCTCTACAGTGACAGTTATGGGGTAGTGTGCTTTATAGTGACTGCTTTTGGGTGAAGTGCTCAATAGTGACTGTTGTTGGTTAGGGTGCTCTATAGTGACTATTGCTGGATAGGGTGTTTTATAGTGACTGTTGCTTGGTAGAATGCTCTATAGTGATTGTTGTTGTGTAGAGTGCTCTATAGTGACTGTTGCTGGGTAGGGTAATCTATACTGACTGTTGTAGAGTAGGTGCTCTATACTGACTGTTGCTGTGTACAATACACTATAGTGATTGTTGTTGGGTGCGGTGCTCTATGCTGACTGTTGCTAGGCAGAGTACTCTATTGTGACCATTGTTGGGTATGTGCGTTATAGTGACTTTTGGGTTGGCTGCACATTATGACTGTTGTTAAATGCAGTACTCTGTAGTAACTGTTTTTGGTTAGACTGCTCTATAGTGACTGATGTTGGGTAGGTTCTCCATATAGTTACAGTTGTTAAAAAGGTGCTCTATAATGACTGTTGTTCGGTAGAATGCTCTATATTGACTGTTGTTTTTAGGGTGCTCAATAGCATCTGTTGTTAAGTAGGATGGTCTATAGTGACCGTTACTGTGTTGGGTGCTCTATATTGACTGTTGCTATGTGGGGTGCCCAGTAATGACTTTTGCTGGGTGGTGTTCTCTATAATGACTGTTGTTGGATATAGTGCTCTACAGTGATTGTTGTTGGGTAGAGTGCTCTATAGTGACTGTTGATGTGTAGAGGGCTTTATAGTGAATATTGTGAAGTAGGTGCTCTATTGTGACTCTGGTTGGGTAATGTGCTCTATAGTAACTGTTGTCGGTTAGGGTGTTCTATAATGAGTTGTGTTCAATGGGGTGCTCGATAGTTACTGTTGTACATAGAGTGCTCTATAGGTGACTGTTGTTGGCTGGAGTGTTTCATAGTGACTATTATGCAGTGTGCTCTATAGTTATTGTTGTTCGTTATAGTGCTCTATAGTGATTGTTGTTGGGTAAGTTCTTTAGAGTGACTGTTTTTGGGTATGGTGCTCTATAGTGCCTGTTCTTGGGTAGGTGCTCTATAGTGACTTTTGTTGGGTAGCATTCTTTATATTGAATGTTGTTGGTAGGGAGCGCTATAGTGACTGTGGTTGTGTAGGTGGCTCTATAGTGACTGTTGTGTTGGTTGCTCTATAGTGTCTGTTGTTGTGTAGGTGCTCTACAGTGTCTGTTGTTGGGGAGGTGTGGTATAGTGACTGTTGCTAGATAGTATGTTCTATACTGACTGTTGTTTAGTAGGGTGCTCTATTGTGACTATTTTTGGGTGGTGTGCCTATACTGACTGTTCCTTGGTACAGTGCTCTATAGTGATTCTTGTTTCATAGGTACTCTACAGTGATGGTTGTTGGGTGTGATTGTCTATAGTGACTGTTGTTGGGTAGGTTTTCTGTAGTGACTGTTGGGTACAGTGCTCTGTAGTGACTGTGGTTTGGTAGAGTGCTCTATAGGGAAAGTTGTTCGGTAGGTGCTCTTTAGTAATCGTTGTTCAGTAGGTTCTCTATAGTGACTTTCTTTGGGTAGGTGCTCTAGAGTTGGTTGAATAGGTGCTCCAACTGTTGGTGGCTTGGTACTCTACAGTGACTGTTGATACATAGGGTGCTCTATAGTGACTTGTTTGGGTGCTCAATAGTGTCTGTTTGGTAGAGTGCTCTATAGTGACTATTGCTTGGTAGAATGCTCTATAGTGATTATTGCTGGGTGGGGTGCTCTATACTGAATGTTGCTTGGTAGAGTAGTCTATATTGACTGTTGTTGTGTAGATGCTGTATAGTGGCTTTGCTGGGTAGGGTGCTCTATACCGACTGTTGCTGGGTTGGTGCTGTATAGTGACTGTTGTAAGGTAGAGTGCTCTATAGGTGATTGTTATTAAGTGAAGTCCTCTATAGTGAGTGTTGCTTTGTGGAGTGCTCTAAAATGACTGTTTTTGGGTAGATTGCTCTATAGTGACTGTTGTTGTGTAGGGTACTCTATTGTGAATGTTGTTGGGTAGGTGCTCTATAGTGACTGTTTTTGTGTAGGGTACTTCTAGTGACTGTTTTTGGGTACTGTGCTCTATAGTAACTGTTGCTGGGCAGAGTGCACTATAGTAATTGTTTTTGGGTAGGTGCTCTATAGTGACTGTTGTTGGGTAGGTTGCTCTGTAGTGACTGTTGTTTGAAGGAAGCTCTATAGTGTCTGTTGTTAAGTAGGGTGCTCTATAGTGACAGTTTCTGGTTAGGGTGCTCTATAGTGACTGTTGCTCGGTATGGTGTGCTATAGTGAGGGTTATTGGGTTAGGTGCTGTATACTGATTGTTTTTGGGTGTGTTGCTGTATATTGACTGTTGTCGAGTAGGTGTTCAATAGTGACTCTTTTTGGGTAAGTTGCTCTATAGTGACTCTTGTAGAGTAGGGTGCTCCATAATGATTGTTGTTTTGTGGAATGGTCTATAATGACTGTTGTTGGGTAGCATGCTGTATAGTGACTGTTGTTTCATAGAGTGCTCTGTAGTGACTGTTATTGGAAAGGGTGCTCTATAATGACTGTTGTTGGGTAGAGTGCTCCATAGTTACTGCTGTTGTGTAGGGTGCTTTATAGTGACTGTTGTCTGGTAACGTGGTGCATAGTGACTGTTGTTTCATGGGGTGTCCGATAGAAAGTGTGGTTGGGTAGTGTGCTGTATAGTGACTGTTGTTTGGTAGTGTTCTGTATAGTGACTCTTGAAGCATAGAATGCACTATAGTCACTGTTGCTGTGTAGGGTGCTCTATAGTGACTGATGTTTGGTATGGTGCTTTATAGTTACTGTTGTTGGGTACAATGCTTTATAGTGACTGTTCCTGAGTAGGTTGCTCTGTGGTGACTGTTGGGTGGGTTTCTCTATAGCGACTGTGGTTTGGTATGGTAATCTACAGTGACTGTTGTTGTGTAGGTGCTCTATAGTGACTGTTGTTAGGTATAGTGTTCTACAGTGAATTGTTGCATAGCTTGCTCTATATTGACAGTTGTTCAGTAGGTGATCTAAAGTGACTGTTTTTGGGTATGATGCTCTATGATGACTTTTATTGGGTACGGTATTCTATTGTGACTGTTGTTGACTACAGTGCTCTATACTGTTGTTGAATAGGTAGCATATACTGACTGTTGTTGGGTAAGTTCTCTATAACGACAGTTTTTTGTAGGTGCTCTATAGTGACTGTTGTTGGTTAGGTTGATCTATAGTACCTCCTGTTTGGTAGGGTGCACTGTATTGAATGTTGTTTCATGGAGTGCTCTATACTGTCTGTTGTTGGTTGGGGTACTCAAAACTGAGTGTTCCTGGGTGGAGAGGTCTATAGTGACTGTTGTTGGATAGAGTGCTCTAGATAGTGACTGTTGTTAGGTAGGTGTTCTATAGTGATTGTTTTTGTATATGGTGCTCTACAGTGACTGTTGCTGGGTAGGGGGCTCTATAGTGACTGTTGTTGCATTGGGTGCTTTATAGTGACTTTTGTTGTCTAGAGTGCTCTATATGTGACAGTTTTTAGGTGGAGTGTCCTATAGTGACTATCATGTAGGGTGCTCCATAGTGATTGTTGTTGTGCAGAGTGCTTTACTGTGACTGTTGTTGGGTAGGTGATCTATATTGACTGTTTTTTTGTAGGGTGAACTATAGTGACTGTTGTTGGGTAGGTGCTTTATATTTACTGCTTTTTTGTAGTGTGCACTATAGTGAATGTTGTTGGGTAGGTACTCTATAGTGACTGTTGCTGGGTTGTGAGCTCTATTGTGAATGGTGTTGGGTAGGGTTTTCTATAGTGACCTTTGTTGAAAAGAGGGCTCTATAGTGACTGTTGATATGTAGGTGCTCCACAGTGACTGTTTTTAAGTAGGTGTCCTTTAGTGACTGTCATTGGGTAGAAGCTCTATAGTGACTGTTTTTGGGTAGGGTGCTTTATAGTGACTATTACGTGTATGGTGCTCTATAATGACTGTTGTTGAGTAGGGTGCTCTATACTGACTGTTGCTGGGTAGGGTGCTCTATAGTGACTTTTGCTGGGTGAAGTGCTCTATACTGACTGTTTCTGGGTAAAGTGCTTTATAGTAACCGTATTTTGGTAGGTACTCTATAGTGACTGTTGTTGGTTAAGGTGCTCTTTAGTTGCTTTTTTCCGTTATGGTGCTCTATATTGATTGTTGTTGGGTAGAGTACTCCATAATGACTGTTTTTGCATAGGGTGTTCTATAGTGACAGTTTTTGGGTAGAGTGTTCTATAATCACTTTTCATGGATAGCGAGCTCTATAGTGACTGTTGTTGGTGGGGTGCTCTAAACTTACAGTTGCTGGGTAGGTGCTCTATACTCACTGTGGTTAAGTAGGGTGTTCTATTGTGAGTGTTGCTCGGAAGCGTCCTCTATATTGAATTTTTTTGGGTGGCATGCTCTATAGTTACTCTTATTGGGTAAGTTGCTCAATACTGACTGTTGCTGGGTAGGTACTCTATAGTGATTGTTTTTTTGGTGGAAAGCTTTATATTGACTGAAGTTTGGTTGGTGCTCTATAGTGACTGTTGCTCGGTAGAAGGCTCTACAGAGTTTTATTCTGTGTGGTGCACTATAGTGACTGTTGTTGGGTGGATTATCTACAGTGACTGTTGTTGTGTAGAGTGCCCTAGATAGTGACTGTTGTTGGGTAGAGTGCTCTATAGTAACTGTTGTTGGGTAGAGTGCTCTATAGTGACTGTTCTTGGGTAGGGTGCTCTATAGTGACTGCTGCTGGAGAAGTGCTCTATAGTGACTGTTTTTGGGTAGAGTGCACTATAGTGACTGTTGTTAGATAGAGTGCTCTATAATGAGTGTTTCTTGGTAGAATGCTCTTTAGTGACCCTTGTTGCATAGGTACTCTATAGTGACTGTTGTTGTGTGGGGTGCTTTACAGAGACTGGTTTTGGGTAGGTTCTCTATATGACTGTTGGTGGAATGCTCTATAGAGTCTGTTGTTGCGTATGGTGCACTATCATGACTGTTGTTTGGTGGAGTTGTTTATAGTGACTGTTGTTGATTAGAGTACTCTAGATAGTGACTGTTGTTGGGTAGGTTGCTCTATAGTGTTGAGTGGGGTGCTAAATAGTGACTGTTATTATGTAGAGTGTTCTATTGGTGACTGTTGTTTGGTGAAGTGTTTCACAGTTGCTATTGTGCAGAGTGCTGTATAGTAACTGTTGTTGGTTAGAGTGCTCTATAGTGAGTTTTGTTTGGTAGGTATTTTTTTATTTTAATGGAAGGTTTTTTTTCTTTATCAACAAATTCTAGTTTTAGTGTACTGTGATTAGAGATGTGGTTTATAATATTTCTACTTTGTGGGAATTATTGATATTTTCTTTGTCATCTAACAATGATTTTTTTGAGGAGGAGGGTGAAGAGGGAGGAGGAGAGTGGAGAGGGAAGAGTAGGAACTGATTGGAAACTGCAGGGTAAAATCTAAAATTGTGAGGAGTTGTCATTATTTACAGGTTATGTTTGGGTTACAGTAGTTGTTTTTCCTTGTAAGTAATTGCTTTTAACCTCTTGACTAGCATAAGCTTGAGCCAATAATGACTGGTCTTGGTGATCTTTATTGAGATTTAGCAGATTTCCAGGGAAGTTTAGAATTAAGTCCTGCTGTGAAGAAGATCTTTTTTTTAAGAAGGAGAGGAAAAGAGAGGAAGAAAAAGAGGGAGAGAGAACAGGAATATTGCTTTATTCTATGAATGGGTATTAATAATGGTCGATCAATATTTTGTGTATTTAAAGTGGAGAATGTATATTTTATGTATCTAAACTTGAGAGCTCTATAAGTACTTATTAAGTTTACTTGTTCCAGATCTGAGTTCAAATTATGGATATTCTTATTAATTTTCTGTCTCACTGAGTCTAAATCTCTTTATGGGTCTTATGTATCTGGGTGTTAGGATGCATTGATCCTTATACCACTCTATCTTTGTTGCTTTGAAATCTGTTTTATCAAATGCATGAATTGCAACTCCTTTTTGTTTATTTATTTATCTTTGCTCTTCATTTGGTTGGTAAATCTTTCTCCAACCCTTTGTTTTTAGTCTTTGTGTATCTTTGGATATAAAATGGGTCTGGATGTAGTATACCATTAGGTTTTGGCTGTATCTTTTGATTGGGGGATTTAGTCGATTTATATTTAGGATTATTGCCATTTGATGTTAACTGGCTATTTTATCCTTTCGTTGATGCAAATTCTTCTTTATGTTGATGCTCTTTACTTTTTGGTATATTTTTAGAAAGGCTAATACTGGTTGTTCCTTTCTGTGTGTAATGCTTCTTTCAGAAGTTTTTGTAAAGCAGGCCTGGTGGTAATAAAATCTCTGAGTACTTGCTTGTTCATAAAAGATTTTATTTTTCCTTCAATTGTGAAGCTTAGTTTGGCAGGATATGAGATTCTGGGCTTTAAGTTTTGTTCTTTAAGCATGGTAAATATTGGCCCCCACTCTCTTCTGGCTTTTAGGGTTTCTGCTGAGAGATCTGCTGTAAGTCCAATAGGCTTCCCTTTTTGGGTAACCTGACCTTTCTCTCTGGCTGCCCTTAGTATTTTCTCCTTCATTTCCACCCTGGTGAATCTAACGATTATGTGCCTTGGGGTTGCTCTTCTTAAGGAATATCTTTGTGGTGTTCTCTGTATTACCTGAGGTTGAATAGTATCCTGCTTTGCTAGATTGGAAAAATTCTCCTGGATAATATCCTGAAGAGTATTTTCCAGCTTGGATTCATTCTCTCCATCACATTCAGGTACACCTATCAAACGTAGATTAGGTATTTTCACATAGTCCCATATTTCTTGGATACTTTGCTCCTTCCTTTTTATCTTTTTTCTCTATTCTTGTATTCTCTTTTTATTTCATTAAGTTGGTCTTCGACCTCTGATATCCTTTCTTCTGCTTGATCAATTCGGCTATTCAAACTTGTGCATATTTCACTAAGTTCTTGTGTTGTATTTTTCAACTCGGTTAGTTCGTTTATATTCCTCTCTATATTGTCCATTCTTTTTAACCTTTCATCAAACCTTTTTTCAAAGTTCTTAGTTTCTTTACATTGGGTTAGAACAAGTTCTTTCAACTCCCCAAAATTTTTTATCATCCACCTTTTGAAGCCTACTTCAGATAATGGAACACAGTCCTTTTCCACCAGGGCTTGTTCCATTGCTGATGAGGAATTTGTATCTCCTGTAGAGGAAAAGGGGTTCTGATTTTCGGTATTCTCGGCCTTTTTAGGCTGTTTTTTCCCTTTATTGTGATTTTATTCATCTGTTGTCTTTACAATTAGCGCCTTTCTGATTAGGTTCTTGAGTGGATGTCCAATTTATTGATTCCCAGTGCTGGAATCCAAGCAACCCTCTGTGCCGGCCAAAACAGCAGCGATAAGATTGATGGTGCTCTTCTGCCTGGGAATCTCTGGTCTGGCTTCCTTCTTGAGTCCGCAACAAGCGGCTCTGCCTTCTCGGAGCTCCAAACACCAGTCAGTGGTGGAACCAGTCCCGTTTACTCTGCACGAAGAGCTGCCGCGCCGAAGCGACGAAAAAACCACTGTGCTGGCCACAAAAGTCGCACTGGCGACCCGCGGGACTCCTCCACTGGAAATCTTCTGGTCCGTGAGTGATGAAAATTTCTCTGAAAGTGTGACGTCCTCACGTTTTCTGAGCTTTCACTGGGAGCTACAATCCCGAGCTGTTAGCGATCAGTCATCTTGGATCTCGTCCTGTTTGGTAGGTTCTTTTGAGGGACTGTTTTTGGGTAGGGTGCTTTATAGTAATTGTTCTTTGGTAGGTATTCTATAGTAACTGTTGTAAAATGGGGTGCTCTACAGTGACTGTTATTGGGTAGGGTGTTCTATACTGACTGTTTTTGGGTAGGGGCTCTATAGTAACTTTTCCTGTGTAGGTGCTCTATAGGGACTGTTGCTGTGTAGGGTACTCTATACTGACTTTTGTAGGGTAAGGTGCTCTACAGTAACTGTTGTTGACCAGAGTGCTCTATAGTGACTGTTGCTGGGTAGGTGCAGTAGAGTGACTGTTGGATAGAGTGCTCATAGTGACTCTTGTTGGATACAATACTCTATAGTAACTGTTGTTGGGTAGGGTGCTCTATATTGACGGTTTTTGTGTTGGTACTCCATTGTGATTGACATTGGGTAGATGCTCTGTAGTGACTGTTTGGGTAGGTGCTCTATAGTTACTGTTGTTGAGTAGGGGCACTATAGTGACTGTTGTTATGTAGGATGATCTATATTGACTGTTGTTAGTAGTGTGCTCTATAGTGTGTGTTGTTAAGTAGGGTGATATATAGTGACTGCTATGTGTGGAGTGCTCAATAGTGACTGTTGCTGCTTTGGGTGCTGAATGGTGACTGTTGTTGGATGTAGTGTTCTACAGTGACTGTTGTGAACAAGAGTACTCTAGAGTGACTGTTGTTTGGTAGGGCACTTCATAGTGACTGTTGTTGGGTGGGGTGTTCGATAGTGAATGACCTTGGGTAGAGTGCTCTATGGGTGACTGTGTTTGGGTGGAGTGTTTCATAGTGTCTATTGTGTAGAGTGCTCTATAGTGACTGTTGTGGTTTAGAATGCTCTATAGTGACTCTTGTTGGGTTGGTGCTCTATAGAGTTTGTTGTTTGCTCTATAGTGACTGTTGTTAAGTAGGTGCTCTATAGTGTCATTTACTGGGTTTTGTGCTCCTTAATGACTGTTTTTGTGTAGGTGCTTTATAGTGACTGTTGGGGTTCTCTATACTAACGGTACCTAGGTGCATGCTCTTTAGTTACTGTTGCTGGGTAGGTTGCTCTATACTTTCTGTTGTTAGGTAGACAGCTCTATTTTGACTGATGCTGAATAGGGTGCTCTACAGTGACTGTTTCTGTGTAGGATGCTCTTTGGTGACTACTGTTGGGTATGTGCTCTATAGTGATTGCAGCTGCATGGGGTGCTCAATAATGACTTTCTGGGTTGGGTGTGGTATAGTGACTGTTGTCGAGTATAGTGCTCTACAGTGACTGTTGTCTACAAAAGTGCTCTACAGTGACTGCTGTTGGGTAGAGGGCTCTATAGTGACTGTTGTGGAGTATGTGCTCTATTGTGACTATTGTTGGGTAGGGTGGTCGATAGTGACTGTTGTTAAGTGGTGTGCTCGATAGTGACTGATCTTGTGTAGAGTGCTCTATAAATGACTGTTGTTTGGTGGAGAGTTTCATAGTGACTACTGTGTAGCATTCTCTATAGAGACTGTTGTTGGTTAGAGAGCTGTATAGTGACTGTTGTTGGGTAGGTGCTCTATAGTGATTGTTGTTGCATAGAGTGATCCATAGTGACATTTTTGGGGTACGTGCTCTATGATGACATTTGCTGAGTATGGTGCTCTATAGTGACTGTTTTTAAGTAGGTGCTCTATAGTGACTATTTTTGGTGGGGTGCTTTAAACTGACGGTTGCTGATTAGGTGCTCTATAGTGACTGTTGCTGGGTAGTGTGCTCTATAGTGACAGTTGTAGGGTAGATTTCTCTACAGTGACTGTAGCTGTGTAGGGCACCCTACAGGGACTGTTGCTCAGTAGGGTGCTTTTTCATGACTAATGTTGGGTAAGTGCTCTATAGTGACTGTTTTTGGGTGGGGTGCTCTCGAGTTACTTTTGTAGGGTTGGTTCTCTATAGTGACTCTTAATAGGTGGGATATTCTATAGTGAGTGTTGTTTGGTAGAGTGCTCTATGCGGACTGTGACTAGGTAGGGTGATTTACTGTGACTGTTGCTGGGTAGGGTGCTCTATACTGAATGTTGTTGGGTGGTGTGCTTTTTACTGAATGTTGCTGAGTAGAGCGTTTTATAGTAACTCTTGTTTGGTAGGTACTTCATAATGACTGTTGTAGTGTGGGGTGCATTACAGTTACTGTTGTTGGGTATGTGCTCTATAGTGACTGTTGCTCAATTGAATGCTTTATAGAGTTTGTTGTTGGGTATGGTGCACTATAGTAACTGTTGCTGGGTGGAGTTCTCTATAGTAACTTTTGATGTGTAGAGTGCTCAAGATGGTAACGGTTGTTGGGTATAGTTCTCTATAGTGACTGTTGCTGGGTAGAGGTCTCTGTACTGACTTTTGTTAGGTAGAGTGCTCAGTACTGACTGTTTTTAGGTAGGGTGCTCAATTGTGACTGTTGTTGGATAGAGTGCTATATAGTGACTTTTGTAGAGGGCTCTATAGTGACTTGTTGGGTAGGTGTTCTATAGTGACTGTTGTTAGGTAGAGTGCTCTATACTTACTGTTGTTGGGTAGAGTACTCTATAATGACTGCTATTGTGTAGGGTGCTCTATACTGACTGTTGTTGGGTAGAGTGCTCTATAATGACTGTTTTTTTTGCAGAGGAATCTATAGTGACTGTTGTTGGGTAAATGCTCCATATTGACTGTTTTTGGGTAGGGTGCTCTATAGTGACTGCTGTTAGGTAGGATGCTCTGAAGTGACTATTGTTGAGTAGGGTACTCTATAGTAACTGTTTTTGGGTATAGTGCTCTATAGGTGACTTGTTGGGTAGACTGTTTGACAGTGACTATTGTGCAGAGTGCTCTATAGTGACTGTTGTTGGTTAGAGTGCTCTATAATGACTGTTGTATTGTAGGTCCTTTAGAGTGACTGTTTTTGGGTAGAGTGCTTTATAGTAACTGTTCCTGGGTAGGTGCTCTATAGTAACACTTTTTGGGTAGAATTGTCTATAGTGACTGTTTTTCATAGGGTGCTCTATAGTGATTGTTGTTGGGTATGAAGCTCTATAGTGATTGTTGTTGGGTAGGGTGATCTATGCTGACAGTTGTTTGATAGGTGCTTGATAGTGACTGTTGCTGTGTAGGGTGCTCTACAGTGACAGTTGAGTGTGGTGAACTAAAGTGACTGTTGCAGGGTAGGGTAATCTATTGTGACTGTTAAAGCATAGGTGCCCTATAGTGACTGTTGCTGGGTAAAGTAATATATAGTGACTGTTGTTGGGTAGGTGCTCTACAGTGACTGTTGTTGCATAGTTGCTCTATAGGGACTGTTGTGTATAATGCTCATAGTGATAGTTGTGGGATGTTGTACTCTATAGTACCTGTTTTTGGGTAGAATGCTTTATGCTGACTTTAGTTGGGTATGTGATCTATAGTGATTGATATTTGGTAAAGGCTCTATAGTAATGGTTTTTGAGTAGGTGCTCTATAGTAACTTTTGTTGGATAGAAGCTTCATAGTGACTGTATTTAGGTAGAATGCTCTATGTTGACTTTTGTTGTTATAGTGCTCTATAGTGAGTGTTGTTTGGTAGAGAGCTCTATAGTGAATGTTGTTGAAAAGGGTGCTCTATAGTGACTGTTGTTGGGTAAAATGCTCTATAGTGACTGTTGTTGGTTAGGGTGATCTATAGGGTCTGTTGTTCTATAGATGCACTATAGTGTCTGTTTGGTAGGTGCTCAATAGTGACTGTCATTGGGTGGGGTGGTCTATACTGACTGTTCCTGGGTGTATTGCTCTATGGTGACAATTGTTTGGTTGGTATTCTCTACTGACTGTTGGTGGGTGGGGTAGTCTGTAGTGACTGTTGCTGTGTTGGGTGCTTTATAGTGACTGTTGTTTTTAGGGTGATCTATAATGACTGTTGCTGAGAAAAGTGCTCTATAGTGACTGCTGTTGGGTAAAGTGCTCTATAGTAACTGTTGCTGGGTAGGGTGCTCTATAGTCACTGTTTCTGGGTAAAGTTTTCTATACTCACTGTTAGTTGGGTAGAATTCCGTATAGTGACTGTTGTTAAGTAGGGTTCTCTACAGTGCTTGATGTTGGATAGAGTGCTCTATAGTGACTGTTGCTAGGTAGGGTGCTCTATAGTCACTGTTGCTGGGTAGAGAGCTAAATAGTCACTGTTTTCTGGTAGAATCGTCTATAGTAACTATTGTTGGGTAGGTGCTTTATAGTGACTGATGCTGGGTAGAGTGCTCTATAGTGACTGTTGTTGGGTTTGTACTCTATACTGACTGTTTTTGGGTAAAGTGCTTTATAGTGACTGTAGCTGGCTGGGTGTTTAGAGTGACTGTTGTGGGATATGAGCCAAATAGTGACTGTTGTTGGGTAGTGAACTCTATAGTGACTGTTTTTAGCTGGATTTCTCCAATGTGACTGTTGTCTAGTAGGGTGCTCTATAGTGATTGTTACTGGGTTGGGTCATCTTCAGTGACTGATGTTGTGTATTGCAGCTGTATCATGTATCTGCGTATTGTGCTCTCTTGTGACTGTTGCTAGGTAGAGTGCTCTATTGTGACTGTTGTTGCATAGGGGGCTCTAGATACTGATTCTTATTTTGTAGGGTGGTCTATAGTGACTCTTGTTGGGTAGAGTGCTCTATAGTGACTGCCTTTAGGTAAAGTGCTCTATAGTCACTGTTGTTGGGTAGGTGCTCTATAGTGACTGTTGCTGGGTATTGTGCTTGATAGTGACTGATATTAGTTGAGGTGATCTATAGTGACGGTTGTTGGGTAAGTGCTTCACAGTGATGTTTGCTGGGTAAGGTGCTCCATGGTGACCATTTTTGGGTAAGTGCTGTGTAGTGACCCTTGTTATTGGGCTGCTCTAAACTGACTGTTGTTGTGTAGGTGCTCTACACTGAATGTTGTGGGTATGGTGCTTTATACTGACTGTTGCTGGGTAGAGTGCTCTATAGTGACTTGTATTGGTAGGGTGCTCTATAGTGACTGTTGTTGGGTAGGGTGATCTATAGTGACTGTTGCTGGGTAGGGTTCTCTATACTAACTGCTGTTGCATTTGGTTATCTATAGTGACTGTTGCTGGTAGGGTGTTCGTTAGTGACTGTTGCTGGTTAGTGTGCTCTATAGTGAATGTTGTAGGTGCTCTATAGTGACTTTTGCTGGGTAGGGTGCTTTATACTGTCAGTTTTTGGTTAGATGTTGTATAGTGACGATTGTTGGTTGAGTGTTCTAAACTGATGGTTGCCGGGTATGTGCTCTACAGTGACCCTTGCAGGGAAGTGTGCCATATAGTGACTGTTTTGGGGTATAGTGCTCTGAAGTACTGTTGCTGGGTAGGGTGCTCTATAGTGACTGTTGCTGTGCAGTGTGCTCTTTTGTTACTACTGTTGGGTAAGTGCTCTATAGAGACTGTTGCTTGGTGGAGTGCTCCACATTAACAGTTGTTGGGTGGGTGTTCTGTGGTGACTCTTGATGGGTCAGATACTCTATAGTGGCTGTTGATGAGTAGAGTGCTCTGTAGTGACTGTGGCTGGGTAGGGTTTTCTATAGTGACTGTTGATATGTAGTGTGCTCTATACTGACTGTTGTTGTGTGGCATGCTTTATTCACACTCTTGCTGGGTAGAGTGATCTATAGTGACTGTTGTTTTGGAGGTACTCTATAATGACTCTTTCTGGGTGGAGTGCTTTATAGAGACTGTTGTTGAGCAGGTGCTCTGTAGTGACTGTTGTTTGGTAGAATGCCATATAAAGTTTTTTGCTGGGTATGGTGCACTATAGTGGCTGTGCTTGGATGGAGTTTTTTCTAGTGACTGTTGTTGGGTATAGGGCCCTACTGAGACTGTTGTTGGGTAAGCACCCTGCAGTGACTGTTGTTGAGTAGGGTACTATAGAGTACTTAGCCAACAACAGACAGTATAGAGCACCCTACCCAACAACAGTCAATGTAAAGCACCTATTCAACAACAGTTACTATAAAGCATTCCACCCAACAACAGTCACTTATACAGCCCTGCACCCAACAACAGTCAATATAGACTAACCTACTGAGCAAAAGTTACTATAGAGCACCTAGCCAACAATAGTCACTATAAAACATCCAGCCAGCAACAGTCACCATAGAGCACCTTACCCAAAAACAGTCACTGTAGAGCACCCTACACAGCAACAGTTGCTATGGAGCACCCTACACAGAAGAAGTCACTATAGAGCTCCCTACCAAACAACAGTCACTACAAAGCATTCCAACCAACAACAGTCACTAAAGGGTACTGCACCCAGCAACAGTTTCCATAGAGCACCTGACACAATAACAGTCACTATAGAGCACCCTACCCAAAATCAGGCACTATAGAGCACCTAAACCACAACAGTCACTATATGGAGCATGTTACCCAAAAACAGTCACCATGGAGCACCCCACCCAACAACAGTTTCTATAGAGCACCCTGACAATCAACTGTCAGTATAGAGCACTCTACTCAACAACTGTAAATATAGAGCACACTACCCAACTACAGGCACTATAGAGCACCTACCCTACAAGAGTCAACATATAAAACACTCTACCCAACAACAGTCACCATTGAGCAACCCACCCAGCAACAGTGAATGGTGAGCATCCCACCCAACAGCAGACACTATAAAGCACTCCACACAACAACATTCACTATAGAGCATGCTACCTGGCAACAGTTAGTATAGAGCACCCTACTCAGCAACAGTCACTATGGAGAACTCTACAATACAACAGTCACTATAGAGCACCTACCTAACAACAGTCATTATAGAGCACCTACCCAACAACAGTCAGTATAGGGAACCTACCCAACAACTGTCACTATAGAGTACTCTACCCAACAACAGTTACAATAGAGCACTGTACCCACAACTGTCACTATAGAGCACCCAGCCCAAACAGTCACTATAGACTAACTATCCTACAACTGTCAGTATAGAGCAACCTCCCTAACAACATTTACTGTAGAGTACTCTACTCAAAAACTGTCACTATAGAGCACTATACACAACAATAGTCAATATAGGGCACCCCACCTATTACCAGTCACTATAGAGCACCCTACCAAGAAACAGTCACTTTAGAGCACCCTACCTAGTATCAGTCACTATAGAGCACCTACACAAGAACAATCACTAAAGAGCAACTACCCAACAACAGTCACTATAGAACACCTACCCAACAACAGTAACTATAAAGGACCCCATCCAACAACAGACACTATAGAGCACCTTAACCAGAAACAGTTACTATAGATCACCTACCCAAAAATAGTCACTATAGAACACCCTGCCCAACAACAGTCACTTTAGAGCACCTACTTAACAACAATCTTTATAAAGCAATTTACCCAACAAGAGTCACTATAGAGCACTCCACCCAAAATTAGTAACTTATAGAGCACTCTAGCCAACCACAGTCACTATCTAGAGCCCTCTACCAAACCACAGTTATTATACAGCACTCTACCCAGCAACAGTCACTATAGAGCACCCCACCCAACAGCAGTCAATATCCAGATTCCTCTACCCAGCAACAGTCACTATACAGCACCCTACCCTGCAGCAGTCACTATAGAGCACCCAACTTAACAACAGTTCACTATAAAGCACCCTACCCATCAGCAGTCACTGTAAAGCACTCTAACCAACAACAGTCAATATGGAGCACCATACCCAGCAACAGTAACTACAGAGCACACAACACAATTGTCACTACAGAACACCATACAAACAAAAGTCACTATAGAGCACCCTACTTAACAACAGTCACTATAGAGCATGTACCCAACAATGGAAACTGTAGAGAACCTACCCAACAACAGTGACTATAAAGCATTCCACCCAGCAACATTTAGTATTGAGCATTTCATCTGACAAGAAACACTATAGAGCTCTCCTCCCAACAACATTCACTATAGTGCACCCTACACAACAGCAGTTACTATGGAGCACTCTAAGCAACAACACTCACTATAGAGCACCTATTCAACACAACAGACACTATGGAGCTCCTACCCAAAACCAGTCACCATAAAGCAACCCACTTGGCAACAATCAGTAGTGAGCACCCCACCGAACAACAGACAGAATAGAGCACTCCACCCAAGAACAGTCACTATAGCGCACCCTACGCAACAGCAGTTACTATAGAGCACTCTAACCAACCACAGTCACTATAGAGCACCTACTTAACAACAGTCACTATAGAGCACCTACCCAACAACAGTCAGTATAGGGCACCTACCCAAAAATTGTCACTATGGAGCACTCTACACAGCAACAGTCACAATAGAGCATCATACCCACAGCAGTCACTATAAGCACCATACCAAACAGCAGTCACTGTTGATCACCTGCTGAACAACTGTCAGTATAGAACAAGCTACCCAGCAAGTCACTGTAGAGCACTCCACACAACAACAGTCACTTTTAGAGCACTACCCAACAAGAGTCACCATAGATCACCCCACATAATAACAGTCACTATAAAGCACCCTAACCAGCAACAGAAAGAAGAGAGCACCTATTTAACAATAGTAACTATAGAGCAGCCTATCCAACAACAGTCACTATTAAGCATCATACTCAACAACAATAACTATACACCACGCTACCCAACAACAGTCACTATAGAGCATCCCACGCAGCAACAGTGACTATGGAGCACCCTACCCAGCAACAGTCAGTATAGAGCATGTTACCAACAATAGTCACCATAGAGCATTCTACCAAACAACAGTCACTATAGAGAACCTACAGAAAAACAGTCACTATAGAGCACCTACCCAACAAGTGTCACTATAGAGCACCTACACAACAACTGTCAGTATAGATCACCCTACCTGACAACAGTCACTATAGAGCATCTACCCAACAGCAGGCACCATAGAGCACCTACCCAGCATCTGTCACTATAGAGCACCTACCCAGCAACAATCACTATAGAAAACTTACCCAACAACAGTAAATATAGAAAACTCTACCCAACAACAGTCACTATAGAGCACCTTAACCAACCACAGTGTCTATGGGTCTCCCAACCCAACAACAGTCCATATAGAACACCTTTCAAACAACAGTCAGTATAGAGCTCCCTACCCATTAACAGTCACTATAGAAAACTCTACCCAGCAACAGTCACTATGGAATGCCCTACCCAAAAACTGTTATTATAAAGCACCCTACCCAACAACAATTACTATAGAGCACTCCACAAATCAATAATCACTGTAGAGTACCCTACCCAGCAACGTCACTATAGAGGACACTACCCAACAACAGTCACTATGGAGCACGCTATTCAGCAACATTTAGTATAAAGTACCCTATGCAGTAACAGTCACCATAGAGCACTCCACCCAACAACAGTCACTCTAGAGCACCCTATTCAGCAACAGTCACTACAGAGCACCCTACACAACAACTATAAGTATACAGCATTTCACCCAACAACATTCACTATGTAGGACAGACCCAACAACATTTACTATAAATCACCTATGCAACAACAGCCACTTTATAGCCCTCTACCCCACAAAAGTCACTATAGAGCACTCTGCACAACAATCACTATAGAGCCCTCTACCCAACAACAGTCACTATACTGCACCCTACCTAAAAACAGTCACTATAGAGCATTCCACCCAGCAAAAGTCACTGTAGAGCACCCTACCCAAGAACAGTCACTATAGATCACCCTTACCCAACAACAGTCATTATAGAGTACCCTGCCAACAACAGTCAGCATAGAGCTCCCTACCTAACAACAGTCACTATAGAGGACCAGCCTAACAAAAGACACTGGAGAACACCAACTCATCAACTGTCACTATAGAGCACCTTCTCACCAACAGTCACTATAGAGCACAGAATCAAAAACACTCACTATAGAGAACTTTACCCAACAACAGTCACTATAGAGCACTGTAACCAGCAAGAGTCACTATACAGCAACCTATGCAAGAACAGTCACTATATTGCACCAACCCAAAAACAATCAATATAGAGCACCTACCCACCAACAGTCACTATAGAGCACTCTACACAACAACAATCACTATAGAACACCATACCCAACAAGAGTCATGATGGAGCAGGTTATTCAACAACAGTCACTATAGAGCACCTACCATCAACAGTCACTATAGAGCCTTCTACCGAACCACAGTCACTGTAGAGCACTCACTACAGTCACTATAAAGCACCTGACCCAGCAACAGTCACTACAGAGCAACCTACCCAACAACAGTACTATAGAGCACGCTGCCCAGAATCAGTCAGCATAGAGTACAAAATGCAGCAACATTCACTATAGATCACTCTACCCAACAACAGTGTCTCCAGAGCACCCCACCCAGAAACAGTCACTATAGTGCACCCTACCCAACAGCAGTCACTATAGAGCATTTCTCCCAATGACAGTCACTATAGAGCACCTACTGAGTAAGAGTCACTATAGCACACTCTGCCCAACAACAATCAGTAAAGAACACCCTATTAATAACAGTCAGTATTTAGAGACCCCTACCCAACAACAGTCACTATAGAGCATCCTACCCAATAACCGTCAGTAACAAGAGCCATCTACCTAACAAAAGTCACTATGGAGCACTTTATCCAACAACAGTCACTATGGAGTAGTCCACAGAATATTGAATATAAAACACTTCACCCAACAAATATCACCTAGAGAGCACTCTATTCAACACCATTTAATATAGAACACCCAACCCAAAAAACGTCACTATAGATCACATACCCAACAACAGTCACTATAAAGCACCCTTCCCAACAAGAGTAACTATAAAGTACTCTACTGAACAACAGCCACTATAGAGCACTCTACACAACAGTCACTATAAAACACTCTATTCAACAACAGTCATTTATAGAGCACCCTACCTAGCAACAGTCACTATGGAGCACCTGCTTAACTATAGACTCTATAGAACACCCTTCCCAACAACAGTCACTATGAAGCACCTACCCAACAATAGTTACTATAGAACACCCTACAAAAAGGTCACAATAGAACACCTACTTAACAGTATCTATAGAGCAACCTACCTAACAACAGTCACTATAGAGCACCCCACCCAACAACAGTCACTATGTAGAGCCCTCTACCCAAAAACAGCAACTATATAGCACCTTACCTAGCAACAGTGTCTATAGAGCACCCCACCCAACAAAAGTCACTATAAAGAACTCTACACGGCAACAGTCTCCATAGAGCACACTAACCTGAAACAGTAACTATAGAGAACCCTACTGAACATCAGTAACTATGAAGCACTCTACCCAACAACAGTCACAATAAAGCACCCTAACCAGCAACAGTGACTATAGAGTACCCTACCCAGCAACCGTCAGTACCCAGCAACCGTCAGTATAGGGCACTCTGCCCAACAACACTCACTACCAATCATTCTATCTAGCAACAGTAACTATAGAGCGCTTACCCAAAAAGGGTCACTATAGAACAATCTGCCAAACAACTGTCACTATAGAGAACCTACATAAATACTCTTTTTAGAGAGCATTCTACCCAACAAGAGTAAGTATAGAGCACTTTACCCAGCAACAGTCACTATAGAGCCCTATACAAAACAGTCACTATACAGCACTCCACCCAAAAACAGTCATCTATAGAGCACTCTAGCAAACACCAGTCACAATAGAGCACACCAGCCAAAATGTCTTTATAGAGTATCTATTGAACAACAGTCATTACAGAGCACCCCACCCAGCAACACTCAGTATCGAGCACCCCAAACAAGAGATACTATAGAGCACTCCATGAAAAAACAGTCACTATAGCGCACCCTACCCAACAAGAGTTACTAAAGAGCACCCTATGCAAAAACAGTCACTATAGAAGACCTACTCAACATTAGGCATTATAGAGCACCTACCCAACAATAGTCATTATAGGGCACCTAACTTACAACAGTCACTGTAGAGCACTCTACAAAAAAGCAATCACTATAGAGCATCTACCCAACAGTCACTATAGAAAACTCTACCCAACGACTGTCACTATAGAGCACTGTACCCAACAACAGTCACTATAGAGCACACTGTGCAGCAAGAGACACAACAGAGCACCTACACAACAACAGTCACTATACAGTTCTCTAACACACAACAGTCACTATAGAGCATTCTACGCAACAACAGTCACTATAGAGCGCCCTACTCAAGTACAGTCAGTGTGGAGCACTTGACCCATCAAGAGTCACTATAGAGCACCCTATTCAACACCAGTCACTCTAGAGCACCTACCCAGCAACAATCACTGTAGAGCTCTCTACCCAACAGAAGTCACTATAGAGCACTCTATGCAACAACAGTCACTATAGAGCACCCTACCCAACAACAGTCACTATATAGAGCACTGTACACAACAACAGTCACTATAGAGTACTCCACCATACAAAAGTCACTGTACAGCACCTTACTAAACAACAGTTACTATAGATTACCCACCCAACAATATTTACTATTTAAAGCACTTTACCCAAAAACAGTCACAATAGAGCACCATACAAAATAACAGGCAGTATTGAGCACCTACCCAAAAACTATCACTATAGAGCACCTACCCAAAAACTGTCACTATAGAGCACTCTACCAATCAACATTTACTATAGACCCCTGTATCCAACAGACACTATAAAGCATCCACCCAACAACAGTCACTTATCGAGCACTCTAGCCAACAACAATCACTATACAGCACCCCACAAAACAACAGTCAGTATAGATCACTTACCCAAAAACTGTCACTATAGAGAACCTTACCCTGCAACATTCAGTATAGGGCATTTACCCAGCAACAGTGATGAAAGAGCACCACACCCAATGACACTCACAGTAAAGTGTGCTACCCCGCAAGAGTCACTAGAAAACACAGTACCCAGAAACAGTCACTATAGAGCACCTTACTCAACAACAGTCACTATAGAACATTCTACCAAACAACAGTCACTAGAAAGCACTCTACCCACCAACAGTCACTATAGTGCACTATTCCCAGCAGCAATCACTATAAAAAACTTTACCTAATAGCAGTCACTACAGAGCCCACTACCAATCAATAGTCACTGTAGAGCACTTTACATTAAAACTTGCAATATAGAGCACTCCAGCCAACAACAGTCACTATAGAGCATGCTACCCAGCAACAGTCACTATAGGGATCCCTGCCCAGCAACATACACTATAAAGCACTCTACCCAACAACAGTCAGTATAAAACACCCTAACCAACAACAGTCACTATAGAGCACACTATTTAACAACAGTTACTATAGGGCACCTGCTCAACAGCAGTCATTATAGAGCCCTCTTCCCTAAAACAGTCACTATAGAGCACCTACCCAACAATAGTAAGTATACAGCACTTTACCCAACAACAGCCCCGATAGAACTTTCCACCGAAAAACAGTCTCTATAGAGCACCCTACCCAACAACAGTCACTATAGAGCACCTAGCCAACAATAGTCATTGTAGAGCACCTACACAACAACAGTCAGTATATAATACCTACCCAACAACAGTCACTGTAGGGCGCTCTAGCCAAAAAAAAAGTCACAATAGAGCACCATACCCAACAACAATCACTATAGAGCACCCTACTCAACAACAGGCACTATACAGCACCTACCCAACCACAGTTACTATGGAGCACCCTACCCAACAACAGTCACTATAGATCACTCTACCCAGTATAAGTCACCATGGAGCACTCCACACAACAACAGTCACTATAGAGTACCTATACAACAGCCACTATAGAGCACTCTATTCAGTAAGAGTCACTATGGAGCACTCCACCCAACAACAGTCACTATAGAGCACCCTACCCAGCAAGAGTCACTATAGAGCACCCTACCCAACAACAGTCACTATAGAGCACTCTATTCAGTAAGAGTCACTATGGAGCACTCCACCCAACAACCGTCACTATAGAGCACCCTACCCAGCAAGAGTCACTATAGAGCACCCTACCCAACAACAGTAACTATAGAGCACCCTACCCAGCAAGAGTCACTATAGAGCACCCTACCCAACAACAGTCACTATAGAGCACCCTACCAACAACAGTCATTATAGAGCACCATACCCAAAAAGAGTCACTATAGAGCACATGCCCCACAACTCTCACAATATATAACCAAAAAATACCAGTAACTATAGAGCACCTATGCAACTGCAATCACTATAGAGCATCTACCTAACAACACTCACTATAGGGAACTCTACCCAACAAGTGTCACTATAGAGCCCTGTACCCAAAACAGTCACTATAAAGCACACTATTTAAGATCAGTCACTGTAGAGCACCTACACAACAACAGTCACTATAGAGCACTCTACCCAACCACAGTAACTATAGAGCACCCTACCAAAGAATAGTCAGTATAGAGCACTTTACCCAACAACAGTCACTGTATATACCTCTACACAACAACAGTCACTGAAGAGCATTATATAAAACAACAGTCACTATAGAGCACCCTATTCATCAACAGTCACTGTACAGCACCTACCCAACAGCAGTCACTGAAGAGCCCTCTACAATACAACAGTCACTGTAGAGCACTCTGCCCAACAAGAGTCACTATAGAACACCCTACCCAACAACAGTCACTATATAGAGCACTCTACACAACAACAGTCACTATAGAGCAGTCCTCCAGACAACAGTCACTATACAGCTTTTTTTAAAAAAAAAACAGTCATTATAGATCACCTAATCAAAACATTCATTATTTATAGCACTTTACCCAACAACAGTCACTATAAAGCACGTACCCTAAAACAGCGAATCTAGAGCAGTCTACCCAACAACAGTCACAATAGAGCACCATGCCCAACAACAGTCACTATAGAGCATCGTACTGAACAAAACACACTATTGAGCACCTACCCAACAGCAATTACTATAGAGCACTTTACTCAAAAACAGTCTTTGTAGAGCATTCTTTCCAACAACAATCACTACAGAGCCCTGTACACAGCAGTCACTATAGAGCACTGCACCCAACAACAGTCACTTTTGGAGCACTCTAGCCAACAACTGTACTTATAGACCACCCCAAAAAACAACAGTCATTATAGAGCACTTACCGAACAAGAGTCACTATAGAGAACCCTACCATAAAACAGTCAGTATAGAGCACTCTACTTGGCAAACATTACAATGAATCTCCTACGCAATTGTCACTGTAGATCACCTACCCAACAATAGTAACTATAGGACCCTCTACCTAACAATAGTTACTATACAGCACTCTACCAAACAACAGTCACTGTAGAGCACTCTACCCAGAAAAGTCACTATGCAGCACCCTTTTCAGCAAGTCACTATAGAAAACTCTATGCAATACCAGTCACTACAGAGCCTGCTACCCAAAAATAGTCACTGTAGAGCACCCTACACAGAAACAGTCAATATAGAGCACTCCAGAAAACAAGAGTCACTATGAAGCATCCTAACTAGCAAGAGTCACTATAGAGCACCTACCCAACAACAGTCACAATAGACCACTGCACTCAGCAACATTCAAAATATTGCACCCTCCCCCTTTATACATTCAGTATAAAGCACTCTACCCAACAACAGTCAGTATAGAGAACCCTACCCAATAACAGTCACTATAGAGCACCTTACCACACAACAGTCACTATTGAGCACCTACCCAACAGCAGTCACTATAGAGCCCTTTATCCAGCAACAGTCACCATAAAGCACTCTACCCAACCACAGTCACTATAAAACACCCTACACAAGCAGGGTCACTATAGAGCACTCTACTCAAGAAGAGTCACTATACACCACCTACCAAAGAAAAGTCACTTTTGAGCACCCAATTCAACAACAGTCACTATAGAGTACCTACCAAAATACAGTCACTATAGTACACTCTATCCAGAAACAGTCTCTATAGAGCACTTCAAACAGAAACAGTCAGTAAAAAGCACATTACCCAGGAAGAGTCAGTATAGAGCACCCTACTTAACAGCTAGTCATTATAGACCATCCTACCAACAACAGTCACTATAGAGCTCCTACCCAAAAACAGTCACTATAGAGCACCTACCTACACATCAACAGTCACTATACAGCATCTACCCAGCATCAGTCACTATAAATCCCTCTACCCAACAACAGTCACTATAGAGCACTATACCCAGCAACAGTCAGTATAAAGCACCCCAATTAAAAACTGTCATGATAGTGCATGCTACCCAGCAACAGTCACTATAGAACACCTACCCAACAACAGTTATTATAGAGCACCCTACCCAGCAAAGGTCTATATAGAGCACCTACTCAACCACAATCACTATATGGCACTCTGCACAATAGTCACTATAGAACACTGCACCAAAAAACACTCATAGAGCACTCTACCCGAAAACAGTCACTATAGGGTACCCCACCAAAGAAAAGTCACTATTGAGACCCCTATCTAACAACAATCACTACAAAGAACCTACCAAACAGCAGTCAATATTCAGAGCACTCCACCAAACAACAGTAACTATAGCATACCCTACCCAACATCAGTTACTATAGAGCACCCTAACCAACAACACTCACTATAAAGCACCTACACAACAACTGTCATTATACCATACCTTCTCAACAAATGTCAGTATTGGGCACCTACCCAGCAACAGTTACTATACTGCACTCTACCCAGGAACAGTCACTATAAAGCACCCTAACCAACAACAGTCGCTATAGATCACCTACCCATCGACAGTCAGTATAGAGCAAGATATGCAACAACAGTCACTGTAGAGCTCTCTACCCGACAACAGTAACTATAGAACACTCTACACAGCAAGAGACTCTTTGGAGCACTCCACCCCAAAACAGCCACTTATAGAGCACTCTACCCAAAGACAGAAACTATGGATCACCACACCCAACAACTGTGACTATAGAGCACCCTACCAAGCAATGGTCACTACAGAGCACCTACCCAACAATAGTCACTATAGAGCACCCTACAGAACAATAGTCATGAGAGAGCACCCTACCCATCAACAGTCACTATCAAGCACACTACCCAGCAACTGTCATTATAGAGCACACTACCCAGCAACAGTCACCATACTGCACTCTACCCAAAAACATTCACTCTAGAGCACCCTACAAAGCAACCATCACTATACAGCACCCTACCCAACAAGTCACTATAGAGCCCTCCACCAAAAAACAGTAACAATAAAGCATCTACCCAAAAAGAGTCACTATAGAGCACCTACCAAACAACAGTCACTATAGAGCACTCTACCCATCACCTGTCACTAAAGAGCACCCTACACAATAAAAATGAGTATCAAGAGCACATTACACAACAACAGTAAGTATAGGAAACCCTACCCAACAACAGTCACTATGGAGCACTCCACCCAGCAACAGTCACTATAGAGCACTTTACCCAACAACAGTCACTGTGGAGCACACCACCCAACAACATTTATTATAGAGTACCTACACAAAAACAGTCAGTATAGAGCACCCTACCCAAAAACAGTCACTATAAAGCACCCTATTCAACATCAGTCACTATACAGCACCTTTCCAACAACAGTCACTATACAGCCCTCTCCACCCAACAAGAGTCACCATAGAGCACCCTACCCGAAAACACTAACAATAGAGCACGCTAACAATATCAGTCCCTACAAAGCACCATACCAACAGTCACTATAGAGAACCATACACAACCACAGTCACTATATAGCACCTAGCAACAACAGTCATTATAGAGCACCTACCCAACACCACTCACTATAAAACACCTAACCAACAACAAACAAAATATTGCACCTACCCAACAACAGCCATCATAGAGCACTCTACCCAACAACTGTCACATTAGAACACTGTACCCAACGTCCGTCACTATAGAGCACTCTATGTAACAATAGACACTATAAAACACCTACCCAACAACAGTCACTATAGAGCCTCTACAAAAAACAGTCACTATAGCACTTATCCAGCAAGAGCCATTATAGAGCCCCTTACCCAAGAACAGTCACTATAGAGCACCAACCCAACAACAGTTAGTATAGTTCACTGTACCCAGTAACAGTTACTATAGAGCATTTTACTCAAGAAGAGTCAAAATAGAACACTCTACCCAACAAGAGTCACTATATAGCAACCTAACCAACAGCAGTCACGGTAGAGAACCTACTTAACAACAGTGACTGTAGAGCCTTCAACTCAACAACAATCACTATCAAGCACTCTACTTAACAATAGTCACTATAGAGCACCCTAACCAAGAACAGTCAGTACAAAACACTCTACCCAAAACAGTTAATATAGAGCACCCTACTCAACAACAGTCACTGTAGATCACCTACAAACAACAGTCACTGAGGAGTCCTCTATGCAACAAAAGTCACTATAGAGCATTCTACCGAACAACAGTCAGTATGGAGTACCCTACCCAACAACAGTCACTATAGAGCACCTACCAAACAACAGTCAATATTTAGAGATCTCCAGCCAACAACAGTCACTATAGATCACCTACCCAAAAACAGTTACTCTAAAGAAGTATACCCAACAAAAGTCACTATAGAGCAATGTATGCAACAACAGTCACTACTGATTACTGTTCACAAGAAAAGTCACTAAAGAGCTCCTACCTAACAAACGTCACTATAGAGCACCCTACTCAACAACAGTCAGTATAAAATACTCTACCCAACAACAGTAACTATATAGCCCTCTTCACAACAGTCACTCTAGTGACCTCCACTCAACAACATTTACCTATATAGCACTCTAGCCAACAACTGTCACTATAAAGCACCCCACATATCAACAGTCACTATAGAGAACTTACCCCACAACTGTCAGTATATAGCTACCTACCCTGCAACAGTCAGCATACAGCACCTACCCAGCAACAGTCACTATAGAGCAACCCACCCAAAAACACTCACTATAAAGTATGCTATTAACCAACAGTCACTATAGAGCACAGTACCCAGAAACAGTCAAGATAGAGCACCCTACTTTGCAACAGTCACTATAGAGCAGTCTATTTTATGACAGTCACCATAGAGCTCCCTACCCAAAAAGAGTTTCTACTTAACACGCTATGCATCAACAGTCACTATAGAGAACCCAACCCAACAACAGTCACCATAGAGAACCTACACAACATTCGCTATAGAACACCCAACCCAGCAATGTCACTTTAGAGCACCCCACCCAGAAAAAGCTACTATAGATCACCCTACCAGAAACAGTCACAACAAAACACTCTACCCAACAAGAGTCAGTATAGAGCATCCTACTCAAATACAGTCACTATAAAGCACTCTACACAACAACTGTCACTATAGAAAACCCTATGCAAGAAGAGTCACTATAAAGCACTCTATTCAACAACAGTCACTATAGAGCATCCTACCCATCAAAAGCCACTAAAGAGCACCCCACCCAATAATGGTCACTAAAAAGTACTTACAAAACAACCATCACTATAGAGTACTCTACCCAGCAACAGTCACTATAGAGCACTTCACCCAGCAACAGTCACTATAGAACACCTACCCAGGAACAGTCAGTATAGAGCACCCTACTTAACAACAGTGACTATAGAGCACACTGCAAAAACAGTCAGTATAGAACACCCTACAAAACAACAGTCACTATAGAGCTCTGACCCAACAAGAGTCACTATAGATTACATACCCAAGAAAAGTCATTATACAGCACCTACCCAGCCACAGTCACTATAAGTCTGTCTACCCAACAACAGTCACTATAAAGAACTCTACCCAGCAACAGTCACAATAAGGCACCCCACACAACCACAGTCATCATAGAGTATGCTACACAGTCACTCTACAGCACCTACCCAACAACAGTGACTATAGAGCACTCTACCAAAAAACAGTCAATATAGAGTTCCTACTTAACAACAGTCATTGTAGAGCACTCTGTTCACCGAAAGTCACTGTAGATTACTCCACACAATAGTCAGTATAGAACACTTCACCCAACAACCTTCACACATAGAGCACTCTACACAACAACAGTCACTAAAGAGCACCCCACCCAACAACAGTGACTATAGATTACCCCACCCAACAACAGTAACTATAGAGCACCCTATTTTAAAACAATCACTATAGTAGAGCACCTACTCAACAACAGTCACTGTCTAGAGCATGTTACCCAACAATAGTCAGTATAGAGCACCATATCCAGCAACAGTCAGTATTGATCACCCCAACCAACAGCAGACACTATAGAGCATGTACTCAACAACAATCACTATAGAGCACCTATCCAATACCAATCACTATAAAGCACCTACCCACCAAGAGTCACTGTAGAACATAGTACTCAACAACTGTCACTATAGAGCACTGTACCTAACAACAGTCACCATAGAGCATTCTGTTCAACAACAGTCACTGTAGAACACCAACCCAACAACAGTCACTATAGATCTCTGTACCCAACATTAATCACTATAGAGCACAGTACCCAAGAACTGTCATTATAGAACACTCAAACCAGCAACAGTCATTATAGAGTTCCCTACCCAACAACAGTCACTGTAGAGCACCTAACCAACAAGAGTCACTGTAGAGCACTCTACCAAAGAACCATCACTGTAGGGCCCTCTACCCAACACCAGTCAGTAAAAGGCAGTCTACCCTACAACGGTCACTATAGAGCACCCTACCCAACAACAGTCACTACCAAGAGCATTCTATTGAACAACAGTCACCATAGAGCCCCTACCCAATAGCAATCACTATAAAGCACCTACACAACGATAGTCAATATAGGACATGGTACCCAACAACTGTCACTATAGAGCACTGTTCCCAACAACAGTCACTATAGAGCATTATTTTCAACAACAGTTACTGTAAAATACCAACCCAACAAAAGTTACTATAGAGCTCTTTACCCAACCTCAGTCACTATACATCACCCTACCCAAGAACAGTCATTAAAGCACACTCAATCCAACAACTGTCATTATAGAGTACCCTACCCAACAACAGTCACTATAGAGCACCTACCTAACAACAGTAACTGTAGAGCTCTCTACCCAAGAACAGTCACTGTAGGTCTCTCTACCCAACACCAGTTACTGTAGGGCACTCTACCCTACAACAGTCACTATAGAGCACTCTACCCAACAACAGTCACTGTCTAGAGCACTCTATTCAACAACAGTCACCATAGAGCCTCTACCCAATAGCAATCACTATAAAGCACCTACACAATGATAGTCACTATAGAACATGGTACCCAACAACTGTCACTATAGAGCACTGTACCCAACAACAGTCACTATAGAGCATTCTGTTCAACAGTAGCTGTAGAGCACCAACCCAACAACAGTCACTATAGATCTCTGTACCCAACATCAGTCACTATAAATCACCATACCCAAGAACATTCATTATAGAACACTCAAACCTACAACAGTCATTATAGAGTACCCTGCCCAACAACAGTCACTGTAGAGCACCTATCCAACAGCCACTGTATAGCCCTCTACACAACACCAGTCACTATAGGGCACTCTACCCAGCAACAGTCACTCTCAAGCACCCTACCCAACAACAGTCACTATCTAGAGCATTCTACCAAACAACAGTCACTATAGAGCACTCTGCCTTAGGACAGTCACTATAGAGCACATACCCAACAACAGTTACTATAGAGCACTTTATTCAAAAACAGTCATTACACAGCACCATATCCAGCAACAGTCACTATAGAGCATCATACTTAACGAAAGTCACTATAGAGCACCTGTTCAACAACAGTCATTATAGAGCCCCCTACATAACAGTCACGATAGAGCACTCCAACAAAAAACAATCACCTCTAAAGCATCTCACCCAACAAGAGTCACTATAGAAGACCAACCTGAAAACTGTCACCTTAGAACACCCTACTGAGCAACAGTCAATATAGAGCACCTAGCCAATAACATTCACTATAGAGCTCCCTATTTAGGAACAGTCACTATAGAGCACCCCACCCAAGAGCATTCACTAGAAACCACCCTACCCAGCAACAGTCACTATAGAGCACACTACCCATAAACAGTCACTATAGAGCACCTTACCCAGCAACAGTAACTATAGACCATTCTAACCAACAACATTCACTATAAAGCACCCTACCCAACAAGAGTTACTATAGAGCAAACTACATAACAAAAGCCACTATGGAGCACCTGCACAACAGCAGTTGCTATAGAGCTCTTTACCCAACAACAGTCACTATAGAGCACTCTACACAACCACAGTCACTATAGAGAAGTCCACCACACAACAGTCACCTATATAGCAGTCTACCAAACAACAGTTAGTATAGAGCACAGCAACCAACACCCATCAGTATAGACCAGCTACCAAACAACAGTCAGTATAGAGCACTGTACCCAGCAACAGTCACTATAGAGCACCTGCCAAACAACAGTCACTATGGAGCACCTACCAAACATTATTCACTGTAGATCACGTACCCAACAACTGTCACTATAGAGCACCCACCCAAAAACAGTCACTATAAAGCACTCTACCAGCAACTGTTACTATTGAGCACCACATTCAAAAAGTCATTACAGAGCATCCTACACAACAACAGTCCTTATAGAGCACCTACTCAACAAGAGTCACTGTAGAGCACCCTATGAAACAACAGTCATAATAGCGCACTCCATGCAACAAAAGTCAGTAAAGAGCACTCTGCACAACAGTCACTATAGAGAACTCCACCCCACAACAGTCCCCTATGGAGCATTCTACAAAACAACAGTCACCATGGAGCACCCCAACCAACAACAGTCACTATATAGCACCCTACCCATCAACAGTAACTATAGAGTACCCTACCAACAACCTTCACTATAGAGCACCCTACACATCAACAATACTCACTATAGAGCACCTAACAAAAAACAGTCAATATTTAGAACACTCCAGCCAACAGCAGTCACTAAAGAGCACCTACACAACAACAATCACTATACAGTTCTCCATGCAACAAGAGTCACGATAAAGCACTCTATACAACCACAGTCACTATACAACAACAAACCCACAATAGTAACTGCAGAGCACCCTGCCCAAAACAGTCACTAAAGAGCACTCTACCCAACACCAGTCAGTATAGAGCACCCTACACAAAAAGAGTCACTATAGAGCTCCATACCAAACAAAAGTCTCTATACAGCACCTACCCAAAAATGGTCACTATACAGCCCTCTATGCAACAAGAGTCACGATAAAGCACTCTATCCTATATTCACTACAGAACACATTACACAAGAAGAGTCACTCTAGAGCACTCTAGCCAGCAACAGTCACTGTAGAGCACTTCATTCAGAAACAGTCACTATAGAACACCCTACAGAGGGAGAGTCAGTGTAGAGCACCCTATTTAACAACAGTCACTATAGATCACCCTACAAATAACAGTCACTATAGAGCACTGTACAAAACAACAGTAACTATAGAGCTCCTATGCAACAGTCAGTGTAAATCACGTACCCAAGAACAGTCACTATACAGCACCTACTGAGCAACAGTCACTACAAAGCACTCTACCCAAAACAGTAAGGAAATAGTATGCTACAGAGCAACAGTCATTATACAGCACCTGCACAGCAACAGTCACTATAAAGCACCCTACCCAACAACAGTCAATATAGAGTATCTACCCAACAACAGTCACTATAGAGCACTTACCCAACAACTGTCACTATATAGCAACTACACAACAAAAGTCACTATGGAGCCCTCAATCTAACAACACTTAATGTAGAGCACCCTACTCAGCAATAGTCACTATAAAGCACCTGCCCAACAACAGTCACTATAGAGCACCTAACAAATAGCATTTACTATAGATCAACTAATCAGCAACAGTGACTATAGAGCACCTACCGAACAGCATTAACTATAGAGCACTCCACCTAGCAAAATTTACTATTGAGTACAATACCCAACAACAGTAATTATTGAGAACCCTACACAACAACAGTCACTATAGAGCACCCTACCCAACAACAGTCACGATAGAGCACCCTACCCAACAACAGTCACTATGGAGTCTGCTACCCAACAATAGTCACTATAGAGCTCTTAACCAACAACACTCACTATAGAGCACTGTACCCAGCAACAGTCACTAGAGAGCACCCCACCCAAAAACAGTCACTATAAAGCATGCTAGTTAACAACAGTCACTACAGAGCACCTACCCTATAACAGTCACTACAGAGCACCCTACCCAGCAACAATCATTATAGAGCACCCCACCCAACAGTCACTGCAGTGTACCTACCAAACAACAGTCATGACAGAACACCCTACACATCATCAGTAAGTATAGAGCACCTTACCCAACAACAGTCAGCAGTCTTCAGTACCTACCCAACAACAGTTACTATATATAGGGCACTCTACCCAGCAACAGTCACTATACAGCTCTTCACCCAGCAGCAGTCACTATAGAGCACTTCACCCATCAATGGTCAGTATAGATTACACAACTTAACAGCAGTCATTATAAAGCCCCCTACCAGTAAGTAACTATTGAGGACCTTACCCAAAAACAGTCAGTATAGAGCACCCTACCAATAACAGTCACTATAGAGCACCCTACCCAACAACTGTCACTGTAGAACACTCAACCCAGCAACAGTCAACATGGAGCACCCTACCCAGCAACAGTTACTATAAAGCATGCTACACAACAACAGTCACTATAGAGTACTCCACACAACTACACCAACTGTAAAGCACCCTACTCAACAACAGTCACAATCTGGATCATTCTATCCAACAATAATCACTATAGAGCACCCTCCGAAACAACAGTCACTATACAGCACTTTACCCAAAAATTACTACAGAGCACACTACCAAACAACAGTCACTATTTAAAGCACCCTAACTAACAACAGTCACTATTTAGACCACTGTTCACAATAACAGTCACTATAGAGCACCCCACTAAGCAACAGTCACTCTCTAGAGCACTCTAAACAACAAGTCACTATAAAGCACCAAACCCAATAACAGTCACTATAGAGTTCTCTACACAACAATTGTCACTATGGAGCACCCTATTCAACAACAGTCATTGTAGAGAACTCCACCCAACATTAGTCAGTATAGAGCACCCTACCCAACAACAGTCACTATAGAGCACCTATGCAACAACAGTTATTATAGAGCACTCTACATAACAACAGTTACTATACAGAACTGTACCGAACAACAGTTACTATAAAGCACTTTACTCAAAAACAGTCACTGTAGAGAACCTAACCATCAATAGTCACTATAGGGTGCCCTACCCAACAACAGTCACTATAGAGCATTCTACACAACAGTCACATATAGAGCACTCAACACATCAACAGTAACTATGGAGCACCCCAAATTCATAATAATTACTATAGAGCGCCTACCCAATAAACAGTCACTGTAGAGCACCTACTCAACAAAAGTCACTGTAGAGCACCCTACGCAACAACTGTCACTACAATGTACTCAACCCAATAACACTCACTGTAGAACACTCTACACAACAACTTTCACTATAAAGAACTTCACCCCACAACAGTCACGTATACAGCACTCTGACCAACAACAGTCATTATAGAGCACCCTAACAAACAACAGTCACTATAGACCACCTATCCAACAACAGTCACTAAATATTTTCCTACTGAGCAACCGTCACTATAGAGCACATACCCAATAACCGTCACTATAGAGTACTCTACCCAGCAACAGTCACCAGAGAGCACCCTACCTAGCAATAGTCACTGTAGTGCATGCTACCCAACAACAGTCACTATAGAGCCCCTACCCAACAAAAGTAATTATAAAGCTCCCTACACAACAACAATCACTGTAGAGCACCCTACTTAGAAAAAGTCACTATAAAGCACCCTATCCAACAATCCAACTATTGTTTAGGGTGCTTTATAGTGACTGTTTGTTGATAAGGTGCTCTATAGTGACTGTTGTTTGGTGTAGTGCTCTATAGTGACTGATGTTGGGTAGAGTGCTCTATAATAACTGTTGTTGAAGAGGGTGCTCTATAGTGACTGTTGCTAAGTTGGGTGCTCTAGAGTGACTGTTATTGGGTGGGTGCTTTATAGTGACTGTAGGTGGGTACAGTACTCTGTAGTGACTGTTGTGTAAGGTGCTCTAATAGGACTGTTGTTGGGTAGGTTGCTCTATAGTGACTGTTGTTAGTTAGGATGCTCTATAGTGACTGTTGTTGGGTAGAATGCTCTATAGTGACTATTGTTTGGAGGTGTGCTCTATACTTACTGTTGCTGAGTTTAGTGCTCTATAGGGACTGTTGTTTCATAGAGTGCTCTAGATAGTGACTGTTGTTATATATGGTTCTCCATAGTGACTGTTTTTGGTTATGGTGCTCTATAGTGACTGTTTTTTGTAGAGTGCTCTATACTGAGTGCTGTTGGGTAGGGTGTGCAATAATGACTGTTTTTGGGTAAATATTCTATAGTGACTGTTTTTGGGTATGGTACTCTACAGTGACTGTTGTTGGGTACTATGCTTTATAGTGACTGTTTTGTTAGAGTGCTCTATAGTGAGTGTTGTTGCATAGGTGCTCTTCAGTGACTTTTGTTTGGTAGGTGCTTTTTAGTGACTGTTGTTAGGTAGGTGCTCTATAGTGACTCTTGTTGTGTAGGTGCTCTATAGTGACCGTTTTTAGGTAGGGTGTTTTATAGTGATGTAGATGGTAGGGTAATCTATAGTAAATGTTTTTGGGTAGGGTGCTCTATAGTGACTGTTTCTGGGTAGGGTTCTTTATAGTGAATGTTGCTAGGTGGTGTTCTCTATAGTGACTGTTGGGTCGAATGCTCCATAGTGACTGTTTTTGGGTAAAGGGCTCTATTGTGACTCTTGTTGGGCAGATGCTCTATAGGAACTCTTGTAGTGTAAATGCTCTATAGTGTCTGTTGTTGGGGAGAGGGCTCTATAGTGACTGTTGTTTGGTAGAGTGGTCTATAGTGACTGTTGTTTGGTAGAGTGCTCTATAGTTACTGTTGTTGGGTCAAGGGCTTTATAGTGACTGTTGTTGGAGTTCTCTATAGTGACTGATGTTGGAGAGGGTAATCTATAATGACTGTTCTTATGTGGGGTTTCTTATAGCGACTGTTGTTGGTAGGGTACTCAAGAGTGACTTTTGCTGGGTAGGTTCTCTATAGTGACTGTTATTGTGTGGGGTGCTCCATAGTGACTGTTGTTGACTAGGTTTTCTATAGATATTATTTTTGGGTAGGAAGCTCTGTAGTGAGTGTTGTTGGGTGGAGTGCTCTATAGTAACTATTGATGGGTAGGGGCTCTGTAGTGACTATTGTTTAGTTGAGTGCTCTTCACTGACTAATTGGTAGGGTGTTCTATAGTGACTTGTGAGGTGTGTTCACTGTACTGTGTGTGATTGTGTTGAGTGGTGTGCCTGTGTGAGGTATCTGCATTGCAAAATTTGTGTGGGGTAAGTGTTGTGTGTCTGTGTGAAATGTATTTACTGTGTCGTGTGTGTGGCCATTCGTGTGTCTGTATGAGGTTTCTTCAAAGTAAAGTGTGAGTGTCGTGAGTGGTGAGTGTGTGATATGTGTGCTCTATGGAGTGTGTGCTGACTGCTGTGTGTCTGTATAAGTTGTGTGCACTCTTTAATTTGTGAGTGGTGTGTGTCTGTTTAAAATGTGTAAACTTTTGAGTATCCGTGTGGAGTGTGTGGTGAGTAGTGTGTGACTGTGTGAGGTGTGTCCACTGTGTAGTATGCATTTGATGAGTGGTGTGAGGCTGTGTGAGGTGTGTGCTCTGTGTAGTACACATGTAATGAGTGGTGTGTGTCTGTGTGAGATATATGCACAGTGCAGTGTGAGCGTGCAGGGTGTGTGGTAAGTGATGTGTGTCTGAGCCAGGTGTCTGCACACCAGAGTGTGTGTTGTGTGATGTGTGTCAGTGTGAGGTGTGTGCACTGTGGAGAGTGTGCATGGTAAGTGATGTGTGACTGCATGACTTGTGTGCACAGTGGAGTGTGTTTGTGCTGATTGGTGTTTGTCCCTGTGAAATGTGTGCACTGTGGAGTGTTAGTGCAGTGAGTAGTGTGTGTCTGTGTGAGGTGTGTTCACTGTGAAGAGTAGGTGTGATGAGTGAGTGGTGTCTGTGTGAAGTGTTGCAATGTGCAGAGTGTCTGTGTGGTGAGTAGTGTGTGTCTGAATGATATTGTTGGACTGTGGAGTGTTTGTGTGGTGAATTTTCTGTGTCTGTGTGTGGTGTTTGCACTGTGTAGTGTGTGTGTATGGTCAGTGGTTTGTGTTTTGGTTTGGCGTGTGCATAGTGCTGTATGTGTGATTGTGTGGTGTGTGGTGTGGGTTTGTGTGATGTGTGCCCTGTGGAGTGTGTGTGGTCAGAGATGTGTGTCTGTATCATGTGTGTGCACTGTGGAGTGTGTGTTTGTGGTAAGAAGTGAGCCTGTGTGAGGTGTCTGCAAAGTGAAATGTGTGTGGTGAGTGTTCTGTGTCTCTGTTAGGAGTGTTCACTGTATATTGTGTGTGGTCAGTAGTGTTTCTGCGTGAGGTGTCTTCACTGTAGAGTGTGTGTGTTGTAAGTGGTGTGTGACTCTGTGAGGTGTTTGCACTGTGGAATGTGTGTGTGGTCAGTGGCGTGTGTCTTTGTGGGGTGTGTGCACATTGTAGTATGAGTGTCTGGAGAGGTGTGTGTCTGTGTGAGGTGTGTGCATTTTGAAGTGTGTGTGTGTTTTGCAGTGTGTGTTTGTGTGAGGTCTGTGCACTGTGGAGTGTGTGTGCTGAGTGGTTTGTGTCTGTGTGAAATGTGTGCAATGAGAGTGTGTGTTGACTTTGTGTGGTGACAGTTGTGTGACAGTGAAAAATGCCTGCATTGCGGTTAAGGTGTGAGGTGATTGTTGTGTGTCTGTGTGATGTGTGTGCATTGTGGTGTGTGTGTGTGGAGATTGCGTGGCATGTGCTGTGTGTCTCTGTGAGGTGTGTGTACTCTGGAGTGTTTGTGAGTGTTGTAAGTGGTGCATCTCTGAGGTATGTGCACTGTGGATTGTGTGTGTAGTGTGTGTAGTGCATGGTGTGTCTCTGTGTAAGGTGTGTACACTGTGGAGGGTATGTGTGTGGTACGTTGTGTGTATCTTTGAGAATTGTGCACTGTAGAGTGTATGTGTGATGAGTTCTGTGTGTCTGTGTGAGGTGTGTGCACTGTGAAGCGTGTGTGTGTGTTCAGTTTTGTGTCTGAATTTTGTGCTATGTGGAGTGTAAGTATAAAGTATGTGTATTAAGTAGTGTTTGTCTGTGTGAGGTGTATGCACTGTGGAGTGTATGTGGAGTGTGTGTGGTGAGTGGGGTGTGTCTCTCTGTAGTGTCTGCAATTTGGATTTTGTGTGCAGCAGGTGGTGTGTGTCTGTGAGGTGAGTGTACTGTGTAGTGTGTGTGGTAAGTGGCATGTCTGTGTTTGGTGACTGCACTGTAGATTGTGTTTGTGGTCAGTGGTGTGTATCTCTGTGGGGTGTTCATTGTGCAGTGTGTTTGAGATGAGTGGTGAGCCTGTGTGAAGTGTCTGCACTGTGGAACATGAGTGTGGTGAGTGTTGTTTGTGTGAAATGTATTTACTATGTAGTGTGTGTGATCAGTCATGTGTCTGTATGAGGTTTCTTCTATGTGAAGTGTGTGTGTCGTGAGTTGGGTGTGTGTAAGGTGTGGGCACTATGGAGTGTGTGTGTTGACTGCTGTGTGTCTGTGTGAGTATTGTGAACTGTGAAGTGTGTGTTGGTTGAGTGGTGTGTGTCAGTGTGAAAGGTGTGCAGTATGGAGTGCTATGTGTGTGGTAAGTGGTGTGTCTATGTGAGTTGTGTGCACTCTTTAATGTGAGTAGTGTGTGTCTATTTAAGGTGTGAAGCACTGGGGCCTATGTGTATGGAGTATGTGGTGTCTGCTGTGTGTCTGTGTGATGTGTCTGCACTGTGGACTCTGTTGTGTGTAGTGGTGTGTTCCCATGTGAGGTGTGTGCACTGTGTAGTATGCATGTGATGAGTGGTGTGTGTATCTGTGAGATGTATGCACAGTGGGGTGAGTGTGCAGTGTGTGGTAAGTGGTGTGTGCCTGTGCTAGGTGTCTGCACTCCTGAGTGTGTGTTTTGCATGGTGTATCTCTGTGTGTGGTGTGTGCATGGTAAGTGGTGTGTGTCTGTGTAAAATATGTGCATGGTGGAGGGTGTGTGTGCTGATTGATGTGTGTCCCTGTGAGGTGTGTGCACTGTGGAGTGTGTGTGGTGAGTGATGTGTGTCTGTGTGAGGTATGTGCAATGTGAAGAGTGTGTTTTGTAAGTGACTTGTGTTTTTGTGAAGTTTTTGCACTGTGCAGAATGTGTGTGGTGAGTGGTGTTTGACTATGTGAGGTTTGTGCACTGTGGAGTGTGTTGTGAATCCTGTGTGTCTGTGTGAGGTGTGTTTACTGTGTAGTGTCTGTGGTCAGTCTTGTGTCTGTGTGAGGTGTCCTCACTGTTAAATGTGTGTGATGTGAGTAGTGTGTGTCTGACGTGTGTGCACTGTGGAGTGTGTGTGTATGGTGAGTGCTGTGTGTCTGTGTGAGGTTTGTGCATTATGGAGTCTCTGTGCATGGTATGTGGTGTGTCTTTGTGAGGTGTGTGCACTGTGTAATGTGTGTGTTCTTCAGTGTTTGAGGTGTGTGCACTGTGGAGTGTGTGTGCTGAGTGGTATGTTTCTGGTTGAAATGTGTTCACTGAGTGTGTGTTGAGTGTGTGGTGACCATGGTGTGATACTGTGAAGTGTCTGCATATTGGATAAGGTGTCAGTTGATCGTTGTTTCTCTGCATAATGAGTGTTCATTGTGGTGTGTTTTTGTGGAGTTTGTGTGGTATATGCTCTGTGTTTCTGTGAGGTGTGTGTACTTTGAAGTGTGTGTGAGTGGTGAGTGGTGTATGTCTGAGGTATGTGCACTTTGGATTGTGTGTGAAGTGCGAGGGTACATGGTGTGTTTCTGTGTAAGATTGTGCACTGTGAACATTGTGTGTGTGGTGAGCTGTGTGTATGTGTGGTGTGTACACTGTGAAGTGTGTGTGTGAGTAGTGTGTGTCTGTGTGAGGTGTGTGCAATGTGAAGAGTGTGTGTGTGTAAAGTTTTGTGACAGTGTGATGTTTGTGCTATGTGCATTGTGTGCTTGAAGTGTGTGTATTAAGTGTTTTGAGTCTGTGTGAGGTGTATGCACAGTGGAGTGTGTGTGGATTGTGTGTGGTGAGTGGTGTGTGTCTGTGTGGAGTGTCCGCATTTTGGATTGTGTGTGCAGTGGGTGACGTGTGTCTGTGTCAGGAGACTGCACTGTGTAGTGTGTGTGGTAAGTGGTATGTCTGTGTTTGGTGTCTGCACTGTGGATTGTGTGTTTGTTGAGTGGCGTGAGTTTGTGTGAGGTGTGTGCACTCTGTAGTGTGTGTGTATAATGAGTGGTGTGTGTTTTTGTAAGGTGTGTGCGCTGTGCAGTTTGTGTGTGGTTGTGTGGTGAGTGATGTGTGTCTGTGAGGTGTCTGCCCTTTGGAGTGTCTGTGTTTGTTCAATGTTCTTTTTCTTTTTGAGGTATATTCACAGGGCAGTGTGTGTGGTGAGTGCTATGCCTGTGTGAGGTGTCTGCACTGCGGAATATGTGTGTGGTGAGCATTGTGTGTCTGTGTGAAATGTATTTACTGTGCAGTGTGTATGGTCAGTCGTGTGTCTGTATGAGGTTTCTTCAATGTAGAGTGTGTGTCATGAGTTTTGTGTTTGTGAGGTGTGTGGACTCTGGAGTGTGTGTGGTGACTGTTGTGTGTTTGTGTGAGTTGTGTGAACTGTGAATTGTTTGATAAGTGGTGTGTGTCTGTGTAAAATGTACACTGTGGAGTGTTATGTTTGTGGTGAGTGGTGTGTCTGTGTGAGTTATGTGCACTTTTTAATGTGTAACTGGTGCATCTCTGTTTAAGGTGCGTGCACTCTGGAGTATGTGTTTGGAGTGTGTGTGCTGACTGGTGTGTGAATGTGTGATCTGTGTGCACTCTGGAGTGCGTGTGTGGTGAGTGGTGTGTGCCTGTGTGAGGTGAGCACTGTGTAGTATGCGTGTGATGAGTGCTGAGTGTCTGCGTGAGATTTATGCAAAATGGAGAGTGAGTGTGCAGTGTGTGTGGTAAGTGGTGTGTGTCTGTGTTAGGTGTCTGCACTCTGGACTGTGCGTGTTGCATGGTGTGTGTCTACATGAGGTGTGTGCACTGTGGAAGGTGTTTGTTAACTGGTGTGTGACTGGGTGAGATGTGTGCACAGTAAAGTGTGTGTGTGCTGATTAGTGTGTAAACCTGTGAGGTGTGTTCACTGTAGAGTGTGTGTGTGCAGTGTGTTGTGTGAGTATTTGACACGTGTGTGAACTGTGAATAGTGTGTGTGGTGAGTGACTTGTGTTTGTGTGATGTTTTTGCACTCTGCAGTGTGTGTATAATGATTGGTGTGTTTCTGTGTGAGGTTTGTGCACTGTGGAGTGTGTGTGGTGAATCTTGTGTCTTTTTTTGAGGTGTGTGCAATATGTAGTGTGTGTGTATGGTGAGTGGTGTGTGTTTTAGTTATGTGTGTGCACAGTGCAGTTTGTGTTATTGTGTGGTGTGTGGTGTGTTCCTGTTCGTGGTGTGTGCAATGCAGTGTGTGTGTGGTCAGAGGTGTGTGTCATTGTCAGGTGTGAGCACAGTGGTGTGCGTGTTTGTTGTGAGTAGTGTGCCTGTGTAAGGTGTCTGCAGTGTAAAATGTGTGTGTGGTGAGTGTTCTGTGTCTCTTTTAGGTGTGTTCAGTGTGTAGGGTTGTGGTCAGTAGTGGTTCTGTATGAGGTATTTTCACTGTAGAGTGTGTGTTTTGTGAGTGGTGTGTTTCTGTATGAGGTGTGTGCACTGCAGAGTGTGTGTGTGGTGAGTGGTGTGTGTCTGTGTGAGGTGTAAACTATGGAGTGTTTGTGTGTCGTGAGTGATGTGTGTCTGTGTAAAATGTGTGTACTAAGGGTGTTTGTTGTGTGTGGTCACAGGTGTATGACAGTGTGAGGTGTCTGCATTGCAGATAGGATGTGAGGTGATTGGTATGTATCTGTGTGATGTGTGTGCATTGTGGTGTGTGTGTGTGGAATTTGTGTGGTGCTTGCTGTGTGTCTCTGTGAGGTGTTTGTTGTGTAAATTCTGTGTGTTGTGTGCTATGTGTTTGAGGTATGTGCATTGTGGATTATGTGACAAGTCCATGAACTGTGTGGTGTATGTCTGTGTGAGGTGTGTGCACTGAGGAGGGTGTTTGCATGGTGAGTGTTGTGTTGGTGAGAGGTGTGTGCACTGTGGAGTTTGTGTGTAATTAGTGGTGTGTGTCTGTGTGAAGTGTGTGCACAGTGGATTGTAAGTGGAATGTGTGTGGTGAGTGGTGTCTGTGTGGAGTGTCTGCACTTTGGATTGTGTGTGCAGTTAGTGCTGTGATTCTGTGGGAGATGAGTGCACTGTGTAGTGTGTGTGGTGAGTGGTATGACTGTGTTAGGTGTTTGCACTGTGGAGTGTGTGTTTGGTGAGTATTGTCTATTTGTGCAAGGAGTGTGCACTGTGTCGTGTGTGAGTGTGGTGAGTTGTGTGTTTTTGTTTGAGATGTGTGCACTGAAGAGTGTGTGTGGTCAGTGGTGTGTGTCTATGAGGTGCGCACAATGTGCAGTATATGTTTCTGCTGAGTCATCTGCCTGTGTGAGGTGTCTGAAGTGCAGAATGTGTGTGTGGTGAGTGTTGTGTGTCTGTGTCAGGTGTGTTTACTGTGTATTTTGTGGTCAGTCTTGTGTTTGTGTTAGGTGTCCTCAATGAAAAGTGTGTGTGTCATGAGTAGTGGTGTCTGTTCTAGGCATGTGCACTGTAGAGTGTGTGTGGTGAGTGCTGTGTGTGTGAGGTGTGTGCACTGTGAAGTCTCTTTGTATGGTGAGTGACTTGTGTTGGGTTAGGTGTGTGCACAGTACAGTGTCTGTGTTTGTGTGGTGTGTGTCTGTGTGTGGTGTGTGCACTGTGCTATGTGTGGTCAGAGGTGTGTGTCTATGTCAGTTGTGTGCACTGAGGAGTGTGAGTTTGTGGTGAGTAGTGTGCCTGTGTGAGGTGTGTGCACTGTGGAATGTGTCTGTGGTGAGTGTTCTGTGTCTGTTTGTTCATGTGTAGTGTTTCTGGTTAGCAGCATTTCTTTATGAGGTGTCTTCCCTGTGGAGTGTGTGTGTCATGAGTGGTGTGTGTTGGTGTGAGGTGTGCGCACTGTGGAGTGTCCGTGTGTTCTACAGTGTGTGTTTTTGTGAGGTATGTGCACTGTGGAGTGTGGGTGCTGAGTGGTGTGTGTCTGTGTAAAATGTGAGCACTCAGTGTGTGTGTTGAGTGTGTGTGGGGACTGGTGTGTGAAAGTATGAGGTGTCTGCATTGTGGATAAGAAGTCAGGTGATTGGTGATTGTACAAAGAGTATGCATTTTGGTGTGCATTGGTGAAGTTTCTGTGTTGCATGCTGTGTGTCTTTGTGAGGTGTGTGTGCTCTGGAGTGTGTGTAAGTTGGGTAGTGGTGTACATCAGAGGTATGCGCACTATGAATCATGTGTGAAGTGTGTGGTGTGCATGGTGTGTCTCTGTGTAAGTTTGTGCACTGTGGAGGGTGTGTTTGGTGAATTGTGTATGTGTGAGGTGTTTGCACTGGGGAGTTTGTGTGTGATGAGTGGTGTGTGTCTGTGAGAAGTGTGTACACTGTGGAGAGTGTGTGTGTTGAGTTTGTTTCTGTGTGAGGTTTGTGCTATGTGCAGTTTGTGGGTGAAGTGTGTGTATTAAGTGGTGTGTGTCTATGTGAGGTGTATGCACAGTGGGGTTTGCGTGAAGTGTGCATGGTGAGTTGTGTTTGTCTGTGTGGAGTGTCTGCACTTTGCATACTGTGTGCAGTGGGTGGTGTGTTTCTGTGTGAGCTGAGTGCACTGTGTTGGGTGTTGGTAAGTGGTATTTCTGTGTTTGATGTCTGCACTGTGGATTTTGTGTTTGGTGAGTGGTGTGTGTCTGTGTGAGGTGTGTGCACTGTGTAGTTTGTGTGTGTTTATGTGGTGAGTCGTGTGTCTGTGTGAGGTGTGTGTACTGTGAAGTGGGTGTGGTCAGTTGTGTGTGTAATTGTGAGGAGTGTTCACTGTGCAGTGTGTTTTTCTTGTGAGTTGTGTGCCTGTGTGACGTTTCTGCACTGCAGAATGTGTTTGTTTTGAGTGTTGTGTTTCTCCGTAAAATGTATTTACTGTTTAGTATTTGTGGTAAGTCGTGTGTCTGTATGAGGTTTCTTCAGTGTGGAGTGTGTGTGTGGTAAGTGGTGTGTGTTATTGTGAGGCGTGTGCACACTGGGGTTTGTGTGTGGCGACTGTTGTGTGTCTGTGTGAGTTGTGTGAACTGTGGAGTGTGTGTTTGATGAGTGGTATGTGTCTGTGTAAAATGTGCGCACTGTGGAGTGTTATCTGGTGAATAGTGTGTCAGTGTGTATTTTGTGCACTCTAATGTGTGAGTGCTGCTTGTCTGTTTAAGGTGTGTGCACTGTGGAGTATGTGTGTGGAGTGTGTGTGGTGACTGTTGTGTGTGTGTGAGGTGACTGAACTCTGTAGTGTGTTTGTCATCAGTGGTGTGTGCCTGTATGAAATGTGTGCACTGTGTAGTATGCACATAATGAGTGGTGTTTGTCTGTGTGAGAGTTATGCACCATGGAGTGTAAGTGTGCAGTGTGTGGTAAGTGGTGAGTGCCCATGTGAGGTGTGTGCACTGTGGAGTCTCTGTGCATGGTATGTGGTGTGTGTCTGTGTGAGGTGTGTGCACTGTGAAGTGTGTGTGCTGAGTGGTGTGTGTCTGTGTGAAATGTGTTAACTGTGGAGTGTTTTGTGTTTGGTGAGTCATGTGTCTGTGTGAGTTGTGTGCACTCTTTAATGTGTGAGTGCTGTGTGTTGGTTTAAAATGTGTGCACTGTAAAGTATGTGTATGGAGTGTGTGTGGTGCCTGGTGTGTGTCAATGTGAGATGTGTATACTGCATAGTGTGTGTGTTTGTGTGAGGTGTGTGCACTGTGTACTATGTGTGTGATAAGTGATGTGTGTCTGTATGAGCATTATGCACTGTGCAGTGTGAGTTTGCAGTCTGTGTGTAAGTGGTGTGTGCCTGTGTAAAATGTGTGTGCTGTGGAGTGTGTGGGCATGGTAAGTGGTGTGTGTGTGTGAGGTGTGTGCACAATGGAGTGTGTCTGTGCTTATTGGTGTGTGTCCCTGTGAGGTGTTTGCACTGTGAAGCATGTGTCAGGTGAGTGTTGTGTGTTTCTGTGAGGTGTGTGCACACTGACGAGTGTGTGTGGTGAGTGACATGTCTATGTGAGGTTTCTGCACTCTTCAGAATGCATGTGTGGTGCGTGTTGTGTGTCTGTGTGAGGTGTGTGCACTGTGTAGTGTGTGTGTATGGTGAGTGGTGTGTGTTTGTATGATGTGTGTGCACTGTGCAATTTGCATGTGTTTGTGTGGTAAGTGGTGGGTTTGCGTTTGAGGTGTGTGCACTGAAAAGTGTGTGCGTGGTGTGTGGTCTGTGTCTCTGTGTGAGGTGTGTGCAATGTGCAGTGTGTGTTTGTGGAGAGTGGTTTGCTTGTGTGAGCTGTCTGCACTTCGGAATGTGAGTGTGATGAGTGTTGTGTGTCTGTGTGAGGTGTGTTTACTGTAAAGTGTGAGTGTCGTGAGTACTGTGTGTCTGTTTGAAGTGTGTGCACTGTGGAGTGTGTGTATGGTGAGTGCTGTGACTGTGTGAGGTGTGTACACTGTGTAGTGTGTGTGTTTCTGTGAGGTGTGTGCACTGTGGAGTGTGTGTGCTGAGTGGTGTGTGTCTGTGAAATATGTGAACTGAGTGTGTGTGGAGTGTGTGTGGTGACTGGTGTGTAACAGTGTAAATTGTCTGCATTGTAAATAAGCAGTTAGGTAATTGGTGTTTATGTGATGTGCATTGTGGTGTGTGTTAGTGTGGTTTGTGTTTTGCATGCTGTGCTTCTCTGTAAGGTGTGTGTACTCTGGAGTGTGTTTGACTGTGTTGAGTAGTGTATTTCTGAGGTATGTGCACTGTGGATTCTTTGTGGAGTGTTTAGAGAGCATGGAATGTCTCTCTGTAAGGTGGGTGCACTGTGGAGTGTGAGTGTGTGATGAGTTGTGTGTGTGAGGTGTGTGCACTGTGGAGTGTGTGTGTGATGAGTGGTGTGTGTCTGTGTGAGGTGTGTGCACTGTGGAGTGTGTGTGTGATGAGTGGTGTGTGTCTGTGTGAGGTGTGTGCACTGTGGAGAGTGTGTGTGTTGAATTTTGTATCTCTGTGAGTTGTGTGCTATGTGGAGTTTGGGTGTGAAGTGTGTGTATTCAGTGGTGTGGGTCTGTGTGAGATGTATTAAGTGGAGTGTATGTGGAGTGTGTATGGTGAGTGGTGTATGTATGTGTGGAGTGTCTGTACTTTGGATTGTGTGTGCAGTGGGTGGTGTGTTTCTGTGTGAGGTGAGTGCACTGTGTAGTGTGTATGGTAATTCTGTTTGTGTTTAGTGTCTGCACTGTGGATTTTGTGTTTGGTGAGTGGTGTGTGTCTGTGTGAGGTGTGTGCACATTGTTGGGTGTGTATGATGAGTGGTGTGTGTTTGGGTGAGGTGTGTGTACTGTACAGTTTGTGTTTGTGTGGTGTTGTGTTTGCATGTGAGGTGTGTGCATTGAGGAGTGTGTGTGTTCAATAATGTGTGTCTTTGTGAGATGTGCATGCTCTGAAGTGTGTGTTGGTGGTTGGTGGTTTGCCAGTGTGAGGTGTCTGCACTGCAGAATGTGTGTGTGGTGAGTGTTGTGTGCCTGTATGAGGTGTGTTTACAGTGTGGTGTGTGTGGTCAGTCTTCTCTCTGTGTGAGGTGTCTTAACTGTAAAGTGTGTGTGTGGTGAGTAGTGTGTGTCTGTTTGAGGTGTGTGCACTGTGAAATGTGTGTGTTTGGTAAGTGCTGTGTGTCTGTGTGAGGTGTGTGCACTGTGTAGTGTGTGTGTTCTACAGTGTGTGTTTGGGTAAGGTGTTTGCACTGTGAGGTGTGTGTGTTCTACAGTGTATGTTTTTGTGAGGTGTGTGCACTGTGTTGTGTGTGTGCTGAGTGGTGTGTGTCTGTGTGAAATGTGTGCACTTACTGTGTGTGTTGAGTTTGTGTGGTTTCTGGTGAGTGACAGTGTGAGTTGTCTGCATTGTGGATAAGTGTCAAGTGATTTGTGTTTGTCTGTGTGATGTGCATTGTGGTGTTTGCCTGTGGAGTTTGTGTGGTTTGTGCTGTGTTTCTCTGTGAGGTGTGTGTACTCTGGAGTGTGTTTGAATGTGGTGAGTGATGTATGTACTTGGTATGTCCAGTGTGAATTCTGTGTGAAGTGTTTAGAGTGATGAGGTGTCTCAGTGTAATGTGTGTGCACTGTGGAGGATGGGTATGTGGTGAGTTGTGTGTATATGTTAAATGTATGTAATGTGGAGTGTGTGTGTGATAAGTGGTGTGTGTCTGAGGTGTGTGCACTGTGAAGAGTGTGTGTGTTGAATTTTGTGTCTGTGTGAGGTTTGTGCTATGTGGAGTTTGGGGGTGAAGTGTCTGTATTAAGTACTGTGGGTCTTTGTGAGGTGTATGCACAGTGGAGTGTGTGTGGTGAGTGGTGTGTGTCTGTGTGAAGCGTGTGCACTTTGGATTGGGTGTAGAGTGGGTTTTGTTTCTGTGTGAGGTGTGTGTCTGTGTAGTGTGTGTGGTAAGTCTTATGTCTTTGGTGTCTACACTGTGTATTGTGTGTTTGGTGAGTTGTGTGTTTCTGTGTGAGGTGTGTGCAATGTGTTTTGTGCGTATGATGAGTGGTGTCTGTGTGATGTGTGTGCACTGTGGAGTGTATGTGTGGTCAGTGGTGTGTGTCTTTGTGAGGTATGTTCACTGTGCATTGTGTGTTTGTGTTGAGTGGTGTGCCTGTGTGAGCTGTCTGCACTGCAGAATGTGTGTGTGGTGTTGTGTGACTCTGTTTCTGATGTTGGGTGAAGTGCTCCATATTGACTGTTGTTGGGTAGAGTGCTGTATACTGACTGCTGTTGGGTAGGGTGCTCTATAGTAACTGTTGTTGGGTATGTGCCCTATAGTGACTGTTGTTGGCTAGGTGCTATATAATGACTGTTTTTGCGTGGGTGCTCTTTAGTGAGTATTGTTTGGTAGTGGGCTGTATAGTGACTGTTCTTGGGTGAGGTGATCTAATAGTGACTGTTGTTAAGAAGAGGGATCCATAGTGCCTTTTGCTGAGTAGAGGGCTCTGCAGTGACTGTTTTGGGGTAGGTCTTTTATATTGACAGTTGTTGAGTAGGGTGCTCTATAGTGACTGTTGTTAGGTACATGCTTTAGAGTCACTGTTGTTGGGTATGTGCTCTAGAGTATCAGTTGTTGGGTAGGGTGCTCTATACTGACTGTGGTTTTGTGCAGTGCTTTGTACTGACTGTTGTTGTGTAGGGTGTTCTATACTGACTGTGGCTGGGTAAAGTACTCAATAGTGACTGATATTGGGTAGAGTGCTTTATAGTGAATGTTGCTTTGTAAAGTGCTCTACAGTCACTGTTGCTGGGTAGGGTGCTCTATGGTGACTGTTGTTGGGTAGGGTTCTCTATAGTGACTTTTGACGGGTATGGTGCTCTATAATGACTGTTGCTGGGTAGAGTGCTCTATACTGATCCTTGTTAATAAGGTGCTCTATAGTGACTGTTGCTGGGTAGGGTGCTCTATACTGACTGTTTCTGGGTGGAGTTCTCTACAGTAATTTTTGCTGGGTAGAGTGCTCTATAGTGACTGTTGCTGGGTATGGTCCTCCATGGTGACTGTTGTTGGGTAGGAGCTCTATATTGTCTGTTGCTGGGTAGGGTGCTCTATAGTGACTATTTTTGGGTTGTTGCTATATAGTGACTTTTGTTGGTAGGGTACTCTAAACTGACGGTTGTTGGGCATGTGCTCTATAATGACTGTTCCTGCATAGGGTGCTATTTAGTGACTACTCTTGGGTAGGTGCTCTATAGTGACTGATGTTGGGTAGGTGCTCCCTAGTGACTCTTGATGAAAAAAATACTTTATAGTGACTGATGCTGGGGAGGCAGCTCAATAGTGGATGTTGCTGTTTAGGGTGCTGTATAGTGACTGTTGCTGTGTAGGGTGCTCTATAATTACTGTTGGTCGGTGGGGTGCTTTATACTGATTGGTGTGGGTTAGAGTGCTGTACAGTGACTGGTATTGGGTAGGTAATCTGTGGTGACTGTTGTTGGGTGAAGTGCTTTATAGTGACTGTTTTTGGGTAGGTGCTCTATAGTGAAAGTTGTTCGGTAGAATGCTCTATAGAGTCGTTTGTTGTGTACGGTGCTCTATGGTGACTGTTTCTAAGTTGAGTGCTCTATACTGACTGTTGTTGTGTAGAGTGCTCTAGATAGTGACTGTTGTAAAGTAGGGTGCTCTATAGTGACCCTTTATGGTTAGAGTGCTCGATAGAGACTGTAAATGGGTAGAGTGCTCTATAGTGACTGTTCTTGGGTAGGGTGCTCTATAGTGACTGTTGTTGGGTAGAGTGCTTTATAGTAAATATTTTTTGTAGAGGGCTCTATAATAACTGTTGTTAAGTAGGTGCTATATAGTGATGGCTATTGGGTAGGTGCTTTATAGTGACTGTTGTTGGGTAGGGTGCTCTATAGTGACTGTTGTTGGGTAGGGTACTTTATAGTGACTGTTGTAAGTTAGGTCCTCCATAGTGACAGTTGTTGGGCAGTGTGATTTATACTGAATGTTGTTGGGGAGAGTGATCAATAGTGACTGTTGTTGGGTAGGGTGCTCTACCCTGACTGTTGCTGGGTAGGGTATTCTATAGTGACTTTTGTTGAGTAGGGTGCTCTATAGTGATTGTTGTTGAGTAGAGTGCTCTCTAGTGACTGTTGCTGGGTAGGGTGTTCTTTAGTGACTGTTTTTTTAGAAGGGTGCTCTATAGTGACTGTTGTGGGGTATGGTGATCAACACTGACTGTTTTGGGTAGGTGCTCTATAGTGACCGTTGCTGGGTAGTGTGCTCTATACTGACTGTTGTTGGGTGCGATGCTCTATAGTTACTGTTGCACGGTAGTGTAATCCATTGTGACCTTTTTTAGGTAGGTGCTCTATACTGACTGTTGGGCAGGGTGCACATAATGACTGTTTTTGGATACCATACTCTATAGTAACTGTTGTTGGGTAGAGTACTCTATAGTGACTATTGTTTGTAGGTGCTCCATAGTGACTGTTATGGGGTAGTTGCCCTATATTTACTGTTGTTGGGTAGAATTATTTATACTGACTGTTTTTGGGTACATTGCTCTATAGTGACTGTTGTTGTGTAGCATGCTCTATGGTGAATGATTTTCGGTAAGGTGTTCTATAGTGACTGTTTGGTAGAGTGCTCATTAGTGACTGTTAAGTGCTGTGCTCTATACTGACGGTCATTGAGTAAGATGCTCTATAATGACTGTTGCTTTGTAGGGTGCTCTATAGTGACTGTTGTTGCATAAGTGCTCTATGGTATGTGTTGCTGTGCAGGGTGATCTATAGTGACTATTGTTAAGCAGGTGCTTTATAGTGACTGCTTTCAATGGCGTGCTCAACAGTGACTGTTGTTGGTTAGCTGCTGTAAAGTAACTGTCGATTGGAAGGATACTATATAGTGACTGTTTTGGGGTAGAGTACTCCATAGTGACTGTTGCTGGGTATAATGCTGTATAGTGACTGTTTTTGTGTAGCCTGCTCCATAGTGACTGTTGTTGAAAAGAGGGCTCTACAATAACTGTTGTTGGGTAGAGGACTCTAAAGTGAATGTTGTGAAGTAGGTAATCTATAGTGACTTCTGATACATAGGGTGATCTATAGTCACTGTTTTTGGTAGGGTACTCCTAGTTACAGTTGTTGGGTAGGGTGCTCTGTGGTGACTGTTGCTGGGCAGAATGTTCTATAATGACAGATGTTGGTAGTGTGCTCTATAGGGGCTGTTCCTAGGAAGGATAATCTATAGTGACTGTTGCTGAGTAGGGTGCTCTAAATTTAGTGTTGTTGGGTAGGTGCTCTATAATGACTGTTGTGGGGTAGAATTTTCTTTTTTTAAAAAAAAAAATTTTATTGCATTATAGGTTTTGGGGTACATGTGCAGAACGTGCAAGAAAGTTGCATAGGTACACATATGGCCATGTGTTTTGCTGCCTTCCTTCCCTTCACCTTCACTTGACATTCATCCCCAGGCTATCCCTCCCGACCACCCCGCTGTCTCTCCCCCATTCCCCCAATAGACCCCAGTGTATAGTAGACCGCCTCTCTGTGTCCATGTGTTCTCATTTTTCTCACCCACCTATGAGTGAGTATATGTGGTATTTCTTTTTCTGTTCTTGTGTCAGTTTGCTGAGAATGATGTTCTGCAGATTCATCCATTTCCTTACAAAGGACACAAACTCATCATTTTTCATTGCTGCATAATATTCCATGGTGTATATGTGCCACATTTTCCCAGTCCAGTGTATCATCGATGGGCATTTGGGTTGGTTCCAGGTCTTTGCTATTGTAAACAGTGCTGCAATGAACATTCGTGTGCATGTGTCCTTATAGTAGAACGATTTATAGTCTTTTGGATATATACCCAGTAATGGGATTGCTGGGTGAAATGGAATTTCTATTTCTAGGTCCCTGATGAATCGCCACACTGTCTTCCACAATGATTGAACTAATTTACACTCCCACCAAGAGTGTAAGAGTGTTCCTATTTCTCCACATCCTCTCCAGCATCTGCTGTCTCCAGATTTTTAATGATCGCCATTCTACCTGGCGTGAGATGGTATCTCAATGTGGTTTTGATTTGCATCTCTCTCATGACCAGTGATGATGAGCATTTTTTCATATGTTAGTTGGCCTCATGTATATCTTCTTTTGTAAAGTGTCTGTTCATATCCTTTGCCCATTTTTGAATGGGCTTGTTTGTTTTTCTCCTGTAAATTTGTTTGAGTTCTTTGTAAATTCTGAATATCAGCCCTTTGTCAGATGTGTAAACTGGAAACATTTTTCCCCATTGTGATGGTTGCCAATTCACTCTAGTGACTGTTTCTTTTGCCGTGCAGAAGCTGTGGAGTTTGATTAGGTCCCATTTGTCTATTTTGGCTTTTGTTGCCAATGCTTTTGGTGTTTTGTTCATGAAGTCCTTGCCTACTCCTATGTCCTGAATGGTTTTGCCTAGATTTTCTTCTAGGGTTTTTATGGTGTCAGGTCTTACGTTTAAGTCTTTAATCCATCTGGAGTTAATTTTAGTGTAAGGTGTCAGAAAGGGGTCCAGTTTCTGCTTTCTGCACATGGCTAGCCAGTTTTCCCAACACCATTTATTAAATAGGAAATCCTTTCCCCATTGCTTGTTTTTGTCTGGTTTATCAAAGATAATATGGTTGTAGATATGTTGTGTTGCCTCCGATGCCTCTGTTCTGTTCCATTGGTCTATATCTCTGTTTTGGTACCAGTACCATGCTGTTTTGATTACTGTAGCCTTGTAGTATAGTTTGAAGTCTGGTAGTGTGATGCCTCCCGGTGTGTTCTTTTTGCTTAGAATTGACTTGGCTATGCGGGCTCTTTTTTGGTTTCATATGAAATTCATGGTGGTTTTTTCCAGTTCCGTGAAGAAATTCAGTGGTAGTTTGATGGGGATAGCATTGATTGTGTAAATTACTTTGGGCAGTATAGCCATTTTCAAAATATTGATTCTTCCTAACCACGAACATGGAATGTTTATCCATCTGTTTGTGTCCTCTCTTATTTCGTTGAGCAGTGGTTTGTAGTTTTCCTTAAAGAGGTCCCTTACATTCCTTCTGAGTTGTATTCCTAGGTATTTTATTTTCTTTGTAGCAATTGTGAATAGCAGTTCGTTCTTGATTTGGTTCTCTTTAAGTCTGTTATTGGTGTATAGGAATGCTTGTGATTTTTGAACATTGATTTTATATCCTGAGACTTTGCTGAAGTTGCTTATCAGTGGCAGGAGCTTTTGGGCTGAGGTGATGGGGTCTTCTAGGTATGCTATCATGTTGTCTGCAAATACAGACAATTTGACTTCCACCTTTCCTATTTGAATACCCCTTATTTCTTTTTCTTGCCTGATTGCTCTGGCTAGAACTTCCAGTACTATGTTGAATAGAAGTGGTGAGAGAGGGCATCCTTGTCTAGTGCCGGATTTCAAAGGGAATGCTTCCAGTTTTTGCCCATTAAGTATGATATTGGCTGTTGGTTTGTCATAAATAGCTTTTATTACTTTGAGATATGTTCCATCAATACTAAGTTTATTGAGGGTTTTTAGCATAAAGGGCTGTTGAATTTTGTCAAATGCCTTCTCTGCATCAATTGAGATAATCATGTGGTTTTTGTTTTTGCTTCTGTTTATGTGGTGAATTACATTTATAGACGCGTATGTTGAACCAGACTTGCATCCCCGGGACGAATCCTACTTGATCATGATGGATAAGTTTTTTAATGTGCTGTTGCAATCGGTTTGCCAGTATTTTATTGAAGATTTTTGCATCTATGTTCATCATGGATATTGGCCTGAAGTTTTCTTTTCTTGTTGAGTCTCTGTCAGGTTTTGGTATCAGGATAATGTTGGTCTCATAAAATGATTTGGGAAGGGTTCCCTCTTTTTGGATTCTTTGGAATTGTTTCAGAAGAAATGGTACCAGCTTCTCTTTGTGTGTCTGGTAGAATTCGGCTGTGAACCCATCTGGACCTGGGCTTTTTTTGTGTGGTAGGCTCTTAATTGCTGCCTCAACTTCAGACCTTCTTATTGGTCTATTCATAGTTTCAGCTTCCTCCTGGTTTAGGCTTGGGAGGACACAGGCGTCCAGGAATTTATCCATTTTTTCCTCATTTACTAGTTTGTGTGCATAGAGTTGTTTGTAGTATTCTCTGATGATGGTTTCAATTTCTGTGGAATCTGTGGTGATTTCCCCTTTATCGTGTTTTATTGCATCTATTTGGTTGTTCTCTCTTTTCTTTTTTATCAGTCTGGCTAGTGGTCTATTTTGTTGATCCTTTTGAAAAACCAGCTCTTAGATTTATTGATTTTTTGAAGGGTTTTCTTGTCTCTATCTCCTTCAGTTCTGCTCTGATCTTAGTTATTTCTTGTCTTTGGCTAGTTTTCGAGCTTTTTTGATCTTGCTCCTCTAGCTCTTTCAATTTTGATGATAGGGTGTCAATTTTGGATCTCTCCACTCTTCTCATGTGGGCACTTATTGCTATATATTTTCCTCTACAGACTGCTTTAAATGTGTCCCAGAGATTCTGATACGTTGTGTCTTCACTTTTGTTGGTTTCAAAGAACTTCTTTATTTCTGCCTTCATTGCATTGTTTATCCAATCAACATTCAAGAGCCAGTTGTTCAGTTTCCATGAAGCTGTGCGGTTCTGAATTATTTTCTGAATTCTGAGTTCTAACTTGATTGCACTTTGGTCTGAGAGACTGTTTGTTATGATTTCAGATGTTTTGCATTTGCTGAGGAGTGCTTTACTTCCAATTATGTGGTCAATTTTGGAGTAGGTGTGATATGGTACTGAGAAGCATGTATATTCTGTGGAATTGGGGTGGAGAGTTCTGTAAATGTCTATCAGGTTTGCTTGTTCCAGGTCTGAGTTCAAGTCCTGGATATCCTTGTTAATTTTCTGTCTGGTGGATCTGTCTAATATTGACAGTGGAGTGTTAAAGTCTCCCACTATTATTGTGTGGGAGTCTAAGTCTCTTTGTAAGTTATTAAGAACTTGCCTTATATATCTGGGTGCTCCTACATTGGGTCCATATATATTTAGAATCGTTAGCTCTTCTTGTTGTATTGATCCTTTTACCATTATGTAATGACCTTCTTTGTCCCTTTTGATCTTTGTTGCATTAAAGTCTATTTTATCAGAGACGAGAATTGCAAGTCCTGCTTTTTTTTTGCTCTCCACTTGCTTGGTAAATCTTCCCCCATCTCCTTATTTTGAGCCTTCATGTATCTTTGCATGTGAGGTGGGTTTCCTGGATACAGCATACCAATGGGTTTTGGTTTTTTATCCAATTTGCCAATCTGTGTCTTTTAATTGGTGCATTTAGCCCATTTACATTTAGGGTTAATATTGTTATGTTTGAATTTGATACTGCCATTTTGATGCTAGCTGGCTGTTTTGCCCGTGGGTTCATGTACATTCTTCATTTTGTTGATGGTCTTTAGCATTTGGTATGCTTTTAGGATGGCTGGTACTGGTTGTTTCTTTCTATGTGTAGTGCCTCTTTCAGGAGCTCTCGTAAAGCAGGCCTAGTGGTGATAAAATCTCTGAGTATTTGCTTGTTCATGAAGGATTTTATTTTTCCTTCACTTATGAAGTTCAGTTTGGCTGGATATGAAATTCTGGGTTGAAAGTTCTTTTCTTTAAGGATGTTGAATATTGGCCCCCACTCTCTTCTGTCTTGTAGAGTCTCTGCCGAGAGATCTGCTGTGAGTCTGATGGGCTTCCCTTTGTGGGTGACCCGACTTTTCTCTCTGGCTGCCCTTAGTATTTTCTCCTTCATTTCAACCCCGGTGAATCTAACGATTATGTGCCTTGGGGTTGCTCTTCTTGTGGAGTATCTTTGTTGTGTTCTCTGTATTTCCTGGAGTTGAGTATTGACCTGCCTTGCTAGGTTGGGGAAATTTTCCTGGATAATATCCTGAAGAGTGTTTTCCAGCTTAGATTCATTCTCTTCGTCACATTCTGGTACACCTATCAAACGTAGGTTGGGTCTCTTCACATAGTCCCACATTTCTTGGAGATTTTGTTCATTCCTTTTTGTGCTTTTTTCTCTAATCTTGGTTTCTCGTTTTATTTCAATGAGTTGATCTTCGACTTCTGATATTCTTTCTTCTGCTTGATCAATTTGGCTGTTGGAACTTGTGCATGCTTCACGATGTTCTCGTGTTGTATTTTTCAGCTTCTTCAATTCATTCATATTCCTCTCTATGTTGTCCATTCTTGTTATCAATTCCTCGAATCTTTTTTCAAATCTTTTTTCAAGGTTCTTAGTTTCTTTGCACTGATTTAGAACTTGTTCTTTTAGCTCAATGAAGTTTCTCATTATACGCTTTCTGAAGTCTGATTCCATCATTTCGTCACACTCATTCTCCGTCCAGCTTGGTTCCCTTGCTGGTGAGGAGTTTTCGTCCTTTGTAGGAGGTGAGGTGTTTTGGTTTCGGGTGTTTTCCTCCTTTTTGCGCTGGTTTCTTCCCATCTTTATGGATTTATCCGCCTGTTGTCTTAGTAGTTGCTGATTTTTCAATTGGGTCTCTGTGTGGATGCTGAGATTGTTGATGATGAAGTATTTCTGTTACTTAGTTTTCCTTCTAATGGTCTAACCCCTCTGCTGTATGAGTGCTGAGGTCCACTGCAGGCCCTGCTTGTCTGGAGTATACCTGTAGCAGCTGTGGAACAGTGAGGGATGATACCAGTTTCTTCTTCTGCTGTCTTTGTTCCAGAATGATGCCCGCCAATTGTCAGTCTGATTAGTCCTTTTTTGGGGTGACTCTTTGGATATACAGGGGTCAGGGAGCTGCTTAAGGGGACGGTCTGTGCTTTATAGGAGCTCCAGTGCTGAGCTGTGAGCTCTGTTGTTCATTCAGGTTGTTGGGAGGTTGTTTATGTCTGCTGCAATAGAACTCATAAAACACCACCCTTTTTTTCCCCCTTAGATGCTCTGTTTCAGGGAGTTGGGGCTTTCTTTATGAGTATCTGTTGCACTGTCCTGCCCCACTAGGTGGCAGTCTATTCACTATTTGCCTTCCGGGGCTCTGACCTGCTAGTGCGGGTTTGCCCTGTTGCTGCTGGGCTCCCTTCTGCTGTGGAGAGCTCCCCCATTCTGGCGGGGTCTCTCTGTTATAGCAGTTTGCCTTGGCAATGGCAGGCTGCATCAGCCCTGGGTGGTACTTCAGTAGGGGTGGATTGCGTCAGCAATGGCGGACGCCCCTCCCTCACCGGGCTGCACCATCCTAGATGCCAGCAGCAAAACTCAGCCCCAAGCTCCTCCAGTCACCGCCCTGCTTGTCCCCGTGAGGGTGGGACCCGCCGAGCCCGATCACCCAGCTCCCTGCCTCAGAGTCCATCCTCTCTCTCTCCCTCTCCGTGAGCTGAAAGGTCGGCTCTCTCACTGGCACCCCAGTAGCCTGCCGATAGGGCACTGGGATCCATGTGATCTCCCGTGCCGCTGCCCACTTCACTGGCTCAGATCATGCTTCCCAGGAAACTCCCAGGAAACTCCAGTTCTGGCTCACTGTCCATGTCCCGTTCAATCAGATGGATACGCCAATCTGCCCTTCAAACTCTCAGATTGCTGGTTTAACAAGGCACCCAGACCAGTGAGTTCTGTCTCAGGTCCTGCTGCGGTGCCAGCCAAAGTGGCCACGCGAGCTGGCTGCATTAGCCGGCTTTACCAGCGTCCTGTGTCTCTCCCACACCTGGGACTTTCAAAGCTCTGTGGGCAAAAAAGGTCCATCCGATAATGCAGCTAGGACTCACCCTCTGCGCCGTCACTGAGAGCTGCAATCCTGAGTCGCTTCTATGACGCCATCTTGCCGTGGGGTAGAATTTTCTATAGTGATTGCTGTTGGTAGGGTGCTCTACAGTGACCGTTATTGGGTAAGCTGCTCTATAGTGACTGTGGTTGGGTAGAATGCTCTATTGTGACTGTTGTGTTGGTGCTCTATAGTGACTGTTGCTGGATAGTGTGATCTATAGTGACACATGCTGGGTGGTATTCTCTATACTGACTATTGCTGGGTAGAGTGATTTATAATGACTGCTGTTTGGTACATACTCTATAGTGACTGTTGTTGAGTGGGGTGCTCTAAGGTGACTGTTGATGGGTAGAGAATTGTATACTGACAGTTTTTGGGTTCGGTGCTCTTACTGACTGCTGCTAAGCTGGATTCTTTATCGTGACTGTTGCTGGATAGTGTGCATTATAGTGACTGTTGTTGGGTTGAGTGTTCTATAGTGACTGTTGCTGAGTAGGGTACTGTGTATTAACTGTTGCTGGATTGTGTGCTCTATAGTGACTGTTGTTGGGTGGGGTGCTCTATAATGACTGTTGCTGGGTAGAGTGCTCTAAAGTGACTCTTGTTTTTAGGGTGCTCTCTTCTGACTGTTGTTGGGTAGGATGCACTATAGTGACAGATGTGGTGTAGGGTGCTTTATAGTGACTGTTGCTTGGTACTGTATTCTATACTGACTGTTCTTGGGTAGGTGCTTTACAGTGAATGTTGCTGGGTATGGTGCTCTGTAGTGACTGTTGTTTGATAGGTGCTCTACAGTGACTTTTGTTGGGTAGGTGCTTTATAGTGACTGTTACTGGGTAGGGTGCTCTATTGTGACCATTGTTGTGTAGGTTCTCTACATTGACTGTTGTCGGGTAGGTGCTCTATAGTGACTATTGTTTGGTTCGTGCTCTATAGTGACTGTTTATTGATAGGGTGCTCTAGAGTGACTGTTTTTTGGTACGTGCTGTATAGTTACTGTTGGTGGTGGAGTTCTCTAAACTGAAGGTTGTTGTGTAGGTGCTCTATAGTGACTGTTGCTAGGTATGATGCTCTATAGTGACGGTTGTTTGGTAGAGTGCTATATAGTGACTGTTGCTTGGTAAGTTGCTGTACAGTGACTGTTGCTGGGTAGTGTGCTCTTTCGTGAATATTGTTGGGTAGGTGCCCTATCGTGACGGTTGTTAGGTGTTGTGCTCTATAGTTACTATTTTTGTGTAGGTGCTCTATAATTACACTTGATTGGTAGAATACTCTATAGTGCCTGTTTTTGGGTACAGTGCTTTCTTGTGATTGTTGCTGGGTTGGGTGCTCCATAGTGCCTGTTGTTGGGTGGGGTGATTTATAGAAACTGTTGTTGAGTATGTGCTCTAAACTGACAATTTTTTGGTAAGGTGTCTCATAGAGACTGTTGTTGGCTATGGTGCTCTGTAGCGACTATTCTTGGGCTGTATCGTAACTGTTGGGTAGAGTGCTTTAGATGGTGACTATTTTGTAGCATGCTCTATAGTTACTGTTCTTGGGTATGGTGCTTATAGTTATTGTTGGTGTGTAGGGTGCTGTATAGTGACTGTTGTTGCTTAGGTGCTCTATATTTACTGTTGTTGGGTAGGTGCTCTAAAGTGATAGTTGTTGGAAAGGGTGCTACATAGTGACTACTGTTGTGTGAAGTCCTCTGTAGTGACAGTTGTTGGGCAAGGTGCTCTATAGTGACTGTTGCTGGGAAGGTTGTTATATAGTGACTGTTGCTGTTTATGGTGTTATATAGTGACTGTTTCTGGGTAGGGTGGTCTATAGTGATTGTTGTTGAGTAGAGTGCTCTATAGTGACTGTTGCTGTGTAGGGTGTTCTACAGTGACTGTTGCAGGGTAGCGTGCTCTATATTGCTTGGTAGGCTGCTCTGTAGTAGCTGTTGGGTGGGGTGCTCTATAATGACTGTTGCCGGGTAGGGTGCTTATAGTGAGTGTTGTTGTGTAGGGGTTTTAAAGTGACTGTGGTTTTATTGGGTGCACTATAATGACTGTTGTTGGGTAGAATGCCCTATAGGTGATTATTGTTGGGTGGAGTTCCCTATACTGACTGTTGTTGTGTACAGTGCTCTATAGTGATTGTTGTTGGTGGAGTGCTCCATAGTGACTGTTGTTTGGTATGGTGCTTTATTGTAAATGTTGTTGGGTAGGGGATCTATAGCGACTGTTGTTGGTTATGTACTCTATGGAGACTGTTTCTGTGAAGGGTGCTCTATAGTGACTGTTGTGGGTGGAGTGCTTTATAGTGACAATTGCTAGGTAGAGTGCTCCATAGTGACTGATGTTGGGTACATGCTCTATATTGTCTGTTGTTTTGTAAGGTACTCTATAGTGGCTGTTTTTGTGTAGGTGCTGTATAGTGATTGTTGCTGGTGGGGTGCTCTAAACTGACGATTGTTAGGTAGGTGCTCTATAATTACTGTTTCTGGGTGTAGTGCTCTATACACTGTTGTTTGGCACAATGCTCTACTGTGACTGTTGCCACATAGGGTGCTCTTTAGTTACTACTGTTGTGTAGGTGCTCTATGGTGACTGTTGTTGGCTGCAGTGCTCTGTAGTGACTGTTATTTGGTAAATGTTCTATAGTGACTCTTGATGGGAAGGATACTGTATAGTGACTGTTGTTGGGTAGAGTGCTCAATAGTGACTGTTTCAGTGTAGGGTGATCTATGACAGTTTTTGAGTGGAGTCCTTTATACTGACTGGTGCTGGTTAGAGTGCTCTGTAGTGACTGTTTTTGGTTAGAGTTTTCTAGATACTGACTGTTGTTGTGTAGAGTGCTCTATAGTGACTCTTGTTGGGTAGAGAGCTGAATAGTGACTGTTGTGTAGATTGCTTTATAGTGACTGTTTGTTGGTAGGGTGCTCTATACTGACTGTTGTTGGGTAGGGTGCTCTGAAGTAACAATTTTTTGATAGAGGGCTTTATAGTGACTGTTGTGTAGGTGCTCTAAAGTTACTGTTGTAGGTTAGGTGCTCTATAGTGAAAGTTGTTGGGTAGTGTGATTTATAGTGACTGCTGTTCAGTGGAGTGCTCAATAGTAGCTGCTGTTGGGTAGGTTGCTGTATAGTGACAGTGTCTGGGTAGGTTGTTCTATAGTGACTTTTGCTTGGTAGGGTACTCTATAATGATTGTTGTTAAGTGGGGTGCTCTATAGTGACTGTTGCTTGTTAGAGTACACTATTGTGACTGTTTCTGGGTAGGTGCTCTATAGCGACTGTTGTCTAAAGTGCACATAGTGACTGTTGTTTGGTGGAGTTCTCTATAGTGACTGTTGTTTGGTAGGTGCTCCATAGTGACTGTTATTGGGTACATGCTCTATAGTATCTGTTTTTAAGGAGGATCTCTATTGTGACTGTTGTTGGGTACAAGCTCTGTTGTGATTGTTGTTCGGTAGGGTGCTCTATAATATCTGCTGTTAAGTAGGGTGATCCATTATGACCACTGCTGTGTTGGGTGCTTTATAGTGACTGTTGTTGGGTGGGTTGCTCAGTCCTGACTGTTGCTCGGTGGGGTTCTCCATAGTGACAGTCTTTGGGTGTAGTGCTTTACAGTGACTCTTGTTAAGTGGAGTGCTCTATAGGGACTGCTGTGGTGTATGGTGATCCAGAGTGACTGTTATAGAGTAGAGTGGTCTATAATGACTGTTGTTGACAAGAGTGCTCTACATTGACTGGTGTTGGGTAGAGGGCTCTATAGTGATTGTTGTGGAGTAGGTGCTCTATTGTGACTGTTGTTTTGTAGGGTGCTCTATAGTAACTGTTGTTGGGTACGTGCTCTATAGTGACTTTGTGGGGTAGAGTGCTGTATAGGTGATAATAATTGGGTGGAGTTCTCTACACTAACTCTTGTGTAGAGTGCTCTATACTGAGTGTTGTTGATAAGAGTGCTCCCTAGTGACTGTTGTTGGGTAAGGGCTTTATAGTGACTTTTGTTGGGTTGGCTGCTCATAATGACTGTTTTTGGGTATGGTGCTTTATAGTAACTGTTGATGTGTAGAGTGAAGTATAGTGAATGTTGTTGGGTAGATGTTTTATAGTGACTGTTCTTCAGTAGGGTTCACTGTAATGACTGTTGTTGGTTAGGTGCTCTATAGTGACTGTTGTTGGGTAGGTTGCTTTATAGTGACTGTGGTTCCTGGGAGCTCTATGGTGTCTGTTTCTAAGTAGAGTGCTCTATAGTGACTGCTGTCAGGTGAAGTTCTCGATGGTGACTTTTGTTGGGTAGGGTGCTCTATAGTGCCTGTTGAAGGGTAGGTGCTCTATAGAGACTGTTGTTGAGGAGGTTGATCTATAGTTACCCTTGTTGGGTAGGGTGCTGTGTAGTGACTGGTTTTGGGTAGGTGCTGTCTAGTGACTTGTTGCATAGAATGCTCTATAATTACTGTTGTTGAGTGTAATGCTCTATAGTGACTGTTGTTGGGTAGCATGCTCTGTAGTGACTGTTGTTGCGTAGAATGCTCTGTAGTGACTGTTTTTGGGTAGAGTTCTGTATAGTGACTCTTGATGGGTAGAGTACTGTATAAGTGATTGTTCTTCAGTGGAGTTTTTTTTTTATAGTGAATGTTGTGTAGAGTGCTTTATAGTGACTGCTGTTGTGTAGGGTAAACTATACTGACTGTTGTATGGTAGGTTTCCCTGTAGTGACTGTTGTTAGGTGTGGTGTTCAATAGTAACTGTTGTTTGGTAGGGTGCCGTATAGTGACTGTGTCTGGGTAGGGTGCACTACAATGACTGTTGCTGTTAAGGGTGCTCTATACTCACTGTTTCTGGGTAGGTTGCAAGATAGTGACTGTTGTTGGGTAGGCTGCTCTATACTGACTGTTGCTGGTAACGTGCTTTATAGTAACTTTTGTTTTGTTGGGTGCTTTATAGTGACTGTTATTGTGCAGGGTGCTCTATACTTACTGTTGGTGAATAGCATGCTCTAGAGTGACTGTTGTTTTGTAGGGTTCTTTATAGTGACCATTGTGTAGGGTGCTCTATAGTGACTGTTGCTGGGTAGAATGTCCTATACTGACTGTTGTTGGGAATGTGCTCTATATTGACTGTTCTTGGGTAGGTGCTCTATGGTGACTGTTGTTTGGTAGGGTGCTTTATACTGACTATTGTTGGCAAGATGCTCTATGGTGACAGTTGTTGGGTAGGTGCTCTATAGTGACTGTTGTTGTGTAAAGTGCTCTATAGTGACTGATGCTGGGTAGCATACTCTGCAGTGACTTTTGTTGGGGAGGGTGCTCTATAGTGACTGTTGCTGGGTAGAGTGCTCTACAGTGACTGTATTTGGGTGGAGTGCTGTATACTGTCTGTTGCTGAGGAGGGTGCTCTATAGTGACAGTTGTTGGATAGGTGCTCCATAGCAACTGTTGATGGGTCGAGTGCTTTATAGTGACATGTTTTGTAGAGTGCTCAAGACTGTGACTGTGCTAAAAAGTGTGCTCTATAAAGACTGTTTTTTGATATGTGCTCTAAAGTGACTTTCGTTGTGTAGGGTTTTCCACACTGACTGTCATTGGTTATGGTGCTCTATATTAACTGTTGTTGGGTAGGGTGCTCTATAGTGACTGTTGTAGTTTAGTGCATTCTATAGTGACTGTTGATTTGTAGGGTGCTCTATAGTGAACCTTGCTGGGTAGTTTTCTCTACAGTGAGTGTTATTGTGGAGGGTGCTCTACAGAGACTGTTATTGGGTTGGTGTTCTATAGTGACTGTTGTTGGGTAGGTGCTTTATATTGACTGTTGTTGGGTAGGTGCTCTATAGTAACTGTTGTTGAGTTGCTCTATAGTGACTGTTGTAGGTTAGGTGCTCTAAAGTGACTACTTTTTAATAGAGTGATGTATAGTGACTGTTGCAGCTTAGGATATTATATGGTGACTGTCCTTGGGTAGGTACTCTATAGTGACTGTTGTTGAGTAGGTGCTCTATAGTGACTATTTTTGAATAGAGGGATGTATAGTGGCTGTTGCAGGTTAGGGTACTATACTGTGACTGTTCTTGGGTAGGTGCTCAATAGTGACTGTTGTTGAGTAGGTGCTCTATCATGACTGTTGTTATGTAGATGCTTCATGCTGACTGTTGATGAGTAGAATGCTCTATAGTTACTGTTGTTGTGTGGAGTGCTCTATAGTGACTGCTATTTGATAGGGTGCTCTATAATGACTATTGCTGTGTATGGTGCTCTATAGTGACTGTTGTTAAGTAGAGTGCTCTATTGTGATGCTAGCCATTTAGGGTGCTCTATACTGACTTTTGCTGTGTAGGGTGGTGTATATTGACTGTTGCTGCACAGGGTGCTCTATAGTGACTGCTGTTTGGTACATTGCTCTGTAGTGACTGTTGTTGGGTAGGTGGTCTATACAGACAGTTGCTGTGTAGCTTGATCTATAGTGACTGTTGTTTGGTACATTGCTCTGTAGTGACTGTTGTTGGGTAGGTGGTCTATACAGACAGTTGCTGTGTAGCTTAATCTATAGTGACTGTTTATCAGTGGGATGGTCTATAGTGACTCTTGTTGGCTAGGTACTTTATAGTGGCTGCTGTTATATAAGGTGCTCTATAGTGACTGTTGCTGTGTGGGGTGCTTGGTAGTTACTGTTGCTAAGTGTGGTGCTGTATAGTGACTGTTGCTTGGTAAAGTGGTTTATAGTGACTGTTGTTGGGAAGGTACTGTATAGTAACTGTTGCTAGGTAGAGGGCTCTACAGTGACTGTTGTTGGGTAGGTGCTCTATAGTAACTACTGTTGGGTAAGGTGTGCTATTATAAATGTTGTTGGGTGGAGTGCCCTAAAGTGTCTTTTGTTTAATGGGGTGCTCAATACTGTCTGTTGCTGTGTGGGGTGCTCTACTGTGAATGTTTTTCAGTAGATTACTCTAGATAGTGACTATTGTTGAGTAGGTGCTCTATAGTGACTGTGGTTGGTTAGGGAGCTCTATAGTGACAGTTGATGAATAGGTTCTCTATAGTGACTGTTGCTGGGTGGAATGCTGTATACTGACTACTGTTGAATAGGTGATCTTTAGTGACTGTTGTTGGGTAGGGTGTTTTATACTTACTGTTGATGGGTATGGTGCTGTATAGTGACTGTTTCTGGGTGGGGTTACCTATAGTGACGATTGCAAGGTAGAGTGCTCTATAGTGACTGTTTTTGAGTAAGTATTCTATAGTGACTCATTTTGTGCGGGATGCTCTATAGTGACAGTTGTTCGGTAGGTGCTCTATATTGACTGTTGTTGGAAGGGCACTCTATAGTGACTGTTGTTAGGTAGGGTGCTGTATAGTGACTGCTGTTGGGTAGGTGAATCTGTAGTGACAGTTTTTGGGTAAGTGCTCTATAGTAACTGCTGCTGGATAGGATGTGCTATTGTGAATGTTGTTGGGTGGAGTGCTCTAAAGTGTCTGTTGTTTGGTGGGGTGCTCTATAGTGAATGCTGTTCGGTAGAGGACTCTAGATCGTGACTATTGTTGGTTAGGGTGTTCTATAGTGACTGTTGTTGGGTAGAGTTCTCTATAGTGACTGTTGATATGTAGAGAGCTCCATAGTGACTGTTGTTTGGAAGGTGCTCTGTAGTGACTGTTTTACGTAGGGTGCTCTATAGTGACTGATTTTGGTATGTGTTATACAGTGACTGTTGTTGGGTAAGCTGCTCTATAGTGACTGTTGTTGGGTAGGATGCTCTATAGTGACTGGTTTTTGGTGGGGTGCTCTAGAGTCACTGTTTTTGAGTAAATATAGTGACTGTTGTTGCATGGGGTGCTCTATAGTGACTGTTTTTGGGTAGCATAATGTATAGTGACTGTGGTTGGTTGGAGTGCTCTATAATAACTGCTGTTTGCTGGGGTGCTCTATAGTGGCTGTGGTTGGGCACAGTGATCTATAGTGACTGTTCTTGAATAGGGTGTCCTATAGTGACTGTTGATGGGTAGGGTGCAATATAGTGACTGTTGTCGGGTAGAGAGCTTTATAGTGACTGTTGTTGAATAGCTGCTCTATATGGACTGTTGCTGGCTAGGGTGCTCTGTACTGAATTTGTTGGGAATGTGCTCTATAGTGACCCTTGTTACATAGGTGCTCTATAGTGACTCTTTTTGGGTAGGTGATCTATAGTGACTGTTTTTGGGTAGGGTGATAAATAGTGACTGTTGTTGGGTATGTGCCCTATAATGACTGTTGTTGGTTATGGGGCTCTATAGTAACTGTTGTTTGGTGGTGTGCTCTATAGTGATTTTTCTTGGGTGGAATGCTCTATAGTGTCTGTTGTCTGGCCTGGTGATCAATACTGACTGTTGCTGGGTAGGGTGTTCCATAGTGACCATTTTTGTGTAAAGTTCTCTATATAGTGACTGTTTTTGGGTGGGTGCTCCATAGTGACTGTTGTTTGGTAGGGTGCTCTATAGTGACTGTTGTTGAGTAGGGTGCTCTATAGTGACTACTGTTGTGTGGGGTTCTCTATAGTGACTACTGTTGGGTAGAGTGATCTATAAGACATTGTTGTTGGGTGGAGTGTTTTATTGTGACTCTTTTGTTTAATACTCTATGGTGACTGTGGTTGGGTGGAGTTGTCTGTAGTGAATGTTGTTGGGTAGGGTTCTCTATAGTGACTCTTGTGTAGAAGGCTCTAGATAATGACTCTTATTGTGTAGGGTGCTCACTAGTGACTGTTGTTAGGTAGAGTGCTCTATAGTGACTGTTTTGGGGTAGAAGGCTCTATACTGACTGTTGTTTGGTAAGTGCTCTATAGTGACCATTTTTCGGTAGATGCTATATAGAAACTGCTGTTGGGTAGGGTTCTATAGTGACTGATGTTGGGTGCAGTGCTCTATAGTGACTGTTGTTGGGTAGGTTGCTCTAGAGTGACTGTTGTTTTGTTGGGTGCTCTAGTGTTAATATTGTTGGGTAGAGTGTTCTATAGTGACTGCTACTGCAAATGGTGCTCTATAATGATTGTTGCTGGGTCACATGCTCTACAGTGACTGTTGTGTAGTGTGTTCTCTCCTGACTATTGTTGGGTAGAGTGCTCTATAGTGACTATTGTGGAATAGGTGCTTTGTATTGACTGTCACAGGGTAGGGTGCTCTATAGTGACTGTTGTTGGGTAGGGTGTTCTATAATGACTATTGTTGAATAGGTGCCCTATATTGACTCACAATGTAGTGTGCTCTATAGTGACTGTTGTTGTGTGGGGTGCTCTATGGTGCCTGTTGTTGGGTAGAGTTCTCTATAAGTGACTGTTGTTAGGTGGAGTGCTCTATAAAGACTGTTGTTGTTTAGAGTGTTCTATAGTGACTGTTGTTGGGTAGAGTGCTCTACCCTGACTTGTTTGGTATCTTGCTCTATACTGATTGTTTTTTGGTAGGTGATCTATAGTGACTGTTGTTGAGCACTGTGCTCTATAGTGACTGTTTTTTCATATGTTGCTCCATTGTGACTGTTGTTCAGTAGAGTGCTCTGTAGTGACTGTTGTTGAGTAGTTGCCTTATACAGACTTTCCTTGGGTAAGTGATTTATAGTGACAGTTGTTGGGAGGGTGCACTATAGTGACTGTTGTTGGTTAGTGTGCTCTATAGTATTTGCTGTTGGTTAGGGTGCTCTATAGTATCTGCTGTTGGTTAGGGTGCACTATAGTGAATGTTGTTATATAAAGTGCTCTATAGTGTCTGTTGTTTGGTGTGGTGCTCAATACTGATTGTTGTTTGGTGGGGTGCTCTATAGTGACTGTTGTTCGGTAGAGTGCTCTAGATAGTGACACTTGTTGGGTAGGTGCTCTACAGTGATTGTTGTTACATATCTTGCTTTATAGTGACTGTGCTTGGGTAGGGTGCTGTATAGTGACTCTTGTTGTGTTGGGTGCTCCATAGTGTCTGTTGTTGGTTAGAGTGCAGTATAGGTGACTGTTGATGGGTGGAGTGTTCTATAGTGACTATTGTGTAGAGTTCTCTATAGTGACTGTTGTTTTGCAGAGTGCTATATAGTCACTGTTGCTGGGTAGGTGCTCTATATTGACTGTTTTTGGATAGGATGCACTATAGTGACTGTTGTTGGGTAGGTGCTCTATAGTGACCCTTGCTGGGTAGCAGGCTCTATTGTGACTGGTGTTGGGTAGGGTGCTCTATAGTGGCTGTTGCTAGGTAGAGTGCTCTATAGTGACTGTTGAGTAGAGGGCTCTATAGTGGCTGTTGATGTGTAGGTGCTCCTTATTGACTGTTTTTGTGTAGGTGTTTTATAGTGACTGTGGTCGGGTTGGAGCTCTATACTGACTATTGTGGGGTAGGGTGCTCTTTAGTGACCATTATATGTACAGTGCTCTATTATGACTGTTTTTAAGTATTATGCCCTATAATTACTGTTGCTGGGTAGGGTGCTCTATAGTGACTGTTGCTTGGTGAACTGCTCTGTACTGACTGTTGCTGGGTAAAGTACTCTCTGATGACAGTTTTTTGTCATGTACTCTGTAGTGACTGTTGTTGGCTAAGGTGCTCTATAGTGACATTTTTTTGAGTAGAGTGCTCTATAAGTAACTGTTGTTCTGTGGAGTGTTCTATAGTGACTATTTTGTAGAGTGCTCTACAATGACTGTGGTTGGGTGGAGTACTTGGTAGTGAGTGATATTGAGTAGGGTGCTCTATAGTGACTGATACTGGGTTGTAGGCTCTAGATACTGACTGTTATTATGTAGGGTGTTCTATAGTGACTCTTGTGGGGTAGAATGCTCTATATTGACTGTTTTTGGGTAGAGTGCTCTACAGTGTTGTTGGGTAGAGTGCTCTATAGTGACTGTTGTTGGGTAGAGCCTCTAAAGTGATGGTTGTTGGGTAGGTGATATATAGTGACAGTTATTGGGTTGGGGCTCTATAGTGACTATTGTTGAGTACAATGCTGTATACTGACTTTTGCTGGGTAGGGTGCTCTATGTTGACTGTTGCTTGGTAGGGTGCTCTAGAGTGACTGTTGTTGGGTAGAGTGCTCTATAGTGACTATTGCTTCATAGGGTGCTCTATACTGACTGTTGCTGGGTAGCATGCTCATAGTGACTGTTGTTGGGTATGGAGCTCTATGGTGACTGTTGTTGGACAGGGTGCTCTATAGTGACTTTAGTTTTGTATGTGCTCTATAATGACTATTGTTGGTTAAGTGGAATGCTGTATACTGACTTTTGCAGGGTAGTGTGCTCTATAGTGACTGTTGCTTGGGAGGGTGCTCTTGAGTGACTGTTGCTAGTAAGAGTGATCTATAGTGACTATTTCTTCACAGGGTGCTCTTGAGTGACTGTTGCTAGTAAGAGTGATCTATAGTGACTATTTCTTCATAGGGTGCTCTATACTGACTGTTGTTGGGGAGTGTGCTCACAGTGACTGCTGTGGGTATGATGCTCTATGGTGACTGTTGGGCAGGATGCTCTATGGTGACTTTTGTTGGGTATGCACTCTATAATGACTGATGTTGGTTAAGGTGCTGTATACGAATGGTTGTTCAGTGCTGTGTATTCTATAGTGACTATTGTTGAATAGGTGCCCTTTACTGACTGTTGCTGGGTAGGTGCTCTATAATGATTGTTTTTGGAAAGGTGCTTTATAGTGACGATTGTTACGTAGGTTTCTCTATAGTGACTGTTGATGGGTATGGTGCTCTATCTTGATGGTTGTTGGGTAGAGTTCTCTATAGTGACTGTTGTTGGGTAGGTGCTCTATAGTGACTGTTGGTGGGTAGGTGCTCTTGAGTTGCTGTTGGTGGGTATGTGCTTTATATTGACTGTTGTTGGGGAGGGTTCTCTATACTGACTATTGTTTAATAGGTGCTCTGTAATGACTGTTGCTGGGTAGGGTGCTCTATATTGAATAATGTTGGGTGGTATGCTCTATAGTGACTGTTGCTCTTTATAGTACTCTATTACTGTAATTGCGTAGAGAGATCTATAGTGACTGTTGATCAGTAGGTGCTTTATAGTACCTGCTGTGGAATGGTGTGCTCTATAGTGACTGTTGTAGGGTATTGTGTTCTATAGTGATTATTGTTGGGTAGAGTGCTCTATAGTGAATGTTGCTTGGTAGGTGCTCTATAGTGACTGTTTGGTAGTTGCTCTATACAAACTGTTGTTGGGTAGGGTGCTCTATACTGATTTTGTTGGGTAGGTACTCTGTAGTAATTCTTGTTTTGTAGGTGCTCTATAGCGACTGTTGTTGCATGGTGTGCTCTATAGTGGCTCTTGTTGTGTACAGTTCTTTATAGTGACTGTTGCTGGTTAGAGTGCTCTACAGAGACTGTTGTTGGTGAGGTTGCTCCATACTGACTTCTGTTGGGTAGGTAATCTATTGTGACTGTTGTTGGGTAGGTGCCCTATAGTAATTTATTGGTAGTGTGCTCTATAGTGTCTGCTGTTGAGTAGGTGCTCTATAGGGACTGCTGTTGTCTGGGGTTCTCTATAGTGACTGTTGTTGGATAGAATGCTTTATAAGTGACTATTTTTTGGTGGAATGTTCTATAGTGAGTATTTTTTAAAGTGCTCTATAGTGATTGTTGTTGGGTGGTGTGCTCTGTAGTGCATGTTGTTGGGTAGGGTGTTCTAAAGTGACTGTTTTTGGGTAGAGGGCTCCAGATACTGACTGTTATTGTGTAGGGTGCTCTCTCGTGACTCTTGTTGGGTAGAGTGCTCTATAGTGACGGTTTTTAGTTAGGGTGCTCTATAGTGACTTTTTTTGGGTGGAATGCTCCATAGTGACTGTTGCTGGGTAGAGTGCTCTCTATTGACTGTTGTTGGGTAGAGTGCTCTATAGTGATTGTTGTTGATTAGATGGTTCTAAAGTGACTGTTGTTGGGTAGCTGATCTATAGTGGCTGTTGTTGTGTCAGTGCCTTATACTGACTGTTTTTGGTGGAATGCTGCATAGTGACTTTTGCTGTTTAGTGTGCTCTATAATGACTGTTGCTGCATAGGGTTATCTAGAGTGACTGTTGTTGGGTAGAGTGCTTTATAGTGACTGTTGCTGCATAGTATGCTCTATACTGACTGTTGCTGGGTAGCATGCTCCACAGTGACTGTTGTTGGGTAGGGTGATCTATACAAACTATTGTTGAATAGGTGCTCTTTAGTGACTGTTGCTGTGTAGGGTGCTCTGTAGTGAATGATGTTTGGTGGAGTGCTCTTCAGTGACTGCTGCTTGGTTTAGTACTTTATAGTTACTGTAGTTGGGTAGAGAGTTCTATAGTGACTCTTGATCAGTAGGTGCTTTATAGTGACTGTTTTTGAACGGTGTGCTCTATAGTTACTATTGTAGGGTATGGTGTTTTATAGTGATTGTTTTTGGATAGAGAGCTCCATAGTGACAGTTGTTGTGTAGGTACTCTGTAGCGATTGTTTTTGGAAAGGTGCTCTATAGTGATGGTTGTTGCATAGGTTGATCTATAGTGACTGTTGTTGGGTACAATGCTGTATACTAACTGTTATTTGGTGGTATGTGATCTATAGTGACTATTGTTGAATAGGTGCCCTTTAGTGACTGTTACTGTTTAGGGTGCTCTATAGTGAATCATGTTGGTTGCGGTGATCTTTAGTTACTTTTACTGGGTATAGTGCTCTATAATGACTGTTGTTGGGTAGGTGCTTTATGGTGACTGTTATTGGCTTTAGAGCTCTATAGGGACTGTTTTTGGGTAGGTGATCTATAGTGACTGATGTTGGGTCAGTGCTTCATAGTGACTGTTATTGGGTGGATTGCTGTATACTGACTTTTGCTGTGTTGGGTGCTTTATAGTTACTGTTCCTGAGTAGGGTTCTCTTGAGTGAATGTTGTTGGGTAGAGTGCTCTATAGTGACTGTTGCTGCATAGAATGCTTTATACTGACTGTTGCTGGGTAGAGTGCTCCATAGTAACTGTTGTTGGATAGGGTGCTCTATAGTGACCATGGTTGGGTAGGGTGCTCTATAGTGACTATTGTTAAATAGGTGCTCTGTAGTGACTGTTACTGGGTAGGGTGCTTTATAGTGACTGTTGCTAGGTAGAGTGCTCTATCGTGACTGCTTTGAGTACGTACTTTATAGCGATGTTTTTGGGTGGGGTGCTTTACAATGACAATTGTTGGGTAGGTGCTCTATAGTGAGTGTTGTTGTAAGGGTGCACTAAAGTAACTTTTTTGGGTACACTGTTCTATAGTGACTGTTCTTAAGTAGGGTGCTCTACAGTGACTGTTTTCTGTACGGTGTTCTATATTTACTGTTTTTGGGTCGAGTTTTCTATAGTGACTGTTTATGGCTAAAGAGCTCTACAGTGACTGTTGTTGGGAAGGTGCTCTATACAGACTGTTATTGGGTAGAGTGCTCAATACTAACTGTCATTTGTTAGGTGCTTTGTAGTGACTGTGGTTGGGGGAGGGGCTCTATAGTAACTTATGTTTGAAAGGTGCTCTATAGTGACTGTTGTTATGTAGGGTTCTCTATAGTGACTGTGGTTGGTAGGGTGCTCTATAGTGACTGTTGCTGGGTAAGGTGTTCTATAGTGTCTGTGGCTAGGTAGATTGTCCTATAGTGACTTTTCTTGAGTAGGTATTCTATAGTGACTGTTTTTGGGTGGGGTGCTCTAAAGTGACTGTTGTTGGGTAGGTGCTTTATAGTGACTGTTGTTGTATAGTGTGCTCTAAAGTGACTGTTTTAGGATACGGTGCTCTATAGTAACTGTTGTTTGGTGGAGTGCTCTATAGTGACTGTTGTTGGGTAGGGTGCTCTATAATGTCTGTCATTCTGTAAGTGCACTAAAGTGTCTGTTGTTTGGTAAGTGCTCTATAGAGACTGTAGCTAAATAGTGTGCCTTCATGGACACAGAGAGGCGGTCTACTATACACTGGGGACTGTTGGGGAAAATGGGGGAGGGACAGCGGGGGGGGGCTGGGGGGATAGCCTGGGGATGAATACCAAGTGTGGGTGAGGGGGAGGAAGGCAGCAAAACACACTGCCATGTGTGTACCTATGCAACTATCTTGCACGTTCTGCACATGTACCCCAAAACCTATAATGCAATAAAAATTTAAAAAAAAAAAAAAAAAAAAAAAAAAAAAAAAAAAAAAATAGTGTGCCTTTAGTGACTGTTGTTGTGTGGGGTGTTCTATACTGACTGTTATTTTGTGGAGTGCTCTATAGTGACTCTTCTTTGTTAGCTATTCTAGAGTGACTGTTGTTTGGTGGGGTGCTCTTTAGTGACTTTTGTTGTGTTTGGTGTTCTATAGTGACTGTTGCTGGGGAGGGTGCTCTACAGTGCATGATGCTGGGTTGGGTGCTCTATAGTGACTGTTGCTGGACAGTGTGCTTTATAGTGATTGTTGTTCAGTAGAGTGCTCTACAGTGAATCTTGTGAGATAGGGTACTCTGTAGTGACTGTTGCTGAATATTGTGCTCTATAGTGAATGTTGTAGTGTGGGGTGCTCTCTAATGACTCTTTCTGAGTATAGTGCTCTATCGTGATTATTCTTTGGTAGGTAATCTACAGTGACTGTATTTGGGTAAGTTGCTCTGTAGTAACCATTGCTGAAAAGGGAGCTCTACAGTGACTGTTGTTGGGTAGGGTGTTCTATGGTGACTGTAGTTAACTAGAGCACTCTATAGTGAATGTTTTTGGGTGGAGGGCTCTATTCTCACTGTTGTTTGGTACACTGCTCTAGAGTGACTGTTGTTGAGTAGGGTGCACTATAGTGAATATTGTTTAGTAAGTGCTCTATAGTGACTGTTTCTGAGTAGGTGCTCTAGAGTGACTCTTCTTGGGTACATGCTCTATAGTGACATTTTTTGGGTATGGTGCTCTAAAGTGACTGTATTTTGGCAGAGTGCTTTATAGTCAATGTTGTTGGATAGGTGCCCTATATTGATTGTTTTTGGGAAGTTTCTCTATACTGACTGATGTTGGGTGGGTGCTCCATAATGACTGTTGTTGGGTAGGTGCTCCACAATTACTGTTATTAAGTAGGGTACCCTATAATGACTGTAAGCGGGTAAAGTGATCTATAGTGACTCTTGTTTGTAGGGTGCTCTATAGTGATTCTGGTTGGGTAAGTACTTTATAGTGACTGTTGTTTTGTAGGATTCTCTATAGTAAATGTTTTTGGTAGGGTGCTCTATAGTTACTCTTGTTGGGTAGTGTGCTCTATAGTGACAGATTTTGGGTAGGGTGCTCTTTTGTGTCTGTTGTGTAGGTGTGTTAAAGTGTCTGTTGTTCGGTAGGTGCTCTGTAGTAACTGTTGCTAAATAATGAGCTCTATAATGACTGTTGTTGGGTGGGTTGCTCTATACTGACTGTTGCTTGGTGGAGTGCTCTATAGTGATTGTCGTTGTGGAGGATGCTCTATATTAACTGTGTTAGGTAGGTGCTTTATAGTGACTGTTGTTGGGTAAGATTTTCTATAGCGACTGTTTTTGATAGGGTGCTCTAGAGTAACTGTGTTCAGTAGGTGCTCTGTAGTGACTGTTGTTGTGTAGGTTTATCTATAGTGACTGTTTTTGGAAGGGTGCTATATAGTGACAGTTTTTAAGCAGGGGGGTCCATAGTGATTGTTGTTGAATAGGGTGCTCTATAGTGTTTGTTGCTCTGTAAGTGTGCTATAGTGTTTGTTGTTCAGTAGGTGTTCTATAGGGACTGTAGCAGGATAGTGTGCTTTATAGTGACTGTTGTGGTGTGGGGTGCTCTATACTAACTGTTACTGGGTGGAGTGCTGTATAGTGACTCTTCTTTGTTAGGTATTCTAGAGTGACTGTGGTTGTGTGAAGTAATTTGTAGTGACTTTGGTATGTTGGGTGTTCTATGGTGACTCTTGTTGGGTAGGGTGCTCTATAGTGCCTGTTGCTGGGTTGGTTGCTCTATAGTTACTGTTGCTGGATTGTGTACTTTATAGTGATTGTTGCTGGGTAGAGTGCTCTACAGTGAATCTTGCTGGATAGGGTACTTTGTAGAAACTGTTGCAGAATATTGTGCTCTATAGTAAATGTTATTAGGTGGGGTGCTCTATACAGACTGTTCCTGGGTAGAATGCTCTATTGCGATTGTTGTTTGGTAGGTAATCTACAGTGACTGTGGTTGGGTAAGGTGATCTACAGTGACTGTTGCTGGGAAGAGTGCTCTACAATGACTGTTGTTGTGTAGGGTGTTCTATAGTGACTGTTGTTAAGTAGAGTGCTCTATAGTGACAGTTTTTGGGTAGGTGTTGTATAGTGACTGGTTTTGGCAGGGTGCTCTATACTGATGGTTGCTGGGTAGGTGCTCTACAGTGACTGTTGTCGAGTAGGGTGCTATAAAGTGACTGTTGTTGGGAAGAGTGCTCTGTAGTGATTGTTGCTGGGTAGGGTGCTTTACATTGAGTGTTGATGGTAGGGTGTTCTTTGGTGACTACTGTTTTGTAGGTGCTCTATAGTGACTGTTTTTTGGTGGGTTGCTCTAGAGTGACTGTTGTTGGGGATGTGCTTTATAGTGACTCTTCAGAGTTAGGAAACTCTATAGTGACTGCTTTTGGGTAGAGTGCTCTATAGTGCCTGTGGCCGCGTAGAATGCTCTACAGTGACTGTTGTGGAGTAGAGTGCTCCTTACTGAATGTTGTTGGGTGGTGTGCTTTATACTGATGGTTGCTATGTAGAGTGCACTATAGTGACTGTTGTTGAATAGATACTCTATAGTGACTATTGTTGGGTGGGGCTTTGTATAGTGACAGTTGCTGGGTAGGTGCTCTACAGTGACTGTTGTTGGGTAGGCACTCTATAGTGACTTTTGTTTAAGAGTGGTTTATAGTGACAGTTGTTGGCTAGAGTGCTCTACACTGATTGTTCTTGGGTAAGGTGCTATATAGTGTCTGTTTTAGGTTAGAGTACTCTATAGTTACTGTTTTTTTTAAAAAGGACTACATAGTAACTGTTGTTGGGTAGGTGCTCTATAGTTACTGTTGTAGGGTAAGGTGTTGTATAGTGACGGTTGTTGAATATAGTGTTCTACAGTGACTGTTGTTTCCAAGATTGCACTACAGTGACTGTTGTTGGGTAAAGAGCTTTATAGTGAGTGTTGTGGAGTAGGTGCTCTATTGTGACTGTTATTTGGTAGAATGCTCTATAGTGACTGTTGTTGCTTAGAGTGCTCTGTAGCAATTGATGCTGTGTAAGGTGCTCTATAGTGACTGTTGTTGGGTGAAGTTATCTATAGTGACTGTTGTTGGGTAGGGTGGTCTATAGTAACTGTTGTGTAGAGTGCTCTATAGGTTCTGTTGTTGGGTAGAGTGTTTATAGTGACTTTTGTTCAGTAGGGTTCTGTATAGTGACTCTTTCTGGGTATGGATTTCTATAATGACTTTTGTTGGGTACACTGCTCTATAGTGACTGTTGTTGGGTAGGTGCTCTATAGGGACTGTAGCTGGGTAGGGTGTTTTATAGTGACTGTTGCTGTGTAGGTGCTCTATATTGACAGTTGCTTGGTAGAGTGTTCTTTAGTGCCTTTTTCGGATAGGTGCTGTATAGTGGCTCTTGTTGGTGAAGTGTTCTAAACTGTCAGTTGCTGTAGAGGTGCTCTATAGTGACTGTTTCTGTGTAGGGTGCTCTTTGGTGACTACTGTTGAATAGGTGCTCTATAGTGACTGTTGTTGGGTGGAGTGCTCTAGAGTAACTATTTTTGGGTAGGTGCTGTATTGTGACTGTTTTTGGTAAGGTGCTCTAAAGTGACTGTTGTTGGGTAGAGTGCTGTGTAGTGACTGTTGCTGGATAGGGTGATCTATACTGACTGTTGTCGGGTAGAAGCTTTATAGTGACTGTGGTTGTGTGCAGTGTTCTACCGTGACTGTTGCTTGGTAGAGTACTGTATTGTGACCATTGTTGCTTAGGTGCTCTATAGTCACTGTTGCTGGGAAGGGTGCTTTATAGTGACTGTTGTTGGGTAGGTACTCTTAAGTGACTACAGTTAAGTAGTGTACTCTATGGTAACTGTTGCTGGGTAGGTGCTCTATAGTGACAGTTGCTTTGCAGGGTGCTCTTTAGTGCCTTTTTATTGGTAGGTGCTGTATAGTGACTTTTGTTGGTGAGGTGCTCTAAACTGTCAGTTGCTGGGTAGGTGCTCTATAGTGACTGATGCTGGGTAGGGTGCTCTATAGTGAATTCTCTTTGGTAGAGTGCTCTATAGTTACTGTTGCTGGTTAGGGTGCTCTACAGTGACTGTTGCTGTATAGGGTGATTTTTGGTGACTACTGTTGGGTAGGTGCTCTATAGTGATGATTGTTGTATGGGGTGCTCTAGCGTGACTGCTTTTGGGTAGGTGCTCTATAGTGACTGTTTTTGTTAAGGTGCTCCAAAGTGACTGTTGTTGGGTAGGGTGCTGTGTAGTGACTGTTGTTGGGTAGGATGATCTATACTGACTGTTGTTGAATAGAAACTCTGTAGTGACTGTTGTTGTTTGGTTTTCTATCATGACTGTTGCTGGGTAGAGTACTCTATTGTGACCATTGATGGTTAGTTGCTTTATAGTGACTGTTGCTGGGTAGGGTGCTTTATAGTGACTGTTGTTGGGTAGGTGCTCTACACTGACTGTTGTTGTGTATGTGCTGTATAGTGTCTATTGGGGTGCTCATAGTGACTGTTATTGAATGTGGTACTCTATAGTAACTGATTTTGTGTAGAGTGCTTTATAGTGACTGTTGTTGTTTAGGTGCTCTTTAGTGATTGATATTTTGTATAGGCTCTTCAGGGGCTGTATTGGGTAGGTGATCTTTAATGACTATCATTGGGTAGGTGCTCTATAAGGACTGTTGGTTAGGTGCTATATAGTAACTAAGGTTAGGTGCTATATAGTAGTATCTAGGGTTCTCCATAGTGGCTGTTGTTGAATAGGTGCTCTAAAGTTACTGTTTCTGTGTAGGTGAACTATAGTAACTGCTGTTGGTAGGGTGCCATATAAAGACTGTTGTGGTTTAGGATGCTGTATAGTGACTGTTGCTTGCTAGGTGTCTGTATAGTGACTGTTGTTGGTCAGGTGCTGTATAGTGACTGTTGCTGGTTAGGGTGCTCTACAGTGACTGTGGTTGGGTGGGGTGCTCCATAGTGTTGTTTGTGGGGTAAGTACTCTATAGTGACTCTTGTTGAGTAGGTGCCCTATATTGACTGTTGCAGGATAGTGTGTTATATAGTGACTGTTTTTGTGTAACTTTTCTACAGTGACTGTTGTTGGGTAGGTGCTCTATAGTGACTGTTTTTTGGTTAGGTGCTCTACAGTGACTGTTGTTGGGTATGGTGCTTATAGTAACTGTTGTTGTGTAGAGAGCATTATAGTGACTGTTGTTTGGTAAACTGCTCTATAGGTGATTGTTATTGGGAAGAGTTCTCTTTAGTGACTGATGTTGTGTAGAGTGCTCTATAGTAACTGTTGTTGGGTAGAGTTTTCCATAGTGACTGCTGTTGTGTAATGTGCTCTATACTGACTGTTGTTGGGTAGGTGCTCTATAGTTACTGTTGTTGATTACTGTTAGATAGTGACTGTTGCTGGGTAGGGTGCACTATAGTGACTGCTGTTGACCAGAATGCTCTACAGTGACTGTTGTTGAGTAGAGGGCTCTATAGTGACTGTTGTGTAATATGTGTTTAAACTGACTCTTGTTGGGGAGGGTACTCTATGGCAACTGTTGTTGGATAGGGTGCTCTAGAATGACTGATTTCTGGTGGGGTGCATGATAGTGACTTTTGTTTGGTAGAATGCTCTATACATGACAGTTGTTGGGTGGAGAGTTTTATAGTGACTATTGTGTAAAGTGCTATATAGTGACTGTTGCTGGCTAGAGTGCTCTATAGTGACTGTTGTTGGGTAGGTTCTTTATACTGACTGTTTTGTGTAGAATATTCAAAGTGGCAGTTGTTGGGTAGGTGCTTTATAGTGACTGTTGTTTGGTAGAAATCATTATAGTGACTGTTGTTTTTGGGTTCTCTTTAGTGACTGTTATTGGGTAAAGTGCTCTATTGTGACTGTTGTTGCATAGGGTGCTCTATAGTTTCTGTTGTTTTGTGGGTGCTCTATACTGTCTGTTGTGACGTAAGTGCTCTATAGTGAGTGTTGCTGGATATTGTGCACTACAGTGACTGTTGTGTGGATTGCTTTATACTGACTGTTGCTCGGTGAAGTGCCCTATAGTGACTGTTGTTTGTTAGGAACTCTATAGTGACTGTTGTTGATTTTGGTTTCCATAATGACTGATGATTGGAAAATGCTCTAAAATGACTGCTGTTTTTGGATACAGTGCTCTATAGTGACTCTTGTTGGGTAGAGTGCTCTATACTGACTGTTGTTGGGTAGAGTGCTCTATACTGAATGTTTTTGGATAGAGGACTTCATACTGATTGTTGCTTGGTAGGGTACTCTATAGTGACTTATTTGGAGTGGGGTTCTCCATAGTGACTGTTGTTAAATAGGTGCTCTATAGATACTGTTTCTGTGTAGGTGCACTATAGTGACTGCTGTTGGTAGGGTGCCATATAGGGACTGTTGTTGTGTAGGGTGCTGTATAGTGACTGTTGCTTGCTAGGTGTCTGTATAGTGACTGTAGTTGGTCAGGTGCTCTATAGTGACTGTTGCTGGTTAGGGTGCTCTACAGTGACTGTGGTTGGGTGGGGTGCTCCATAGTGACTGTTGCTGGGTAGAATACTCTATAGTGACTCTTGTTGAGTAGGTACCCTATAATGACTGTTGCAGAGTAGGGTGTTACATAGTGACTGTTTTTGAGTAACTTGTCTACAGTGACTGTTGTTGGGTAGGTGCTCTATAGTGACTGTTTTTTGGTTAGGTGCTCTACAGTGACTGTTGTTGGATATGGTGCTTATAGTAACTGTTGTTGGGTAGGGAGCATTATAGTGACTGTTGTTTGGTAGACTGCTCTATAGGTGATTGTTATTGGGAAGAGCTCTCTTTAGTGACTGTTGTTGTGTAGAGTGCTCTATAGTGACTGTTGTTGGGTAGAGTTCTCCATGGTGACTGCAGTTGTGTAATGTGCTCTATACTGACTGTTGTTGGGTAGGTGCTATATAGTTACTGTTGTTGTGTAGGGTGCTCATTGTGAGTGATATTGGGTATGGTGATCTATAATAACTGTTCTTGGGTTAAGTGTACTATAGTGACTGTTGTTAGGTAGGTACTCTATAGTGAGTGTTGATGTTAGGTGCTCTATAGTGACTGTGTTTAATAGTGTGCTCTATAGTGACTATTGATCAGTATGGTGTTCTATAGTGATTATTTTTGGGTAGAGTGCTCTATAGTAACTGCTTTTGTGTATGGTGCTCTATAGTGACTGTTGTTGGATAGGTGCTATATAGTGACTGTTTTGGGGAAGGGTGCACATATTGACTGTTGTTGGGTATGCTGCTCTATAGTGACTGTTGTTAATTAGGTGCTATATAGTGACCGTTGTTGGGAAGGGTGCACATATTGACTGTTGTTGAGTATTCTGCTCTATAGTAACTGTTGTTGTGTAGGTACTCTATAGTGACTGTTGTTGGGTAGGTGCTCTATACTGCCTGTTGATGGTTAGGTGCTCTATAATGACTGTTGCTGTGCAGGGTGCTCTAAAATGACTGCTGTGGTTGGGGTGTTCTATAGTGACCATTTCTAGGTAGAGTGCTCTCTAGTGACTGATGTTGGGTACATGCTCTATAGTGACTGTTGCTTGGTAGGGTGCTCTATTGTGACTGTTGTTGAGTAGGTGCTCTATAGTGACTGTTGTTGCATGGGGTTCTCTAAATTTACTGTTGTTGGTAGAGTTCTCTATAGGTGACTGTTGTTTGGTGGCATGCTCTATAGTGACTATTTTTCTGTAGAGTGCTCTGTAATGACTGTCGTTTTGTAGTGTTTCATAGTTACTGTGGTTGAGTAGAGTGCTCTATAGGTGACTGTTGTTGTGTGAAGTTCTCTATATTGACTGTTGCTGGGTAGAGTGCTTTATGGTTACTCTGCTAGGTATGGTGCTCTACAGTGAACATTGTTGGGTATGTGGCCTATAGTGACTGTTGGTCAGTAAGATGCACTATAGTGACTGTTTTTGGGTAGATGCTGTATAGTTACTGTTGTTGGTGGGTTGCTCTAAACAGATGGTTGTTGTATAGGTGCTCTATAGTGACTGTTGTTGGGTAGGATTCTCTATAGTGACTTCTGATTTGTACAGTGTTCTATAGTGACTGTTTCTGGTTAGGTGTTCTATAGTGACTGTTGATGCATAAAGTTCTTTATAGGTGACTGTTGTTGGATGGATTGCTTTATGGTGACTGTTGCTGGGTAGGATTCTCTATAGTGACTGTAGTAGGTTATGGTGCTCTATAATATCTGTTGCTGTGTAGAATGCTCTATAAAGACTCTGGTTGGTAGGGTGCTTTATAGTGACTGTTTTTGGGTTGGGTTCTCTATACCGACAGTTGGTGGGTGGGGTTCTCTATACTGATTGTTGTTGGGTGGGTTTCTTTATAGTGACTGTTGTTGGGTAAACTGCTCTATAGTGACTGTTGCTGGTAAGTATTCTCTATAGTGACTGTTGTTGGGTAGGTGTTCTATAGTGACTTTTTTTGGGTTGCTGCTGTATAGTGACTGTTGTTGGTGGGGTGTACTACACTGAGGGTTGCTTTGTAGGTGCTCTACAGTGACTATCTGGGTAGGATGGTCTATTGTAACTGTTGTTGGGTAGTGTTCTTTATAGTGACTGTTTCTGAGTATGTTGCTCTATAGTGACTATTGCTGGGTAGGGTGCTCTATACTGAATGTTGTTGTGTGATGTGCTTTATACAGACTGTTGCTGGTTAGAGTGCTCTATAGTGACTGTTGTTGGGGAGGTACTCTATAGTGACTGTTGTTAGGTGGGGTGCTTTATAGTGACTGTTGTTGGATAGGTCCTCTATAGTGACTACTGTTTGGTAGAATGCTCTATAAAGTCTTTTTTTGGTTATGGTGCACTATAGTGACTGTTGATGGCTGGATTTTTCTCTAGTTACTTTTGTTGGTTAACTGGCTTTAGAGTGACTGATACTGGATTGGCGCTCTGCATTTAGTTCTGCTGAGTGGGGTACTATAAAGAATCTACCCAAAAATAGACACTATAGAGCACCCCACCCAGCTACAATTACTATAAAGCACCGATTAAACAACAGTCACTATAGAGCACTCTAAACCACAAAAGTCACTATAGAGCACTCCACCTAACGACAGTCACTTATAGAGGACTGCACCCAACAGCAGTCAGTATATGACATGCTACCCCCCAACATTCACTATATATCACCCATCCAACAGTCACTATTGAGCACTCCACCCAATAACTGTCACTATAGATTGCCTAACCAACAACAGTCACTATAGAGAACTCTATGCAGCAAATGTGACTATAGAGCACTCCACACAACAGCACTCATTATAGAGCACTGAACCCAGAAACAGTCACTATATTGCATCCTACCCATCAACAGTCTTAATAGAGCACCCTAACAACAACAAACACTACAGAGCAGCCTATCAACAACAGTCAGTATAGAGCACCATGCCAAACAACATTCACTATAGAGCACCTACCCAACAACAGTCACTATATGGCAACTAACCAAAAACTGTCACTATAGAGCACCTACTCAACAACAATGTGTATTGTGCACCTACCCAACAACACACATTATAGAGTACTCTACCAACAGCAATCACTATAGAACACTATATTCAACAAATTTACTCTAGAGCACACTATTCAACAAAGTCACTCTAGAGCACCTACCCAACAACAGTCACCATAGAGTAATCTTTCAACAGAAATCACTATAGAATATTGTACCCAACAACAGTTACTACAGAGGCCACTATTCAACAAAGTCACTACAGAGCATCTACCCAACAACAGTCACTATAGAGCTCTCTACTCAAAAACTGTCACCATAAAGCACTCTACCCAGCAACAGTCACTATAAAGCACCCTACGCAAGAACAGTCAGTATAGAACCCTCTAACCAAAAACAGTCACTATACAGCACCCTATCAAACAACAGTCACTGTATAGCACCTACCCAACAATAGTCACTGTAGAGCCTTCTAACCAACAACAGTCACTATAGAGTACTCTACAGAACAAGTCACTATAAAACATCTTACTAAAGAACAGTCAGTATACAGCACAATACCCAAAAACAGACACTACATAGAACCCTACTCAACAAGAGTCACTGCGAAGTGCCTACCCAACAAAAGTCACTGTAGAGCCCTCTACCCAACAACAGTCACTATACAGCATTCTACTTAACAGCAGTCACTACGGAGCACCCTACCCAACAACAGTTGCTATCTAGGGCTCTCTACCCAGGAAGAGTCACTATAGAGCACTCCATAAAACAACAGTCACTATAGAGCACTCTACCCAACAACAGTAAGTATAGAGAACCTATCCAACAACAGTTACTATTTAGAGCATTCCACCCAACAAGCCAGTATAGAGCACCTACCCAAAATAAGCTACTATAGAGAACTCAACCAGACGACAGTCACTATAAAGAACCTTACCTAAAAACAGTCACTATACAGCACTGTAGCCAAAAACAGTCAGTATAAAGCACCTACCCAACAAGAATCAGTATAGAGCACCCTAGCCAACAGCAGTCAGTATAGAGCACCAAACCAACAGCAGTCACTATAGAGCTCTATACACAACCACAGTCACTATACAGCTAGCTACCCAACCACTGTCACTATAGAGCACTCTAACCAAGAACAGTCAATATAATATATCCTATGCAAAAATAGTCACTATAGAGCAGTCTACCAAACAACAGTCACTATAAAGCATTCTAACGAACAAAAGTCTCTATAGGGCATCTCACCCAATAACAGTCACTATAGAGTACCTACCAAAAAGCTGTCCCTATAGAGAACTTCACCCAGCAACAGTCATGATAAAGCACCCTACCCAGCAACAGTCAGTACAGAAAGCCCTACTTAACAACAGTTATTATAAAGCATTGTACAAATAATAGTCACTATAGAGCACCCTACCCAAAAACATTCACTATAGGGAACCTACCCCAAAAGAGTCACTATGGATTACCTACACATAAACAGTCACTGTAAAGCCATCTACCCAACAACAGTCACTATAGAGCCCCGTACCAAACAGCAGTCACAATAGAGCCTGCTACTCAGCAACAGTCACTATAGATCACATACCCAACAGCAGTCACTATAGTGCAACAACCCAACAACAGTCAATAGAGATCACCTACCCAAAAACAGTCACCATAGAACACTTTTCCCAAGAACAGTTACTATAGAGAACTCTACACAATAGTCACTATAAAACACTCCACACAACAGCAATCTTTTATAGAGAACCCTACCAACAGCAGTCACTATAGAGTAGTCCACCCAACAACAGTCATTACAGAGCACGTTACACAACATCAGTAACTATTGAGTACCTTCTCAAGAACAGTTACTATAGAATACACTAACTAGAAACAGTCACTATAGAGCATGCCACCCAGTACCTGTCACCATAGACCACCCTACCCACCAACAGTCATTATAGAGCACCCTACACACAACAGTCACTGTACAGCACCATATTTAACAACACTCACTATAGAGCACCTACCGAACTACAGTCACCATAGAGCACCTACCCAACAACCGTAACTATAGAGCACCTTCCCAACAATTCTCAGTAGAGAGCACCATACCAAAAAACACTCTGTATAGAGTACCTTCTCAGCAGCAGTCTCTCTAGAGCTTTCTACTTATCAACAGTCACATAAAGAGATCTATACCCAAAAAGAGTCACTATAGAACACCCTATGCAAAAACAGTCACTATAGAGCACTCTTCCCATCAACCATCACTGTAGAGCACCATACCAAACAATAGTCACTTGAGAGCACTCTACCCAACAACAAGAACTATAGAGCATCATACCCAAAATTAATCACTGTAGAGAACCCTATACAACAACCGTCATTATGGAGCACCTACCAAAAACAATTACTATAGTACACACTACCTAGCAACTGTCTGTATAGAGCACCTACCCAGAAAGAGTCTCTATAGAGAACTCTACCTAACAACAGTTAGTATAGAGCACCCGACCCAACAACACCCCATATAGAGTACCCTACCCAAAAACAGTCACTATAGAGCACTCTACTTATCAACACTTAGTATAGAACACCCTACCCAAAAACAGTCACTATAAAGCACTTATTCAACAATAGTCACTATAGAGCACCCTACCTAACAACAGTCACTACAGAGCACCCAACTCCACAAGAGTCACTATATAGCACTCTACCAACAACAGTCACTTTAGAGCACCTACTCATCAACAGTCACTATAGACCACCCTACCCAGAAAGAGTCACCAAAGAGCACTTATTCAACAATAGTCACTATAGAGAACCATACTGAACACCAGTAACTATCGAGCACCCAACCTAACAACAGTCATTATATAGCACTCTACCAAGCAACAGTCAGTATAGAGCACTCTATGCAGCAAAAGTCACTATAGAGCACGCTAACCAACAACAGTCAAGATAGAGCACCCTACCCAGCAATACTCACTATAGAGCACCCTACCCAACAACAGTCTTTATACAGCATTCCACCCAACAAGAGTCACTATAGATCACTGATCTAAAAACAGTCACTATATATAACCTACACAGCAACAGTCACTTTAGAGCCCTCTATCAAAAATTAGTCACTATGGAGCACAGTACCCAACAACAGTCACTATAGAGCATCCTAACCCAACAACATTCAATATAGAGCACCCTACTCAATATCAGTCACTATAGAGCAAACTGCCATCAACATTCAATAAATTGCACTTAACTAACTACAGTCACTATAAAACACCTACCCAACAACAGACACTGTGGAGCACCTACCCAACATGTGACAATATGGAGTACCTACTGACCAACAGTCACTATAGAGCATCTAACCAACAATGGTCATTATAGGGCACTGTACCCAAAAAGAGTAATCATAGAGCAACCTTCCCAACAACAGTCCCTATAGAGCATCTATTCAACAACAATCACTATAGATCACCTACCCAAACCAGTCACTATAGAGCACTCTACCAAACAACAATCACTATAGAACACCATACCCAGCAACAGTCATCATAGAGCACACTATTCAATAACAGTCACTATGGAACATGCTACACAAAACAGTCACTATGGAGCACTCTACCCAACAGTCACTATAAAGTACATATGAAAATACAGTCACTATAGTGCATTTCACCCAGCAACAGTCAGTACAAACACTTCACTTAGCAACAGTCACTATAGAGTATTTTACCCATCATAAGTCACTACAGAGGCACCTACTCAAAAACAGTCACTATGGAGCACTCTACCGAACCAGAGTCACTATAAAGCACCCTACAAAATAACAGTGATTATCTAGAGCCCCCTACCCATCAACAGCCACTACAGAGCACTTCATTCAAAAACAGTCACTATAGAGCAGTCTACAAAACAGTCACTACAGAATACTTTATCCAAGAACAGTCACTTACAGGCACTTTACCCAACAACAGTCAATATAGAGCACTTTCACAAAAACAGTCACTATATATCACCTACCTATCAACAGTCAGTATAGAGCACCTACCCAGCAACAGTCACTATAGAGCACCTACTCATCAACAGTCACTATAGACCACACTACCCAACAACAGTTACTATAGATACTGCATCCAACAACAGTCAGTATGAGCACCTTACCCTACAACAGTCACTATAGAGCACCCTACCAGCAACAGTCAATAGAGAGAACCTATTCAACAAAAATCACTATAAAGTACCCTATGACACCACAGTCACTATGGAGCACCCTACCCAACAAAAGTCACTATAGAGCATGCTACCCAGCAACAGTCAGTATATAGCACAATATGCAGCAACAGTCACTATAGAGTACTCTTCACAACAACAGTCACTCTAGAGAACACAACTCAGCTACAGTAACTCTAGAGTACCCTACTCAGCAACAGTCACTATAAAGCACTCCACACAACAACAGTTAATATAGAGCAATTACACAAAAAGTCACTATAGAGCACCTACCCAACAGTCACTACAGAGACCTCTAATCAAAAAGAGTCACTATAGAGCACTCTGACCAACAAGAGTCACCATAGAGCACTGTACCCAATAACAGTCACTCTCTAGAGCCCCCTACCCAACAACAGTCACGGTAGAGCACCTACCCAACAACAGTCACTGTAGAGCTCTCTACCCAAAAAATGTCACTATACAGCACCCTACCCAAGAACAGTCTCTATAAAAAACACTACCCAGGAAAAGTGACTATAGAGCACCCGACCCAGAAACAGTCACTATAGAACACTCTATCCTACAATAGTCACTATAGAACAACATAACAAGCAACAGTCAATATTGAGCAAACCACCTCATAACAGACATTATAGAGCACTCCACCCAAGAACAGTCAGTATGGCACACACTACCAAACAACAGTTACTATAAAGCACCTTAACCAACAACAGACACTATAGAGCACCTACACAACAACAGTCAGTAAAGGGCACCTACCCAACAACAGTCAGTATAGAGCACTCTAACTGACAACAGTCACAATAGAGCACCGTAGTTAACAACATTCACTATCGACCACCTACACAACAACAATCAGTATAGAGCAACCTTCTCGACAATAGTCACTGTAAAGCACTGTACCCAACAGTAGACACTATAGTGTCCCCTACACAAGTCACAGTAAAGCACTCTACCCAACAACAGTCACTATACAACAGTCAGTATAGAGCAACCTTCTCGACAATAGTCACTGTAAAGCACCTACCCAACAGCATACACTATAGAGCCCCCTAAACAACAACAGTCACAGTAAAGCACTCTACCCAACAAAAGTCACTATAGAACACCCTCCACAAGAGTCAGTATAGACCACTCTACCCAACTACAGTCACTATACAGCAACCTACTGAACCAAAGTCACTAAAAAGCACCCCACCAAGTGACAGTATAGAGAACCTTACCAAACCACAGTCACTATAGAGCTTCTATCCAAAAAAATTCAGAATAGAGTTATTCTATTCAGAATAACACCTACCCAACAACAGTCACAATAAATCACCAACCCATCAACAGTCATTATAGAGCACTCTACCCAAAAAGAGTTACTATGGAGAACCACTTCCAAAAAAAGTCACAGTGAGCACCACATGTAAAAACACTCACTATAGAGCACCCTACCCTGCAACTGTCACTACAGAGCACCTATACAACAATAGTCACTATAGAGTACTCTATGCAACAACAGTCACTATAGAGCACCCTACCCATCAACAGTCACTATAGAGCATGCTACCCTGCAACAGTCACTATAGAACATCCTATGCAGCACAGTCACTATAGAGCACTCTACCCAACAACAGTCATTATAGAGTACCCTACTCAAAAACAGTCACAATAAAGAACCCTACCCAACAAGAGTCACTATAGAGCACTCCACCCAACAACAGTCACTATAGAGCACTTACACTAAAACAGTCACTATAGAGCACCTACTCAACAACAGTCACTATAGAGACGTCTAAACAAAAACAGTCACTTTATAACACTCTGGCCTACAGGAGTCACCATAGAGCACCATACCCAATAACAGTCAGTATGTAGAGACCCATACCCAACAACAGTCACTGTAGATCACCAACCCAAGAAGAGTCACTGCAAAGCCCTTTACCTAACTACAGTCACTATTGAACACTCTGCAAAACAACAGTCACTATAGAGAACTCTGCAAAACAACAGACACTATAGAGCACTATACCCAACAACAGTCACTATAAAAGACCTGCCCAAGAACAGTTACTATAGAGCACTTTACCCAACAACAGTTACTATAGAGCACCTACCCAAAGGGAATTGGTATTCAGCACTCTACCCAATCAATATAAGTCACTATAGAGCACTGTACCCAACAACAGTCACTGTAGAGCACCATAACCAACAACAGTCACTGTAGAACACCCTATCCAAAAACTGTCACTATAGAGCACCCTACCAAAGAACAGTCAGTGCAGAACACTCCAAACCACCAAAAGTCATTGTAGAGCACCCTACTCATCAACAGTCACTGTATAGCACCTACCCATCAACAGTCATTGTAGAGCTTCCTACCAAACAACAGTCACTATAAGAACTCTACCCAACAACAGTCACTATAGAGAACTCCACCAAACAACAGTCACCTGTCGAGCATTCTAGCCAACAGCAGTCACTATATGGAACATTCTAGCCAACGACAGTCACTATAGAGCACACTACTTAACAAGAGTCACTATATATCACCCTTCTCAACAACAGTCACTATATAGAACTCCGCCCAACAACAGTCATTTATCGAGCATTTTAGAAAACAACAGTCACTATAAAGCACCCAACCCAACAACACTCCCTATAGACACTTACCCTACAACTGTCAATATAGAGCACACTACCCTGCAACAGTCAGTATAGAGCACCATACACAACAACAGGCACTATAGAACATTTACCCAACAAAAATCACTATAAAGCACCATACCCCCAAACAGTCACTATAGGGCAAACTACCCAAAAACAGTCACTATAGAGCCCTGTACACAACAGTCACTATAGAGAATTCCACACAACAGCAGTCACCTATCAAGCACTCTAGCCAGCAACAGTCTCTATAGAGCACCCCACCCAACAACAGACACTGTAGACACTCACTTTACAACTGTCATTATACAGCACCCTACCCTGAAACAGTCAGTATAAAAGGCCTACCCAGCAACAGTCACTATAGAGCACCCCACCCAACAACACTCACTATATAGCATGCTACCCAGCAAAATTCACTATAGAGCACACTACTCACAAACAGTTACTATGGAACACCCTACCCAGCAACAGACACTATAGAGCACTCTACCCAACAACAGTCACTAAACAGAACTATATCAAACAACAGTACAGAGCATCCTTCCGAGCAACATTTACTATAGAGAACTCTACCCAACAACAGTCACTATAGAGCACCCTACCCAATAACAGTCACTGCAGAGATGGTTACCAAACAATAATTACTATAAAGCACTCTACTCAAAAATAGTCAATTGAGAGCACTCTAGGCAACAACAGTCATTATAGAGCATCCTACCCAACATCAGTCACTATAGAGCCTTCTATTCAATAAAAGTTCACCAAAAAGCACTCTACACAAACACCATCACTATAGACCACCCCACGCAAGAAGTGTCACTATAGAGAACTCTACTCAAGAACAGTCACCATAGACCACCTATATAAAAAAGTGACTCTAGAGCACCCTACCCAACAACAGTTACTATAAAGTACCTAACAAACAACAGTCAGTATAGAACACTCTACCCAGAAAGAGTCACTATAGAGCACTTCACCCAGAAACAGTCACTATATACCACTTCACCCATCAACAGTCACTATAGAGCACCCTACTTATAAAGAGTTACTTTAGAGCATTGTAGCAACAACAGTCACTATAGAGCACCCTACTTAACTACAGTCACTATAGAGCTTCTAGCCAAAAACAGTCGCTATAGAGCAACTACCCAACAACAATCACTATAGAGCACCTACCCAGCAACAGTCACTATAAAGCCCCCTACACCACAACAGTCACTATAGAGCACTCTGCCCAGCAACAGTCAATATAAAGCACCCCACGCAAAAACACTCATGATAGAGCATACTACCCAGTAACAGTCACTATACAACACCTACCCAATCACAGTCCCTATATTGCACTCTACACAATAGTCACTATAGAACACTGCACCCAACAACCGTAACCTATAGAGCACTCTACAAACTTTCAGTATAGATCACCCCATCCAAAAACAGTCACTATGAAGCACACTATCTAACAACAATCAATATGGATCACCTACCCAACAACAGTTACTATCTAGAGCACTTTATCCAACAACCGTCACTATAGTGCAACCTTCCCAACAACAGTTACTACCTAGAGCACTTCACCCAACAACAGTCACTATAGCACAACCTTCCCAACAACAGTTATTATACAGCAACCCAAAAAACGACAGTAACTATAGAGCGCAAACTCAAGTAAAATTATTATACAGTACCTACCCAAACATAGTCAGTATAAAGCACCCTAAACAACAAAAGTCACTTTAGATCACCTACACAACAGTCATATAGAGCAACATACCCAAAAACAGTCACTGTAGAGCCATTTATGTGACAACAGTGACTATGGAGCACTCTACAAAACAACAGTCACTATAGAGCACTCCACCCAACCACAGCCACTTATTGAGCATCCTTCCCAACAACAGAATCTATAGAGCACCACACCCAGCAACAGAGACTATAGATCACTCTACCAAGCAACAGTCACAACAGAGCATGTACCCAACAGTAGTCACTATAGAGCACTCTACCCAGCAACAGTCACGATAGAGCACTCTACCTAACAACAGTCACTACTGAGCATGCCACCCGGCAAGAGTCGTTATAGTGCACCCTACCCAGCATGAGTCACTATAGAGAACTATACCCAACAACAGTCACTACAGAGTATTTCACCCAACTACAGTAACTTGAGAGCACTCCATCCAGCAACAGTCACTATAGAGCACTGTACCCAACAATAGTCAATTTGGAGCAACCCACCCAACAACAATCATTATAGAGTACCTACACAAAAACAGTCACTATAGAGCAGTCTACCAGGCAAGAGTCACTACAGAGGACTCCACCCAGCAACAGTCACCATGAAGACCCTACACAAAAACACTCACTATAGAGCATCCTACCAACATCAGTCACTATAAAGCACTGTACCAACAACTGTCTCTATAGAGCACCATAATCAACCACAGTCACTATAGAGCACCTATGCAACAACAGTCATTATAGAACACCTACCCAACAACAGTCACTATAGAGCACCTAATCAACAACAATCACTATAATACACCTACCCAACAAAAGTCACCATAGAGCACTCTATTAAACCACAGTCACTATATAGTACTGTAACCAGCAACAGTCTCCATAGAGCATTCTACACAAGAACAGTCAGAATAGAACACTACAAAAGAATAATCACTGTACAGCACCCTATTCAACAGCAGTCACTGTTGAGCACCTACTGAACCACAGCCAGTGTGGAGCCCTCAGCCCACAAACAATCAATAAAGAGCACTCTACCCAACAATAGTCACTAAAAAGCACCCTACCCAATAACAGTCAGCATAGAGCACCCTATTTAACAACAGTCACTGTAGATCACCTGCACAACAGTCACTGTAGAGTCCTCTACCCGACAAATGTTACTATAGAGCACTCTACCCAACAACAGTCACTATAGAGAACCTTAGCCAACAACAATAACTATCTATAGCACTTTATCCAGCAACAGTCACTATAGAGCACTCCAACAATCAACAGTCACTCTAGAGAACCCTACCCTACAACAGTCACTATAAAGCACATACCAAACGACAGTCAATATTTAGAGCACTCCAGCCAACAGCTGTAACTATAGAGCACCTACCCCAAAACAGTCACTATTTAGAGCACTCCACCCAACAGCAATCACTAGAGAACACCACTCCAAAAACAGTTAATATAGAGCAGTCTACTCAACAGCAGTCACTATAGAGCACCATACACAACATCAGTCACTATTGAGTACCGATTACAACAAAAGTCACCATATAACACCTACCCAAAAACACTCACTATAGAGCACCCAACCCAATGACAGTCACTATAGAGCACTCTACCCAACAACAGTCACTATAGAATCCTCTAAACAACAGTCACTATAGTGCACTCCACCAAACAATAGTCAACTATAGAGCAGTCTAGGCAACAACATTCAATATAGAGCACTCTAACCAACAACAGTCACTATTAAGCACCCTTGCCAGCAACACTTACTATAGATCACTCTACCAAAAAACAGTCAGTATAGAGCACACTAACCAACAATTATTGTAGAACACCCTACCCAACAACAGTCAGTATAGAGCACTCCAGCCAATAACAGTCACTATAGAGCACCCTACCAGGCAACAATCAATATAGAGCCCTCTACTTAAGAACCGTCACTATAGAGCACCCTACCCAAAAACAGTAACTATAAAGCAAGCTACCCAAAAACTGTCAATGTAGAACACCCTCCCCAACAACAGTCAATATAGAGCACTGACACAACAAAAATCAATATGCAGCACCCTACCCAGCAACAATCAATATAGGGCACTCCAGCCAACAAAAGTCACTATAGAGCCCCCTACACAACAACAGTCACTATAAAAATCTTACTCAAAAAACAGTTACCATAGAGCACCCTACCCAGCAAAAGCCACTATAAAGCACCCTACACAGCAACAGTCAGTACAAAGCACTCTACCAAACTAGACAGTATAGAGCACCCAACCAAACAACAGTCACTATAGAACACCTTATTAACAACAGTAACTATAGAGCACCCTACCCAGCAACAGTCACTATAGACCACCTTCCCAACAGCAGTCACTATAGAGCACCTACCTTACAAACATTACTATAGGACACCCTACCCAGCAACAGTCACGACTTACCACCTATCTACCAACAGTCATTATAGAACACCTATGCAACAAAAATCACTATAGAGCTCTCTAAACAGCAACTGTCACTATACAGCACCTTACCCCACCGCAGTCACTATAGAGCAGTCCACCCAGGAAAAGTCACTATAGAGCACCCTAAACAACAGTCACTATAAATCACCTAAACTAACAACAGTTACTATAGAGTACACTACTTAACTATAGTCACTTAAGAGTACCTACCCAACAACAGTCACTATAGAGCACCTAACCAACAACAGTCACTATAGAGCACCCTACACAGCAACAGTCACTATAGAGCACCTACTGAACAACATTCACTTAGAACCCTACCCAAAAACAGTCAGTATCAAACAACTCACATGGCAATAGTCACTACAGAGCACATACCCAACCACAGTCACTATACAGTACTCTACTCAGCAAGGGTCAGTATAAAGCACTTCATCCAGCAACAATCACTATAGAGCCTTCTACTTAGCTTCACTCTGTATAGAGCACCCTGTTTAACCACAGTCACTATAGAGCACCCTACCAACATTAGTCAGTATAGAGTACCTACCCATTAACTGTCACTATAGAGCACCTACAGAACAACATTCACTGTAGAGCACCCAACAAAAAACAGTCACTATACTACACCCTGCCATGAACAGTCACTAAAGAGTATTCCTCTCAACAACAGTCACTATAGAGTTTCTACACAACAACAGTCAGTATACAGCACTCAAACCAGCAACAGTCACTGTAAAGAACCTACCCAGCAACAGTCACTGTAGAGCATGCTACAAAGAAACAGTCACTATAGATCAACTACCCAACAGCAGTCACTATTCAGCAACTACCCAACTGCCACTATAGAGCACCCCCAAAAAAGACAGTCACTATACTGCACCCAATTCAACAACATTCACTATAGAGCATTCTACCCAATAACAGTCACTATAGAGCACCCAACCCAGCAAGAGTCACTCTAGAGCACTCTACCCAACAGCATTCACTATAGAGCAGTCTGTACAACAACAGTTATTATAGATAACTTCATCCAACAACAAAAACCTATAGAGAACTCTAAACATCAACAGTCACTATAGTGCACCCTACCCAGCAACAATCACTACAGAGCACCTACCCAACAACACTCACTACAAAGCACCCAACCCAGAAACAGTCATTATAGAACCATACCCTACAACAGTCAATATAAAGCACCTTACACAATAACACTCCCCATAGAGCACTGTATACAACAACAGTCACAATAGACTACCTACTCAACCACAGTCACTATAGTTTACTCAGCAAGAGTCACTATAGAGCACTTCACTCAGCAACAATCACTATAGAGCACCCTACCTAGCAACAGTCTTTATACGGCACCCTGCTTAACAACAGTCATTATATATCACCCTACCAAAAACAGTCAGTATGTAGCACCCTACCCAACAACAGTCACTATACAGTACCAATCAAACAACAGTCACTATAGAGCACTGTATTCAGCAATAGTCACTGTAGAGCACTTCAAACAGCAACAATCACTATAGAGCACAGTATCCTGCAACAGTGTGTATAGAGCACCCTGCTTAACAACAGTCAGTATGAAGCAGCCTATCAACAACAGTCAATATAAAGTACCTAGCTATTAACAGTCACTATAGAGCACCTACCCAGCAAAAGTCTTTATAGAGCACTCTACCCAACAACAGTCAGTATAGACAACTCCACTCAACAACGTCACTATAAAACCCTACCCAACAACTCTTAGTGTAGAGCATTCTACCCAGCAACACTCACTATAGAGCAGCTATCCAAAAACAGTCACTATAAAGCACCCCACCAAAAAACAGTCACTATGTAGTACCTGCCCAACCAGTCACTATAGAGTACTCTACTCAGCAAGGGTCACTATATAGCACTGCACCCAGCAACAATTGTTATGGAACAACCTACTCAGAAACAGTCTGTATAGAGCACCTGGCTTAACAACTGTCACTATAGAGCACCCTACAAACAACAGTCAGTATAGAGCACTTACCCCAAAACAGTCACTATAGAGCACCCCATTCAACCACAATCACTATAGAGTACCTACCCAACCACAGTCACTATAGAATATTCTACCCAGCAAGGGTCACTATAGAGTACTTCACCCAGCAACAACCACTATAAAGCAACCTACCCAGCAACAGTCTGTATACAGCACCCTGCTTAACAAAAGTCACTATAGAGCACTGTACCAAAAACAGTCAGTATAGAGTACCTACCCATCAACACTCACTATAGAGCACCCACACAGCAACAGTCACTATAGAGCACACAGCCAGAAAACAGTCACCATAGTGCACCTTACCATCAAGTGTCACTACAGATTACCCCACCAAGCAACAGTCAGTATAGAGGACCTAAAAAACAACAGTAACTATACAGCACTTGATCCAGCCAATGTTACTATAGAGCACCTACCCAACAGTCATTGTAGAGTACCATACACAGCAACAGTCACTATGGAGCACCTCCCCAACAAGTCACTACAGAGCACCCCACACAACAAGAATCACTATAGAGCACCCTACAAGCAACACTCACCATAGCGCACCTACCCAGCACAGTAATTTTACAGCACCCCACCTAACAGTCACTATACACCACCTACACAACAACAGTCATTATAAAGCATTCTACAAAGCAACAGTCACTATAGAGGACCCCACCAAACAACAATCACTATAGAGCACCTACCCAATAACTGTCACTATAGTGCACCTACCAAACAACAGTCACTAGAGAGCACCCTGCCCAGCAAAAGACACTATGTAGCACTCTACCCAAAAACAGTCACCATAAAGCATTCTGCCCAACAACAGTCAGTATAGTGCATCCTACCCAACAACAGTCACTATAGAGCACCCTACCTAACAACAGTCACTTTACAGCACTATACCCAACAAAAGTTACTATAGAGCCCTCGTTCCAACAACAGTCAATATAGAGCACCCTACCCAGCATTAGTCAGTATAAAGCACCCTACCCAACAACAGCCACTATGGGGCACTGCACCCAACAACAGTCACTATAGAGCACACTACATGACAACAGTCTCTATAGAGCACTTATCCAACAATAGTCACTGCAGAGCCCTTTACCCAACAATAGTCTCTATAGAGCACTCCACAGAACAGCAGTCACTATAGAATACCCTTCTTAACAACAGTCACTATAGACTACTCTACACAACAACAGTCACTGTAGGGCACCCTACATAAAACAGTCAATATAGAGACCTCCAGGCAACAACAGTCAGTATAAAGCACTCTACCAAGCAACATTTATTATAAAGCACTCTACACAAAAACAGTCAGTATAGCACACCTTACCCAACAACAGTCACTATAGAGCATGCTACACAACAACATTCACTGTAGAACACCCTACACAACAACAGTCAATATAGAGCACTCCAGCCAACAACAGTCGCTAAAGAGCACCCTACCCCAAAACACTCACTATAGAGCACCTACATAGCAATATTCACTATAGAGCACCCTACACCACAACAGTCACTATAGAGCACCCTACCCAACAACAGTCACTATAGAGCACCTACCAAACAGCAATCACTCTACAGCACCCGACCCAACAACAGTCACTGTAGAGTACCTACCAAACAACAGTCACTATAGAGCACTGTACCCACCAGCAGTCACTATAGAGTGTCCTACCCAACAATAGTCACTATAGAGTACATACCCAACAACAGTCACTATAGAGCACTCTACACAGCAACAGTCAGTATAGAGCACCCCACCCAACAACAGTCACTATAAAGCACACTAGCAAACCACAGTCACTATAGAGCATGCTATCCAACAACAGTCACTATTTAGAACACTGTACAAAACAACAGTCAGTATAGAGCACCCTATTAACAACAGTCCCTATAGAGTTTATTACCCAATAACAGTCATTATAGGGCACCTACTTAAAAAGAGTCACTATAGAAAACTCTAGGCCACAACCATCATTATACAGCATCATACCCAATAAAAGTCACTTTAGAGCACTCTAAACAACAACAGACACTATAAAGCACTCCACCCAGCAACAGTCACCTATATTGCAGTCTAACAAAAAACAGTCACTATAAAGCACCCCATTCAACAACAGTCATTATAGATTACCCTACACAGTAACAGTCACTATAAAGCAACTACCCAACAACAGTCACAATAGAGCACCTACAAAACAAGCGTCACTATACAGTATTCTACCCAAATATAGTCATTACAGAGTACCTACCCAAAAACAGTCACTATAGAGCACTCTACACAGCAACAGTCAGTATAGAGCACTTCCCTCAACAACAGTCAGTATTAAGTACACTACCCAACAACAGTCACTATACAGCAAATAACACAACAACAGTAACTATTTAGAGCAGTGTACACAACAACAGTCACTTTAGAGCACCACACCCAGCAAAAGTCGCTATCTAGAGCACTCTACCCAACAACACTATAGAGCACCCTAACAAATTACAGTCACTATTAAGGCCTCTTTCCGACAACATTCAATATAGAGCACCCTACCCAGCATTAGTCAGTATAAAGCACCCTACCTCAAAAAGAGTCACTATAGAGAACCATACCCAACAACAGTCACTATGGAGTTCTCCACCCAACAACAGTCAGTATAGAGCAATTATGTAACAACAGTCACTACAGAGCACTCTACACAACTACAGTAACTATAGAGCACCCTACTCAAAAACAATAACTAGAGAGCACTTATGCTACAACAGTCAGTATGGAGAACTCTACCAAACCACAGTCACTATAGATCACCTACCCAAAAACTGTAAATAAAGAGCTCCCCACTTTACAACAGTCACTATAGACCACCCTACCTAAAAACAGTCACTATAAAGCAGCCGCCCAACAATAGTCATTATAGAGCACCTACCCAACAACAGTCACTACAGTGGACTCTACCCAACAACAGTCACTGTAAAACATTCTACACAACAGTCATTATAAAGAACTCTACCCCACAAGTCTTTTATAAAGCACTCTAACCAACAACAGACATTATAGAGCACCCCAATGAACGACAGTCACTATAGGTCACCTTTACAACAACAGTCACTATATAGCTTCCTTCCGAGCAACCGTCACTATACAGTACCTACCAAACAACTTTCACTATAGAGTAATCTATGCAGCAACAGTCAACATAGAGCACCACACCCAACAGCAGTCACTATAGAGCACGTTAACCAGCTATACTCAGTATAGAACACTGACCCAACATATGTCACTATAAAGTACCCTTTGAAACAACAGTCAGTATAAAGCTTTTACCAGGCAACAGTCACTATAGAGTACCCTACCCAACAACAGTCAGTATAGAGCACCCTACACAACAACAGTCACTATAGAGCACCTAACCAACAATAATCACTATAGAGCACCCTGCCCAACAACTGTCACTATACAGCACCTACACAACAACAGTCACCATTGAGCACTCTACCCAACAACAGTCACTATAGAGCACTCCACCCAAAAACATTTACCTTTAGAGAACTCTACCCAACCACAGTCATTATAGAGCACCCCACCCAACAACAGTCTCTATAGAGCACCCTACCTAACAACAGTCACTATTGAGCACCTGCCCAATATAGTCACTATAGAGCAACTCCCAAACACCATTCACTATAGGGCACCAAATCAACAACAGTCACTATAGCTCACATACCCAGCAACAGACACTATAGTGTACTCTACGTCACAACAATTACTATATAGCACCGTACCAAACAACAATCAGTATAGAGCACCCTACCCAACAACAGTCACTATAAAGTATGCTACCCAGCAACTGTCACTACAGAGTACCTACCCAATATCAGTAACTCCTGAGCACTCTACCCTGCAAGAGTCACTATCAAGCACCCCACCTAACAAAAGTCACCATAGATTACCTACAGAAAAACAGTTACAATGGAACACCCTACCCAACATCAATCAGTATAGAGCACCCCACCCAAGAACAGTCACTCTAGAGTACCTACCAAACAACAGTCACTATAAAGCACTCTACCCAGCAACATCACCATAGAGCATCCTACACAGCAACAGTCACTATAGAGCACCCTACTTAACAGCAGTCACCATAGAGCACCCTACCAATAACAGACACTATAAAACATTCTACTGAACAGCAGTCATTATAGAGCAAACTAAAAATAATACTTTTGTTGCGTAGGTTCTCTATAGTGACTGTTTTTGGGTAGAAGCTCTATAGCTATTGTTGATGGTAGGGTGACCTATAGTAAATGTTGTTGGGTAGGGTGCCCTATAGTGACTGTTGTTAGGTAAAGTGCTCCATATTTACTGTTGCTAAGTTGGGTGATCTATAGTGACTCTTGGGTAAAGAGCTCTATACTAAAGAGTGTTTATGTGGTCAGTGATGTGTGTCTTTGTGAGGTGTGTGCACTCTGCAGTGTGTGTATGTTGTGAGTCGTGTGCCTGTGTGAGGTGTCTGCACTTCAGAATCAGTTTCTCGTGAGGGTTGTGTGACTGTGTGAGGTGTGTTTATTGTGTAGAGTGTATGGTAAGTCTTGTGTCTGTGTGAGGTGTGTTTACTGTACAGTGTTTGTAGTGAGTAGTGTGTGTGTTTGAGGTGTGTGCACTGTTGAGTGTGTGTATGGTGAGTGCTGTGTGTCTGAGGTGTGTGCACTGTGGAGTCTGTGTGATGAGTGGTATTTGTCAATGTGAGGTGTGTGCATGTTTAGTGTGTGTGTGTCCTACAGTGTGTGTTTGTGTGAGGTGTGTGCACTGTGGAGTGTGTGCTGAGTGGTGGCTGTTCATGTGAAATGTGTGCACTGAGTGTGTGTGTTGAGTGTGTGTGATGACTGGAGAGTGACAGTGTAAGGTGTCTTCATTGTGGATAAGGAGTCAGGTGATTGGTATTTGTCTGTTTGATGTGTGTGCATTGTGGTGTGTGTTTGTGGAGTTTGTGTGGTGTATGCTGTGTGTCTCTGTGAGTTGTGTGTACTCTTGAGTGTATGTGACCGTGGTGACTGGTGTATGTTTAATGTGTGTGCACTGTAAATTTTGTGTTGAGTGTGTGGAGTGCATGGTGTGTCTCTTTGTAATGTTTGTGCACTGTGGAGGGTGTTTGTGTGGTGAATTATCTGTATGTGTGAGGTGTGTGCATTGTGGAGTGTGTGTGATGAGTAGCGTGTGTCTGTGGGAGGTGTTTTCACTGTGGATATTGTGTGTGTTGAGTTTGTGTCTGTGTGAAATTTGTGCTATGTGGAGTGTGTGCCTGAAGTGTACTAAGTGTTGTGTTTCTTTGTGAAATGTATTTACTGTGTAGTATTTGTGGTCACTCGTGTGTCTCTATGATGTTTCTTCAACGTGGATTGTGTGTGTCATAAGTGGTGTGTGTCATTGTGAGGTGGGTGCACACTGGAGTGTGTGTGGTGATTTCTGTGTGTCTGAGTTGTGTGAACTGTGGAGTAAATGTTTGGTGAGTGGTGTGTGTCTGTGAGAAATGTCTGCTCTGTGAAGTGTTACGTGTTGGGTGAGTGGTGTGTTTGTGTGAGTTGTGTGCACTCCTTAATGTGTTAGTGGAGTGTGTCTGTGTCAAGTGTCTGCACTTTGGAGTGTGTGCGGTGAATCTTGTGTGTATGTGTGAGGTGTGTACACTGTGCAATGTGTGTGTATGGTGAGTGGTGTGTGTTTGAGTTATGTGTGTGCACAGTGCAGTGTGTGGGTTTGGTGTGTGGTGTGTGTCTTTTTAAAATGTCTGCACTTTGGATTTTGTGTGCAGTATGTAGTGTGTGTCACTGTGAGGTAAGTGCACTGCATACTGTGTGTTGTGAGTGGTAAGTCTGCTTTAGGTGTCTACACTGTGGACTGTGTGTTTGGTGAGTATTGTCTCACTGTGTGTTGTGTGTGCACTGTGTAGTGTGTGTGTATGGTGAGTGGTGTGTGTTTGTGTGAGGTGCATTCACTGTGCAGCTTGTGTGTGCTTGTGTGGTGAGTGGTGTGTTTCTGTATGAGGTGTGTTTACTGTGTAGTGTGTGTGGTCACTCTTGTGTCTGTGTGAGGTGTCTTCAGTGTAAAGTGTGTGTGTTGTGAGTGCTGTGTGTCTGAGGTGTGTACACTGTGGAGTGTGTGTGTATGGTGAGTGCTGTGTGTCTGAGTGAGGTGTGTGCACTCTGAAGCTCTGTGCATGGTATGTGGTGTGTGTCTGTGAGAGGTGTGTGTACTGTGCACTGTGTGTGTGTTCTACAGTGTGTGTGTTTGTGTGATGTGTTTGCACTATGGAGTGTGTGTGCTGAGTGGTGTGTATTTGTGTGAAATGTGTGCACTGAACATGTGTGTTGAGTGTGTGTGGTGACTGGTGTGTGACAATGTGAGGTGTTTGCATTGTGGATAAGCTGTCAGGTGATTGGTGTTTTTCTGTGTAATATGTGTAAATTTTGGTGTGGGTTTGTGGAGTTTGTGTGGTGTGTGCTGTGTTTCTCTGTAAGGTGTGTGTTTTCTGGAGTGTTTGTGAGTGTTGTGAGTGGTGTATGTTTGAGTTATGTGCACTGTCGATTTTGTGTGAAGTGCTTTTAGTGCATGGGGTGTCCTGTAAAAGGCGTGTGCACTATGGAGTGTGTGTGGTGAGTTGTGTGTATGTGTGAGGTGTGGGCACTGTGGAGTGTGTGTGTGATGAGTGGTGTGTGTCTGAGTGAGGTGTGTGCACTGTGGAGAGTGTGTGTGTGTTGTTTTGTTTCAGCTATGTGGAGTTTGGGTGTGAAGTGTGTGCATTAAGTGGTGTGTGTCTGTGTGAGTTGTATGCACAGTGGAGTGTGTGAATTGTTTTTTATGAGTGTCTGTCTGTGTGGATTGTTTGTACTTTGGATTGTGTGTGCAGTGGGTGGTGTGTTTCTGTGTAATGTCAGCAAACTGTACAGTGTCTGTGGTAAGTCTTATGTCTGTGTTTGGTGTCTGCACTGTGAATTTTGTGTTTGGTGATTGTTGTGTCGGTGTGAGGTGTGTGCACTCTGAAGTGTGTGTATAATGAGTGTTGTGTGTTTGTGTAAGGTGGGTGCACTGTGCAGTTTTTGTGTGTTTGTGTGGAGAGTGATGTAATTTTGCATGATATGTGTGAACTGTGGAGTGTGTGTGTGGTCAGTGGTGTGTCTTTTTGAGTTGTGTTCACAGTGCATTGTGTATTTGTGGTGAGTGTTGTGCCTGTGTAAGGTGTCTGCACGGCACAATGTGTGTGTGGTGTTGTGTGCCTGTGTTTCTGTTGTTGAATGAAGTGCTCCATAGTGACTGTTGTTTGGTACGTGCCCTATTGTGACTGTTGTTGGCTAGGTGCTCTATAGTGACTGCTGTTGCATAGGTTCTTTTTAGTAAGTGTTGTTCAGTGGTGTGCCCTATAGTAACTGTTCTTGGGTAAGGTGCTCTAATAATGAATGTTGTTGGGCAGAGTGCTCTATAGTGACTTTTGCTGAGTAGGGTGCTTTATGGTGACTGTTGTTTTGTAGTTTCTCTATACTGACTGTTGTTTGGTGTGGTGCTCTATACTGAATGTTTTTGGGTAGAGAGCTTTAAAGGTGACTGTTGTTGGGTGCAGTGCTGTATAGTGACTGTTGGGTGGAGCACTCTATAGTGACTGTGGTTGTGTATAGTGCTCTGTAGTGACTGTTCAACATAGTGCTCTACAGTGACGGTTGTCAGGGAGGTTGCTCTATAAGGACTTTTTTTGGTAAGTCATCTATAGTGACTCTTGTTGGGCAGAGTGCTCTATAGTGACTGTTGGGTATGTGCTGTACAATGCCTGTGGCTGGGTATGTGCTATACAGTGACTGTTGTTGGTTAAGTGGCTCTACAGTAACTGGTGTTCGGTGGTGTGCTCTATAGTGACTGTGCTTGGTTGGAGTGCTCTATAGTGTCTGTTTTTTGGTGGGGTGCTCAATACTGACTGTTGCTGGGTAGGGTGCTCTATATTGACTGCTTTTGTGTAAAGTGCTCTAGATAATGACGGTTTTGAGGTAGATTCTCTATTGTAATTGTTGTTTTGTAGGATGCTCTAGAGCGACTGCTGTTGAGTAAGTGCTCTATTGACTGCTGTTGTGTGGGGTTCTCTATAGTGACTGTTGTTTTGTGGAGTGTTCTATAGTGACTATTTTGTAGAGTGCCCTATAGTGACTGTTGTTTGGTAGGTATGTATACTGTCTGTTGTTGTGTGGGGTGCTCCATACTGATTGTTGCTGGGTAGCGTCCTCTATAGTGACTGTTGTTGGGTACAGTGCTCTATAGAGACTCTTGCTGAGTAGAGTGCTCTATAGTGACTGTTGTGTAGAGTGCTTGACATGTTTCTGTTGTTGGGTGGAGTTCTTAATAATGACTGTTGTGTAGAGTGCTCTATAGTGACTGTTTTTGGGTAAAGTGCTTTATAGTGACTGTTGCTGTGTAGGGTTCTCTATAGTGACTGTTGTTTGGGAGGTGCTCTATAGTGACTGTTGTTTGGTAGAATTCTATATAGATACTTTTGTTGGTACCGTGCTCTATACTGACTGTTGCTGAGTAGGATGCTCAATAGTGACTGTTGTTCAGTAGGTGCTATATAGTGAATGTTGTTTGGTAAATTTCATCATAGTGACTGTTGTTGGTATCGTTCTCTATATTAACTGTGGTTGGGTAGAGTGCTCTATAGTGACTGTTATTGGGTACTTGCTCTATAGTCACTGTTGTGTAGATGCTCTATAGTGATTATTTATGGTAAGTTCTTTATAGTGACTATGGGTAGGTTCTTTATAGTGACTGTTGTTTGTTATGTTGCTTTGTTATGTCTCTTATTGTGTAGGAAGCTCTAAAGTTACTATTGTGGTTTAGGTGCTCTATGGTGACTGTTGTTTAGTGTGGTGCTCTATACTGTCTGTTTTGGGTAGAGTGCTCTATAGGTGACTGTTGTAGGGTGGAGTGCTTTATAGTGACTGTTGTTGTGTAGAGTGCTCTATAGTGACTCTTGTTGGGTACATTGCTGTATAATGACGGTTGTTATGTAGAGTGCTCTATAGTGACTGCTCTTGGGTAGGTGCCATATAGTGACTTCTGTTTTGTAGGTGCTCTATAGTGACTGTTATTCGGTAGGTGCTCCATACTGACTGTTTTTGCATAGAAAACTCTATAGTGATTGTTCTTAATAGGGTGCTCTATAGTGACTGTTGCTGGGTTGGGTGTAGTATAGTGACTGCTGCTGGGTAGGGTGTTCTATTGTCACTGTGGTTGGAAGCGGTGTTCTATAGTGACTGTTGCTGGGTATAGTGCTCTATAGTGACAGTTGTTGGGTAGGTTCTCTATAATAATTGTTGTGTCAGGTGCTATATACTGATTTTTTTAAGTAGGGGCTCTATAGTTACTGTTGTTGAGTAGGTTGCTCTATAGTGACTGTTGTTGGCTGGAGTGCTGTATATTGACTGTTGTTGGGTAGGGTGTTCTACAGTAAGTGTTGTTGGGTAGCATGCTCTATAGTGACTGTTTTTTGGTAGGGTGCTCTATATTGACTGTTCTTGGGTAGAGAGCTCTATAATGTGTGTTGCCTGGTAAGGTGCTCTATAGTGACTTTTGTTGGCTGAAGTGTTCTCTATTGACTGTTTTTGGGTGAGTGGCTTATAGTGGCTGTTGTTGTGTAGAGTTCTCCATAGTGACTTTTATTGGGTAGAAAACTCTGTAGTGACTGTTGTTGGGTAGGTGCTCTTTAGTGACTGTTTTTGGGTAGGGTTCTCTATAATGACAGTTGTTGGCTGGAGTGCTCTATATTGACTGTTGTTGGGGAGGGTACTCTATAGTGAAAATTTCTGAGTGCTCTGTAGTGACTGTTACTGAGTAGAGGGCTTTACAGTGATATTTGTTGGGTAGGTGATCTATAATGACTGTTGTTGTGTAGGGTGCTCTATACTGACTGTTGTTGGGTAGGTGCTCTATACTGACTTTTGTTGGATAGGGTGCTCTATAATGATTATTTTTGGCTTGAGTGCTGTATATTGACTATTGTTGGGCAGGGTGCTCTATAGAGATTATTGTTGGGTATTGTGCTCTTTACTGACTGTTGTTGTTTAGGCTGCTGTATAGTGACTTTGTTGGGTAGAATGCTGTGTAGTGACAGCTTCTGGGTTGGGTGCTCTACAGTTAATTTTGTTTGGTAGAGGGCTCTATAGTGACTGTTGCTGTGTAGGGTGCTCTATAGTGACTGTTGTTGGGTGGAGTGTTCTATAGGGAACCTTTCTGGGTAGAGTCTTCTATAGGTACTGTAGAAATATCTATAGTTGTTGGGTATGTACTCTGTAGTGACTCCTGTTGGGTGGAGTTCTCCATAGTGACTGTGGTTGGGTAGGTGCTTTACAGTGACTGTTGTTGTGTAGGATACACTATACTGACTGTTGTTGGGCAGGGTGCTTCATAGGGACTGTTGCTGGGTGGAGTGCTCTGTAGTGACTATTGTTTATATAGTGCTCTATAGTGACTGTTGCTTGGTAGGGTGCTCTATAGTAACTGTTGGTGTGTAGGGTGCTCTGCACTGACTGTTTTTGGGTAAGGTGCTTTATACTGACTGTTGTTGGGTATGGTGTTCTTTAGTGACTGTTTTTGGGTTGGTGCTCTATAGTGACTATTGCTGGGTAGGGTGCTCTGTACTGACTGTTGTTGGATGCAGTGCCTTATAAGTGAGGGTTGTTGGGTGGAGTGCTCTATAGTGACTTTTGTTTTGCAGAGTGTGCTATAGTGACTGTTGTTGAATACATGCTTTATACTGAGTGTTGTTGTGTAGGGAGCACTATAGTGTCTGTTGTTGGGTAAGTATTTTATAGTACCCTACTCAACAACAGTCACTGCAGAGCACCTACCAAACCACAGTCACTAAAGAGATCTCTAACCAACAAGAGTCACTATAGGAAACTCAACCCAAAAAATATCACTATAGTGCATCATACCTGACAACAGATTCTATAGAGTATTCTACTGAACAACAGTAACTGTAGATCACCTACTTAACTACAGTCAATATAAAGCACCCCACACAAAAACAGTCACTATAGAGTACCTCCCCAGCAACAGTCACTATAGAGCAGTCTACTCAGCAACAGTCTGTATAAAGCACGCCACACAAAAACTGTCAGTATAAAACATCCTACCAAGTAACAGTCACTATAGAGCACTCTTTACAACAAAAGTCACTATAGAGTAATCCACCTATCAAGAGGCGCTATAGAGCACCTACCTAACAACAGTCAATGTAGAGTATCCCACCCAACAACTATCATTATGGAGCATATGCCCAACATCAGTCACTATAGAGCACCCTAACCAGCAACAGTCAGTATAGAGCACTCTACCCAAAAACAGGCACAATAGAGCACCTTAACAGAAACAGTCACTATGCAGCACCTATCCAAAAACAGTCACTATAAAGCACCCTACCCAGCAACAGTCCCAATAAAGCACCTATCCACCAACAGTCAGTATAGAGCACCCAAACCAGCAGCAGTTTTATAAAGTGCTGTACCAGTAACAGTCACTATAGAAAACCCCACTCAACAACAGTCAGTATAGAGCACCCTACCAAGCAACAGTCATTATACAGCACCTTACCAACCACCAGTCACTATAGAACACCCTACCCGCAAGAGTCACTATAGAGCACTCTACCCATCAATCATCATTATAGAGCACCGTACCCAACAATAGTCACTGCAGAGAACCCTACCCAGCAACAGTCACTATAAAGCACTCCACCCAACAACAGTCACCTACAGAGCACTCTACACAACAGTTACTATAGATCATTCCACCCAACAAGTCTCCATAGACCATCTACCCCAAAACAGTAACTATAGAGAACCCTACCCAGCAACAGTAACTATAGATCACATTCCCAATATCAGTCACTAGAGAGCTCTCTACCCAGCAACAGTCACTACAGAGAACTCTACCCCAAAACAGTCACTATAGAGTACCATACCCAACAGCCAGTATAGATAACCAAACCCAATAACAGTCACTATGTACCATGTACGCATCATCAGTCACTATACAGCACTCTACCTAGCAATGCGTGCTATAGAACACTCCATCCACAACAGTCACTAAAGAGCACCTAACCAGCAACCATCACTATAGAGCACCTACCTTACAACAGTCACTACAGAGCACCCTACCAAGCAACAGTCACTATAGAGCATGCTCCCCAGCAACAGTCACTATAGAACACCCTACCCAGCAACAGTCACTATAGAGCTCTCTACTCAACAACAGTCAATATAGAGCACTTCACCCAACAGCGGTCTCTATAGAGCACCATACCCAACAACTGTCACAATAAAGCATCTACCCAGCAACAGTCAGCATAGAGCACCTAGGCAACAGCAGTCACTATAGAGCACACTAAGCAGCCACAGTCACTATAGAGACCATACTCAACAACAGTCAACATAGAGCACTCTACCCAGCAACCATCACTATACAGCACCTCACTCACCACAGTCACTGTAAAGCATTCCACACAGCAAGAGTCACTATAGAGCACCTAACCAACAACAGTCACTATAGTGCACTCAACCTAAAAACAGTTACTATGGAGCACCATACCCGAAAACAGTCACTATAGTGCACTCTACCCAACAACAGTTACTATAGAGCACCGATCCAACAACAGTCACTATGAGCAGCCTTACAAATAACAGTCATTATAGAACACCTACACAAAAGTCGCTGTAGAGAACCTACCCAACAGTCACTATAGAGCAACCCACTCAACAACAGTCACTATAGAACACCCTAACCAGCAACTGTCACTATAGAGAAGCCGACCAACAACAGTTAATATAAAGCAACCTACCAAGCATCAGTCACTATACACCACACTACCCAACAACAGTCAGTATATAGCACCCTACCAACAACAGTCACTATAGAGAACCTACCCAGATAATTTAACTACAGAGCACCTACTCAACAACAGTAATTATATAAAACCCTACCCAACAACAGTTACTATAGAGTTTTCCACCCAACGAAGGTCAGTATAGAGCCCTCTACTCAGAAACAGTCACTATAGAGCACTCTACCCAACAGCATTCAGTATAGAGCACTCTATCCAACAAGTCACTATAAAGAACCCTATGCCAAAAGAGTCATTATAGATCACCATTTTCAACAACAGTCACTATAGAGCACCACACTCAACAACAGTCACTATAGAGTACCTACCAAACAACAGTCACCCTGCAGCACTCCACCCAGCAACAGGCAGTATAGATCAATCCACCCAACAATAGTCACTATAGAGCACACAATCCGGCAACCATCACAATAGAGCACCTACAAAACAACAGATGCCATAGAGCACCCACACAACAACAGACCCTATAGGGCACCCCACCTAGCAACAGTCACTATAAAACACCTATTCAACATCAGTCACTATGTGCAGCCTTCCCAACAAAAGTCACTAGCACCTACCCAACAACTGTCACTACAGAGCACCATACCCAAGAACAGTCATTATGGAGCTCTTTACCCAAAATAGTCACTACAGAGCACTCTACCCAACAACAGTCATTATAGAGCACTCTACCAAACAAGAGTCACTATAGAGCACTCTATCCAAATACAGTCATTATAGATCACCCTGCCAAACAATAGTCACTATAGAGCACCACACTCAACAACAGTCACTATAGAATACCTACAAAACAACAGTCACTTTAAAGCTCTTCACCCAGCAATGGTCAGTATAGAGCAATCCACCCAGCAACAGTCACTATACAGCACACTATTAAGCAACAGTAACTATAGAGCACCCACACAACAGACCCTATTAGGCACCCTACCCAAAAACAGTCATTATAGAGCAAATACCCAAAAACAGTCATTTTGAAACACCTTACCCAAAAGCAATTGCTATAAATAACCTACCCACCAACAGTCAGTATAGGGCATGCTAAGCAAAAACAGTCACTATAGAGCCCTATACACAATAGTCACTATGAAACACTCCCCCCAACAATAGTGACCTATAGAGCACTTTACCCAAAAACAGTCACTATCGAGCACCCAACCCAAAGTCAGTCACTACAGAGCACACTACAAAAAAGTTACTACAATGTACCCTCCTCAACAACAGTCAGTATAGAATACCTACTCCACAACAGTCTCTATAGAGGCCTCTACCCAACAACAGTCACTGTAGAGCACTCTTCTGAAGAACAGTCACTATAGAGCACCCTACCCATTCACAGTCACTGTAGAGCACTCTACACAACAACAATCACTATACAGTATCATACCCATAAAGAGTCACTATACAGCACCAACCAACAGGCACTATAAAGGACTTACCCAACAATAGTCACTAAACAGCACCCTACCCAGCAACAGTCAGTATAGAACACTTATACACAAACCATAATTTCAGAGCACCCTACCAACAACAGTCATTATACAGAACTGACCCAAAAACAGTCACTATAAAACACCCTACCCAGGAAAAGTCACTATAGAGCACCTACCAAGTAACAGTCACTATAGAGCACTCTACACAGCAACAATCACTATAGAGCACTCTTTCAAACGTCAGTCAGTATAGATCACCATACCAAGCAACAATCAGTATATAGCACCCACCTACCCAAAAACAGTCAATGTAGAGCCCTCTACTCACTAATAGTCACTATAGAGCAATCTACCCAACAACAGTCACTATAGAGCACCTTACCCAAGAACAGCCACTATAGAGCACCCTACCACACAAGAGTTAGCACAGAGCACCCTATCAAACAACACTCACTATAGAGCACCTACCCAACAACAGTAAGCAGAGAGCACCCTATCCAACAACAGTCACTATACAGCACCTACAGAACAACAGTCAATATAGAGCACCCTACCCAACAACAGTCACTACAGACCACCTACCCAACAATAGTCACTAAAAATCACCTACCCAAAAACATTTACTATACATAACTCAACCCAACGAGAGTCACTATAGAGCATCATATCAAACAATAGTCACAATAGAGCACCATACACAACAACACTCCCTGTAGAGCACCTACCCAACAACAGTCACTATAAAGCACCTATTCGAAACTAGTAATAACTGAGCACCTACTCAACAACAGTCACTATAGGGAACCCTACACAACAACAGTCACTATAGAGCACCCCACCCAACAACAGTAACTATAGAGGACTTACAAAACCACAGTCACTATAGAGCAGTCTATCCAGCAGCCGCCAGTATAGAGCACTTCTCCCAACAACACTCACTATAGAGCACATTATCCAGCAGCTGTTACTACAGAACACCCTACCCAGCAACATTCACTATAGAGCACTCTACCAAGCAACAGTCGCTAGAGAGCACACTATCCGGCAGCAGTCATGAAAGAGCACCCTACCTAACAACAGTGACCATTGAGCACTCAAAAAAACCAGTCAGTATAGGGCCCTTTATCCAACAACAGTTACTATAGAATACTCTACCAAACAACAGTGACTAAAAAGCACCCCACCTAACAACAGTCACTACACAGCACTCTACTTAGCAAGAGTTACTATAAATCACCCTTCCAAACAACAGTCAGTTTAGAGCCCTCTACCCAACAACTGTCACTAGAAAGCACCCTACCTAGCAACAGTCACTATAGAGCACCCTACCCAACAACAGTCACTATAGAGCACCTACCCAACAACAGTCAGTATAGAGCACCTACCCAAGAACAGTCACTTTAAATAACATGCTCAACAAAAATCACTATAGAGCACCTATCCAACAATAATCAATACAGAGTACTATCCCCAAAAACAATTACTATAGAACACCTACCCAACCACAGTCACAATACAGCACCGTACCCAATAAAAGTAAGTATAGAGCACTGTATTCAAAACAGTCACTATATAGAAGCCTATCAAACAAGTTACTGTAGAACCCTCTACCCAACAACAGTCACTATAGAGCACTCTACACAACAACAGTCACTATAGAGCATTCTACCTAAGAACACTCAGTATAGAGCACTCTTTTCAAACACAGAATTTTTTACCAAACAACAGTCACTGTAGAGCACTCTTGTCAACATCAGTCATTGTACAGCACTATACCCAACAACAGTCACTATAAATTACTTCACTCAGCAACAGTCAGTATTGAGCACCCTCCCAGCAAAAGTCACTATAGAGCATTTTATTTAAAAACACACAGTATAATGCATCCTACCAGCAGTCAATATAAAGCATCCCACCTAACAACAGTCACTATAGAGCTTCTACTCAACTATAGTCACTATAGAGCACCCTACACAAAACAATCACTATAGGGAAGCCTACACAACAACAGTCACTTTAGAGCACCCCACCCAACAACAGTAACTATAGAGGACCTACAAAACCACAGTCACTGTAGAGCACTCTACCCATCAACAGTTTCTATAAAGTACCACATCCGAAAACAGTCACTATGAGCACCCTACCCAACAGTCATTACAGAGCACCTACCCAACAACAGTCAATGTAGAGCACCTACCCAACAACAGTCACTATATAGAACCCAACATAGCAACAGTCACTGTAGATCATCTACCCAACAATGGTCACAATAGACTTTTCTACCCAGAAACGGTCACTATATATCACCCAACACCGAAACAGTCACTATAGAGCACTCCACCCAACAACAGGCACTGTAGAGCACATAACCTTGGAACAGTCACTGTGGAGCACCCTACACAGTAACAGTCACTAGAGAGCACCGTACCCAACAACATTCACTATAGATCACCCTATTATCTACAGTCACTATAGAGCACCCTACCGAACCACAGTCACTATAGAACACCTACCCAACAAAAGTCACTATACAGCACCTACCCAACAACATTCTCTAAAGAGCACATACCGAACAACAATCACTATAGAGCACCTACACAACAACAGTCACTATAAAGCAATCTACCCAGAAACTGTTACTAAAGACCATGGTAGCAAACAACAGTCACCATAGAGCACCTTATCCAAAAACATTTACTATAAAATACCTACCAAACAACAGTCATTATTGAGCACCCTACCCAATAACAGTCAATATAGAGCACTCTAACCAACAACAGTCACTATAGAGCACCCTACATAACAACAGTCACCATCTAAAGCACTCTATGCAACAACAGTCTCTACAGAGCACCCAACTTAGCAACAGTCAGTATAGAGCACCTCACACAACAACAGTCACTGTAGAGAATTCTATGCAAGAACAGTCACTATAGAGCACCTACCCAACAACTGTCACTATAGAACACCCCATGCAACAACAGTCCCTATAGAGTACATACCCAGCAACAGTCACTATAAAATACCCTAAACAACAACAGTCACTATAGAGAACACCACTTAACAACAGTCACTATAGAGCACCCTACTTAGAAACAGTCACTATAGAGCACGCTATTAAACAATAGTCACTCTAGAGCACCCTACTTACCAACAGTCATTATAGAGCATTCTACTCAACAACAGTAAGTATAGAGCACTTTATCAAAAAAAGTCATTATAAAGCACCCTACACAATAGTTGGAATTTTGAATAAGGTAATCTATAGTGACTTGCTGGGTAGGGTGCTCTATTGTTACTGTTGCATAGGGTGCTTTACAGTGACTTTTGTTGGGTAGGTGCTTTATAGTGACTGTTGCTAGGTAGTGTGCTCTGTATTGACTATTTTTAGGTGGAGTTCTCTATGGTTACTGTTGCTGGGTAGAGTATTCTACAGTGACGGTTGTTGGGTAGGTGCTTTATAGTGACGGTTGCTCTGTAGATAGCTCTATAGTGACTGTTGTTTGATAGGTGGTCTATAGTGACTGTTGTTTCTCCAGGGCTCTATCCTCGCTGTTGTTGGTTAGAGTGCTCTATAGGTGACTGTTGTGGGGTGGAGTTCTCTATAGTGACTGTTGTTGTTTAGAGTGTTGTATAGTGACTGTTATTGGGTAGAGTCCTTTGTAGTGACTCTTGTTGTGTAGGGTGCTCTGTAGTGACCATTGTTAAGTATGGTGCTCTATAGTAAATATTTCTAGGTTGAGTACTTTATACTGACTGTTGGTGGGTAGATGCTCTACAGTGACTGTTTTTGGGTAGGTGCTGTATAGTGACTGTGGTTAGGTAGGAAATCTATAGTGACAGTTGTTTGGTAGGTGCTCTATAGTTACTGCTGTTTGGTATGGTGCTCTATAGCGACTGTTGATGGTAGGGTGATCTACAGTGAATGTTGTTCGGTATGGTGCTCTATACTGACTGTTGCTAGGTGGGTGCTCTATCGTGACTGTTGTTGGGTAAATGGCTCTATAGTTACACTTGTTGGGTAGATGCTCTATAGTGACTGTCTTTGGGTAGGTCCTCTATAGTGACTGTTTCTGGCTACAGTGCTCTATAGTGACTTTTGTTGGGTATTGTGCTCAATAGTGACTGTTGTTGGGTAGAGGGCTCTATAGTGACTATTGTGTAGGTGCTCTATACTGACTGTTTTTGGATAAGGTTCTCTATAGTGACTGTTCTTTGGTAGTGTGCTCTGTTGTGACTGTTGTTGGTTAGGGTGTGCTATAGTGACTGTTGTTGGGTGGAGTGCTCTATAGTGACTGTTTTTGGGTAGTGTGCTTTATAGTGATTGTTGCTAGGTAGAGTGTACTATAGTGACTGTTGTTGGGTAGGGTGTTCTATAGTGACTATTTTTGGGTAGGTTCTCTATAGTGACTGTTATTGGGTGCATTGCTCTATATTGACTGGTTGGGAAGAATGCTCTATAACTGACTGTTGTTGGGTGGAGTGTTCTACAATGACTGTTGTTGGGTAGGGTGTTCTATACTGACTGTTCTTGAGTAGGGTTATCTACTGTTACTATTGTTGGGTAGAGAGCTCTATAGTGACAGTTGTTGAGTGAGGTGCTTTACAGTGACGGTAGTTGAGTGGGGTTCTCTATAGTGACTGTTGTGTGGGATGCTCTATAGTGATGATTGCTGGGTAGGGTTATCTATAGTAACTTGTTTGGTAGGTGCTCTGTAAAAACTGTTCCTGGGTAGGGTGCTCTATAGTCACGGTTGCCAGTTTCCAGGCTCTATATTGACTGTTGTTGGATAGGTGGTCTTTAGTGACTGTTTTTATGGGGTGCTCTATAATGACTGTAGTTGGTTAGAGTGCTCTATAGGTGACTGTTGTGGGGTGGAGTTTTCTATAGTGACTTGTTGGGTAGGTGCTTTATACTGACTGTTGATGGGTGGGCACTCTACATTGACTGTTGTGTGTAGGGTGCTCTATAGTGACCATTGTTAAGCAGGGTGCTCAATACAGACTGCTGCTGGGTAGGGTGCTCTATACTGATTGTTGCTGAGTGAAGTGTTCTATAGTAACCTCTGCTGAGTAGAGTATTCTACACAGACTGTGGTTGGGTAAGTATTCAGTAGTGGTTGTTTTTGAGTGGGGTGCTCAATAATTACTGTTATTGGGTAGGTGCTCTACAGTGAGTGATGTTTGGTAGAATGCTCTATACTGACTGTTGTTTGGTAGATTTCTTTATGGTGACTGTTGTTGGGTAGGGTGTTCTAAACAGCCTGTTGCTGGGTAGGGTGCTCTATAGTGACTCCTGTTTGGTGGAGTGCTCTATAATGACTGTTGTTGAGTAGGCTGCCCTATAGTGACTATTATTATGTGGGGTGCTATGTCGTGACTGTCGTTTTTTGGGGTGCTCTTTTGTGACTGTTGTTGGGTAAGTACTCAATAATGACTGTTGTTGGTAGAGTTCTATATAGTGACTGTTGTTATTGAGGATGCTCTATACTGACTGTTGCTGTGTATGGTGCTTTATAGTGATTGTTGCTGTGTGAAGTGCTCTACAGTGACTCTTGCTGAGCACAGTGCTCTATAGTAACTGTTGTTGGGTAGGTACTCTATAGTGATTGTTGTTTGATAGGGTGCTCTACAGTGACTGTTGTTGGGTTGAGTGCTTTATAGTGACTGTATTGGGGTAGTGTGCTCTATAGTAACTGTTGCTAGGTAGGTTACACTATAGTGACTGTTTTTGGGTAGGGTGTTTTATAGTGACTGTTCTTGGGTAGGTTCCCTATAGTGACTGTTGTTGGGTACATTTCTCCATATTGAATGTGATTGTGAAGAGTGCTCTATAACTGTTTTTGGGTAGAGTGCTTCATAGTGATTGTTGATGGGTTGGGTACTCAATATTGACTCTTGCTGGGTATAGTGCTTTATAGTGACTGCGACTGAGAAGAGTGCTCTGTAACTGACTGTTGTTGGGTGGAGTGTGGGAGCCACCCCTGCAAGAGGCTAACAACTTGGCCTCCGCCATTAGGTGAGCTTGACTCCTTACACATTTTCCCTGGCTGGAGGCTGTCAAGCTATGAGTGAGAGGAAATTAAGAAGAGAAGGAAAAAGGAAATTGAGAATGATTAAGCAGGACACTATCCTCAGCCTTCTTGGCTGATGAGATAATGGCCAGGTGAACGCTGAAGTGAGTTAATTAGGTATTGTGTTCCCCTTTATGGCTCCTGATCTAAGACTTTGTTTACCAGGCATTGTTTCAGCCTAGCGACCTCCCCTGTGGTCCTTGTTTCTCACAGATGCATGGTTTACTGATGAGTTTGTGACTTCTAGTTAATTAAAGATTGTTATCCAATTTACTGATTGTTCTGACAATATCGATAATCAGCATCACTTGTTTCCCCCTTAATCCTTTACATTAATATTTGTTCCCTTTTGACAGTTTCTTAGAATCATCCCCCAATGAATTTTCTGTCCCTTTTATTGTTTGAGTAATAATCTGCATAGAGGTAATGATGTTTAGGCAAAAAGTATATAAGAAAACCCACTGCACAAATAAAATTGCTGAATGGGCCCAGCCCATCCAGTCCTCCAGACCTCTCCTTTTTCTGTCTTCTTTCTTTTCCATGCACGCCCCCTTCCAGGTTTGGGACCCCTCGCTGGATGAGATTCCCAGGCTCACGTTCAGTTCACAACAGCTGGCGCCCCAAACATGGGGCCTGGACACAAGGGACAATCGTGACACCTACAAACTATAGAGGAGAAGCTGCAGCATAAGTAAGTGAATAATTTCTTTTTAATCTGGAGTAAAACATGGGGCAAATAGAATCTAAAGAGCATAAATTGTACAGCTTTTGCAACATATGATTAAGTCACATGGTCATGAGATTAAACTAAAAACTGTTGAGGAATTTGTGCAGATAGTGCGTGAGCTTTGTCTGTGGATTCCATAGGGTGGATTCTTAGATGAAGACACTTGGAAAGTTATAGGTGAAAAAATTGATCACTTCTCTACCTGCAATGCGTCGCTACCTGAAACTGATATTTTGCTTTTGCTTTCCGTTTTGCCTAAGTTGTGTGATTCCCTTTGTCCTATTCATAGTTCTCCCTCAGCCCCGCCTTATACCCCTGAGGCCGCTTTTGCCTCTCCTCCTCCACTATCTCCTGATCCCCTTGATTTGGCAGAATGAGGCTCTCATCATTCTTATGCTGTGCCTCCGCCTATGGATGAATTTGAGACTGTAGCCAAAGTGGTCGTGGACAGTTCTTCCCCTCCTGCACAATTGACTCCTGGTCATTCCACCCATACTCTTCCTCCTGATTTAATTCGCCAGTTTCAAGATTTACTTTCGCTTTGCTCCCGTGCTCTCTCTCAACAACACCAGTGTTTTCCTATCACCCAGCAGTCACAACACCTTGGACCACCTGTTCCAGTTCATGTGCAATCCACTCCCCTTTCTCCTATTTCACCATGGTCTCATGACCTTATGTCCCTTTGCAGAGGACTTACGGGCCCTGAAGCTTCTCTTACATACCCCATTATTGAAACTGCAGGCAATGATGATAATCCAGTCAGAAATTATGAACCCCTCCCTCCTAAGACTTTAAAGGACTTGAAGGATGCTCTTTCTCAATATGGCCCAACTGCTCCCTACACTTTAACGATCTTGGATAACCTTTGCATTGTACCCCTCACTCCGGGTGATTGGGGTCGTCTTGCTATGGCTTGTCTTTCTGGTGGTGATTTTTTGCTTTGGAAAGCTTATTATGAGGACGTGGCTTTGGATCGATCAATTCAAAACCGCTGCCTGCAGTCCCCAGTGACTCTAGATATGCTTTTGGGGAGAGGAGCACATTTGGAATTACCCGACCAGCTAAACTACCCTACTGAGGCTTATATGCAGATTACCTCCTTGGCGATTCATGCCTGGAGGCAATTACCATCATCCAGTGTTAGGACAGAGGAGCTTGCTAAAATTCGTCAGGGACCTGATGAGCCTTTTCAGGAGTTTGTCTCGCACTTCCTCCAGGCTGTTACATGCCAGGTTGGCAATGATGAGGCTAGCTCTCTTTTGGTAAAGCAATCGGCTTTTGAAAATGCTAATACGGCATGCCAGGCAGCCATGAGGCCCTTTAAATGTAAAGGTACCTTAACTGATTATATTCACCTCTGCGCTGATATCGGACCTGCTTATCAGCAAGGTCTTGCTCTAGCGTGGCTGCCCAAGCAGGAATGCCTATTGCCGCCTTTTTAAAACAAAGACCCAACCAACCTAGACCACCCCTTAAATGTTTCCATTGTGGCGGTCTAGGCCATATGGCTAGACAGTGTCAAGTTCCTTTTACTCCACAGCCTCAGATGTTAGCTTTGCCAGCACCTCCAAATACTACTCCTGCTTCTCCTTCTCCTATCACTCCATCACCCCAACCACGTCAACCAGGTTTGTGCCCTCGTTGTCGCCATGGCACCCATTGGGCCAACGAGTGCCACTCTAAGCATGATGCCCAGGGCAATCCCCTCCTCAGCGGTCGGGAAACTCCCAGGGAGGGGGTCCTAGCCCCCTCAAAATATCAGGACACCTTATGTTCAAGCTCCCATCCTGAGTTCAAGCGCAAATCCATTTCTCAACTCTGCGGAGCAACACCGGACAGCACAGGACTTGACCTCTGTCCCACTGCCCGATGGGTATTAACCCCTGAGATGGAACCTCAAGCCATTTCTATGGGCATTTTTGGTCCTCTTCCCTCAGGATATATTGATCTTATTTTAGGTCATAGTAACTGTTCCTTAAAAGGTCTACATGTACTACCTGGAGTTGTTAATGCTGATTACTTGGGAGAAATTAAGGTGTTTGCTTGGTCACCTACAGGTGATTTTATGCTGAGTCCTGAATTGTCCTTTGCTCAACTGCTTCTCATTCCTGTTGATACCTCAGCTGGCTTTCAATTGTCAACTAAAGTTATACGTAACCAAGGTCCTGAGCCTTCCTCTTCTTATGCTTACTGGGTTCAAGCCATTTCATCTACCAGACCTGAACATACCATTAAAATTAATGGCAAAACATTTAGAGGCCTCCTGGACACAGGGGCTGATGTGTCTGTAATTTCTCATAAATATTGGCCTTCTCAATGGCTTACAACTACTGCCATGACTTCTTTACAAGGCATAGGAATGACTAACAATCCTATGCAATCTGCAAGTTTATTAACATGGACTGATGATGAGGGTCGCTCTGGCTCATTTTGCCCCTATTTAATTCCTGGTATCCCACTCAATCTTTGGGGCCATGATGTTTTAGAAGCCATGGGGGCTCAATTGGTGACCAATCCCATTGCTCTTGACATTATGACTAAACAGGGCTACTTGCCTGGCAAGGGCTTGGGAAAAACTTTGCAGGGAAATCCTGAGCCTCTTGCCCTTTCCCAGAAAACTGACCGTTCTGGCCTAGGATATTTTTCCTAGGGGTCACCGTGATTCCCATGCTGATAAAATTACTTGGTTATCAGATACTCCAGTGTGGGTGGAGCAGTGGCCCCTCTCTGATGAAAAGATTACAGCAGCTCGTGAGTTGGCTCGGGAACAACTCTCTGCGGGTCATATTAGACCTACTAATAGTCCTTGGAATTCCCCTATCTTTGTTATTAAGAAGCATTCTGGTAAATGGAGGCTTTTACAGGATTTAAGAAAAGTTAATGCTACTATGGAAGTCATGGGCCCTTTACAACCCGGCCTGCCTTCCCCTATTTTTGTGCCTTAGACTTGGAAACTGTTAGTGATTGATTTAAAAGATTGTTTCTTTTCCATTCCTTTGCATCCCTCAGATTGTCATCGTTTTGCTTTTAGCGTACCTTCCACTAATTTTGATCGACCGTATGAGTGGTATGAGTGGATTGTGTTGCCTCAAGTTATGGGTAACAGCCCCACCTTATGTCAGACTTTTGTGTCTAAAGCCATCCAACCTGTTCGTCAACAATTCCCTGATATTCAACTATTACATTATATGGATGATCTCCTCTTAGCTGCTCTAACTGAGACCCTTCTTTATCAAGCCTTTGAATGTTTGCAAACCTGTCTGACAAAAAATAACCTTGTTATCACACCAGATAAGGTTCAGACTGCCACTCCCTACCACTACTTGTGAAAGCTTATTGAATCTAACCAGGTTTCCTTTAAGACTCCTATTTTCTCCACAGCAAATTTAACCACACTGCATGACTTTCAGAAATTTTTAGGAGATATTAACTGGATTCACCCGAGCTTGAAGCTTACCACAGGACAATTGAAGGCTTTATTTGATATTCTCAAAGGACCCCCTAGTTCAACTTTCCCTCGTTCTTTGACAGCTCCTGCCAAGGTGGCTTTGCAATTAGTTCATGATGCCTTGTCCCAGCAAAAACTTTCTCATATTAAGGACAACTCCCGCTGGTGTTATTGTGTTCTTCCTACTGTTTATATTCCTACTGGAATTTTTTGGCAACAGGGTATTCTGGAATGGCTTCATCTCCCTGCCAGCCGTGGGAAAGTTGTAACCCCTTACTTTGAATTAGTTTCTGTTTTAATAGCTAAAGGTCATGTATGGGCTCTTTCTCTTTTTGGTATTGATCCTCCTGAAATCATTGTTTCTTATTCTAGCACTCAGCAACAGTGGCTTTGGCAGTTCTCTGACTCCTGGAAATTAGCCTTTGCTGGCTTTTCAGGTCAAATGCTGTGCCATTATCCTGCTGATAAATTGTTACACTTTTACTCCCAAAACTTTCTTGTTTTCCCACAGACCTGCCTCAAGTCGCCATTATCTGAAGCATTCTAAGCCTTTACTGACGGCTCCTCTTCTGGTATTGCTGCAAGCACTGTTAATGCACACCCTTTTTCATTTCAGACCTCAGAACACTCCGCTCAGCACATAGAGCTCCTGGCAGTTCAACGTGTCCTGACTAATTGGGATGTCCCTTTGAATATTTACTCTGATAGTCAATATGTTGTTAATTTAGGTCAAAACCTGGAGACAGCCCCCTTGTCCTTTTCTGACTCCTCTTCTATAATTCATCATTTGCTCCCTTTACGGCAGACACTTCACCTCAGATCACGTCCTTTTTTCAATGGTCATATCAGAGCCCATTCCTCCCTGCCAGGTCTTCTAACTGAGGGCAACGCCCAAGCTGATCAACTCACTCAATGTATTTTTCCTGTTCTGTCCCCTGTACAGCAGGCCGAGACTTCCCATGCCTTGCACCATCAGAATGCTCACAGTCTGCGATTGCAATTTCAGATTACAAGGGAACAGGCCCGCCAAATTGTTAAACAATGCACAGCCTGTTTGCCTCACTTGCCTGTTGTTCACCACTATGGGGTAAATCCTCGAGGACTGCAAGCTGGTCATGTATATCAGATGGATGTTACTCACCCTTTTGGTAAATTGCAGTATGTACATGTTTCCATTGACACTTTTTCTCATTTTATAGTTGCTACCGCTCATGCTGGAGAAGTAGTAAAGGATGTTGTAGCACATTGCCTAGACGTTTTTTCTATTATTGGCCCACCTAAGATCCTGAAGACAGACAATGGACCTGCTTATACCAGCAAAAGTTTCTCTTCTTTTTGCTCTCATTTTCAGATTTCTCACCGTACAGGTATTACTTTTAATCCTCAAGGCCAAGGGATCATTGAAAGAAGCCATGCTCTTTTAAAGAATTTATTACAGAGGAGGGAGGCAAGATGGCGTCGTAGAGGTGACTCAGGATTGCAGCTCTCGGTGAAGGTGCAGAGGGTGAGTCCTAGCCGCATTCTCGGATGTTCCTTTTATGCCCACAGAGCGTTGAAAGTCCCAGGTGTGGGAGAGACACGGGACGCTAGCAGCCGGCTAACGCAACTGGCTCCCGCCGCCTCTTCGGCCGGCGCCGCAGCGGGACCCGGCGCGGAACTCACCGGTCTGGGTGCCCTGTTAAACCGGCAATCTGAGATTTGGAAGGGCAGATTGGCATGTCCATCTGATTGAACAGGACTTGGACAATGAGCCAGACCAGGAGTTTCCTGGGAAGCGTGATCTGAGCCGGGGTAGTGGGCAGCGGCACGGGAGATCGCACGGATCCCAGTGCCCTATCGGCAGGCTCCTGGGGCGCCAGTGAGAGAGTCGACCTTTCAGCTTGGGGAGAGGAAGAGAGAGAGAGAGAGGACGGACTCTGAGGCAGGGAGCAGGGTGATCGGGCTCGGCGGGTCCCACGCTCACGGGGACAAGCAGGGCGGCGACTGGAGGCGCTTGGGGCTGAGAGTTTTGTTGCCGGCATTTAGGACGGTGCAGCCCGGTCAGGGAGGGGCGTCCACCATTCCTGACAAAGTGCACCCCCACTTAAGTACCGCCCAGGACTGACGCAGCCTGCCATCGCCGAGGCAACCTGCCATAACAGAGAGAGTCCGCCAGGCCGCAACAGGGCGGACCCGCCTTAGGAGGTCAGAGCCCCGGCAGGCAAATAGTGAATAGACTGCCACCTAGTGGGGCAGGACAGTGCAACAGATACTCATAAAGAAAGCCCCAACTCCCTGAGACAGAGCATCTAAGGGTGAAAAAAAAAAAAAAAGAGTGGTGTTTTATGAGTTCTATTGCAGCAGACATAACCTCCCAACAACCCTGAATGAACAACGGAGCTCACAGCTCAGCACTGGAGCTCCTATAAAGCACAGACTGTCTCCTCAAGCAGCTCCCTGACCTCTGTATATCCAAGGAGTCACCCCAGAAAAGGACTAATCAGACTGACATTTGGCTGGCATCATTCTGGAACAAGGGCAGCAGAAAAAGAAACTGATATCATCCCTCACTGTTCTGCAGCTGCTGCAGGTATACCCCAGACAAGCAGGGCCTGGAGTGGACCTCAGCACTCATACAGCAGAGAGGATAGATCATTAGAGGGAAAACTAAGTAACAGAAATACTTCATCATCAACAATCTCAGTGTCCACACAGAGAACCAATTGAAAAATCAGCCACTACTAAGACAACAGGCGGATAAATCCATAAAGATGGGAAGAAACCAGCGCAAAAAGGAGAAAAGCACCCGAAACCAAAACACCTCACCTCCAAAAAAGGACCAAAACTCCTCACCAGCAAGGGAACAAAGCTGGACGGAGAATGAATGTGACGAAATGACGGAATCAGACTTCAGAAAGTGGATAATGAGAAACTTCAGTGAGCTAAAGGAACATGTTCTAAACCAGTGCAAAGAAACTAAGAACCTTGAAAAAAGATTTGAAAAAAGATTCGAGGAATTGATAACGAGAATGGAAAACTTAGAGAGGAATATGAATGAATTGAAGGAGCTGAAAAACTCAACACGAGAACTTCGCGAAGCATGCACAAGTATCAACAGCCGAATTGACCAAGCAGAAGAAAGAATATCAGAAGTTGAAGATCAACTCAATGAAATAAAACGAGAAACCAAGATTAAAGAAAAAAGCACAAAAAGGAATGAATAAAATCTCCAAGAAATGTGGGACTATGTGAAGAGACCCAACCTACGTTTGATAGGTGTACCAGAATGTGACGAAGAGAATGAATCCAAGCTGGAAAACACTCTTCAGGATATTATCCAGGAAAATTTCCCCAACCTAGCAAGACAGGTCAATACTCAACTCCAGGAAATACAGAGAACACCACAAAGATACTCTGCAAGAAGAGCAACCCCAAGGCACATAATCGTCAGATTCACCAGGGTTGAAACGAAGGAGAAAATACTAAGGGCAGCCAGAGAGAAAGGTCGGGTCACCCACAAAGGGAAGCCCATCAGACTCACAGCAGATCTCTCAGCAGAGACTCTACAAGCCAGAAGAGAGTGGGGGCCAATATTCAACATCCTTAAAGAAAAGAGCTTTCAACCCAGAATTTCATATCCAGCGAAACTGAGCTTCATAAGTGAAGGAAAAATAAAATCCTTCACGAACAAGCAAGTACTCAGAGATTTTGTCACCACTAGGCCTGCTTTACAAGAGCTCCTGAAAGAGGCACTACACATAGAAAGAAACAACCAGTTCCAGCCATCCTAAAAGCATACCAAATGCTAAAGACCATCAACAAAATGAAGAATGTACATGAACCAACGGGCAAAACAGCCAGCTAGCATCAAAATGGCAGTATCAAATTCACACATAACAATATTAACCCTGAATGTAAATGGGCTAAATGCACCAATCAAAAGACACAGACTGGCAAATTGGATAAAAAACCAAAACCCATCGGTGTGCTGTATCCAGGAAACCCACCTCACATGCAAAGATACACAAAGGCTCAAAATAAAGGGATGGAGGAAGATTTACCAAGCAAATGGAGAGCAAAAAAAAGCAGGAGTTGCAATTCTCATCTCTGATAAAATAGACTTTAAAGTAACAAAGATCAAAAGGGACAAAGAAGGTCATTACATAATGGTAAAAGGATCGATACAACAAGAAGAGATAACGATTCTAAATATATATGGACCCAATGTAGGAGCACCCAGATATATAAGGCAAGTTCTTAATGACTTACAAAGGGACTTAGACTCCCACACAATAATAGTGGGAGACTTTAACACTCCACTGTCAATAGCAGACAGATCAACCAGACAGAAAATTAACAAGGATATCCAGGACTTGAACTCAGACCTGGAACAAGCAAACCTGATAGACATTTACAGAACTCTCCACCCCAAATCCACAGAATATACATTCTTCTCAGCACCACATCACACCTACTCCAAAATTGACCACATAATTGGAAGTAAAGCACTCCTCAGCAAATGCAAAACAACTGAAATCATAACAAACAGTCTCTCAGACCATAGTGCAATCAAGTTGGAACTCAGAATTCAGAAAATAACTCAGAACCGCACAGCTTCATGGAAACTGAACAATTGGCTCTTGAATGTTGATTGGATAAACAATGAAATGAAGGCAGAAATAAAGAAGTTCTTTGAAACCAATGAGAATGAAGACACAACGTACCAGAATCTCTGGGACACATTTAAAGCAGTCTGTAGAGGAAAATATATAGCAATAAGTGCCCACATGAGAAGAGTGGAGAGATCCAAAATTGACACCCTATCGTCAAAATTGAAAGAGCTAGAGGAGCAAGATCAAAAAAGCTCAAAACCTAGCCGAAGACAAGAAATAACTAAGATCAGAGCAGAACTGAAGGAGATAGAGACAAGAAAACCCTTCAAAAAATCAATAAATCTAAGAGCTGGTTTTTCGAAAAGATCAACAAAATAGACAGACCACTAGCCAGACTGATAAAAAAGAAGAGAGAGAACAACCAAATAGATGCAATAAAAAACGATAAAGGGGAAATCACCACAGATTCCACAGAAATTCAAACCATCATCAGAGAATACTACAAACAACTCTATGCACATAAACCAGTAAATCAGGAAGAAATGGATAAATTCCTGGACGCCTGTGTCCTCCCAAGCCTAAACCAGGAGGAAGCCGAAACTATGAATACACCAATAACAAGGTCTGAAGTTGAGGCAGCAATTAAGAGCCTACCACACAAAAAAAGCCCAGGTCCAGATGGGTTCACAGCCGAATTCTACCAGACACACAAAGAGGATCTGGTACCATTCCTTCTGAAACTATTCCAAATAATCCAAAAAGAGGAAACCCTTCCCAAATCATTTTATGAGACCAACATCATCCTGATACCAAAACCTGGCAGAGACTCAACAAGAAAAGAAAACTTCAGGCCAATATCCATGATGAACATAGATGCAAAAATCTTCAATAAAATACTGGCAAACCGATTGCAACAGCACATTAAAAAACTTATCCATCATGATCAAGTAGGATTTATCCCAGGGATGCAAGGCTGGTTCAACATACGCAAGTCTATAAATGTAATTCACCACATAAACAGAAGCAAAAACAAAAACCACATGATTATCTCAATTGATGCAGAGAAGGCATTTGACAAAATTCAACAGCCCTTTATGCTAAAAACCCTCAATAAACTTGGTATTGATGGAACATATCTCAAAGTAATAAAAGCTATTTATGACAAACCAACAGCCAATATCATACTTAATGGGCAAAAACTGGAAGCATTCCCTTTGATATCTGGCACTAGACAAGGATGCCCTCTCTCACCACTTCTATTCAACATAGTACTGGAAGTTCTAGCCAGAGCAATCAGGCAAGAAAAAGAAATAAAGGGTATTCAAATAGGAAAGGTGGAAGCCAAATTGTCTCTATTTGCAGACGACATGATAGTATACCTAGAAGACCCCATCACCTCAGCCCAAAAGCTCCTGCAACTGATAAGCAACTTCAGCAAAGTCTCAGGATATAAAATCAATGTGCAAAAATCACAAGCATTCCTATACACCAATAACAGACTTAAAGAGAAGCAAATCAAGAACGAACTGCCATTCACAATTGCTACAAAGAAAATAAAATACCTAGGAATACAACTCACTAGGAATGTAAGGGACCTCTTTAAGGAAAACTACAAACACCTGCTCAATGAAATAAGAGAGGACACAAACAGATGGAGAAACATTCCATGTTCGTGGTTAGGAAGAATCAATATCGTGAAAATGGCTATACTGCCCAAAGTAATTTACACAATCAATGCTATCCCCATCAAACTACCATTGAATTTCTTCACAGAACTGGAAAAAACCACCATGAATTTCATATGGAACCAAAAAAGAGCCCGCATAGCCAAGTCAATTCTAAGCAAAAAGAACACAGCGGGAGGCATCACGCTACCAGACTTCAAACTATACTACAAGGCTACAGTAATCAAAACAGCATGGTACTGGTACCAAAACAGAGATATAGACCAATGGAACAGAACAGAGGCATCGGAGGCAACACAACACATCTACAACCATATTATCTTTGATAAACCAGACAAAAACAGGCAATGGGGAAATGATTCCCTATTTAATAAATGGTGTTGGGAAAACTGGCTAGCCATGTGCAGAAAGCAGAAATTGGACCCCTTCCTGACACCTTACACTAAAATTAACTCCAGATGGATTAAAGACTTAAACGTAAGACCCGACACCATAAAAACCCTAGAAGAAAATCTAGGCAAAACCATTCAGGACATGGGAGTAGGCAAGGACTTCATGAACAAAACTCCCAAAGCATTGGCAACAAAAGCCAAAATAGACAAATGGGACCTAATCAAACTCCACAGCTTCTGCACAGCAAAACAAACAGTCACTAGAGTGAATCGGCAACCATCAGAATGGGAAAAAATCTTTGCAGTTTACGCATCCAACAAAGGGCTGATATCCAGAATTTACAAAGAACTCAAACAGATTTACAGGAAAAAAACAAACAAGCCCATTCAAAAATGGGCAAAGGATATGAACAGAAACTTTACGAAAGCAGACATACATGAGGCCAGCAAACATATGAAAAAGTGCTCATCGTCATTGGTCATTAGAGAGATGCAAATCAAAACCACATTGAGATACCATCTCACACCAGTTAGAATGGCGATCATTAAAAAATCTGGAGACAGCAGATGCTGGAGAGGATGTGGAGAAATAGGAACACTCTTACACTGTTGGTGGGAGTGTAAATTAGTTCAACCATTGTGGATGACAGTGTGGCGATTCCTCAGGGACCTAGAAATAGAAATTCCATTTGACCCAGCAATCCCATTACTGGGTATCTATCCAAAGGATTATAAATCGTTCTACTATAAGGACACATGCACACGAATGTTCATTGCAGCACTGTTTACAATAGCAAAGACCTGGAACCAACCCAAATGCCCAACGATGATAGACTGGACTGGGAAAATGTGGCACATATACACCATGGAATATTATGCAGCAATCAAAAATGATGAGTTTGTGTCCTTTGTAGGGACATGGATGAATCTGGAGAACATCATTCTCAGCAAACTGACACAAGAACAGAAAAAGAAATACCGCATATACTCGCACATAGGTGGGTGAGAAAAATGTGATCATGTGGACACAGAGAGGCGGTCTACTATACACTGGGGACTGTTGGGGGGAATGGGGGAGGGACAGCAGGGGGGGGCTGGGGGGGATAGCCTGGGGATGAATACCAAGTGTGGGTGAAGGGGAGGAAAGCAGCAAAGCACACTGCCATGTGTGTACCTATGCAACTATCTTGCTCGTTCTGCACATGTACCCCCAAACCTATAATGCAATAAAAAATAAATAAATAAATAAATAAATAAATAAATAAATAAAAAGAATTTATTACATAAATTAAAACATGGCCCGATTTCTTATTCATTACATAAAACCCCTCACACTTGGCTTAAACATGCTGTTTATGTTCTTAATTTCTTAACTTTAGATGCTGATGGACTCTGTGCAGCAGATCGTCATTGGCACCCTAATAATATATCTCATCCCCAGGTCTTGTGGAAAGATGCTCTCACTAATCAGTGGCATGGTCCAGATCCCGCCCTAATATGCGGACGAGGACATGTTTCTATTTTTCCCAGGTCTGCTCCCTCTCCAATTTGGGTTCCTGAATGCCTTGTCAAGCATGAATTCTCCACCAGGCAGTGCAAACGCCCTGATACCCCGTCTTCGTCGTCTGCGGCTGACGCCATCCCCGCCTCGCTGCCGCCGCCGGAGTCGCTGAGCAGCTTAATCAGCGAACTTCCAGACTCTGCAATGAGGCAGACCCCTGCCGACGTGCGCCCAGATGCGCCGTCTGACTGCTGAAGCAGCCGCCCTGGTCTCATCTTCCGGACAATCCCGTTCTCATACTGTTATGTTTATTGCTATAATGGCTATATTGTTTTGTCATTTGGCACAGGCCTTCCCTCTCCCTGATTCTCGTGTTATGTGGGCTTATGTTCCCGACCCTCCTTTTCTTCGACCTGTTACCTGGAATGATCCCGCCTTCACTGTCTACATTAATGATACTTCTATCCTTGGCTTCCCCTCTTCTTCTCATATTACTCCTCAGGTTGCTACCTATACTTACTCTGCCCAAGCTGCTGCCCCTCCCATGTGCTTCTACGCCTCCAAAATCTGGGATCGCGATTTCTCTGCCAATGCCTATTCCCCTCCTTCTATTCCTCTCTCTATTTCTGGTTCTTATTGCTTCGATCTTGGAATTCGCTGACTTCATACCTTTTCTGGCCCCTCCGACCTCTTCCCAGGTGAAACAGTTTATTCTCGTGATTGGATACTCAACCATGTGGGAATTAGAGAAACTTACGACTTTTCCTCCGCTCAGCATTTTCCCCTCATTAGGCACCGGCGTTGTCGACCTTCTAACACCTCTTTGGATCCTTCCCCACGCTGGCAGTTTTGTTTCCCTAACCAAAAGCAAGCTACTAATTATACCCTGCCTTCTGGTTTCTCCTTATTTGACTGGTCTTTTCCTCATCCTCTTGACATTGCCTTAGCTCATTATGAAACACCTGGTGGTTGGAGCACTCCCATTTACACTACCTTCTCCGGCAAACCCTACACTTCTCTCTGGAAGCTGTTTGTATCCTTATCTCCTATCTTTGTTTGCGCAGGTTCCCATAGTTTATCTTATGCTGCTAATCAGACCATTTATACTCAATCCTGCGTTGCTTCTCCTTATGCTATTATTGCTGGTAATGTTTTCATCACCCAAGCTTCTGGCTCATATTCCATTTATTGTGAAAATTGTATTCTTACCAACTGCATTGATTCTTCCTTTTCTCCTGTTCATACCCTTCTTCTTGTACACCAGCCCCCCCAATGTTATGTTACCTGTTAATGTTTCTGGACCCTGGTATGATGAAAAAGCCCTTCTTATTTTCCAACAAGTCCGTGATCTTATAATCTGCCCTAAACGTTTCCTTGGTATTCTCATTGCTAGCATTATTGGTGTTGTTTCTGTTATGGCTACAGCAGCTACTGCAGCTGTTGGACTGGCTCACAGTGTTCAAACTGCTACTTATGTTAATCATCTTGCAAAGAATATTTCTGTTACAATGGGAACTCAAATGGATATTGATAAGAAAATTGATGAGAGACTTAATGCTTTGGAACAAACTGTTACTACTCTTGGTGATAAACTATATAATATTCAAAACCGCCTGGCCCTTCATTGCCATGCTGGTTATAAATATGTTTGTGTTACTAATACTCCTTACAATAACACTAAATGGTAGTGGCCTCTTGTTAAGGCCCATTTACAAGGAATTTGGACTCATGAAAATTTATCCTAGATGTTTTCAAGCTTCACCAGAAAATTCATGCCATTGATTTTTCTAATCGGGAGCTGCCTGAGGATGACACAATCGCCCGTGATATTGCTGACACTTTGTCTTCCTGGTTCACCAGCTTTCACCTTCCCTCCCTCTCGTCCAGGATTGCTGTTGGTGCTTGTGTCCTTTTTCTCATCCTTCTCTTACCATTCCTATTTTGCCTTGTGTTCTCCACCCTCCAGCGTTTTCAGCTCCAATTATTTGAGCTTCATTTAAAAACAAAGAAAAGAGGGAATAATGTGGGAGCTGCCCCTGCAAGAGGCTAACAACTTGGCCTCCGCCATTAGGTGAGCTTGACTCCTTACACATTTTCCCTGGCTGAAGGCTGTCGAGCTATGAGTGAGAGGAAATTAAGAAGAGAAGGAAAAAGGAAATTGAGAATGATTAGGCAGGACACTATCCTCAGCCTTCTTGGTCAATGAGATAATGGCCAGGTGAATGCTGAAATGAGTTAATTGGGTATTGTGTTCCCCTTTCTGGCTCCTGATCTAAGACTTTGTTTACCAGGCATTGTTTCAGCCTAGCGACCTCCCCTGTGGTCCTTGTCTCTCAGAGATGCATGGTTTACTGCTGAGTTTGTAACTTCTAGTTAATGAAAGATTGTTATCCAAGTTACTGATTGTTCTGACAATATCGATAATCAGCATCACCTGTTTCCCCGTTAATCCTTTACATTAATATTTGTTCCCTTTTGACAGTTTCTTAGAATCATCCCCCAAGGAATATTCTGTCCCTTTTACTGTTTGAGTAATAATCTGCATTGAGGTAATGATGTTTAAGCAAAAAGTATATAAGGAAACCCATTGCACAAATAAAATTGCTGAATGGGCCCAGCCCATCCAGTCCTCCAGACCTCTCCTTTTTCTGTCTCCTTTCTTTTTCACGCACACCCTCTTCCAGGTTTGGGACCCCTCACTGGAAGAGATTCCCAGGCTTGCATTCAGTTCACAACAGTGGAGTGTTCTACAATTACTGTGGTTGGGTAGAATGCTCTATACTGACTGTTCTTGAGTAGGGTTTTCTATTGTGACTCTTGTTAGGTAGAGAGCTCCATAGTGACAATTGTTCGATGGTGTGCTCTACAGTGACAGTAGCTGGTGAGGGTTCTCTATAGTGACTGTTGTTGGGTGGGGTGCTTTATAGTGATGGTTGCTGGCTAGGGATATCTATAGTGACTGTTGTTGTGTAGAGATTCTATAGTGACTGTTGTTGGGTAGGTGCTTTATAGTGACTGTTGATGTTTAGGCACTCTATACTGCCTGTTGTTTGTAGGGTGCTTTATGGTGACTGTTGTTAAGCAGGGTGCTCTATACAGACTGCTGTTGCACATGGTGCTATGGACTGATTGTTGCTGGGTGAAGTGCTCTTTAGTAAAAATTGCTGAGTAGAGAACTCTATTGTGACTGTGGTTGGGTAGGTATTCAATAGTTTTTGCTTTTGGGTGTGGTGCTCTATAGTGACTGTTATTGAGTAGGTCCTCTACAGTGAGTAATGTTCAGGAGGGTGCTCTATTCTAACTGTTGTTCGGTAGATTGCTCTATAGTGACTTTTGTTAGATAGAATGCTCTAAACAGCCTGTTGCTGGGTAGCGTGCTCTATAGTGCCTCTTGTTGGGTGGAGTGCTCTATAATGTCTGTTGTTGGGTAGGCTGCTCTATAGTGACCATTATTACGTGGGGTGCCATATAGTGACTGCTGTTTGTTGTGGCACTCTATTGTGACTGTTGTTGGGTAGGTGCTCTATAGTGACTGCTGTTGGGGAGGTACTCTATAGTGACTGTTGTTGGTAGACTGCTATATAGTGACTGTTGTAATCAGGGTGCTCAATACTAACTTTTGCTGGGTATGGTGCTCTATAGTGACTCTTTCTGAGTACAGTGCTATTTAGTGACTGTTGTTGTGTAGGTACTCTATAGTGACTGTTGGGTAGGATGCTCTATAGTGACTGTTGTTGGGTACAGTGCTCAATAGAAACTGTTGTTGGGTCCGGTGCTCTATAGTGACTGTTGTTGGGTAGTGTGCTCTATAGGTTACTGTTGCTGGTTTCAGTACTCTATAATGTCTTTTGTTGTGAAGAGTGCTCTATAGTGACTCTTGTTGGGTAGAGTGCTTCATAGTGACTGTTGCTGTGTTGGGTGCTCTATAGTGACTGTTGTTGGGTAAAGGGCTCTAAAGTTACTGTTGTTGGGTAGGTGTGCTATAGTGACTGTTGTGAAGTAAAGGGTCTGTAGTGACTGTTATTTGTTAGGGTGCTCTCTAGTGACTGTTTTTGGGTAGCTTCTCTATAGTGACTGTCATTAAGTAGGGTGCTTTATACAGACTGTTATTGGGTAGAGTGCTTTATAGTGACTTTTGTTGGGTAGGGTGCTCTATAGTGACTGTTTTTGGGTAGGGTGCTCTATAGTGACTGTTGTTGGGCAGGTTGCTCTATTTTGACTGTTGTTGGGTATGGTGGTCTATACCGACTGTTTTTGGGTAGACAGCTCTATACTGACTGTTGCTGAGTAGAGTGCTCTATACTGACTTTTCTAGGGTGCGATGCTCTATACTGAATGTTGTTGGGTAGAGTGCTTCATAGTGACTGTTGATGGGTTGAGTACTCAATAGTGGCTGTTGCTGGGTATAGTGCTATATAGTGAGTGCTTTTGTGTAGGGTGTTCTAAAGTGACTGTGGTTCCATAGAGTGCTCTATAGTGACTGTTGTTGGGAAAAGGGCTCTATAGTGATTGCTGTAGTGCAGGCACTCTTTAGTGACTGTTGTTGTGTAGGGTGCTCTATAGTAACTGTTGTTGAGTAAAGTGCTCTATAATGACTGTTGTCGGGTAGGGTGCTCTATAGTGACTGTTGTTGGGTAGGGTGCTCTATAGTGACTGTTCTTGGGTAGGGTGCTCTATAGTGACTGTTACTGGGTAGGTTGCTTTGTAGTGATTGTTGTTGTGTGATGTGCTCTATAATGTATGTTGCTGGTTATAATGCTCTATAGTGACTGTATTTGGGTAGGTACATTAGAGTGACTATTGTTGGGTGGTTTGCTCTATAGTGCCTGTTGTTGTGTAGGTGCTTTATGGTGACTGTTGTTTTGTAGGTTTCTCTATAATTAGTGTTGTTCATTAGAGAACTCTATAGTGACTGTTCTTGAATAGGGTGCTCTGCAGTCACTGTTGTTGGGTAGAGTGCTTTATAGTGACTGTTGTTGGTTAGAGGGCTCTATGTTGATGGTTTTTGGGTAGGTGCTCTACATTTACTTTTCTTGGGTAGGGTGTTCTATAGTAACTTTTTTGGGTAAGGTGCTCTATAGTAATTGTTGTTGGATGGAGTGCTCTATAGTGACAATTGTTGGGTAGGGTTTTCTATGTTGACTTTTGCTGGGTAGGGTGCTGTAATGTGACTTGTGTTCTGTAGATTTCTCTATAGTCACTATTCCTGGGTTGGGTGTACTATAGTGACTTGCTGGGAAGAATGCTCTATACTGACTGTTGTTGAATAAGAAGCTTTATAGTGACTGTTGTTGGGTAGGGTGCCCTATAGTGAATGTTGTATGCTGTTGTGCCCTATAGTGACTATTGCTGGGTAGAGTGCTCTATAGTGACTGTTGTTGGATAGGTTCTCTATAGTGATGGTTTCTGGGTTGGGTGATTTATAGTGACTCTTTTTGGATAGGTGCTCTCTGGTGATTCTTGCTGGGTTGAGTGCTCTATAGTGACTGTTGTTGGGTAGAGTGCTCTATACTGTCTGTTGTAGGGTTGGGTGTTTTATAGTGACTGTTATTGTGTAGGTACTCTATAGTGACTATTTTTGGGTAGAGTACTCTATAGTGACTGTTATTGGGTTGGTGCTCTATAGTGACTGTTGTTAGGTAGGGTGCTCTATAGTGACTGATGTGGGGTGGGGCTCTCTATAGCGACTGTGTTTGGGCTGGTAATTTATAGTGACTATTGTTGGGTAGGGTACTCTATAGTGACTGTTGTTGGAAAGAAGCTCTATAGAGACTGTTTTTGGTAGAGTAATGTATAGGTGAATGTTGTTGGGTGGAGTGCTCTTTAGTGACTGTTGTTGGGTAGAGTGCTCTAAAGTGACTGTTGTTGTGTAGTGTGCTATGTAGTCACTGTTGTTGGGTAGGTGCTCTATATAGAGTGTTTTTGGGTAGTTGCTATATAGTGACTGTTGTTTGGTAGGGTGCTTTATAGTCACTGTTTTTTGTGTGGAGTGCTCTATAGTTACTGTGGTTAGGTAAGATGCTGTATAGTGACTGTTGCTGTGTAGGATCCTCTGTAGTGACTGTTGTTGGGTAGGTGCTTTATAGTGTTTTTAGCTAGAGTGCTTCATATTGAGAGTTGTTGGGTTGGGTACAGTGACTGTTGTTGTGTAGCATGGTTAATAGTGACTGTTTAGGGGTAGGGTGCTATATAATGACTGTTTTTAAGTAGAGTGCTTTATAATGAGTGTCACTCGGTAGGTGCTCTATAGTGACTGTTGTTGGCTGGAGTGCTCTATGACTGTTGATGGGTAGGGTGCTCTACAATGAGTGTTGCTGGGTAGCATGCTCTATAGTGACTGTGGTTGGGTAGGGTGCTCTATAATGACGTTTTTAGTAGAGTGCTCTATAGTGAGTGTTGCTGAATAGAGTGCTCTATAGTGACTGTTGTTGGGTAGGTTGCTCTATAGTGACTGTTGCTGGGTAGCATGCTCTATAGTGACTGTTATTGCATACGTGCTCTATAGTGTCTGTTTTTGAGTTGGGTGCTCTACAGTTACTGTTTTTTGGTTGAGTACTCTTTAGGGACTGCTGTTGCATAGTAGCTCTATACTGACTGTTGTTAAGTAGAGTGCTATAGATATTGACTGTTGTTTGGTAGGGTGCTTTTTAGTGACTGCTGTTGTATAGTGTGCTTTATAGTGACTGTTGGATAGGGTGCTCTATAGTGACTGTTGTTGGTAGGATGCTATACAGTGACTGTTTTTAGTTAGAGGGCTGTATAGTAACTGTTGTTGGGTAGGTGCTCTATTGATACTCTTGTTGTATAGGGTGCTCTATAGTGAATGTTGTTGATTGGGGTTCTCTATAGTGACTGTTTTTGGGTAGATTGCTCTATAAGTGACTGTTCTGAAGTGGAGTTCTCTATAGTGACTCTTGTGTAGAGTGCACTATAGGGGCTATTGTTGTGTAGAGTGCTCTGTAGATACTGTTGTTGGGTAGTGTGCTCTATAGTGGCTGTTGCTGGATAGGTGTTCTACAGAGACTGGTTTGGTATGGTGCTCAATAGTAACTGTCATTGGGTAGAGTGCTCCATAGTTACTGTTGTTGAGTAGGTGCTCTATAGTGACCATTGTTGGGTAGGGTGCTTTATAGTCACTGTTTTTGGGTAGCTTATCAATAGTAACTGTTGTTGTTTCAGGTGCTCTATAGTAACTGCTTTTGTGTAGAGTGCACTACGGGTGAATGTTGTAGGGTGGATTTCTCTATATTGACGGTTGTTGTGTAGAGTGCCCTATAGTGACTGTTATTGTTTAGGTACTCTATAATGACTATTGTTGGGTAGGGTAGTCTATATTGACAGTTTTTGGGTAGGTGCTCTATAGTGACTGTTGTGTAGTGTGGTCAATATTGACTGTTGGTTGGTATGTGCTCTATACTGACTGTTGTTGGTTAAGGTGCAGTATAGTAACTGTTGTTCTGTAGTGTGCACTATACTGACTGTTTCTGGGTGGAGTGCTCTATAGTGTCTGTTTTTGGGTGGTGTGTTGAATACTGACTGTTGCTCAGTAGAATGCTCTATAGTGACTTTTGTGGAATAGAGTGCTCTATAGTGACTGTTTCTGGGTAGAGAGTTCTACATTGACTGTTTTTGGGTAGGTCCTTTACCATGAGAGTTGTTGGGTACAGGGCTCTAAATAATGACTGTTAATGAGTAGAGTGCTTTATACTGACTGCTGCTGAATAGCATACTCTATAGTGACTGTTGTTGTGTATGGTGCTCTATAATTACCGGTGTTGTGTAGAATACTCTATAGTGCGTTTTGTTAAATAGGTGCTGTGTAGTGACTCTTTCTGGGTACGGTGCTCTATAGTGACTGTTGTTGGGTGAGGTTCCCATGTGACTGTTGTTGGATGAGGTACTCTATAGTAACTGTTGTTGGGTAGAGTGCTCTATAGTGATTGTTGATGGTTAGGTGCTCTTTAGTGACTGTTGTTGGGTAGGTGCTCTACACTGACTTGTTGGGTAGAAGCTCTATAGTGACTGTTGTTTGGTAGGGTGCTCTATATTAACTGATGTTAAGTAGGATGCTCTATACTCACTGTTGCTGGGTAGGTGCCCTACAATTACTGATTTTGTGTAGTGTGTGCTATAGAGACTGTTGGGTGGAGTGCTCTATAGTGTTTGTTGTTGGGTTTAGTGCTCAATGCTGCTTTAGATGGGAGGGGTGCTCTATAGTGACTGTTGTTGGGCAGAGTGCTCTAGATACTGACTGTTGTTGAGTATGTGCTTAAAAGTGATTGTTGTTGGATAGAGTACTCTATAGTTACTGTTGTTGAGTATGGTGCTCTATACAGACTGTTTTTCGGTTTGGTAATTTATAGTGAATGTTGTTGTGTAGAGTTCTCTATAGGTGACTTTTGCTGGGTGGAGTGTTCTATCATGGCTATTGTTTAGAGTGCTCTATATTGACAGTTGTTGGGTAGCGTGCTCTATACTGACTTTTGTTGGGTAGGTGGCTCTAGATACTGACTGCTATTCAGTAGAATGCTCTATGGTGTCTGTTGTTGGGTAGAGTGTTCTATAGTGACTGTTCTTGTGTAGGTGCTGTATAGTGACTGTCATTGAGTATAATGCTCTATAGTGACTGTTGTTGGGTAGGGTTCTCTCTAGTGACTGTTGCCGGGTGGAGTGCTCTATACTGACTGTTGCTGCACAGGGTGCTGTATACTGACTCTTGCTGGTTAGCGTGCTCTATAGTGACTGGGTAGGCTGCTCTATAGTGACTGTTTTTGGGTAGGGTGCTCTATAATGACTATTGTTGAATAGGTGGTTTTTAGTGACTCTTGCTGGGTAGAGTGCTCTACAGTAATTGTTGCTAGGTGGGGTGCTTTATAGTGACTGTTGCTGGGTAGAGTGCTCTATACTGACTTGTTCCTTAGAAGGCTCTATAGTGATGGTTGATGGGTAGGTGATCTGCAGTGACTGTCGTTGGGTGGAATGCTCTGTACTGACTGTTGTTGGGTAGGGTTCTCTATAGTGACTGTTGATGGGTGGGGTGCTCTAGATTGACTGTTGCTTTTTAGAGTGCTCTGTACTGACTGTTGCTGCATAGGGTGCTGTATAGTGACTGTTGTTGGGTAGGGTGCTCTATTGTGACTATTTTTGGGTAGGGTGCTCTATAATGATTACTGTTGAAAAGGTGCTCTTTAGTGATGCTTGCTGGGTAGGGTGAATTATAGTGACTGTTTCTAGGTGGGGTGCTCTATAGTGACTGTTGCTTGGTAGAGTGTTCTATATTGACTGTTGTTTGTTATGCTCTATAGTGACTGCTCATAGGTAGGTTCTCTACAGTGACTGTTGTTAAATAGTGTGCCCTATAGTGAATGTTGTTTGGTATGGTGTTCTATAGTGATAGTTATTGTGTAGAGTGAACTGTAGTGACAGTTGTTGGGTTGGTGCTCTATAGTAATTGTTGTTGGGAAGTTGCTCTACAGAGACTCTTGTTGGATAGGTTGCTCCATGGTGACTCTTGTTTGGTAGAGTGTTCTATAGTGACTTGGTTGGGTAGAGTTATCTATAATGTCTGTTGTTGGGTAGGTGCTCTATAGTGCCTGTTGTTGGGTAGCTGCTCTATAGTGACTGTTGGTGAGTAGGTACTCTACAGTGACTGTTGGTGAGTAGGTGCTCTATAATGAATGTTGTTGGGTACTTGCTCTATAGTGACTTTTGTTAGGTAGGGTGCTCTATAGTTACTGTTGTAGGTAGGGTGCTCTATAGTTACTGTTGTTGGTAGGGTGCTCTATAGTAACTGTTATTGGGTAGGGTGCTCTATAGTGACTGTTATTTGGTAAGGTGCTCTTTAGTGACTGTTTATTAGTAGAGAGATTTATACTGACTGCTGTTGGGCAGGTGCTACATATGGACTGTTGTTGGGTAGCGTGACCAATACTGACTGTCTCCAGGTTGGTGCTTTATAGTGACTGTTGCTTGGTTGGTGCTCTATAAATACTGTTGTTCAGTAGGGTGCTCTATAGTGACTGTTGATTAGTAGAGAGCTCTATACTAACTGTTGTTGGGCAGGTGCTCTATATGAACTGTTGTTGGGTAGGGTGATCTATACTGACTGTCGCTGTGTTGGTGCTCTATAGTGACTGTGGTTTCTTAGGTGCTCTATAGTGACTGTTGTTAGGTAGAGTACTCTATAGTGACTGTTGCTGGGTAGGGTGATATATAGTGACTGTTGCTGGATGAAATTATCTATGGTGACTGTTGCTAGGTAGAGTGCCCTATAGTCACTGTTCTAGAGTAGGTATTCTATAGTGACTGTTTTTGGGTGGGTTGCTTCATAGTGACTGTTGTTGGGTAGGTGCTTGATAGTGACTGTTGTTGGGTAGAATGTTTCATAGTGGCTGTTTTTGCATAGGGTGTTCTATAGTGGCAGTTGTTGAATAGTGTGCTCTATAGTCACTGTTGTTTGGTATGGTGTTGAATAGTGATGGGTGTTGGGTAGAGTGCTTCATAGTGACTGTGTTTGAGTAGGTCCTCTATCATGACTGTTGGTGGGTAGCTGCTCTATAGTGACAGCTGTTGTGTAGGTGCTTTATAGTGTCTGCTGTTGTGCAGGTAATCTATATAGACTTTTGTTGGGTAGGTGCTCTATAGTGACTGTTGTTGGTTAGAGTGCTCTATTGTGACTGTTCTTCGTGAGGGTGTTCTATAGTGCCTGCTGTTGCATAAACTGCTCTATAGTAACTGTTGTTAAGTAGAGTAATCTATAGTGCCTGTTGTTGTGTAGAGTGCTCTATAGGTGACTGATGTTGGGTCTAGTTCTTTACAGTGACTGTTGTTGGGTAGGGTTCTTTATAGTGACTGTTATTGAGTATGGTGCTCTCTATTGAATGTTGCTGGGTGGAGTGCTCTATAGTGACTCATGTTAATAGGGTGCTTTATAGTGACTATTGTTAGGTTGGGTGTTCTATAATGACTGTTGCTGCATAGGGTTCTTTATACTGACTGTTGTTGAGTGAAGTTCTCTACAGTGACTGTTGCTGGTAGAGTGCTCTATAGTAACTTTTGCTGTTTAGGGTGCTCTATAGTGACTGTTGTTGGGTAGATGCTCTATAGTAAATCTTGTTGGATAGGGTGCGTTATAGTCACTGTTTTTGGGTATGTGCTGTATAGTGATGTGTGTTGATGGGGTGCTCTAAACTGATGGTTGCTGGGTAGGTGCTCTATAGTGACTGTTGCTGTGTCTGTGTAAAGCAACAGTCTGTGTAAAGCATGCCACCCAACAAAAGTCAGTATAGAGCACCCTACCCAGCCACAGCAACTACAGAGCACTCTACACAAGAGTCCCCATAGAGTATCCTACCCATTAAGAGTGAATATAGATCACCTACCCAACAACAGTCAATGTAGAGCACCCCACCCAACAACAGACTCTATAGAGCACCTACCCAACAGTAGTAACCAAAGAGCACCCTAACAAGCAACAGTCACTACTGAGTACCTTACCCAAAAAAGTCACTGAAGAGAACCCTACACAGCAAGAGTCACTATAGAGCACCGTACTCAGCATCAGTCACTATAAAGGACCCTACCCAACAACATTCACTATAGAGCACTCAACCCAAAAGTCACTATAGAGCACTCCAGCAAACAACAGTCCCTATAGAGCACCCAACCCAACAACAGCCACTATAGAGATCCCTAGCAAACAACAGGCACTGTGAAGCACATACCCTACAACAGTCATTATATAGAGCACTCTACCCAACAACAGTCACCATAGAGCACCCCACACAGCAACAGTCAGTATTGAGCTCCCCACCCAGCAAAAGACACTACAGAGAACTCCACCCAACAACATTCACTATAGCATACATTACACAAAAACAGTCAGTATAGGTCACCTACCCAACAACAGTCACTATGGAGCACTCTACAAACAACAGTCACAATAGAGCATGTACCCAACAAGTCACTACAGATCACCTTCTGAACAACAGTCAGTATAGAGCAAGCTTCCCAACAAGTCACTGTAGAGCACTCTCCCCAGAAAACAGTCACTATAAACTACTCTACATAACAGTCTCTATAAAGCACTTCACTCAACAACAGTCACTTATAGAGCACTCCACCCAACAACAGTCACCATAGAGCACCTCACCCAACAACAGTCACTACAGAGCACCCTATGCAGCAACAGTCACTATAAAGCACCTACCCACCAATAGTCACTATAGAGCACCAACCCAACAACAGCCACTATAGAGAACTCTACCCATCAACAGTCACTATAGAGTACTCTATTTAGCAACAGTCAGTATAGAGCACCTTACACAACAGCCACTATGGAGTACCATACACAGCAACAGTCACTATAGAGCACCTATTCAACAATAGTCACTCTAAAGCACCCTACCCAACAACAGTCAGTATAGAACACCATACTCAAGAATAGTCACTATAGAGCACTCTACCCAGAAAAGTCACAATAAAGCACCCTACCCAACAACAGTCACTATAGAGCACCCTATCCAATAACAGTCACTATAGAGAACTCTACTAAACAAGTTACTACAGAGCACTGTACCCAAAAACGTCACTATAAAGCAACCTACCCAACCTCATTCACTATAGAGCACTGTTTTCAAAAAAAGTCACTATAGAGCAACTTACCCAACAACAATCATTATAGAACACCCTATGTAATAAAAGTCACTATGGAGCACTCTACCCAACAAAAGTCATTATAGAGCTCCCTACTAAAAAGAAGTCACTATAGAGCACCTCACTCAACAACAGTCAATATAGAGTACCTACCAGAAAACTGTCACTTTACCACTAAAGTAATAAAGCACTTGACCTAGCAACAGTCAGCATAGAGCACTTCATTCAGCAACACTCACTATGGAGCACGCTTTCTAGGAACACTTAGTATAGAGCATTCTACTTAAAAACAGTCATTATGGAGCACCTTACAAGTAATAGTCACTATAGAGCACCCTACCCAACAACAGTCACTATGCAGCTCCTTTCAAACAACAGTCACTATAGGGCACCTACAGAACAACAGTCACTATGGAGCACATACCCATCAACAGACACTATGGAGCCCTCTACTATACAACAGTCACCATAGAGTGCTCTACCCAGTGATGGTCACTATAGAGCACCTTACCCAACAACAGTCACAATAGATCTTGCTACCCAGCAACAGTCAGTATAGAGCAGCTAACCAACAACAGTCATTATAGTACACCATACCCAACAACAGTCACCTATAGGGCACCGTAATCAACTACAGTCACTATAGAGCACCTCACCCAACAAAAGTCACTATAGAGTACCCTAAAAAGCAACAGTCACTATAGAGCATGATATCCAACAACAATCACTATAGAGCACCTACCCAACAACAGTCAGTATCTCGAGCACTCTACCCAATGACAGGCACCAAAAAGCACCCCACCCAGCAACAGTCACTATTGATCACCCCACCCAACGACAGACACTATAGAGCACTCCAACAACATTCACTATAGAGCAACCTACCCAACAGCATTTACTATAGAGCAACCTAACAAACAACAGTCACTATAGAGCACATACCCAACAAAAGTCATACTAGAGCACCTACACAACAACCATCAGTATAGGGCACCTACACATCAACAGTCATTATGGAGCATTCTACACAAAATCAGTCACAATACAGCACCATAGCCAACAGCAGTCACTATACAGCACCGTACTTAAAAACAGTCACTATAGAGCAAGATACCCAACAACAGTCGCTATACATCACCTACCTAACAACAGTCAGTATAGAGAAAGCTACACAAGTCACTGTAAAGCACTCTACACAACAAGAGTCTCTATAGAACACTCTACCTACCAAAAGTCTCTATAGAGCACTTCACCCAAAAACAGTCATTTATGGAGCACTCTACCCAACAACAGTCATCATAGAGCAGTCCACCCAGCAACAGTCACTATTGAGCACTTTACAAAATAGTCACTATAGGTCACTTCACCAACAACAATCACTTACAGAGCACTATACCCAACAACAGTTACTATACAGAACCCCACAAAACAGCAGTCATTATAGAGCACCTTGCTCTAAAAGAGTCGCTACAGAGCACTCTACCAAACAACAATCACTATAGAGCACCTACCCAACAACAGTCACCATCTAGAGCACTCTACCCAAAGACAGTCACTACAAAGCACCCTACCCAGCAACAGTCAGTATTGAGCACCCCACACAACAACAGATACTATAGAGCACTCCCCCAAAGGACAGTCACTATAGTGCACACTTATAAACAACAGTTACTATAGAGCACCTTAACCAACAAAAGTTTCTATAGAACACATACCCAACAACAGTCACTATAGAGCACTCTACCCAACAACAGTCACAATAGAGCACCTACCCAAAAAGAGTCACTATAGAGCACCCCACCCAACAACAGTCACTATAGAGTACCCTATATAAAAAGTCACTGAAGAGCACAATGCCAAAAACAGTCACTATAAAGCACCCTGCCAACAACAGTCACTATAGAGCAAACTACCTAACAAGAGTCACCGTAGAGCATCCTACTTAATAACAGTCAGTAACTAGAGCCACATACACAATAAAAGTCACTATAGAGTAACCAACCCAACAATAGTCATTATAGAGCAACTACCAACAACCAACACTATAGAGCACCTACACAATGACAGTCACTATACAGCACTCTACCCAACAATCACTATAGAGCACCATACCCAACATCAGTAACTATAGAGCACCTACAATCAGCAGTACCTATAGAGCCTTCGACCCAACAACAGTCAGTACAAAACACTCCTCCCAGCAACAGTCACTATAGGGCACCCTACCCAACAACAGTAACTATAGAGAGTGCTACCCGTCAGCAGTCAGTATAGAGCACCCTATAGAGCAACAGTCACTATAGAACACTCTACCCAACTACAGTCACTCTAGAGCACTTCACCCAGAAACTGTCACTATAGAGCACCCTACCCAACAGCCGTCACTATAGAGCATTTCTCCCAGCTACAGTCACTATGGATCACTTACTCAGCAACAGTAATTATAGAGCACTCTACCCAACAACAGTCACTATAGAGCACCCTACCAAATAACAGTCAGTATCTAGAGCTTTGTACCCAGCAACAGTCACTATACAGCACCCTACCCTATATTACTCAGTAACTAGAGCCACCTATGCAACAAAAGTCATTATAGAGCACTACACCAAACAACAATCACTATAGAGCACTCTACACAATATTATTTATAAAACACTAAACCCAACAACAGTCACCTATAGAGCACTTTACCCAAAAACATTCACTATAAAGCACCCAACACAAAAACGGTCATTATAGATTACCTATCCAACAACAGTCACTATAGGGCACTCTTCCCAACAACAGTTGCTATAAAGACTTTTACCAAACAACAGTCACTGTAGAACACTCTACATAACAACAGCAACTATAGAGCACTCCACCCAGAAACAGTCACCTGTAGAGCACTCTAAACAACAACAGTCATAATAGAGCACTCCAACCAACAACAGTCACTATAGAGCACCTACTGAACAGCAGTCATTATGGAGCACCCCATCCAGCAACAGTCAGTATTGCACACCCTATCCAACAACAGACACTATAGAGCACTCCACCAAACAACAGTCACTATAGAGCACCCTACCCAACAACAGTTACTATAGAGGACACTATGCAACAACAGTCACTATAAAGCACCCAATAATCAACAGTCACTATTGATCACCCTGCAAACATTAGTCACTACAGAGCACTCTACCTAACAACAGTCACTACAGAGCACCTGTTCAACAACAGACACTATATAGAATCTATGCAACACCTGTCATGATAGAGCACCTACCCACCAACAGTCACTATAGAGCACCTACGCAAAAACAGTTACTATAGAGAACTCCTCCCCAAAACAGTCACTATAAAGCACTGTATTCAACCAGAGTCACTTATAGAGCACTCTACACAATAGTCACTATAGTCCACCACACCTAACAAGAGTCTTTACAGAGCACCCTATCCAGCAACAGTCAGTATACAGCACCTACCCAACAATAGTCACTATAGAACAACACGCCAAAAAACAGTCACTATAAAGCACCTACTTAACTACAGTCTCTAAAGAGCAACCTACCCAAAATCAGTCACTATAGAGCACTCTACCTGACAACAGTTCTTATGGAGCCCTCTACACAATGGTCACTATAGAGCACTCCATCCAACAACAGTCACCTATGGAGCACTCTGCCAACAACAGCCATGATAGAGCACCCCAACAAACAACATTCACTATAGAGCACCTACTGAACCACAGTCATTATAGAGCACACCACCCAGCAACAGTTTATTAAGCACTTCACCCAACAACAGACACAATAGAGCACTACACCAAACAACAGTCATTATAGCGCACCATACCCAACAATAGTTACTATAGAGCACCCTATGCAACCACAGTCAATATAGAGCACCTACACAAAAATAGTCATTATAGAGCACCTACCCAAAAACAGTCAGTATAGGGCACCTACCTAGAACAGTCACTCTTTAGTGCTCTACCCACCAAAGGCACAATAGAGAAATGTACACAACAGTCACTATAGAGCACCCTATAAAACAACAATCACTATTGAGCACTCTACACAACAACAGTCTCTATAGAGCACACTACACTACAACAGTCACTATAGAGCACCCTATAAAACAACAATCACTATTGAGCACTCTACACAACAACAGTCTCCATAGAGCACACTACACTACAAAAGTCACTATAGAGCACTCCACCCAACTATAGTCATTTAAACAAGACTCTACCCCAAAATAGTCACTTTAGAGCACCCCACCCTACAACACTCAGTATAGAGCAGCCTGCCCAGCAACAGTCATTATAGAGTACCTACCCAACAATAGTCACTATACAACACCCTACACAACAACAGTCACTATAGAGCACTGTAACCAACAACAGTCACCATAGAGCACCCAAACGTGCAACAGTCACTCTAGAGCACCCTATAAAGCAGCAGTCAGTATAGAGCACTCTACCCAGCAACAGTCACTATCTAGAGCCCTCTACCCAATAACAGCCACTATAGAGCACTCAACTGAACAACAGTTCCTGTAGAGCACCCTACCCAACCACAGTCACTATAGAGCACCTACCCAAAAACAGACATTATAGAGCACCTACCCAACAACAGTCAGTATAGGGCACCTACCCAACAACAGTAACTGTAGATTGCTCTAACCAACAAAAGGCACAATAGAGCACTGTGCCCCACAACAGTCATTATAGAGTACCCTATTCAATAACAGGTACTATAGAGCCACTAAACAACCACAGTCACTATGAAGCACCCCACCCAACAACAGTCACTATTCAATACCTACCCAACAACTGTCACTGTACAGCACTCTACCCAGTAAGAGTCACTATAAAGCACTGCATCCAACAACAGTCACTATAGAGCACCCTACCCAGAAACAGTCAGTATAGATCACCCTACCCAACAAGACAGTATAGAGCACCCTACCAACAACAGTCACTATAGATCACCGAACTAACAAGTCATTATAGAGCATCATAGCTAACAACACTCTCTATAGTGCACCTACCCAACAACAGTAACAATATAACACCAATCAAAAATCAGTAACTATAGAGCACCTATGCAACAACAATATCTATAGTGCATCTACACAACAGTCACTTTAAGAAACTCTACCCAACAACTGTCACTATACAATAGCTACCCAACAATAGTCACCATAGACCACCCTACCCATCAACAGTCACTATAGAGCACACTACCCAACAACAGTCACTGCAGAACACCCTATACAACAACAGTCAATATAAAGAACTCCAGCCAACAACATTCACTGTATAGCACCTACCCAACAAAATCATTAGAGAGCATTTAACCCAAAAACACTCAATATAGATTACCTACCCAACAACTGTTACTATAAAGCACTGTACCCAGCAACAATCACTATAAGTCACCTCACCCAATAACAGTCACAATAGAGCAACCTACACAGCAGCAGTCACTATAGAGAACCCAAAAGAAAAACAGTCAGTATAGAGCACCCTATTAACAATAGTCACTGTAGAATTCACTACCCAACAACAGTCACTATAGAGCACCTACCCAAAAGTGTCACTATAGAGCACCTATTTAACAGTCACTATTGAACACTCTACACAAAAACCGTCATTAAACAGCACCATACCCAACAACAGTCACTATAAAGCCTCCACACCACCGCCACTATAAAGCACTCCACCCAATGACAGTCACCTATGGAACATTCTACCCAACAACAGTCACTATAGAACACCACACCAAACAACAGTCTCCATAGTGTACCTACCCATCAAACGTCACTATAGAGCACCATACACAGCAACAGTCACTATAGACCACCTACCCAACAAGAGTCACTATAGAGCACTCTACACAACAACAGTCACTATAGAGAAGTCCACCCCACAACAGTCACCTATAGAGCACTCTACCCAACAATAGTCACTATAGAGCTTTGCAACCAACAACAGTCACTGTAGACCAGCTACCCAACAAGTCACTCTTGAGCACCATATCCAGCAACAGTCACTATTCAGCACCTGCCCAACAACAATAACCATAGAGCACCTACCAGACATCATTCACTATACATCACCTACCCAACAACAGTCACTGTAGAGCACCTACCCAACAATATTCACTATTGAGCACTCTACAAAACAACAGTCACTATAGAGCACTCCAACCATCCACAGACACTATAAAGCACCACACCCAACAAAAGTCACAATGGAGCACCCCACTCAAGAACAGTCATTATAGAGTACCTACTCAAAAATCATCAATATAGATCAATCTACCCAGCATGAGTCACTATAGAGCACTCAACCCAACAACAGTCAGTATAGAGAACCCTACACAGCAGCAATCACTGTAGAGCACTCAACCAAAAAAGTCAGTATAGAGCACCCTATTAACAATAGTCACTGTAGAATTCACTACCCAACAACAGTCACGATAGAGCACCTACCCAAATGTGTCACTATGGAGCATTTATTTAACAACAGTCACTATAGAGCACTCCACGCAAAAACCATCATTAAACAGCACTGTACCCAACAAGAGTCACTATAAAGCCTCTAAACAGCCACTATAAGGCACTCCACCCAATGAGTCACCTATAGAGCATCCTACTTAACAACAGTCACTATAGAACACCACACCAAACAACAGTCTCCATAGAGTACCTACCCATCAAACGTCACTATAGAGCACCATACACAGCAACAGTCACTATAGACCACCTACCCAACAAGAGTCACTATAGAGCACTCTACCCAACAATGGTCACTATAGAGCTTCACAACAAACAACAGTCACTGTAGACCAGCTACCCAACAACAGTCACTATCGAGCACCATACCCAGCAACAGTCACTATAGAGCACCTGCCCAACAACAGTCACCATAGAGCACCTACCAGACAACATTCACTATAGATCACCTACCCAACAACAGTCACTGTAGAGCACCTACCCAACAATATTCACTATGGAGCACTCTACAAAACAAAAGTCACTATAGAGCACTCCAACCTACAACAGTCACTATAAGGCACCACACCCAACAAGTCACTATGGAGCACCCCACTCAACAGCAGTCATTATAGAGTACATACCCAAAAATTGTCAATATGGAGCAATCTACCTAGCATGAGTCACTATAGAGCACTCCACCCAAAAACAGTCACTATAGAGCACCCTATAGAGCAACAGTCATTATAGAGCACCCTCCCCAACATTACTTAGTATGAAGCACCTGACCAACAACAGTCACTGGAGAGCACCCTAACAACAACAGTAACTATACAGCACCATACCCTACCACAACCTCTATAGAGCACCTACCCAACAACAGTCAGTATAGAGCACCAACCCAACAACATTCACTATAGAGAAATTTACCAATCACAATCAGTATAAAGCACCTACCCATCTACATTCAGTATAGAGCACTGTAACCAACAACAGTCACTATAGAGCATCATACCAAACAACAGTCTCTATAGAACATCTTGTTCTAAAAGAGTCACTATTGAGCACCAACCCAACAACAGTCTCTATAGTGCACTCTACCCATCAACAGTTACTATCGAGCACCATATCCAACCACAGTTATTATAGAGCACCCTTCCCAACAACAGTCACTATAGAGCACTTTACAAAACACCAGTTACTATAGAGAACTCCACCCCACAACAGTCACCTATCTAGCCCTCTAACAAAAAAGAGTCACTATACAGTACCCCAACAAACAACAGTCACTATAGAGCATCCTACAAAAAATCAGTAACTACTGAGCACTCCATGCAACAACAGTCACTATAGAGCAACCTACCCAGCAAAAGCCAGTTTAGAGAACCCTACCCAACATCAGTCACTATAGAGCACTCTATTCAACAAGAGTCAGTAAGAAACACTCCACCCAACAACAGTAACTATAAAACCCTATCCAACAACAGACAGTATATAGCACCCTAACCAACACCACTCACTATAGACCACCTATCTGAAAACAGTCACTATAGAGTACCTACCCATCAACAGTCACTATAGAGTACTCTACTCAGCAAGGGTCAGTATAAATCACTTCACCCAGCAACAATCACTATAGAGCACCCCACCCCGCAACAGTCTGTATAAAGCACCCTGCTTAATAAAAGTTACTATAAAGCACCCTACCAAAAACAGTCAGTACAGAGTACCTACCCATCAACAGTTACTATAGAACACCTACCCCAAAACAGTCACTAAAGATCACCGTACCAATAATGGTCACTTTAGAGCACTCTACCTAACAACAGTCACTATAGAGCACCCAACACACAACAATCACTATATAGCACCCTACCCAACAAGAGTAATGTAGAGCACCTATCCACCAACAGTCCCTGTAGAGCCATCTAACCAACAACAGTCACTATAGAGCACTCTACCTGAAAAGAGTGTGTCTCTGGTCAGTGGTGTGTGTCTTTTTGAGGTGTGTTCACTGTGCAGTGTGTTTTTTTGGTGAGTAGTGTGCCTGTGTGAGGTGTCTGCACTGTGGAATGAGTGTGTGGTGAGTGTTGTGTGTCTGTGTTAAATGTATTTACTGTGTAGTATGTGTGGTCAGTCCTGAGTCTATATGAGGTTTCTTCAATGTGTAGTGTATGTGTCATGAGTGGTGTGTGTGTGACTTCTGTCTAGTATGGAATGTATTTGTGTTGTGGCTGCTGTGTGTCTGTGGGAGTTGTGTGACTATGGAGTGTGTGTTTGGTGAGTGGTGTGTGTCTGTAAAACGTGTGAACTGTGGAGTCTTATGTGTGTGGTGAGTGGCATGTCTGTGGGAGTTGTGTGCACTCTTTAATGTGTAAGTGGTGCATGTCTGTTTAAGGTGTGTTAACTGTGGAGTATGTGTGTGGAGTGTGTGGTGACTGGTGTGTGTTGTGTGAGGTTTCTGCACTGTGGAGTGTGTGCATGGGGAGTGGTATGTGCCTGTGTGAGGTGTGTGCTTGGTGTAGTATGTGTGTGATTAGTGGTGTGTGTCTGTGTGAAAGGTATGCACAGTGGAGTGTGAGTGTGCAGTGTGTGTGGTAAGTGGTGTGTGTCTGTGCCAGGTGTCTGCACTCTGGAGTGTGTGTGTTGTGTGGTGAGGTGTGTGCACTGTGGAGAGTGTGTCAGTGTGAGGTGTGTGCACTGTGGAGAGTGTGTTTGTGGTAAGTGGTGTGAGTCTGCGTGAGGTATGCACACACATGAGAGTGTGTTTGTGGTAAGTGGAGTGTGTGTGCTTATTGGTGTGTGTCCCTGTGAGCTGTGTGCACTGTGGAGTTTTTTTTGTGATGAGTGGTGTGTGTCTGTGTGAGGTATGTGCACTGTAGAGAGTGTGTGGTGAGTGGGGTGTGTCTCTGTACAGTGTCTGCACTTTGGATTCTGTGTGTGGTGAGTGGTGTGTGTCTGTGTGAGGTGATAGCACTGTGTAGTGTGTGTGGTGAGTGGTAAGTCTGTGTTAGGTGTATGCACTGTGGAGTATTTGGTGAGTATTTTCTGTGTGTGGTGTGTGCATGGTATAGTGTGTGTGTATGCTGAGTGGTGTGTGTTTGTGTGAGGTGTGTGCACTTTGTTGTTTCTGTGTGTGTGGTTACTTGTGTGTTTCTGTGTGAGGTGTGTGCACTGTGTAATGTGTGTGGTCAGTGGTGTGTTTCTTTGTAAGGTGTGTGCACTGTGCAGTGTGTGTGTCTGGTAAGTTGTGTGCCTGTGTGAGGTGTCTGCACTACAGAATGTGTGTGTGCTGAGTGTTGTGTGTCTGTGTGAGGTGTCTTCATTGTAAAGTGTGTGTGTGTCATAAGTAGTGTGTGTCTGAGATGTGTGCACTGTGGAGTGTGTGTGCTGATTGCTGTCTCTCTGAAGCGTGTGCACTGTGAAGTGTGTGTGTGTTGAGTGGTGTGCATCTGTGTGAGTTGTATGCCCTGAGAAATCTTTGTGTGGTGAGTGACTTGTTTCTGTGTGAGGCTTTTGCACTGTGCAGAGTGTGTGTGTGTTGAATTGTGTGTGTCTGTGTAAGGTGTGTGCACAGTGGAGTGTGTGTGGTGAGTGGTGTGTGTCTGTGTGAGGTGTGTGCACTGTGGAGATTGTATGTGTGGTGAGTTTTGTCTGTGATATGTGTGTGCTATGTTGAGTGTGTGCATTACATGTGTGTATTGAGTGTGGTGTGTTTCTGTGAGGTGTGTGCACTGTGGTGTTTGTGTGTGATGAGTGGTGTGTGTCTGCATGAGGTGTGTGCACTGTGGAGTGTGTGTGGTGAGTTTTTTGTCTGATGTGTGGGCTATGTGAAGTTTATGTTTTAAGTGTGTGTTTTGAGTGGTGTGTGTGTGAAATGTGTGCACATTGGAGTGTGTGTGAAGTGTGTGTGGTGAGTGGTTTGTGTCTGAGTGGAGTGTCCGCACTTTGGATTGTGTATGCAATGCGTGGTGTGTGTCTGTGTGAGCTGAGTACACGTTCTAGTGTGTTTGGCTAGTGGTATGTGTGTGTTAGTTTTCTGCAATGTAAAGTGTTTTTTTGGTGAGTATTGTTTGCCTGTATGTGGTGTGTGCACTGTGTAGTGTGTGTGTGGTGAGTGGTGTGTGTTTGTGTGAGGTGTGTGCACTGTGCACTTTGTGTGTTTTCATGGTGTGTGGTGTTTGAGTGCAGTGTGTTAATTGTGGATTAATTTTTAGTGAGTAGTTTGCGTCTGTGTGAAATGTGTGCACTGTGTTGTGTTATGTCTGTTGTGAGAGGTGTGCCTGTGCAAGTTGTCTGCAATGTGTAGTATGCATGTGATGAGTGGTGTGTGTTTGTGTGAGATGCATGCAGAGTAATGTGTGAGTGTCCATTTTGTGTTGTAAGTGGTGTGTGTCTGTGCTAGTTGTCTGCACTCTGGAGTGTGTGTGTTGAATGCTGTGTTTCTGTGTAACGTATGTGCACTGTGGAGAGTGTGTGTGATAAGTGGTGTGTGTCTTCATAAGGTTTGTGCATGATGGAGTGTGTTTTTCCTGATCGGTTTGTGTTGCTTGAAGGTGTGTGCATGGTAGGGTGTGTGTGGTTAGTGGTGTGTGTTAGTGTAAGGTGTGTGCACTGTGAAGAGTGTGTGGTGAGTGACTTGTGTCTGTGTGAGCTTTTTGCACTGTGCAGTGTGTGTGGTGAGTGGTGTGTGTCTGTGTGAGGTTTGTGCACTGTGGAGTGTGTGTGGTAATTTTTTGTGTCTGTGAGTTGTGTGCACTGTGTAGTGTGTGTATTTGGCAAGTGGTGTGTGTTTGGTGAGGTGTGTGCACAGTGTAGTGTGTGGATTTGTGTGGTGTGTGGTGTTTGTGTGCAGTGTGTGTATTGCAGAGTGTGATTGTTGTCAGATGTGTGTGTCTGTGTCAGGTGTGTGTACTGTGGGGTTTGTGTTTGTGGTAAATGGTGTGCCTGTGTGAGGTGTCTGCACTGTGGAATGTGTGTGTGGTGAATGTTCTGTGTCTCTATTAGCTGTGTTCACTGTGTAGTTTCTGTGGTCAGTAGTGTTTCTGTATGAGGTGTCTTCACTCTGGAGTGTGTGTGTCGTGAGTTATGTGTGTCTGTGTAAGGTGTGTGCACTGTGTAGTATGTGTGACTGAAGAGTTGTGTGTGTCTGTGTCAGGTGTGTGCACTGTGGAGTGTGTGTTCTGCAGTGTTTGCTTGAGGTCTGTGCTTATGGAGTGTGTGTATGGTAAGTGGTATGTGTCTGCATGAAATGTGTGCCCTGAGTGTGTTGAGTATGTGTGGTGACTGGGGTGTGACAGTGTTAGGTGCCTGCATTGTGAAAAGGGTGAGAGGTGATTGGTGTGTGTCTGTGTGATGTATGTTCATTGTGGCATGTGTGTGTAAAATTTGTGTGGTGTGTGCTGTGTGTCTCTGTAAGATGTGTGTTGTGGAGATTCTGTGTGATGAGTGGTGTGTGTCTGAGGTATGTGCACTGTGAATTATGTGTAGAGTTCATGGACTGCGTGGTGTGTGTCTGTGTGAGGTGTGTGCACTGTGGAGAGTGCATGGAGTGTGTGTGGTGAGTGGTGTGTGTCTGTGTAGAATATCTGTACTTTAGATTTTGTGTGAGGTGAGTGGTGTGTGTCTGTGTGAAGTGAGTGCAATGTGTACTGTGTGTGGTGAGTGGTATGTGTCTGTGTAGAATATCTGTACTTTAGATTTTATGTGAGGTGAGTGGTGTGTGTCTGTGTGAAGTGAGTGCAATGTGTACTGTGTGTGGTGAGTGGTATGTCTGTGTAAGGTGTCTGCACTGTAAAGTGTGTTTGGTGGTTATTGTCTGTCTGAGTGTGGTGTCTGCACTGTGTAGTGTGTGTATGGTGAGTGGTGTGTGTTTGTGTGAGGTGTGTACACTGTCCATTTTGTGTGTTTCTGTTTGCTGTGTGGTGTGTTTCTGTGTGAGATGTGTGCACTAAAAGGTATGCATGGGCAGTCTTCTAACTGTGTGAGGTTTCTTCAGTGTTAAGTGTGTGTCATGAGTAGTGTGTCTCAGTTTAAGGTGTGTGCACTGTGGAGTGTGTGTGTATGGTGAGTGCTGTGTGTCTGTGTGAGGTGTGTGCACTGTGGAGTCTCTGTGCTTGGTATGTGGTGTGTGTGTGGTGTGTGTACTGTGGAGTGTGTGTGATAATTGGTTTGTGTCTGTGTAAAATGTGTGCACCAAGTGTGTGTGTTGAATGTGTGTGGTTACTGGTGTGTGACAGTGTGAGGTGCGTGCATTGTGAATAGGGTGTGTGGTGATTCATGTGTGTCTGTGGGATGAGTGTGTATTGTGGTGTGTGTGCAGAATTTGTGTGGTGTGTGCTGTGTTTCTCTGTGAAATGTGTATTTTGGAGTTTCTGTGTAATGAGTGGTGTGTGTCTGAGGTATGTTCACAGTGGATTATATGTGGAGTCCGTGGACTGCGTGCTGTCTGTCCATGTGAGGTGTGTGCAGTGTGGAGGGTGTGTGTGTGGTGAGGGGTGTGTGTCTGTGTTAGGCGTGTGAATTGAGGAGTTTGTATGTGATGAGTGGTGTGTGTCTGTGTGAAATGTGTGCACTGTGGAGTGTTATGTGTGTGATGGGTGGTGTGTGCCTGTGTGATGTGTGTGAACTGTGGAGAGTATGTGTGTGGTGAGTTTTGTGTCTGTGTAATGTGTGTTCTATGCGGAGTGTGTGCATTAAGTGTGTTTATTGAGTGGTGTGTGTCTTTGTGAGATGTGTTCACTGAGAAGTGTGTTTTGGTGGTGAGCAATGTGCCTATCAAGGTGTCTGCACTGTGAAATGTGTGTGCATTGAGTGTTTTTGTCTGTGTGAAATGTATTTACTGTTAAGTGTGTGATCAGTCGTGTGTCTGTATGAGGTTTTTTCAATGTGGAGTGTGTGTGTCGTGAGTCATGTGTGTGTGAGATGTGTGAACTATGGAGTGCATGTGCGGTGACTGATGTTTGTGTGAGTTGTGGAAACTGTGGAGTGTGTGTTTGGTGAGTGGTTTGTGTCTGTGTGAAATGCGTGCACTGTGGATTATTATGTGTGTGATGAGTGGTGTGTCTGTGTAAGTTGTGTGCACTCTTTAATGTGTTAGTGGTGCATGTCTTTTTAAGGTGTGTGCACTGTGGAGTATGTGTGTGGAGTGTGTGTGGTGACTGAAATGTGTGTGAGGTGTCTGCACGGTGGAGTGTGTGTAGTGACTGGTGTTTGCCTGTGTAAGGTGTGTGCACTGTGTAGTATATGTTCACTCAGTGGTATGTGTCCGTGTGTGATATATGGACAGTGGAGTGAGTGTGCAGGGTGTGTGGTAAGTGGTGTGTTTCTGTGGTAGATGTCTGCACTCTGGAGTGTGTGTGCTGCATGGTATGTTTCTGTGTGAGGTGAGTGCACTGTGCAGTGTGTGCATAATAAGTGTTGGGTGTCTGTGTGAGAAGTGTACATGGTGGAGTGTGTGTGCTGATTGGTGTGTGTCTCTGAGGTGTGTGCACTGTGGAGTGCACGTGTGCTGTGAGTGATGTTTGTCTGTGTGAAATGTGTGCATGGTGAAGAGTGTGTGTGGTGAGTGACTTGTGTCTATGAGGTTTTTTCACTGTACAGAGTGTCTGTGTGGTTAGTTGTGTGTTTGTGTAAATTTTGTGCACTGTGAAATGTTTGTAATAAATCTTGTGTGTCTGTTTGAGATGTGTGCACTGTGGAGGGTGTGTGTATGGTAAGTGTTGTGTGTTTGGGTTAGGTATGTGCACAATGCAGTGTGTGTGTGGTATGTCCTGTGTTTCTGTGTGGTGTGTGCACTCTGGAGTGTGTGTGGTCAGAGGTGTGTGTCTGTGTCATGTGTGTGCATGGTTAAATCTGTGTATTTGGTGAGTGGTGTGCCTTTGTGAGGTGTCTGCCCTGTGGAATGTGCGTGTGGTGAGTGTTCTGTGTCTCTGTGATGTGTATTTACTGTTTAGTGTGTGTGCTAACTTGTGCCTGTGTGAGGTGTCTACACTATAATGCATGTGTCAAGAGTAGTGTGTGTCTGAGTTTTGTGCACTATATTGTGTGTGTGTATGGTGAGTGCTTTGTGTCTCTGTGAGCTGTGTACACTGTAGACTCTCTCTGCATGGTATGTCTTTGTGAGGTGTGTTAACTGTGTAGTGTTTGTGTGCTACAGTGTGCATTTGTGTGAGGTATGTGCACTGTGGAGTGTGTGTGCCTATTGGTGTCTGTGTGAAATGTGGACACTGAGTGTGTGTGTTGAGTGTGTGTGGCGACAAGTGTGTGACAGTGTGAGGTGTCTGCATTGTGGATAAGGTGTCAGGTGATTGGTGTTTGTCTGTGTAATGTGTGTGCATTGTGGTGTGGGTTTGAAGAGTTTGTGTGGTATATGCTGTGTGTCTCTGAGAAATGTGTGTACTCTGGAGTGTGTGTGTGGTGAGTAGGGTATGTCTGAGGTATGTGCACAGTGCATTGCTTGTGAAGTGTGTGGAGGGTATGGTGTCTCTTTGTGTAAGGTGAATGCACTGTGGAGAATGTGTGTAATTTGTGTGTACGTGTGAGGTGTGTGCACTGTGGAGTGTGTGTGATGAGTGATGTGTGTCTGTGTGAGTTGTGTGCACTGTGGAGAGTGTGTTTGTGGTTGGTGGTGTGCCTGAGTGAGGTGTCTGCACTGTGGAATGTGTGTGGTGTGTGCTCTGTGTCTCTGTTAGGTGTGTTCACTATGTAGTATGTGTGGTAATTGGTATGTCTGTTTGGTGTCTCCACTGTGGTTTGTGTGTGTAGTGGGTGGTGTGTTTCTGTGTGAGGTGAGTGCACTCTGTAGTGTGTGTGTTAAGTGGTATGTCTGGGTTTCTTGTCTGCACTGTGGATTGTGTGTTTGGTGAGTGGTGTGTGTTTGTGTGAGGTGTGTGCACTGTGTAGTGTGTGTTTATGGTGACTGGAGTGTGTTTGTGTGAGGTGTGTGCACTGTGCAGTTTTGGTTTGTATGTGTGGTGAGTGGTGTGTGTCTATGTAATGTGAGTGCACTGTAGAGTGTCTGTGTGTGGTCACTGATGTGTGTTTTTGTGAGGTGTGTTCACTGTGCAGTGTGTGTTTGTCATGAGTGGTGTGCCTGTGTGAGGTGTTTTCACAGTGGAATGTGTGTGGTGAGTGTTCTCTGTCTGTGTGAAATGTATTTACTGTGTAGTCTGTGTGGTCAGTCGTGTGTCTGTATAAAGTTTCTTCAATGTAGAGTGTGTGTGTGGTGAGTGGTGTGTGTGAGATGTGTACACTGGCAGTGCGTGTGTGGTGACTGCTGTGCATCTGTGTGAGTTGTGTAACAGTGGAGTGTGTGTTTGGTGTGTGGTGTGTCTGCATAAAATGTGTGCACTGTGGAATGTGATGTGTGTGTTGAGTAATGTGTCTGTGTGAGTTGTGTGCACTCTTTAATGTGTGAGAGGTGCATGTCTATTTAAGATGTGTGCACTGTGGTGTATGTGTGTGGATTTGTGTGGTGACTGGTGTGTGTCTGTTTAAGGTTTCTCCACCTTGGAGTGTGTGCGTGGTGAGTGGTGTGTGCCGGTGTAATGTGTACTGTGTAGTATGTGTGTGATGAGTCGTGGGTGTCTGTGTGAAATATATACACAGTGGAGTGTGAGCGTGCAGTGCATGTGGTAAGTGGTGTTTGTCTGTGCTAAATGTCTGAACTCTGGAGTGTGTGTTGTGTGGTGTGGATCTGTGTGAGGTTTGTGCATTGTGGAGAGTGTGTGCATGGTGGAGTGTGTGTATGCTGATTGTTGTGTGTCCCTGTAAAGTGTGTGTACTGTGGAGTGTGTGTGTGCAGTGAGTGGTGTGTGTCTGTGTGAAATATGTGCACTGTGAAAAGTGTGTGTGCTGAGTGATGTGTCTGTGTTAGGTTTTTGTAATGTGCAGTGTGTGTGAGGTTAGTGGTGTGTGTCTATGTAATGTGAGTGCACTGTAGAGTGTCTGTGTGTGGTCACTATGTGTGTTTTTGTGAGGTGTGTTCACTGTGCAGTGTGTGTTTGTCATGAGTGGTGTGCCTGTGTGAGGTGTTTGTGGAGGGTTTGTGGTGAATCTTATGTGTCTGTGAGAGGTGTTTGCACTGTGTAGTGTATGTGTATGGTAAGTGCTGTTTGTTTGGGTTAGGTGTGTGTACAGTGCAGTGTGTCTGGGTGGTGTGTGCTGTCTGTTTGTGTGTGGTGTGTGCACTATGAAGTGTGTGTCTGTTGAGTGTTGGGTGTCTTTGTGAGCTGTGTGCACTGTGTAGTATGTGTGTCTGAAGAGTTTGTGTCTCTGCATTAGGTGTTTGCACTGTAGAGTGTGTTTATGTTAAGAAGTGTGTGATTTTGAAATGGAGCTTCCAAGATGGAATTGTAGAGGTGACTCAGGATTGCAGCTCTTAGTGAAGGCACAGAGGGTGAGTCCTAGCCACATTCTTGGACAGACCTTTTTTGCCCACAGAACATTGAAAGTCCCAGGTGTGGAAGAGACATGGGATGCTAACGCAGCCATCTCGTGTGGCCGGTTCACCCAGCACCGCAGCACAGTGGCACCAGGCACAAAACTCACTGGTCTGGGTGCCCTGTTAAATGGGCAATCTGAGATTTGAAAGGGCAGATTGGCATGTCCATTTGATTGAATGGAACTTGGACAATGAGCCAGACCAGGAGATTCCTGGGAAGTGTGATCTGAGCCGGTGCAGTGGGCAGAGGCACAGGAGATTGCACGGATCCCAGTGCCCTATCATCAGGCTACTAAGGCGCCAGTGAGAGAGTTGACCGTTCACCTTGGGGAGAGGAAGAGAGAGAGAGAGAGGATGGACTCTGAGGCAGGGATCTGGGTGATTGTGCTTGGTTGGTCCCACTCTCATGGGGACAAGCAGGGCAGCGATTGGAGGGGCTCAGGGCTGAGAGTTTTGTGGCCGGCACAGTTGAATCTAGGATGGTGCAGCCTGGTGGGGGAGGGGCATCCGCCACTATGGACACAATCTTCCCTTATGGAAGTACTGCCCAGTGCTGACACAGCCTGCCATTGCCGAGGCAACCCGCCATAACAGAGAGACTCTGCCAGCAGGGCGGAGTGCACCACAGCAGAAGGGAGGCCCATGGCAGCAAGGTGGACCTGCGCTAGCAGGGCAAAGCCTAAGCAGGCAAATAGTAAATAGAATACCTCCTAGCTGGGCAGGAAAGTGCAACAGATACTCATAAAGAAAGCCCCAACTCCCTGAGACAGAGCATCTAAGAGGGAAATAAAATGGGGGGGGTTATGAGTTCTGTTGCAGCAGACATAAACACAGCCTCCCAAGAGCCCTGAATGAACCATGGAGCTCACAGCTCAGCACTGGAGCTCCTATAAAGCACAGACCATCCCCTCAAGCAGCTCCCTGACCCCTGTATATCCAAAGAGTCACCCCAAAAAAGGACTAATCAGACTGACATTTGGCAGACATCATTCTGGAGCAAAGATAGCAGAAGAAGAAACTGGTAGCATCCCTCACTGTTCTGCAGCTGCTACAGGTGTACCACAGACAAGCAGGGCCTGGAGTGGACCTCAGCACTCGTACAGAAGAGGGGCTAGACCATGAGAAGGAAAATTAAATAACAGAAATTCTTCATCATCAACAATCTGGGCGTCCACTCAGAGACCCAATTGAAAAATCAGCAACTACTAAGACGACAGGTGGATAAATCAATAAATATGAGAAGAAAACAGCTCAAAAAGGAGGAAAACACCCCCCAAAAAAAACCGCACCTCCTACAAAGGACCAAAACTCCTCACCATCAAGGAAACAAAGCTGGACAGAAAATAAGTGTGACAAAATGATGGAATCAGACTTCAGAAAGGGGATAATGAGAAACTTCAGTGAGCTAAAAGAACATGTTCTAAATCAGTGCAAAGAAACTAAGAACCTTGAAACAAGATTTGAAAAAAGATTCGAGAAAATGATAACAAGAATGGACAACTTAGAGAGGAATATGAATGAATTTAAGGAGCTGAAAAACACAGCATGAGAACTTCGTGAAGCATGCACAAATTTCAACAGCCGAAAGGACCAAGCAGAAGAAAGAATATCAGAAGTCGAAGATCAACTCAATGAAATAAAATGGAAACAAAGATTAGAGAAAAAAGCACAAAAAGGAATGAACAAAATCTCCAAGAAATGTGGGACTATGTGAAGAGACCCAACCTACGTTTGATAGATGTACCATAATGTGATGAAGAGAATGAATCCAAGCTGGAAAATACTCTTCAGGATATTATGAAGGAAAATTTCCCCAACCTAACAAGACAGGTCAATACTCAACTCCAGGAAATACAGAGAACAACACCAAGATACTCTGCAAGAAGAGCAACCCCAAGGCACATAATCGTCAGATTCACAAGGGTTGAAATGAAGGAGAAAATACTAAGGGCAGCCAGAGAGAAAGGTCGGGTCACCCACAAAGGGAAGCCCATCAGACTCACAGCAGATCTCTCGGCAGAGACTCTACAAGCCAGAAGAGAGTGGGGGCCAATATTCAACATCCTTAAAGAAAAGAACTTTCAACCCAAAATTTTATATCCAGCAAAACTGAGCTTCATAACTGAAGGAAAAATAAAATTCTTCATGAACAAGCAAGTACTCAGAGATTTTGTCACCATTAGGCCTGCTTTACAAGAGCTCCTGAAAGAGGCACTACACATAGAAAGAAACAACCAATACCAGCCATCCTAAAAGCATACCAAATGCTAAAGAGCATCAATGAAATGAAGAATCTACATGAACCAATGGGCAAAAAAAGCCAGCTAGCATCAAAATGGAAGTATCAAATTCACACATAACAATATTAACCCTAAATGTAACTGGGCTAAATGCACCGATCAAAAGACACAGACTGGCAAATCCGATAAAAAAACAAAACCCATCGCTGGGCTGTATCTAGAAAACCCACCTCACATGCAAGGATACACAAAGGCTCAAAATAAGGAGATGGAGGAAGATTTACCAAGCAAATGGAGAGCAAAAAAAGCAGAAGTTGCAATTCTCGTCTCTGATAAAATAGACTTAAAACAACAAAAATCAAAAGGGGCAAAGAAGGTCATTACATAATGGTAAAAGGATCTATACAACAAGAAAAGCTAATGATTCTAAATATATATGGACCAAATGCAGGAGCACCCAGATATATAGCGCAAGTTCTCAATGACTTACAAAGAGACTTAGACTCCCACACAATAATAGTGGGAGATTTTAACACTCCACTGTCAATATCAGACAGATCAACCAGACAGAAAATTAACAAGAATATTCAGGACTTGAACTCAGACCTGGAAAAAGCAAATCTGATAGACATTTACAGAACACTCCACCCCAAATCCACACAATATACATTCTTCTCAGCACCGCATCACACCTACTCCAAAACTGATCACATAATTGGAAGAAAAGCACTCCTCAGCAAATGCAAAACAACTGAAATCATAACAAACAGTCTCTCAGACCATAGTGCAATCAACTTGGAACTCAGAATTCAGAAAATAACTCAGAATCGCACAGCTTCATGAAAACTGAACAACTGGCTCTTGAATGTCGATTGGATAAACAATGAAATAAAGGCAGAAATAAAGAAGCTCTTTGAAACCAAAGAGAATGAAGAAACAACGTACCAGAATCTCTGGGACACATTTAAAGCAGCATGTAGAGGAAAATATATAGCAATAAGTGCCCACATGAGAAGAGTGGAGAGATCCAAAATTGACACCCTATCGTCAAAATTGAAAGAGCTAGAGGACCAAGATCAAAAAAAGCTCAAAACCTAGCCGAAGACAAGAAATAACTAAGATCAGAGCAAAACTGAAGGAGAAAGAAACAAGAAAAACCCTTCAAAAAATCAATAAATCTAAGAGATGGCTTTTCGAAAAGATCAACAAAATAGACAGACCACTAGCCAGACTGATAAAAAAGAAAAGAGAGAACAACCAAATAGATGCAAGAAAAAATGATAATGGGGAAATCACCACAGATTCCACAGAAATTCAAACCATCATCAGAGAATACTACAAAAAACTCTATGCACATAAGCGAGAAAATCTGGAAGAAATGCATGAATTCCTGGACGCCTGTGTCCTCCCAAGCCTAAACCAGGAGGAAGCCAAAACTATGAATAGACCAATAACAAGGTCTGAACTTGAGGCATCAATTAAGAGCCTACCATAGAAAAAAAGCCCAGGTCCAGATGGGTTCACAGCTGAATTCTACCAGACACACAAAGAGGATCTGGTACCATTCCTTCTGAATCTATTCCAAATAATCCAAAAAGAGAGAACACTTCCCAAATCATTTTATGAGACCAACATCATCCTGATACCAAAACCTGACAGAGACTCAACAAGAAAAGAAAACTTCAGGCCAATATCCATGATGAACATAGATGCAAAAATCTTCAATAAAATACTGGCAAACCGATTGCAACAGCACATTAAAAAACTTATCCATCATGATCAAGTAGGATTCATCCCGGGGATGCAAGGCTGGTTCAACATACGCAAGTCTATAAATGTAATTCACCACATAAACAGAAGCAAAAACAAAAACCACATGATTATCTCAATTGACGCAGAGAAGGCATTTGACAAAATTCAGCAGCCCTTTACGCTAAAAACCCTCAATAAACTTGGTATTGATGGAACATATCTCAAAGTAATAAAAGATATTTACGACAAACCAACAGCCAATATCATACTTAATGGGCAAAAACTGGAAGCATTCCCTTTGAAATCCGGCACTAGACAAGGAAGTCCTCTCTCACCATTCCTATTCAACATAGTACTGGAAGTTCTAGCCAGAGTAATCAGGCAAGAAAAAGAAATAAAGGGTATTCAAATAAGAAAGGTGGAAGCCAAATTGTCTATTTGCAGACGACATGATAGTGTACCTGGAAGAAACCATCACCTCAGCCCAAAAGCTCCTGAAACTGATAAGCAAATTCAGCAAAGTCTCAGAATATAAAATCAATGGCAAAAATCACAAGCATTCCTATACACCAATAACAGACTTAAAGAGAACCAAATCAAGAACAAACTGCCATTCAAAATTGCTACAAAGAAAATAAAATACCTAGGAATACAACTCACAAGGAACGTAAGGGACCTCTTTAAGGAAAACTACAAACCACTGCTCAACGAAATAAGAGAGGACACAAACAAATGAAGAAACATTCCATGTTCGTGGTGAGAAAGAATCAATATCGTGAAAATGGCTATACTGCTGAAAGTAATTTACACAATCAATGCTATTCCCATCAAACTACCATTGAATTTCTTCACAGAACTGGAATAAAACACCATGAATTTCATATGGAACCAAAAAAGAGCTTGCATAGCCAAGTCAATTCTAAGCAAAAAGAACACACCGGGAGGCATCACACTACCAGACTTCAAACTATACTACAAGGCTACAGTAATCAAAACAGCATGGTACTGGTACCAAAACAGAGATATAGACCAATGGAACAGAACGGAAGCATCGGAGGCAACACAACATATCTAGAACCATATTATCTTTGATAAACCAGACAAAAACAAGCAATGGGGAAAGGATTCCCTATTTAATAAATGGTGTTGGGAAACTGGCTAGCTATGTGCAGAAAGCAGAAACTGGACCCCTTCCTGACACCTTACACTAAAATTAACTCCAGATTAATTAAAGACTTAAACATAAAACCTGACACCATAAAAACCCTAGAAGAAAATCTAGGCAAAACCATTCAGAACATAGGAGTAGGCAAGGACTTCATGACCAGAACACCAAAAGCATTGGCAACAAAAGCCAAAATAGACAAATGGGACCTAATCAAACTCCGCAGCTTCTGCACAGCAAAAGAAACAGTCACTAGAGTGAATCGGCAACCATCAGAATGGGAAAAAATCTTTGCAGTTTACACATCTGACAAAGGGCTGATAGCCAGAATTTACAAAGAACTCAAACAGTTTTACAGGGAAAAATCAATCAAGCCCATTCAAAAATGGGCAAAAAATATGGACAGACACTTTACAAAAGAAGACATACATGAGGCCAACAAACATATGAAAAAATGCTCATCATCACTGGTCATTAGAGAGATGCAAATCAAAACCACATTGATATACCATCTCACGCCAGTTAGAATGGTGATCATTAAAAAATCTGGAGACAGCAGATGCTGGAGAGGATGTGGAGAAATAGGAACACTCTTACACTGTTGGTGGGAGTGTAAATTAGTTCAACCATTGTGGAAGACAGTGTGGCGATTCCTCAGGGACCTAGAAATAGAAATTCCATTTGACCCAGCAATCCCATTACTGGGTATGTATCCAAAGGAATATAAATCGTTCTATTATAAGGACACATGCACACGAATGTTCATTGCAGCACTGTTTACAATAGCAAAGACCTGGAACCAACCCAAATGCCCATCTATGATAGACTGGACTGGGAAAATGTGGAACATATACACCATGGAATATTATGCAGTAGTCAAAAATGATGAATGTTTGTCCTTTGTAAGGACATGGATGAATCTGGAGAACATTATTCTCAGCAAACTGACACAAGAACAGAAAAAGAAATACCGCATGTTCTCACTCATAGGCGAGTGAGAAAAATGAGAACACATGGACACAGGGAGGGGGTCTACACACTGGGGTCTATTGGGGAAAATGGGAGAGGGACAGCGGGGGAGGGGCTGGGGAGGGATAGCCTGGGGATAAATGCCAAGTGTGGGTGAAGGGGAGGAAGGCAGCAAAACACACTGCCATGTGTGTACCTATGCAACTCTCTTGTACGTTCTGCACATGTACCCCAAAACCTATAATGCAATAAAAATTTAAAAAATTAAAAAAAAGTGTGTGTTTTTTTGAGGCCTGTGCACCCTGGAGTGTGTGTGGTGAGTGGTGTGTGTCTGTGTGAGGTGTGTGCATTGTGGAGTGTGTGTGTTCTCAGTGTTGTTTTTTTTCTGAGGTGTGTTCACTGTTCAGTGTGTGTTTGTGGTGATTGGTGTGCCTTTGTGAGGTGCCTGCACAGTGAAATGTGTGTGGTGTTGTGTGCCTGTGTTTCTGTTGTTGGGTAGGGTGCTCTATAATAACTGTTGTTGGGTATGTGTCCTATAGTGACTGTTTTTGGCTAGGTGCTTTATAGTGACTATATTTGCATAGGTGCTTTTTAGTAAGTGTTGTTAGGTCATGTGCTCTATAGTGACTGTTGTTGTGTACGTGCTTTATATACACTGTTTTTTGGTATGTACTCTATAGTGACTATTGTTGGGTAGGGTGCTTTATAGTGACTGTTGTTTAGTGCAGTGCTCTATTCTGATTGTTTTTCTGCAGGGTGCTCTATAGTGACAGTGGCTGGGTAAATTATGGTGACTGATATTGGGTAGAGTCCTATATAGTGACTGTTGCCGTGTAGGGTGCTCTATAGCTACTGTTACTGTGTAGGGTGCTCTATAGTGACTGTTGTTGGATGGGTTTCTCTATAATTGCTGTTGTTGGGTAGGTGCTCTATAGTGACTGCTTTTGGGTGTGGTGCTCTATAATGACTGTTGTTTGGTACAGTGCTCTATAGGTGACTGTTGTTGGGTGGAGACATTAAAGTGGCTGTTGTGTAGAGTACTCTATAATGACTATTGTTGGGTAGAGTGCCATATATGTGACTGTTGTTGGGAGGACTGCTTTATAGTGACTGTTATTTTGAAGGGTTCTCTATAGTGACTGTTGTTGGGTATTGTGCTCTATAATGACTGTTGCTGGGTAGAGTGCTCTATACTGACCCTTGTTGGTAGGGGGCTTTTTAATGACTGTAGATGGGTATGGTGCTCTATATGACTGTTGTTGGGTCTGGTTCTCTACAGTCACTTTTGCTGCATAGGGTGCTTTTTAATGACTATTTTTGAGTAGGTACTCTATAGTGACTTTTGTTGCCTGGGGCACTCTATAGTGATTGTTGTTGAGTAAGTGCTGTATAGTGACTCTTGATGGGAAAGATATTCTATAGTGACTGTTTTTGGGTAGAGTGCTCTATAGTGACTGTTGTTGGTAGGATGCTCTATAGTGACTGTTGCTGGTAGGGTGCTCTAAAATAACTGTTGTGAAACAGAGTGCTTTATACTGACTTGTGCTCATTAGAGTGCCCTATAGTGGCTGGTGTTGGATAGGTAATGTATCGAGACTGTTCTTGGTTGGGGTGCTTTATAGTGACTGTTGCTGGACAGGTGCTCTATAGTGACTGTTGTTGGAAAGAGTGCTCTAGATAGTGACTTTTGTTTGGTAGGGTGCTCTATGGTGACTCTTGCTAAATTGAGTACTCAATAGTGACTGTTGTGGAGTAGGATGCTCCATAGTGACTGTTGTCACTTAGGGTGATCTATACTCACTGTTGTTGTGTAGGTGCTCTATAGTGAGTGTTGCTGGGTAGGGTGCTCTATGGTTATTGATTTTGGGTGCAGTGATTTCTAGTGACTGTTACTGGGTAGAGTACTCTATTGTGACCATTGTTTTGTAGGTTCTCTATAGTGACTGTTAAGTAGGGTGCACATAGTGACTCTTGTTGGATACAGTACTCTATAGTGACTGTTCTTGGGTAAGGTGCTGTATAGTGACTGTTGTTGGGTAGAGAGCTCTATAGTGACTGTTGCTGAGTAGAGGGCTCTACAGTGACTGTTGTTGGGTAGGTGCTTTATAATGACTGCTTTTGGGTAGGATGCTCTATATTGACTGTTGTTCTGTAGGTGCCCTATAATGACTCTTCTTGGTTATGGTGCTTGATACTGACTATTGTTAGGTAGATGCCTTATAGTGACTGTTGCTGGGTAGGGTGCTCCATAGTGAATGTTGTTGGGTAGGTGCTCTAAACTGACTGCTGTTGGGTAGGTGCTTTATAGTGACTGTTTTTGGGTAGTGTACTATATCATGACTGATGCTGGGTGGAGTTCTCCATAGTGAATGTTGCTGCGTAGGATGCCCTATAGTAATTGTTGCTAGGTAGGGTGATCTTTAGTGACTGATGTTGGTTAGATTTCTCTATAGTGACTGTTTTTGGGTAGAAATCTCTTTAGTGACTGTTGGTGGATAGTTGCTCTATACTGACTGTTGTTGTGTTCAGTGCTCTATACTGACATTTGTTGGGTAGGGGCTCTATAGTGACTCTTGTTGGGTAGATGCTCTATAATTACTGTCGTTGGGTAGGTACTCTTTAGTGACTGTTTTTGTTTAGAGTGCTCTATAGTGACTGGTATTATGTAGAATGTTCTATAGTGACTATTGTTGGTTAGACTGCTCTATAGTAACTGTTGTTGGGTAGGTACTCTATGGTACCATACTCAACAACAGTCACTGAAGATTGCCTACCCAACAACAGTCACTGTAGGGATCTCTACACAACAACAGTCACTAGAGAAAACTCCACCCAAGAACAGTCACTATCGAGCACCCTACCCAGCAACAGCAACTATACAACATGCACCCAACACTCACTATAGAGCACTCTACACAGCATAGAAACTATAGAGCACTGTATCCAGCAACAGTCACTATAGAGCACATACACAACATCAGTCATTATAGAGCACTCTACCCAACCACAGTACCTAGAGAGCACTCTACCCAACAACAGTCACTATAGAGAATTCTACAGAACAATACCCACTGTAGAGCACTGCACCCAACAACAGTCACCTATAGAGCACTATAACCAACAACAGTCACTATAGAACACCCCACCCAAAATCGGTCCCTATAGAGCACCTAACCAACAACAGTCACTTTAGTGCACCCTACCTAGCAAGAGTCATTATAAAGCATGTACCCAACATCAGTCACTATACAGCACTCTACCCAACAAGCATTACTATAGAGCAGTGTACCCAACAACAGTCACTACGAGCACCCTACCTAACAACAGTCACTATAGAGCAGCATACTCAAAAACAGTCACTATGAGAACCCTACCCAACAACAGTCACCATTTACAGCACTCTACACAAAAACAGTCACTATAGAGAACTCCACCAAACAACAGTCACATAGTGCACCATACCCAACAACAGACTCTACAGAGCATTCTACTGAACAACAGTCACTATAAAGCACCTACTCAACAATAGTCACCATAAAACACCACACCCAACAAGAATCACTATAGAGTACCTACCCAACCACAGTCACTCTAGAGCACTCTATCCAGCATCAATCAGTATAAACCCCACCACAAAACAACATTCAGTATAGAGCACCCTACCCAGAAACAGTCAGCATAGAGAACCCAACTCAGCCACAGTCATTATAGAGCACTCTAACCATCAGTCACTATAGAATATGCTACCCATCAAAAGTCACTATAGAGCACCATCTCAATGGCAATCACTCTAGAGCACCCCACCCAACAACAGTCACTATAGAGCACCCTACCCAGCCACAGTCAATATAGAGAACCTACCCAGCAACCGTCAGTTTAGAGCAGCTTACCAACAACAGTCACTATAAAGCACCTACCCAAAAGCAGTCACTATAGAGCACCAAACCCAGCAACAGTCTATACACAGCACCCAACCCTGCAACAGTCACTAAAAAGCATTCTACCCAGCAACAGTCACTATAGGGAACACCACACAACAACAGTCAGTATAAAGCAAACTACCCAGCAACAGTCACCATAGAGTATCCTACCCAGGAAGAGCACTCTATCTAGAGCACCTCACTATAAAGCACCCCACTCAACAACAGTCACTGTAGAGTACCTACTCAGCAACAGTCACTATAGAGCACTTTACTCGAAAATAGTCACTATAGAGAACTCTAATAAACAACAATCACCTATAGAGTACTCTACATAACAACAGTAACTGTCGAGCCCCTACTGAGCAACAGTCACTATAGAGCACCTACCCAAGAACAGACACTATAGAGCCCGGTACAAAAAACAGTGACTAGAGAGCACTCTACCCAACAACAGTCACTATAGAGAACTTCAATCAACAACACTCAGTATAGTGCACCATACCCAACAACAGACTCTATAGAGCATTCTACTGAAAAACATTCACTATAGAGCTCCTACTCAACAACAGTCACTAAAAGGAACCCATCCAACAACAGTCACTATAGAGTACCTACCCAACACCAGTCACTGGAGAACACTCTCCCAAGCAACACTAATTGTAGAGCACTCTACCCAAAATTAGTCAATATAAAGCATTCTACCCAACAACAGTCACTATACAGCACCTACCCAACAACAGTCACTATAAAGCCCTCTACAAAAAACAGTCACTATATTGCATTCTACACAAAACAATCACTATAGGGCACCCTACACAAGAGCAGTCACTATAGAGCACTCTACAAAACAACAATAACTATAGAGCACTCTACCCAAAAACAGTCACAAAAGAACACCCTACCCAAAAACAGAGAGTATGTAGGGCACTTTACCCAACAACAGTCACTATAAAGAACTCCACCCAACAACAGTACCTATAGTGCACCATAGCAAACAACAGATTCTATACAGCGTTCTACAAAACAACAGTCACCATAGAGCACCAACTCAACAACAGTCACTATAAATGACCCCACCCAACAACAGTCACTATAGAGTACCTACTCAACAACAGTAAGTTTAAAAAACACTACCCAATAACAGTCACTTTAGAGGACGCCATCCAACAACATTCAGTATAGAGCACCCTACCCAGCAACAGTCACTATACAGGACCCTATGCAAAAACAGTCACTATAGAGTATCCTACCCATCAAGAGCACTCTATCTGGGGCACCTCAATATACAGCACCTACCCAAAAACAGTCACTCTAAAGCACCCCATCCAACAACAGTCAGTACAGAGCACCTACCCAGCAGTAGTCACCAAAGAGCACCTTACTCAGCAACAGTCACTGTAGAGCACCCTATTCAGCAGCAGTCATTATAGAGCACCTACCCAGCAACCGTCAGTTTAGAGCACCTAACCAACAAAAATCAGTACACAGCACCTATTTAAAAACAGTCACTATAGAGCACCCTACCCAGCAACAGTCACTATAGAGCACCTACCCAACAACAGTCACCTTAGGGCACCCTATCCAGCAACAGTCACAATAGAGCACTCTACAAAGCAATAGCCACTATAGAGAATTCCACCAAACGACAGTCAGTATAAAGCACCCTATTCAGCAACAGGGATTATAAAGCACCCTACCCTACAACAGTCAGTATACAGCACCCTTCCCAACAACAGTCAGTATAGAGCCCCTAACCCAAAACAGTCACTATAGAGCACTCTACTTAACAAATTTTACTATAGAGCACCCTACCCAACAACAGTAACTATAGAGCACAGTACCCAGCAACAGTCACAATAGAGCACCCCACCCAACAGCACTCACTATAGAATACCTACCAAACAACAATCACTATACAGCACTCTACCCAGGAACAGTCAGTATAGAGCACCCCACCCAACACCAGTCACTATAGGATCACTATCTACCAACAGTTACTACAGAGCAATCTATCCAGAAACAGTCACTATAGAGCACTTTACCCAGCAATAGTCAATGTAAAACACCCTACCCAACAACAGTCACTATAGAGCACCCAACAAAAAAAAGTCACTATGGAGCACCCCACCCAACAACAGTCACTATAGAGCACACTATCCAGCAAAAGTCACTATAGAACACCTACCGAACAACAGACATAGCACACCTTCAGAAGCACTGGCACTACACCTACACAACAACAATCACTATAGAGCACCCTGTCCAGCAACAGTAACTATAGATCACCTTTCGAAAAACAGTCACTATAAATATTTCTACACAAAACCAGTTCTTATAGAGCACCTACCCAACAACAGTTACTATAGAGCACCCTACACAACAGCAGTCACTGTAGAGCACCCCACCAAACAACAGTTACTGTAGAATACCTACCAAACAACAGTCACTATAGAGCACTCCACCCAGCAACATTCAGTATTGAGTACCCTACCCTACAACAGTCACTATAGAGCATACTATCCAGCAACAGTCACTATGAAGCACCAAACAACAGACACTATAGCACACCTACACAACAAGAGACACTATAAAGCACCCTACCCAACAACAGTCACTATAGAGCACTCTACAAAACAGTCACTATAAAACACTTCACCAAACAACAGTCAATTATAGAGCACTCTTTCTAACAACAGTCACTATAGAAAACTTCACACAACTGCAGTCACTATAGAGCACTCTACCCAACAAGAGTCACTATAGAACACACAACAGGAGTCACTATAGAGCACTCTACCTAAAAAGAGTTACTATAGAGCACTCAACAAAATAACAGTTTTTATCTAGAGCCCCCTACCCAGCAACAGTCACTATAGAGCACCCTACCCAAGAACAGTCACAACAGAGCAGTTCACCCAACAACAGTCACTATTGAGCCCTCTACAAAATAGTCACTATAGAACACTCCACACAACAACATTCACTAATAGAGCACTGTAACCAACAACATTCACTATAGAGAACTTCACACAACAGCAGTAACTATAGAGCACCTATTCAACAACAGTTGCTATAGAGCACCCTACCCAACAGCAGTCGCTAAAGAGCACCCTATCAAAGAACAACCTCTATAGAGCACCTATCCAACAAGAGTCACTATCTAGAGCACTCTAACCAAAATCAGTCACTACAGAGTACTCTACTCAGCAACAGTCAGTATTGAGCACCCCACGCAAGAAAAGACACTATGGAGCACTTCAACAAAGAACAGTCACTATAGCACACACTACCGAGCATCTGTTACTATAGCGCACCTTAACAAATGACAGTCACTGTGGAGCATATAACAAACAACAGTCACTATAGAGCACCCTACCCAACAACAGTCACTGTAGATGACCTTCCGAACAAGAGTCAGTGTAAAGCAACCTCCCCGAGAACAATCACTGTAGAGCATTCTACCCATCAACAGTCACTATAGAGCACTGTACACAACAGTCACTATAAAGCACCCTACCCAAAAACAGTCACTATTTAGCACCTACAAAACAAGTCACTATAGAGCATCTACCCACCAAAAGTCTGTGTAGAGCACCCTATCCAACAACAGTCCATATAGAGCACATTCAGCAACAACAGACACTATAGATGACTGACACAACAACACACACTCTATAAGACCTTACCCAACAATAGTCACTATAGAGTACCCTATGCAGCAACAGTCACTATAAAGCACCCTATGCCACAAGAGACACTATAGATCACCCTATCCAACAACGGTCACTAAAGTGCACCCTAGGCAACAACAGTCACTGTAGGGCAACCAACCTAACAACAGCCACTATAGAGTGTTCTGCCAACAACAGTCACTGTAGAACATTCTACCTAAGAGCAGTCAGTTTAGGGAACCTACCAAAGAACAGACACTATAGATCACCTTCCCAACAACAGTCACTATAGAGGACCCCACCCAACAACAGTTACTGTAGAGCACCTACACAAAAAACGTCACTATAAATTACCTACCCAACAACAGTCACTATAGAGCCCTCTACTTAGAAACAGTCACTATGTAGCACTCTACATAACAAGAATCAATGTAGAGCACCCTACACAATAGCAGTCATTATCTAGAGCCCCCTACCCAAAAACAGTTATGGTAGAGCACCTACACAAGTCACTGTAGAGCCATCCACCCAGCAATAGTCACTGTAAAGTACCTACCCAACAACAGTCTTTATAGAGCACTCAACCCAGCAACAGTTAATATACAGCATCCCACCTAGCAACAGTCAATATGGAGCACCAGACCCAACAACAGTCACTATGGAGAACACTACACAACATCATTCACTATAGATTACCATATCATCAACAGTCACTATAGAGCACCCTACTAAACAACAGTCACTATAGGTCACCTACTCAAAAACAGTCACTATAGAGCCCTTACTTTTCATCAGTCACTATAGAGCACTGTACCCAAAAACAGTCACTATAGAGCACTGTAAACAACAGTAACTATAGAAACTCCACCCAACAATAATCAAATTTAGAGCACTCTACCCAGAAACATTCACTATAGAGCACACCAACCAACAACAGTCACTATAAAGCACCTAGCCAACAAGAGTAACTATAGACAATCACGATGAACAACAGTCACTATAGAGCACATTACCCATCGACAGTCCCTATAGAGCACCTACCAAACAGCAGCACTATAGAGCACCCTACCCAAAAACAGTCACTATAGAGCACTCTGTGCAACAACATTTTTTATGCAGCACCCTACCCAGGAACAGTTTCTATATAGCACCCTAGTTAACTAGCATCACTATACAGCACTCTGCTTAACAACAGTCACTATAGAGCACAATACCCAGCAACAGTCATTATAAATCACCCTACCATACAGCACTTAATATAGAGCACTCCACCCAACAACAGTCACTATCAAGCACCTTACCCAACAACAGTTAATATGGAGCTCCATACTCAGCAATAGTTACTATCTAAAGCATTCTACAAAACTAGTCACTATAGAGCACTCTGCCCAACAAAAGTCACCATAGAGCATCCTACCTAGTAACAGTCACTATCTGGAGTACGCTACAAAACAAGTCGCTATAGAGCATTTTACCCAACATCAGTCACTATAAAGCATCTACCAAACAACAGTCACCATAGAGCCCCAAACATGGTACCAGTCACTATAGAGAACCTACACAACTACATTCACTGTAGACCACCTTACACAAAACAGTCAATATAAAGCACCCTAATCAACAGCAGTCACTATAGAGTACCCTACCCAACAACAGTTACTATAGAGCACGCTACCCAGCAACCATAACTATAGAGCACTTAACACAACAACAGTCACTACAGGGCACCCTTCAAAGCAACAGTCACAATAGAGCACCCTACCAAACAACAGTCACTATACAGCACTCCACCCAACAACAGTCACTATAGAGCACCCAACCAAACAACAGTCACTATTGAACACCTAAACAACAGTCGCTATAGAACACCTACACAACAACAGTCACTTTAGAGCATCCCACCCAACAACAGTCAATATAGAGCATCTATAAGACAACAGTCACTATAGAGCACCTTACCCAGCAACAGTCACTATACATCACTCCACCCAACAATTGTCAGCATTGAGCATTCTACCGAACAACAGTAATTATAGAGCATCTACACAACAAGAGTCACTATAGAGCACTGTACACATCAGTCACTATAGAGCACCCTACCCAATAACAGTCACTATTGAGTACCTACAAAACAAGAGTCACTATAGAGCAACTTCACAGCAACAATCACTGTAGAGCCATCTATCCAGCAACAGTCACTATTGAGTGCCTACCCAACAACAGTCACTGTAGAGCAACTACCGAACAACAGTTACTGTAGAGCTGTCTACCCAACAACAGTCACTATCTATTGCACTCTACAAAGAGTCACCATATAGCACTTTACCCAACAACAGTCACTACAGAGCACCAACCCAACAGCAATCACTATAGAGCCTGGTACCAGTCACTGAAGAGCACCTACCCAACAACAGTCACTATAGAGCACCCGACATAAAAACAGTCAATATAGAGCACGCTTCTTAACCAAAGTCACTATAGATTACGTACCCATTAACAGTTCGTATAGAGCACCCTACCCGACAACAGTCATTATACAGGTATCCACCCAACAACAGTCACTATAGAGCACTTGCACAAAATAGTCAATATATATCACCTACCAAACAACAGTCACTATAGAGTTCTCTACCCAAAAACAGACAAAGTAGAGCACTCTACTCAACAGGAGTCACTACAAAGCACCCTACTTAATAACAGTCTTTATCTAGAGCCTCCTACCCAACAATAGTCATGGTAGAGCTCCTACCCAACAACAATCACTGTAGAACCATCTACCCAGCAACAGTCACTATAGAGTGCCTACCCAACAACAGTCACTATGAAGCACTTCACCCAACAACAGTCACCTGTAGGGCACTGTCACCAAACAATAGTCATTATGGAACACCCCTCTTAACAACAGTCTCTATACAGCACCTACCAAACACCAGCCACTATAGAGCACCCTACCCAGCCACAGTCACTATAGAGCACGTACCCAACATCTGTCAGTATAGGGCACTCTACCCAGCAACACTCACTATAGAGCACCCCCCACACAACAACCACTATAGAGTACACTACCAGCAACAGTCACTGTAGAGCATCTAACCAACAGCAGTCACTGTAGAGCACCATACCAACAACAGTAACTATAGAGGACCCTATCCCACAGTTACTACCTATTCAGCAACAGTGACTATAGAGCACCCTATGCAGCAAGAGTTACTACAGAGCACTCTATTCAATATCAGACACTATAGAGTACTGTATCCAGCCACAGTCACTATAGAGCATCCTACACAACAACAGTCAGTATAGAGCACTGCACCAAACAACAGTCACTATAAAGCACCTACCCAAGAACAGTCACTATAGAGCGCCCTACACAACAACAGTCAATATAGATGACCTACACAAATACAGTCACTGTAGATCCCTCTACTCAGCAAAAGTCACTATAGAGCACTCTACCCAACAACAGTCACTATTAGATCACCTTACCCAGGAACAGTCACTCTAGAGCACACAACCAAACAACACTCAGTAAAGAGCACCTACGCAACGTCACTATAGAGTGCGCAGCCAACAGCAGTCACTATAGGGCACATTCCCAACAACAGTCACTATAAAGGCCATACCCAACAACAGTCAGTATACAGCACCATACCCAACAACAGTCACTATAGAGCATGTCACCCAACTACAGAAACACAGGCACACAACACCACACACACATTCTGCAGTGCACTAGTACACCACTTACCACACACACTGCTCACTCACTATCCACATTACATACATCTCACACAGACACACACCAATCATCACACGTATACTATGCAGTGCACACACCACTCACTACAAACACACTACACAGTTCAGACACTTCAAACAGACACACACTAGTCACAAAACACACTTTACAGTGAAGACACCTCACACAGACACAAGACTGACCACAAACACTGCACAGTAAACACACCTCACACAGACACACCACACTCACCATGCACACATTTCACAGTGAAGACACCTCACACAGACTCACGACTCACCAGAAACACACACTGCACAGTGTGCACACCTCACAAAGACACACACCATTGACCACACACACACTCCTCAGTGCACTCACCTTACACAGATACACACCACTCACCACACAAACACACACAAACTGCACAGTGCACACACATCACACAAACACACACAACTCGCCATACACACACACTACACAGTGTACACAGAACCCACAGACAGAAAATACTCACCAAACACACACTCCACAGTGCAGACACCTAAGACAGACATACCACTCGCCACTCACACTTCACAGTGCATTCACCTCACACAGACACACACCACTCACCACACAAAAAATCCAAGTGGGTACACCTTACACGGACACACACCATGCAATGCAAACACTCCAGAATGCAGACACCTAGCATAGACACACACCAATTTCACACACAATCCACAGTGAAGACACATCACACAGACACACCAGTCACCACAAACACTCCACACACATACTCCACAGTGCAAACACCTTATACAGACATGCACCTCTCACACATCAATGAGTGCACACAGCTCTCACAGACACACCACACACTGCACACATAACACTCCACAGTGCACAAGTTTTGCACAGACACACAGCAGTCAACACACACAGACACAATTTAGAGTGCATACACCTCACAGACACACCACTCATGACACACAAACTCCACATTGAAGAAATATCATACAGACACACAAATAACCACACACCACACGATAAATACATTTCACACAGACACACAACACTCACCACACACATATTTTGCAGTGGACAGCTCACACAGGCACACCATTCACCACAAACACACACTGCACAGTGAACTCACCTCACGAAGACACACTACTCTGACCACACACACTCCACAGTGCACACACCTCAGACACACACCACTCACCACATAATCACACACAAACTTTACAGTGCAAACACCTCACACAAACACACACCACTCACCATACTCACACTACAGAGTGCACACACCACACACAGAAACACACCACTCACCAAACACACAATCCACAGTGCAAACACCAAACACAGACATACCACTTACCACACACACTACACAGTGCATTCATCTTACACAGACACACACCACCCACTGCACACACAATCCAAAGTACAGACACCACACAGACACACACCACACACAACACACACTTCTCACACACTTCACTGTGTGTAAACCTCACACAGACACACACCACTTAATACACACATGTCGTGCACACACTCCACATAGCACAAACCTCACACAGACACAAAACTCAACACACACACTCTCCACATTGCACACACCTCACATAGACACACACCACTCATCACACACACACTCAAGGGTGCACACACTTCACACATACACACAACTCATTACACACACCCTTCACAGTGCACACACCTTACACAGAGACACACCATGCACTCCACACACTCCACACAGAATCCACAGGGCACATACCTCAGACATACACCACTCGCCACACTCACACATATTCCAGAATACACCCACCTCACAGAGACATATCACACACTAAACAACCTCCACAAACACACATCACAATGCACACACATCACACAGACAACACCAATCACCTGACACCTTATCCACAATGCAGACACCTCACACTGTCACACACCAGTAACCACACACACTCAACACACACTTAGTGCACACATTACACACAGACACACACCATTCAGCACACACACTTCACAGTGCACATACCTCACGCAGACACACACCACATACCATGCACAGAGAATCCACAGTGCACACATCTCACACAGGCAAACAACACTCACCATATGCACACACTTTACAGTGCACTCACCTCAAACAGACATACACTATTCAGGACAAACACACTTTACAGTGAAGGAACCTCACACAGACTGATGACTGACCACACAGACTACAGAATAAACACACCTCACACAATCGCACACCACTCACCATACTCACATGCTACACAGTGCACACACCACAGACAATACTCACCAATCCCACACTTCACAGTGCAGACACCTAACACAGACATACCACTCACCACACACAATACATTGTCACTCACCTCACACACACACACCACTCACCGCACACACAATTCATAGTGCAGGCACTCCACACAGACACACACCACTCACCACACACAGTCCACTGTCCACACACCTCAAACAAACACCACTCATCACACATACACTACACAGTGTGCATACCACACAGAGACACACACAACTCTCCAGAAACAGATACTACACAGTGCACACTTTTCACAAAGACACACACCACTAACCACACACTCCAAACTGCACACATCTCACAGACACACACCACTCATGACGCACACACTCCACAGTGAAGACACCTCATACAAAAACACTACTGACCACACACACTACACAGTTAACACACCTAACAGACAAAGAACACTCACCACACACACATTCCTCAGTGCAGACACCACACTCAGGCACATTACTCACTGAAAACTCACACTCCACAGTGCACACACCTGATACAGACACACAAGTCTGACCACACACACACCACCATGTACCCACCACACACATTCACACACCACACAGCACACAAACACACTGCACGGTGCACACACCAAACACAGACAGACAATACTCACCAAACACAATCTGCACAGTGAAGACACCTAAAACAGACATATGAATCACCACACACACTACACAGTGCACACATCCCACACAGACACACAAGTTTCTCCATATGCACACACTCCACAGTGTGCAAACCTCACACAGACACACACGGCTCACCACACAAACACTGCACAATGCAAAATTCTCAGACACAAGTCTCTCACCACACACACTTTTCACAGTGCACAAACCTCACACAGACACACATCACACACCACACACATTCCACAATGCACACACCTCATAGTGACACACACCAATCAGAACACACACACTCCACCATGCATTCACCTCACACAGACACACACCATGCAACACACACACTCCAGAGTGCAAACACCTAGTACAGACACACACCAATTTCCACACACACTGCACACTCAAACTTTACAGTGCATACATCTCACACAGACACACACCACTCATCACACACATACTACACAGTGCATGCAACTTACATGGGCACACACCACTCTCCACACACACACTTAACAGTGCAGACAACTCACACAGACACACACCAGCCACCACACACACTTCACACACATACTCCACAGTGCACACACCTTAAACAGACATGCACCACTCACACATCAAAGATTGCACACCACTCACAGACACACCACACACCACATACATAACACTCCACAGTGCACGCATATCACACAGACACACACCACTCAACAAACATACTCCACATTTCACACAACTCACACAGACACAAAGCAGTCATGACACACACTCTCCATAGTGCACACAGCTCAGACACACACCACTCCTGATGCACACACTTCACATTGAAGAAACCTCACACAGACACAACACTTACCACAGACACTACACAGTAAATACAATTCACACAGACACACAACACTAACCACACACACATTCTGCTGTGCAAACACCTCAAACATGCACACCACTTATGACAAACACACACTGCACATTGAACACACCTAACAAAGACACACATCACTGACCATACAGTCCACAGTGCACACACCTCATGCAGAAACACACCACTCACCACACAAACACACACAAACTGCACAGTGCACACACCTCACACACACACCACTCAACATACACACACACTACACAGTGCACACACCTCACACAGACACACACCACTCACCACACAATCTGCAGTGCAGACACCAAACACAGACATACAACTTACCACACACACTACACAGTGCACTCATATCACACAAACACAGACCACTTACTGCACACACAATCCAATGTGGACACTACACAGATACATACAACACTCACCACACACACTCCACACACATTTCATTGGGCATACACCTCACACAGACACACACCACTAAATACACACACTAATGCACAAACTCCACATAGCACAAACCTCACATAGACACAAAACTCAACACACACACACACTCTCCACAGTGCACACACCTCACACAAATAAACACAACTCATCACACCCACACTTCACAGTGAACACACCTCATGCATACTCACAACTCACCAAACCCTCCACAGTGCATACACTTTACACAGAGACACACCATGCACTCCACACACTCAACACGCAATACACAGTGCACATTTCTCAGACATACACTATTCGCCACACTCACACACACACCCGACTACACACACCTCAGTGACATACAACACACACCACACAAACTCCACAGACACACACCACAATGCACACACATCACACAGAGAAACACCAATCACCTCACAGCTTATCCACAATGCAGACACCTCATGCTGTCACAAACCAGTCACTACACACACTCAACAAACACACTCAGTTCACACATTTCACAGACACACACCACGCAGCACACAGACTCCACAACACACACACCTCACACAAACACACACTGAAGAACACACACTACACAGTGCACACACCTCTCACAGACACACACCACATACCTTGAAGAGACTCCACACTTCACACACCTAACACAGACACACTGCACTCACCATACACACACTCCACAGTGCACAGACCTCAAACAGACACACACTACTCACAACACACACTTTACACTGAAGACACCTCACAGACACAAGACTGACCAAACACACTACACAGTAAACACACCTCACACAGACACACAACACTCATTACACACATTTGGCAGTGCAGACACCTCACACAGGCACATAACTCACCAGAAACACATCCTGCACTGTGCACACACCTCACAAAGACACACACCACTGACCACACACACTCATCAGTGCATACACCTCACACAGAAACACACCACTCACCACGAAAACACATACAAACTGCACAGTGCAGACACCTCACACAAACACACACCACTCATCATACACACACACTACACAGTGCACACACCACACTAAGACAACAATACTCACCAAACACACACTCTCCAGTGCAGACACCTAACAAAGACATAACACTCATCACACACTACATAGTGCACTGACCTCATGCAAACACACACCTTTGACTGCACACACAATTTAAAGTGCCGACACTTCACTGACACACACCACTCACCACACACACACTACACAGTGCACACACCTAACAGGGACACACACCAATCAGCACACACACACTCCACTGTGCCCACACCTCAAGCAGACACACATCACTTACCACACACACTCTTCACAGTGCACACACCTCACAAAAACATGCACCACTCACCACACACACTTCACACTGCACACACCTCACACAGACACACATTACTCATGACACACACACTCCACAGTGAAGGCATCTTATACAGAAACACTACTAACCACACACATTATACAGTGAACACACCTAATAGAGACACAGAACACTCACCACACACAAATTCCACAGTGCAGACACCTCACAGAGACACACCACTCACCACAAACGCACACTCCTCAGTTCACACAACTGACACACAAAAAACCTCTGACCACACACACAATCCACAGTGCACACACTGCACACAGACATACACCACACACCACACAATCACACACACTGCATTGGGCACACACCTAACCCAAACACACATCCCTTACCATGCACACACACTACACAGTGCACACACCTCACACAGACACACAAGAATCACCACACACACTCCAGTGTACACATCTCACACAGACACACACCTCTCACCACACTCACTGTGCACAGTGCAAAAACCTCACAGACACAAGTCACTCACCACACACACTCTTCACAGTGCACACACTTCACCCAGACACACACCACTCACCACACACAGACTATGCAGTGCACACACATCACAGGGACACACAACAATCATCACACACCCTCCACCATGCACACGCCTCATGCAGACATACATCACTTACCACGCACACACTCTCCACAGTGCCCACACTTCACACAGACTCACACCACTCGACAAACACTCCAGAGTAAAGACACCTAGCACAGATCCACACCAGTTTTCACACACACTTCACAATTATACTCCACTGTACTTACATCTCACACAGACACAGACCACTCATCACACGCATACTACACAGTGCACACATCTCACAGAGACACACCACTCAACACACATTATCCCCCACAGTGCACACACCTCACACACACACCACTCACAACACACACATATTCCACATTGAAGAAACCTCATACAAACACACGACTGACCACAAACACTACACAGTAAATACATTTCACAGACACACAGCACTCACCACACAGACATTCCACAGTGAAGACACCTCATGCAGGCACACCACTCATCACACACACTGCACAGTGAACACACCTCACAAAGACACACACCACTGACCACACATGCACTTCGCAGTGCAAACACCTCACACAGACACACACCACTCACCACACAAACACATACAATCTATACACTGCACACACCTAACACAAACACACACCACTCACCATACACACACATTACACACTGCACACACCTCACACAGACACACACCACTTACCACAGATACACTCTCCACAATGCACACACCTCACACAGACACCCACCACACAACACACACACTTCAGAGTGCATAGACCTAGCCCAGACACACACCACTCACCACACACACTACAGTGCAAAAACCTGACACAGACACAAGTCCCTCATGACACATTCATCACAGTGCACACACCTCTCACAGACACACACCACTCACCACAGACATGCTCCACAGTGCACACACCTCACATGGACACACACCAATCAGCACACACACTCTCCACACTGCACACACCTCACATTGACACACAACATGTACTCCACAACACACACACTTTAGAGTGCAGACACCCATCACAGACACACACGACTTACCATGCATACTGCACACACACTCCACTGTGCACACATTTTACACAGGCACACAGCACTACCTACACACACTTCACAGTGCAGATATCTGACACAGACACACACCAGTCACTACACACTGTCCACATACATACTTTACAGTGCACACATCTTATACAGACACACACCACTCACACATGAAAAAGTGCACACAACTCACACAGATACACCACTCACCACACACATAACACTCCACAGTTAACACATTTTACAAAGACACACACCGCTCACCAAACACACACTCCACAATTCACACAACTCACAGACACACATGAGTCACAACACAGACTCCACACTTATACTCCACAGTGCACACACTTTAAACAGACACACACCAGTCATACATTAAGAATTGAACACAACTCACACTTTCACACCACTCACCACAAACAACACTCCACATTGCACACATTTCTCACAGACACACAGTACTTATGACACACACTTAACAGTGAAGGCACCTCACAAAACACAAGACTGATCACACACACTACACAGAAAACACACCTCACACACACAACACTCACTACACACACTTTCCACAGTGCACAAACTTTAAACAGGCACACACCACTTACCAAACACACACTCCACAGTTTACACAACTCAAACAGACAGACAGCAGTCACACGACACACACATTCCACAGTGCAGACAACTCAAACAGGCAAACCACTCACCACAAACACACACTGCACAGTGAACACACCTCACAAATAAACACACCACTGACCACACCCACACACTCCACAGTGCACACACCTCACACAGAAACACACCACTCACCACACAAACACATACAACCTGCACAGTGCACACACACCCCAGAAACACACACCACTTAACATACACACACTACAGAGTGCACACACCTCACACAAACACACACCACTCACCATACCCACTCACTGCACAGTGCACACATCTCACACAGATACACACCACTCATCAAACGCATACTACACAGTGCACACACCTCACATGGTCACACACCACTTACCACACACTACACCATGCAAACATATCACACAGACTCAAACCAGTCACCACACACGTCACACACATACTTCCCAGTGCACATACCTTCAAGAGATATGCACCACTCACACATTAAAGAGTGAACACAACTCACATTTACACAACTCACCACACACATAACACTCGAGTGCACACATTTTACACAAACACACCTAACACAAACCTATACACTGAACACACCTAACACTACTCATGACACACCCACTTTACTGTGAAGACACCTCACAAAGACAAAAGACTGATCACCCACACTACACAGAAAACACACCTCACACAGACACACAACACTCACCACACACACATTCCACAGTGCACACACCTCACAGGCACACACCACTCACCAAACACACACTCCATAGTTTACACAACTCACAAATACATATAGCACTCACATGCACACACTCCATTGTGCACACCCCTCACACACACACTACTCAAGACACACACACTTCACATTGAGAAAACCTCCTACAGACACACGACTGACCACACTTTCTACACAGTAAATACATTATACACAGACACACAAAACTCAGCACACACACGTTGTGCAGTGCAGACACCTTACACAGGCACACCACTCACTGCAAACACACACTGCACAGTGAACACTCCTCACAAAGACACACACCACTGACAACACACACTCCACAGTGCTCACACCTCACACAGACACACACCACTCACCACATAATCACACACAAACTTTACAGTGCAAACACCTCACACAAACACACACTACTCAACATACACACACTACACAGTGCACACACCTCACACAGACGCACACCACTCACCAAACACACAGTCCACAGTGCAGACACCAAACACAGACATACCACTTACCACACACTACACAGTGCACTCACCTCACAGACATACCACCTACTGCACACACAATCCAAAGTGCAGTTTACACAGACTAACACCACTTACCACACACACTTCACACACACTCCACAGTGCATAAACCACATAGTCACACACCACTTAATACACACTACATGCACACACTCTGCATAGCATAATCCTCACACAGACACAAAACTTAACAGTGTTTCACGTGTGACCTGTTGTTTTCCACGTGTGACCTGCTGTGTTTTGTGTGTAACCTGCTATGTTTCATATCTGACCTGCTGTGTTTCGCATCTGATCTGCTGTGTTCCAAGTCTGACCTTTGTTTTGCGTCTTACCTGCTGTGTTCCAAGTCTGACCTGCTGTGTTCCAAGTCTGACCAGCTGTGTTTCACGTCTGACCAGCTGTGTTCCACGTCTGACCTGCTGTGTTTCGTGCATGACCTGTGTTCTGAGCGTGACCTGCTGTGTTCCATGTCTGAGCTGCCATGTACCAAGTCTGACCTGCCATGTTCCACGTCCGACCTCCTGTGTTTCATGTCTGACTGGCTCTGTATCATGTGCTGTGTTCCACGTGTGACCTGCTGTTTTCCCAGTCTGACCTGGTGTGTTTTACGTCTGACCTGCTGTGTTCAAGTCTGACCTGTTGTGTTCTGCATTGAACCTGCTGTGTTCCACGTCAGTTCTCTTGTGTTGCGTGACTGACATGCTCAGTTGCATGACTGACCTGCTGTATTGCATGACTGACTTGCTGTGTTCCACGTGACCTGCTGTGTTCCATGTGTGACCTTCTGTGTTCCAAGTCTGACCTGCTGTGTTCTGCGTCTGACCTCCTTGTTGCATGTGTAACCTGCTGTGTTCCCCGTGTGGCCTGCTGTGTTCCGAGCCTGACCTGCTGTGTTCCAAGTCTGACCTGCTGTGTTTTACATCTGACCTGCTGTGTTTCATGTCTGACCTGCTGTATTCCAAGTCTGACCTGCTGTGTTCCAAGTCTGACCTGCTGTGTTCCATCTGACCTGCTGTGTTTCAAGTCTGACCTGCTGTGTTCCATGTCTGACCTGCTGTGTTCCAAGTCTGACCTGCTGTGTTCCACATCTGACCTGCTGTGTTGCAAGTCTGACATGCTGTGTGCCACGTCTAACCTGCTGTGTTCCATGTCTGACCTGCTGTGTTTTACGTCTGACCTGCTGTGTTCCATGTCTGACCTGCTGTGTTCCAAGTCTGACCTGCTGTGTTCCATCTGACCTGCTATGTTTCAAGTCTGACATGCTGTGTGCCACGTCTAACCTGCTGTGTTCCATGTCTGACCTGCTGTGTTTTACATCTGACCTGCTGTGTTCCATGCCTGACCTGCTGTGTTCCAAGTCTGACCTGCTGTGTTTTGCATCTGACCTGCTGTGTTCCACCTCTGACCTGCTGTATTCCAAGTCTGACCTAATGTGTTCCAAGTCTGACCTGCTGTGTTCCAAGTCTGACCTGCTGTGTTCCATCTGACCTGCTGTGTTCCACATCTGACCTGCTGTGTTCCAAGTCTGACCTGCTGTGTTCCACATCTGACCTGCTGTGTTCCAAGTCTGACGTGCTGTGTTCCAAGTCTGACCTGCTGTGTTCCAAGTCTGATCTGCTGTGTTCCAAGTCTGACCTGCTGTGTTCCACGTCTGCTGTGTTACACATCTGACCTGCTGTGTTCTGCATCTGACTTGCCATGTTATGTGTCTGACTTGCTGTTTTTAGTAGCTGAGATCACAAGTGTACCCCACCAAGCCATTTATGGTTAAATATATTGGGTTACACAAAATACATGATTAAAAATAATGTCATCTTTATTTTTCACTTTTTTCAATTTTTTAATTGCATTTTACATTTTGGGGTACATGTGAAAAACATGCAAGATTGTTGCATGAGTACACACATGGCAGTGTCATGTGCTGCCTTCTTTCACATCATGTATATTTGCCATTTATCCCCATAATATCTCTGCCCAACTCTCTCCCCTATTTCCTTCCAACAGACCCCAGTTTGTGATGCTCCTCTCCCTGTGTTCTCATTGTTCAATACCCATCTATGAGTGAGAACATGTGGTGTTTGATTTCCAGTAATCCCAGCTAATCAGGAGGTTGAGGCACTAGAAATATTTGAACCTGGGAGGTGTAGGTTGTGTGAGCTGAGATCATGCCATTGTACTCCAGCCTAAACAACAAGAGTAAAACTCCATCTCAAAAAATAACAAAATTTTAAGCCCCCTAGTGGATCATGTAATCTCTCTAAATAAAGATCTCTACTACCTCTTCAGTTTGACTTAAACTATTTATTTCTTAGCTCTTATTTATATAAAACAGCTTCCCAGCTGGGCACAGTGGCTCATGCCAGTAATCCCAGTCTTTTGGGAGCCTGAGGTGGGTGGATCACCTGAGATCAGAAGTTCAAGACCAGCCTGGCCAATATGGTGATACCCTGTCTACTAAAAACAAAAACAAAACAAAAATGGCCAGACATGGTGTAATGTGTCTGTAATCCTAGCTACTTGGGAGACTGAGGCAGGAAATTTGCTGGAATCTGGGAGGTGGAGGTTGCTGTGAGCCAAAATGGTACCATTAAATGCTAGCCTGGGTAGCAAGAGCAAAACTCTGTCTCAAAAATAAAGAGAGCTGGGCATGGTGGCTCAAGCCTGTAATCCTAGCACTTTGGGAGGCCAAGGCAGGTGGATCACGAAGTCAAGAGATTGAGACCATCCTGGTCAACATGGTGAAACCCCGTCTCTACTAAAAATACAAAAAAAAAATAGCTGGGCATGGTGGCACATGCCTGTAATTTTAGCTACTCAGGAGGCTGAGGCAGGAGAATTGCCTGAACCCAGGAGGTGGAGGTTGCGGTGAGCTGAGGTCATGCCATTGCACTCCAGCCTGGGTAACAAGAGCAAAACTCCATCTCAAAAATAAATAAATAAATAAACATTTATTTATACCTCCATGCCTTCATTTATAAGTTTTGATATTCCACACAGTGAATATATTTAAGGAGCCACTTCTATATTTCTATTTATTCCAGTCTTGTGCTCCATAAAGCCTTCCATATTCTTAAAATGTTCCTTACACTGTGAAATTGTGTATATTAGAGAGAATGAGGCCAGGCAAGGTGGCTCATATCTGTAATCACAGCACTTTGGGAGGCCAAGGTTGGCAGATCACCCAAGGTCAAGAGTTTGAGACCAAACTGACCAACATGGAGAAACCTCAACTCTACTAAACATAAAAAATTAGCTGGGTGTGATGCTCATGCCTTTAATCCAGCTACTGGGGAGACTGAGGCAGGAGAATCACTTGAATCTGGGAGGTGAAAGTTGCAGTAAGCTGAGATCATGCCATTGCACTCCAGCCTGGGCAACAAGAGTGAAACTCCATCTTAAAAAAAAGAAAGAAAGAAAGAAAGAAAGAAAGAAAGAAAGAAAGAAAGAAAGAATAAAAGAAGAAATACCCTGACTGTCTCAAAAGGGCCTGGTGAGTATACAATTATTATTATTTTTTTGAGACAAGGTCTCATTCTATCACCCTGGCTGGAGTACAGTGGCATGTTACAGTTCACTGGCAACCATGACCTCTTGGGTTCAAGGGATCATCTTACCTCAGCTTCCCCATTATCTGGGACTACAGAGGAGTACCACGTTACCCATGGCCAGCTAATTTAGTTTTTAGTAGAGATGACATCTTGCTGTGCTTTCCCAGGCTGGTCTAAAACCACGTGAGCTCAAGTGATCCTCCAAATGGCCTCCCAAAGGGCTGGCATTATATATGTGAGCCACTGTACCTGGCCTCTCCATAATTGTCATAGCTCCCTTTTTTCTACCATTACTTTCATATAATTTATTCTTTGTATACCAGATTTTTTTTTTGAGATGGAGTCTATCTGTGTCACCTATGCTGGATTGCATGGCAGAATTTTGGCTCACTGCAACCTACACCTCTGGGGTTCAAGTAATTTTCCTGCATTAGCTTCCTGAATAGCTGGGACTACAGGCATGTGCCACCATGCCTTGATAATTTTTGTATTTTCAGTAGAGATGGGGTTTCACCATGTTGGCCAGGCTGATCTGGAACCCCTGACCTCAAGTGATCCCTCCATCTCAGCCTCCCAAAGTGCTAGGATTACAGTCATGAGCCTCCTCACCCAGCCCAGAATAATCTTTTAGAATTGAACCGTTTCACTCTCTGCTTAAAGGCTTCCAATCACATCTTACCACTTAAAATCATATCCAGATTCCTTCATCATGAGTAACAAATCTAGTGACCATAGGTCCCAGTTTAAATTGCTTTGATTCATTTTCAAAATTTCCCTGTTACAGTTAACCTACCTAAAGTCTTACCTTTTCAATTTTATCTCTTGTTATCCTCCTTATATACCTAAGACAGCCCCATTAATCTTTCCCATTTTCATATACATCAAATTCATTATCACTTAGGCTATTTTTACACTTGTCCCTTAGTGCTTGAAATATTCTGCCTCAAGTTTTTCTGACTGAATCTATCTTGGAAGTTAGGTCTTAGTTTAACTTCTGTAAAATATAAGCATAAGAAGCATAATTTGTCCATCTTGTTCATGACTAGAACACTGCCTAACATTTAACTGACATTTGTTTTTTTTTTTGAGACAGAGATTTCCTCCTGTTGCTCAGGCTGGAGTAAAACGGTGCAATGTTGTCTCACCACAACCTTCACCTCCCAGGTTCAAGCAATTCTTCTGCCTCAGCCTCCCGAGTAGCTGGTATTACAGGCATGTGCCACTATGCCCATATAATTTTGTATTTTTAGTAGAGACAGGGTTTCTCCAAGCTGGTCAGGCTGATCTTGAACTCCCAACCTCAGGTGCTCCACCCACCTTGCCTCCCAAAATGCTGGTATTACAGGCATAAGCCATTGCACCTGGCCTAATTGGCTTTTTTTGTGTGTGGTTCTTGTTGTTGTTTTTTTCATTTGGGATTTTTGCATTTTTTGAGAAAAGAGTCTCATTGTGTTGCCCAGGCTGCAGTGCAGTGGCATGATCTTGGCTCACTGCAACATTTGCCCCCCAGATTCAAAAAGTTCTGCCTTAGCCTCCAGAGTAGCTAGGACTACAGATGTAGCCCATCATGCCTGGGTAACTTCTATTTATAGTGGAGAGAAAGTTTCACCATGTTGGCCAGGCTGGTCTCAAACTCCTGACCTCAGGTGATCCACCCACCTTGGCCTCCCAAAGTGCTAGGATTACAGGCATGAGGCACCACACCTGGCCTAATTGATGTTAAGTAAGTGTATCAATCTAAGTCTTATCAGAAGACAAAAATCTGGCCATCTGGCCAGATGCAGTGGCTCATGCCTGTAATCCCTGAATTTTGGGAGGCCGAGGTGGGCAGATCACCTAAGGTCAGAAATTTGAGACCAGCCTGACCAACATGGTGAAATCCTTTCTCTACTAAAAATAGAAAAATTAGCTGGGCATGGTGGTGTATGGCTGTAATATCAGATACTCAGGAGACTGAGGCAGGAGAATTGCTTGATCCCAAAAGGAGGAGGTTGCAGTGAGCCAAGATCATGTCACTGCACTCCAGCCTGGGCAACAGAACAAGACTCTCTCTCCAAAAAAAAAAACAAAAAAGAAGAAGGCCGGGCACAGTGGCTCACACATATAAACCAGCACTTTGGGAGGCCAAGGCAGGTGGATCACAAGGTCAAGAGATAGAGACCATCCTGGTCAACATGGTGAAACCCCATCTCTACTAAAAATACAAAAATTAGCTGGGCATGGTGGTGCATGCCTGTAATCCCAGCTACTCAGGAGCCTGCAGCAGGAGAATTGCTTGAACCCAGGAGAAAGAGGTTGCAGTGAGCCAAGATCGTGCCATTGCACTCCAGCCTGGGTAACAAGAGCAAAACTCCATCTCAAAAAAAAGAAAAAAACAGAAAAAAATTACACATTTTTTTAAAGGAAGAGGTTAATATAAAGAATATCAAGCTACAATAAAATTAACTGTAAGAAGTAAGAGAAAATGCTGTTTCCTAGGGCTGAGGGAGATTATCTAAGAAAGGACATACTTGGAAGGAAGGCCACTGCTCTCTTCAAAACTAAGGTGCACACTGTACTGGAGAATGCAGAGTCACAGGCCACCAGATAGCAGAGAAGTTTGGAGGTTTGCCTAGGCCAGTGCTGGTTTCCAGTCCCTGGACAAACAGGGGACACACTGCTGGTGACCAGACATGCATATGTGCAGAGGGAGTCCAGGCACAAAGAGGAAGGAGGCCTGGAGTGTGGCATCCCTGTAGAAAGTGACCACCAGGGCAGGGTGTGGCTGGGACAGGTTACCACTAAATTTTCTCTCATCTACAGTGTTCATCTATGGTGCAGCCACTGAAACCAGCACTAGAACTCCCCTTAATCCTGCAATACCCTTCCAGACCATCTTCTGAGAAAACATTGTCATTAGTACTCTAAAAAAGAAATGCTTAAAAAATTGCATTCATTTAAAAGGAGGTATTGAGTGATGAATTTGGAGCTGACAGACAATATATTGATAACTAACACACTAAGTGTTAGATGGCCGGGTAGGTAACAGTGGGTTTTTTGTTGAGAGGCTGTCCCTTTTCCACACCTCCCAAAGCCACGTGGGCTTTCAGGAAAATTTAAGTTAAAACTCATCCCCCACACCAACACCCCACTCCTTTCTTTTGTGTTTGATTTTTTTTTTTGGAATCAAGTGTTGGTGGAAAAAAACTTGGCCAAGATTCCCCAAGTAAAGGTTCAGCTAGGGGTCACCTGCCTAATGGGGGGCAAGTGAGACCAAAAAAAATAGGTTTGAGGGAGTGCCTCTGGGCCTGGAGTTTCATATCCACAAGATGCTGTTGTAGCCAGACTGCCTATGAGGCTTTCACAGTCCTCTGTGGCTTCAGCTCTGGCTCCACACTGTGGGCCTTCATCATGTTGTCCTCTATCATCACTATCTGTGGATACCCAAAGAATGGCACCTATAAAATCATCTAGTAACAAATCTGTCTTTATAATCAGGGGGCTTTCATGCACTAACTTGGCTGAAACTGCAGTTCTTACCAACCTTCACCCTCTTCCCTTCACCACCCTGACCCCAGAGAGCACTGAGCCTAAGCCCAGCAGCCCCAGACTTGGAGACCCTGCAAAAGGCTGTGCCTGGCCAGGAACAATAGTTTACACCCATAATCCCAGCACTTTGGGAAGCCATGGTGGGAGTATCAGAAGGCCAGGAGTTCAAGACCAGCCTGGCCAACATGGTGAAACTCCATCTCTATTAAAAATACAAAAAGCCAGTTGCGGTGGCACATGCCTGTAGTCCCAGCTACTCAGGAGCCTGAGGCAGGAGAATTACTTGAACACAGGAGGCAGAGTTACAGTGAACTAATATTGCAATGCTGTGATCCAGCCTGGGTGACCCCATCTCAAAAAAAAAGGGGACTGGACCCTCAGTGGCTTATCCTGGCACTTGAGGAGTCAAGGCTATGCATTCGAGGCCAGTCTGGGCAACATAAAAACCTCTCATTCATTAAAACAAATAAATAATTAAAGTAAAACTAAAATAAAAAATAAAAAGGCAGGGCCTGGGCCTCACTTGCTCCCTGAGAGTCCCCTTCACTGTGCAGACTTGGGCAGCCACAAAACCCTGTCATTCTTACATTGTTTAGCTCATGATTACCAATATTATTTTCTATAACCAAGGATATACCTGGAACCCAGCAACCTTGACCTACTTTCAAAGGCAGGCTTCAAATTCAGGTGAGTGAACTAAACTGCCCTTTCTGAATTGCTCTAGGCTGTGTTACTTAATAGAGGTGAATGCTGAGTTGAAATACATTTCAGGGATAACATTCAAATTTCTTTCTTTCTTTCTTTCTTTCTTTCTTTCTTTCTTTCTTTCTTTCTTTCTTTCTTTCTTTCTTCTCTTTCTTTCTTTTTCTTTCTTTCTTTTTTCTTTCTTTCTTTTTTCTTTCTTTCTCTCTCTTTCTTTCTTTATCTCTCTTTCTTTCTCTCTCTTTTTTCTTTCTTTCTTTATCTCTCTTTCTTTCTTTCTTTCTTTTTCTTTTCTCTCTCTTCTTTCTCTTCTTTCTTTCTTTCTTTCTTTCTTTCTTTCTTTCTTTCTTTCTTTCTTTCTTTTTCTCTTTCTTTTCTTTTTTTATATGGAGTCTCACTCTGTCCCCAGGCTGGAGTGCAGTGGTACAATCTCGGCACCCTGCAACCTCCAACTCTTGGGTTCAAGCAATTATCCTGTATCAGCCTCCTGAGTAGCTAGATTACAGGCACATGCCATCACACCAAGCAAACTTTTTATCCTGGCCAGGTTGGACTTGAATTTCTAACCTCATGATCCATCCACCCTGGCCTCCCAAAGTGCTGGGATTACAGGAATGAGCCACTGCTCCTGGCCCTAATTTTATGTTTTTAAATGACAAAATTGGTCAGGCTCGAACCTGTCCTTCCAGCACTTTGGAAATATAAGGCAGAAGAATTGCTTCAACCTGGGAGGTGGAGGTTGCAGTGGCCCAAGATCTTGCCATGGTGTGCCAGCCTAGGTGACAGACAAACAAAGTGAAAGAAGCCAGTCATGAAAAACCACATATTATAAGTCTGGGCATGGTGGTTGATGCCTGTAATCTCAGCTCTTTGGGAGTCCGAGGTGGGTGGAACACTAGGTCAACAGATCAAGACCATCCTAGTTAACATGGTGAAACCCCGTATCTGCTAAAAATACAAAAAAATTGCTGGGATTGGTGGTGCATGCCTGTAATCCCAGCACTTTGGGAGGGATTAGGCAGAAGAATTGCCTGATCCCAGGAGGCTGAGGCAGAAGAATTGCCTGATCCCAGAAGGCAGAGGTTGCAGTGAGCAGAGATCACATCATTGCACTTCAGCCTGGGTAACAAGAGCAAAACACCATCTCAAATAATAATAATAATAATAATAATAAAAAGACCACATATTATATTACTCAATTTATGTGAGATTTCCATTATAAGCCATTCTGTGGTGAGAAAGGAGATAGATTTAGTGGTGGTCTTGGAAGGGAAGAGGAGGCGGTGAAAGCACAGGGAGGGTAAAATGACAGCACATGCCTGTAATGCCAGCACTTCAGGAGGCCAAAGCAGGAGTGTCACTTGAGCCCAGGAGTTCAAGGCCAGCCTAGACAACATAGAAAAACCCCATCTCTACAAAAAATTTAAAATTTAGCCAGGTGTGGTGGCACATGCCTCTGGTCTCAGCTACTGGAGAGGCTGAGGCAGAAGGATTGCTTTAGCCCAGGAGGTAGAGGTTACAGTGAGCTGAGGTCACACCACTGCACTCTAACTTGGGTGACAGAAGGAGACCCTATCTTAAAATCTAAAAAAAGATGTAAAACCAAAATACCTTCTGATAGAAAACTGGTAAACATAAATTTTTAAACATTCATGTAACAATACTATGCAGATTCTCTGCATAATAGGGTACCTATTTTGTGCTGCTATGTTATAATATCTATATCACTTAGTAAAGAAAACAAGTTAAAGAATAAATTTTCAATATGACCCAATTTGTTAAAATAAAAAAAAAAGGAAGACAAGAAAAAAACTCTTACTTATGTAGGCTTAGGTAAGCCTGGAGAGTTTCTGGAGGGATATTGAATAAATGGTTAATAATGGTTACCTCTGAATAAAGCAAATAAATCTTATTAAGAAGACCTTTACTTTTCAATTTTTTCCATCTTGTGTTTTTTAAATATTTTCGGTGAATATATTCTACTTTTGAAAACGTACATACACACAACAAAACTTTAGAAAATTCTCAATCATCTATTGATTGATTGATTGAGATGGAATCTCATTCTGTCACCCAGGCTGGAGTACAGTGGCACAATCTTAGCTCACTGCAACCTCCACCTCCTGGGTTCAAACAATTGTCCTGCCCCAGACTCCTGAGTAGCAGGCACTCACCACCATGCCTGACTAATTTTTTTGTATTTTTAGTAGTGATGGGGTTTCACTACTCTGGCCAAGCTGGTCTCGAACTCCTGACATTGTAATCCACCCACCTCAGTCTCCCAATGTGCTGAGATTACAGGCATGAGCCACCTTGCTTGACAATTATCTCTCTTTTTAAAACATTGTAGCTTTTTTCTTCTTCACATATTTGGAAAGCGTCATCGATTTTGAACTTTTCCCAGGAAGGCTTCACAGAGCATAGAGGCTGAAAGATAAAGTCTGGGTAGTCTAAAAGGAGATCCCTGTATGAAGGATGAATAAGAGAGATACACACATGGTTCAGAAGAAGACAGCAGTCCTCTTTTGCTTTTTGACTTTGGTGCTGAACAGAGGAGAAAAAGAAATCTGACTAAAAATTTCTGGTTTTTTTTTTTTTTTTTGATATGGAGTCTCACTCTCTCACCCAGACTGGAGTGCAGTGGCGTGATCTCGACCCATGCAACCTTTAGCTCAGGATTCAAGCAATTCTCCTAGCTCAGCCTCCTAAGTAGTAGAAGTTACAGGTGCATAACACCACACCCTTTTTTTTTTTTTTGTATTTTTAGTAAAGACGTGGTTTCAGCATGTTTGGTCAGGCTGGTCTCGAATTCCTGACCTTGTGATCCACTCCCCTCAGCTTTGCTGGAGTGTAATGGCTCAATCTTGGTTCACTGCAACCTCTGCCTCCAAAGTCCAGGCAATTCTCCTGAGTAGCTAAGATTACAGGCACCCGCCACCAAGCCGAGCTAATTTTTGTATTTTTAGTAAAGACAGGGTTTCACCATGTTGGCCAGGATTGTCTCAAACTCTTTTTTTAAAAAAAATATTTATTTATTTTTTGAGATGGAGTTTCACTTTTGTTACCGAGGCTGAAGTGCAATGGCACAATCTTGGCTCACCACAACCTCTGCCTCCTGGGTTCAAGCAATTGTCCTGCCTCAGCCTCCTGAGTAGCTGGGATTACAGGCATGTGCCACCATATCCAGCTGATTTTTTTGTATTTTTAGTAGAGACAAGCTTTCACCATGTTGACCAGAATGGTCTCAATCTCTTGAACTCATGATCCACCCTCCTCATTCTTCCAAAGTACTGGGATTACAGGTTTGAGCCACTGCACCTGGCCTGTCTCAAACTCTTGACCTCAGGTGATCCACTCACCTCAGCCTCCCAAAGTGCTGGGATTATGGGTGTGAGCCACTGTACCCAGCCCAAGAATTCTTAGCTACATATTGGTCCTCATGCAGTTTTGTTGTCTGATTTTATGCTACCTGTGTGACTAAAAAATTACAAATGGGAAACATAACTTAAACCAGTTCTAGATTAGTACAGGTCCTAAACAACTAAGAAGCAAACATCAATCTTTTCTGGAGGAATGCAAGTTCAACTCAGAGTTCAAAGTAGTCAAAATTATGAAATAAAAGGTGAAGAGCAGTGGCTCCTGTCTAAAATTCCAACACTTTGGGAGGTAGAAGTGGATGGATCACCTGAGGTCAGGAGTACCAGACCAGCCTGGCCAATATGGCAAAACCCATCTACTAAAAATACAAAAAAATTAGGCTGGGAGCAGTGGCTCACACCTGTAATTCCAACACTTTGGGAGACTGGGATGGTTGGATCACCTGACATCGGGAGTTCAAGACTAGTCTGACCAACATGGATAAACCTTGTCTTTACTAAAAACACAAAATTATCCAGAGGCTGAGGCAAAGAAATCACTTGAACCCTTGAGGTGGAGGTTGCAGTGAGCTGAGCCAGTGCCATTGCACTCCAGACTGGGAAACAAGAGCTCCATCTCAAATTAAAACAAACCTCCATCTAAAAAAAATTGGCCAGAATTGGTAGCTTACATCTGTAATTCCAGAATTTTGGAAGGCCAAAGTAGACAATTCACTTGAGGTCAAGAGTTTGAGACAAGTCTGGCCAACATGGTGAAACCACATCTCTACTAAAATGCAAAAAGTAATTAGTCAGGCAGTGTCATACACCTGTTGTCCCAGCTACTCAGGAGGCTGAGACAAGAGTATGGCTTGAACTCAGGAGGTGGAGGTTGCAGTGAGCTGAGATAATGCACTGCACTCCAGGGTGGATGACACTGTGACTCCATATCAAAACAAACAAACAAACAAAAATTCCAAAAAATTAGCTGGGCGAAGTGGCATGTGCCTGTAATCCCACAAGCTCAGGAGGATTAAGCAGGAGAATCATGGGAACCTGGGAGAAGGAGGTTGCAATGAGCTGAGACTGCATTACTGCACTTCAATCTGGGTGACAGAGGGAGATTGTGTCTCAAAAAAAAATTAGCTGGGCGTGGTGGTGTACACCTGTAATTCTAGTTACTCAAGAGGTGGAGACAGAAAACTCACTTGAATTCAATCACTGTTAAATGAATAAGACTTAGAAATGATAAATTCCAACTATTTTACATGGAGAAAAATATTATTTCCAATTAAAATAGTTGGAAATAATAAATTCCAACTATTTTACATGGAGGGGGAAAAAGAAAGAAAAACAAACCAACCAGCTATTTTTTTGTTTGTTAAGAAATGAGGTCTCATAAATATTTTCTGGTCATGAAAATAAAAATTTAAAAAATAAAGAGATGGGGTCTCACCATGTTGCCAATGCTGGACTTGAATTCTAAGCTCAAGGAATCCTCCTGCCTCAGCCTCTTGAGTAGCTGAAATTATGGGCACACACCACATGATCAACTACTTTTAAAAGAGCAGAGAAGGGGTTGGAAAGAAAATAAAGACAGAAAAAGCAATACAAAGTAGAAAGCAGATAATAATGAAATAAGCTTTTCAAAAAAAAGAGAGAAAAAGTTGATCACATTTAACTTTTATTTATTTATTTATTTATTTATTTATTATTTTTTATAGAGATAGGGTTTCTTCACGTTGGTCAGGCTGGTCTCAAACTCCTGACCTCAGATGATCCACCTGCTTCAGCCTCCCAAATTGCTGGGATTATGGGCACGAGCCACCATGCCCAGCCTATTTATTTGTTTTTAATTTTTTTGAGATGGAGTCTCACTTTGTCACTCAAGCTGAAGTGCGATGGTATGATCTCCACTCACTGCAACCTCTGCATCCTGTGATCAAGAAATTCTCCTGCCTTAAGTTCTTAAGCAGTTGGGATAACGGGCACCCACCATCATGCCCTGCTACTTTTTGTATTTTTGTAAAGATGGGGTTTCACCATGTTGGCCAGGCTGCTCTTGAACACCTGACCTCAAATGATCCATCCACATCGGCCTCCCAAAATGCTGGAATTACAGGTGTGAGCCACTGTACCCAGGCAATTGTTTTCTTTTTGTTGTTGTTGTTCTAAGATGGGGTTTCACCATGTTGGTCAGGCTGGTCTTGAACTGCTAACCTCAGGTGATCCACCCGCCTTGGCCTCTAGAGTGCTTGGATTACAGGTGTGAGCCACGACACTTGACCAGCAATTGTTTTCTTATTGTTGAAAAGTAGGAACACTGAGAAAAGCAGGGAAAGTAGGACCTTCATGGTAGAAGCAGAAACCCATAAATATAGGCAGGATAAAACTTCATAAATCCTATAGTCAGGCCGGGCACAGTGGCTTGTGCCTGTAATCCCAGCACTTTGAGAAATCAAAGTGGATTTATCACTTTGCCCACAAGTTCTAGATCAGCTTGGGTAACACAGAGAAACTCCATCTCTACTAAAAATATAAAAATTGGCTGGACTTGGTGGCTCACATGTGGAATCCCTGCACTTTGGAAGGCCAAGTTAGGCAGATCACGAGGTAAGGAGATAGAAACCAACCTGGCCAAAAGGATGAAACCCCATCTATATTAAAAATACAAAAATGGCCAGGCACGGTGGCTCAAGTCTGTAATCCCAGCACTTTGGGAGGCCAAGGTGGGTGGATCACGAGGTCAGGAGATTGAGACCATCCTGGCCAACATGGTGAAACCTCATTTCTACTAAAAATACAAAAAATTAGCTGGGCATGGTGGCATGTGCCTGTAATTCCAGCTACTCAGGAGGCGAAGGCAGAAGAATTGCCTGAACCCAGGAGGTGGAGGTTGCTGTGAGCTGAGATCACACCATTGCACTCCAGGCCTGGGTAACAAGAGCAAAAAACTACAGGCCAGGCATGGTGGCTCATGCCTATAATCCAAGCACTTTGGAGGCCAAGGCGGGTGGATCACCTGAGGTCCGGAGTTCAAGACCAGCCTGACCAACATGGTGAAACCTCGTCTTTATTATAAAAATAAAAAAGTTATATGTATATACAAAAATTAGCCAGGTATCACGGCACATACATGTAATCCCAGCTACTTGTGAGGCTGAGGCAGGAAAATCATGTGCACCCAGGAGGCAGAGGTTACAGTGAGCTGAGATCACCACACTGCACTCCAGCCTCGGAAACAGTGGAAGACACAGTCTAAACAAAAAAAATTAGCTGGGTATGGTGGTGCATGCTATAATCCCAGCTACTCAGGAGACTGAGGTGGGAGGATCTCTTGAACCCAGGAGTTGGAGGCTGCAGTAAACTATGATAGCATCACTGTACTCCAGCCTAGAAAAGAAAAAAAATGTAGATTAAGTTTGGACCAGCCCTTGTTGCTCATGCCTATAATTCCAGCTCTTTGGAAGGTAAAGGCAGGACAATAGCTTGAGGCCAAGAGTTGGAAGTCAGCCTGGACAACATAGCAAGACCCCGGTCTCTGCAAAATAAATAAATTATTTTATAAAAACATCAGTGTGGTGGTGCATGTAATTCTAGCCAATGGAGAGGCTGATGCAGGAGGATAATTTGAACCCAGGAGTTTGAGGTTGGGATGAACTATGATCACAGCACTGCACTCTAGCCTGGGTGACAGAGCCAGAACCTGTCTCAAAATAATAATAACAATAATAAAATAAAATTTAAATGCTCATGTAAATGTAAAATAAAAAAAGAAATGATAAAAAATAAAATGATTTAGGCAGGGTGCGGTGGCTCACGCCTGTAATCCCAGCACTTTGAAAGCCTGAGGCAGGTGGATCACCTGAGGTTGAAATTTTGAGAGCAGCCTGACACACATGGTGAAACCCTGTTTTTAAAAAATAAAAACAAAAATTAATAAAATAATAATAATATGATTTAAAAGCTGAATGTATTCCCCACTCTTCTATAGCCTACAGAAAACGAAAATCTTTTTTTCTCTTTTGGTGGTGGTGCTGAGGTATGAACCCAGGGCCTTGTGCAGAAAACTCAAATTTTATGGGTGGAAGCACCCAACACCAACAGAGCACTTTGAAATTAGGATTGAATTCTACCAAAAACAACTAAAAATGTCATGGCAGGGGGAAACATAGAGCAAGTCATTTCTGAAAGTCTGATCATACTTTCTGCCAAAATTCCTGGCCAACCAACAAATTTTGCAGGCACAGGTAAGTCTGCAGGCCAAAAAGCAGCAGAGGAAACTACAGATGAGGATAGAGAAAACAGCTGTTGCACACTGCTGGGAAGATAATGTTTATGCCTACTAGAGCAAAAATACAAAATCCCCAGAAGAACACAATAGAATCCAAAATTTCTACAATGTAATATTTACAACATCAAGATTTCAACCCAAAATGACTAGCTCATGTCACCCACACAAGTGTTGGACTGTGAACTACTCCTAAAGACTGGAGGTTGGGCCTGGTGTGGTGGCTCATGCCTGTAATCCCAACACTTTGGGAGGCCGAGGTGGGCAGATCATGAGGTCAAGAGATTGACAACATTTTTGCCAACATAGTGAAATCCCATCTCTCCTAAAAATACAAAAATTATCTGGACATGGTGGCATGGGGCCTGTAGTCTCAGCTACCAGGGAGTCTCAGCTACTAGGGATTACAGCTCACACCTGTAATCCCAAAAATTTTGGAACATCAGAAGTTCAAGACCAGCCTGGAGTGCAGTGGTGAAATCTCAGCTGATTGCAGCCTCTGCCTCTTGGGTTCAAGTGATTCTGCTGACCCAACCTCCCAAATAGGTGGGACTACAGGCATGTACCATCACACCCAGCTAATTTTTGTATTTTTGGTAGAGATGGGGTTTTGCCATGTTGGCCAGGCTGGTCTTAAACTCCTGACCTCATGATCCACCCACCTCGGCCTCCCAAAGTTCTGGGATCACAGGCATGAGCCACTGCGCAGGGCCTGTTTTTCTAACTAATAATATGTGATCTAAACTAACTTTGGCTATTATTTTTTAAGAGACAGCATCTCCCTCTGTTACCCAGGCTGGAGTGCAGTGGTAAAATCATAACTCATTGCAACCTTAAATTCCTGTGCCCAGGAAATCTTCTTGTCTCAGCCTCTTGACTGGCTAGGACCAAAGCCACCCACCAACACACCTGGCTATTTTTTTTTAAAAAAAGATGAGGTTTCACCATGTTGGTCAGGCTGGTCTTGAACTCCCAACCTCAGGTGATCTGCCCACCTTAGCCTCTCAGAGTGTTGGGGTTACAGGCTTGAGCCACTGTGACTGGCCACACCTGCCTAATTTCTAAAACATTTCTGTAGACATGGAATCTTACTATGTTGACCAGGCTGGTCTTACACTCTAGGCTTCATGTGATCTTTCAACCTTGGTCCCTCAAAATACTGGAATTATAGATGTGTGCCACTATATCCAGCTGTGGGAGGTAAATTTTGATGATCTCATTTGCCTTGCCAAATTTGTTAGTTTAATCATGGGCTTACATTAATTTTGGTTAATATGTGAAGCAAAGTCACAAAGACTTCAGATTTTTCTGGCTTTTCAATTTTCTGCACATAAAGCCAATATCTGTAACTGTCCTTAATCATAGCAACACCAGTGATCAGGTTTGATCTGTAAATATTATTTTTTGCTAAAAGTAACCAAGGCTTCTTAAAGAAATGGCCAATTCTAGAGGAATGTGTAAAGTGAGCCAACAACCAACTGTACAAAAACAAAATAAGCTGGGCATGGTGGCAGGCACCTATCATTTCAGCAACCTGGGTGACTGAGGCAGGAGAAAAGCTTGAACCCCAGGAGACAGAGGTTGCAATGAGCCAAGATCCAGTCACTGCACACCAGACTGAGTGACAGAGTGAGAAGCTGTCTCAAAAAAAAAAAAAAAAGCCGGGAACAGTGGCTAACACCTGTAATCCCAGCACTTTGGGGGGCTGAGGCGGGTGGATCATGAGATCAGGAGATCGAGACCATTTTGGTCAACATGGTGAAACTCCTTCTCTACTAAAAATACAAAAAAATTAGCTGGGCATGGTGGCACGTGCCTGAAATCCCAGCTACTCAGGAGGCTGAGGCAGGAGAATTGCCTGAACCAGGAGGTGGAGATTGCGGTGAGCAGATATCACACCTTTGCACTCCAGCCTGGGTAACAAGAGTGAAACTCCATCTCAAAAAAGAAAAAGAAGAAGAAAAAAAAGACCAGGCACAGTGGCTCATGCCTCTAACCCCAGCAATTTGGGAGGACAAGGTGAGTGGATCATGAGCTCAGGAGTTGGAGACCAGACTGGCCAAGATGGTGAAACATCATCTCTACTAAAAATAAAAAAATGAGCTGGGTGTGGTGGCAGCTGTCTGTAATTCCAGCTACTCGGGAGGCTGAGGAAGAGAATTGCTTGCACTGCACCCCAGCCTGGGCAAGAGAGGGAGACTCTATTTCAAAAAAAAAAAAAAAAAGCCTCAGCAGGGCGCGGTGGCTCATGCTTATAATCCCACAACTTTGAAAGGCCAAGGAAGGTGTATCACGAGGTCAAGAGATCGAGAACATCCTGGTCAACAAGGTGAAATCCTGTCTCTACTAAAAATACAAAAATTAGCTGGGCATAGTGGTGCACGCCTGTAGTCCCAGCTATTTGGGAGGCTGAGGCAGGAAAATTGCTTGAACCCAGAAAGTGGAGGTTGTGGTGAGCTGAGATCGTGCCATTGCACTCCAGTCTGGGTAAAAACAGCGAAACTACATCTTAAAAAAATGCCCCAATGAGAGCTTACATTTTCCAAAGATGGTGGTACCTTCATTTTGAGTAAATTTTTTAAAGACAATAATAGGCTGAGTTAGTATACTGCACAAAAATTAGTTTTGGCCTCGCAAGGTGGCTCCCACCTGTAATCCCAGCACTTTGGGAGGCGGAGGTGGGTGGATCATGAAGTCAGGAGTTCGAGACCAGCCTGGCCAACATGGTCAAACCCTGTCTCTAGTAAAAGTACCACAAATAGCTGGGCATGGTGGTGCGTGCTTGTAGTCTCAGCTACTCAGGAGGCTAAAACAGGAGAATAGCTTGAATCTATAATCCCAGCTACTCAGCAGGCAGAGGTTGCAGCAGCAGTGAGCCGAGATTACAAGACTGCATTCCAGCCTGGGAACAGAAGTGAAACTCCCTCTCAAAAAAAAAAAAAAAAAAAAAAGGATTTGTTGCCGTTCCACCGCCCAAGTCAAGTTCCGAAATCTTCTCTGGCTCTCCTAGCAGCATCCGTCGCCGCTACCCCGTCTTCACATTCTTCACCTTCTCCTTTTCTCCTCGTTGCTGAGCCACAGGCTTCCTACTGCTAAGACCATCGACTCCATCTCTCAGCGAGAGCCGCTCGTCCTGAGTGGCTGCCTTGCACCGCTTGGCTTTTCCTAGCACGGTTACTTTGGGGCCCTCTCCATGGTGACCACGGCTCCACCGCCCTTACCCAAGATCCCCGATCCCCCGGCACTGCCCCAGACCCTTTTCCTCCCTTACTTCTCCTAGAGGGTGATGGCCTGTGTCTGACCCCCTAGCCTCGCGCTCCAGCAGCTCTGCCCAACCGCAGCCTCGCCACGGCTGGATGCACACTTCGAGCAGTGCTGAAGAAGCAGCGAAAGAAGAAGATGCAGACCAGACCTGAAGGGCAGCTGCCCAGCCGCTTCTACCAGTACCAGCAGCACCGGCGGAGTCTGGAGGGCGGCTGAAGCCCGGCGACTGGCCCAAGCAGAGTGCAGAAGGTCCCGGGCCCAGCTGCCATCTTGGCCCCAAGTCCTGCAGCAGCAACCCGAATAGAAGGATCCAGCCCCGACCTTGACCCACTGCGGCCCGTGGCGCCCGACTAACGCCAGCTCAGGAAAGAGGTTTTAAAATCAATAATGGAAAAATCAGAGAAAATTTCTCTTCCCCACGGCCAGCTTGTTCACGATATACACTTGTATGAACAACCAAAGATAAACAGACAGAAAAGCAAATATAATTTGCCACTAACCAGATCACCTCTGCAGAAAGAAATGAAAGCAGCTTTTGGCAGGATTCTATTTCATCTGACAGACTTCAGAAGCAGGGAAAAAGAAAAGCCTTTTAAAAATACCGAGACCATTAAAAATACACATTTGAAGAAATCAGTATTTCTAACTGAAGTTAGCCAAAAGGAAAATTATGCTGGGGCAAAGTTCAGTGATCCACCTTCTCCTAGTGTTCTTTCAAAGCTTCCTAGTCACTGAATGGGAAGCACTGTTGAAAATTCCAACCAAAAGGCCCGGTGCGGTGGCTCATGCCTGTAATCCCAGCACTTTGGGAGGCCAAGGCGGGTGGATCACAAGGTCAAGAGATCGAGACCATCCTGGTCAACATGGTGAAACCCCGTCTCTACTAAAAGTACAAAAAATTAGCTGGGCATGGTGGCATGTGCCTGTAATCCCAGATACTCGGGAGGATGAGGCAGAAGAATTGCCTGAACCCAGGAGGCGGAGGTTGCAGTGAGCTGAGATTGTGCCATTGCACTCCAGCCTGGGTAATGAGCGAAGCTCCATCTCAAAGAAAAAGAAAAGAAAAGAAAAGAAAAGAAAAGAAAAGAAAAGAAAAGAAAAGAAAAGAAAAGAAAAGAAAAGATTCCAACCCAAACAGGGAGCTGATGGCAGTACACTTAAAAATGCTCCTCAAAGTTCAATCTTAGATTTTCGATTTCAGTATGTGTGTAAAACATGTTTTCTGATATCACTGGACTCTTGGGAAAATTAGTACAGAAATGGAAATTTGCCTTGTTGCAGCATACAAGTGCAAAAGATGAGTTTGAGAAATCACAAACAGCTTGTATTATATTTTATCTTTTGTAAATACTGTATACCATTTATTATGTGTATATTGTTCATATTTGAGAGGTATATTATAGTTTTTCATGAAAGTATGTATTTTGCCCTGCCCACATTGCAGGTGTTTTGTACATATACAGTGGAGAAATTTTAAGTGTATGCTAAGGCACAGGGAAGACTGATTTATTTGCACAAGGTTTTTTCAAGAAACAGCTGTAAAATCTCAAGGTGAGGACCTAAATGTGAACAGTTTACTAATGCACTACTGAAGTTTAAATCTGTGGCACAATCAATGTAAGCATGGGGTTTATTGCTCTAAATTGATTTCTAATCTGAAATTTCTGGAAAACTTCTATTCTCATTTTTGCCAAACTCATTTTCTGTTTTTTGGTATATATCCATTCCAGCTTAATGCCTCTAATTTTAATGTCAACAAAATTGGTTGGAATCAAATTTTAAAATAATAATAATTTCCTCCCCCATTTTTTAAAAAAAAGGCTGAGTATGGTGACTGTGGCTCATACCTATAATCCCAGCATTTTGGGAGGCCAAGATAGGTAGATCACCTGAGGTCAAGAGTTCAAGACCAGCTGGCTAACATGGTGAAACTTCATTTCTACTAAAAATACAATAAATTAGCCTGGCGTGTGGCATGGACCCATAATCTGAGCTACTCAGGAGGCTAAAGTAAAAGAATTGCTTGAACCTGGGAGGTGGAGGTTGCATTGAGCCAAGATCACACCATTGCACTCTGGCTTGGGCAACAAGAGCAAAACTTTATCTCAAAAAAATTCTTTTTTTTCCAAATAAAGATGAGGGTCTTGCCATGTTTCCCAGCCTCCTCAACTCAAAAATCCTCCCACACTGGCCTCCCAAAGAGCTGGGATTATAGTTGTGTACCAACATACCCAGCCAATTTCAGTAAACTTTATGGTCATGAAAATTAATTTAAAATTTTTTCAATATGCTTTTGATTCTGATTTTACTGTGCATAAGTATTGTTTGGGTACTTGTAAGAAATTCATATTCTTGGGCCCTGAAACTCAGGGATTTTGATTTTGTATACAGTAATTATGATTTCTTAGACTCTGCATGTAAAGATCAGGTGCTGTGGCTCATGCCTGTAATTCCAGGACTTTGGGAGGCCCAGGTGGATGGATCACCTGGGGTTAGTTCAAGACTACCCTGGCCAACATGACAAACCCCTTTTCTACTAAAAATACAAAAAAATATTGCCGGGAATGGTGGCATGTGCCTGTAATTCCAGCTACTAGGGAGGCTGAGGCAAAAGAATAATTTGAATCCAAGAGGCTAAGATTGCAGTGAGCCAAGATCTCATCACTGCCCTCCAGCCTTTGCAACAGATCAGGACTTCATCTCAAAAAAAAAAAAACTGAAGATCTGCATTAAAAAAAGAAAAAACTTGCCAGGCAAGGTGGCTCACACCTTCAATCCCAGCACTTTAGGATGTTGAGGTGGGTGGATGATGAGGTCAGGAGTTCGATACCAACCTGGTCAACATCTCTAATAAAAATACAAAAATCACCCAGGCATGATGGTGGGCACCTGTAGTCCCAGCTACCCAGGAGGCAGAGGTCATGGTGAGCCAAAATCTCACCATTGCACTCCAGCCTGTGTGACAAGAGCAAAACTCCATCTCAAAAGAACAAAAAAAAAACTTGCTGGATGTGGTGTCTCATGCCTGTAATACCAGAACTTTGGGAGGCCAAGGTGAATGGATCACAACATCAGCAGTTGGAAACCAGCCTGACCAACATGGTGAAACTTTATTTCTACTAAAAATACAAAAATTAGCTGGGCATGAAGACATGTGCCTGTAGTCCCAGCTACTCCGGAGGCTGAGGCAGGAGAATCGCTTGAATCTGGGAGATGGAGGTTGCAGTGAGCTGAGATCCACCATTGCACTTTAGTCCAGGTGGCAGACTTCGTCTCAAAACGAAACAAAACTTCAAGATATCTAACATAGTTTTTGAAGAAGAAAAAGACCTTCAAATATCCTGTTGATTAGGGTGGTATACCTGAGCCAGGCACTGTGGCTTGTATCTGTTATCTCAAAACTTTGGGAGGCCAAGGCAGGTGGATTGATTGAAGCTAGGAGTTTGAGATCAGCTTAGCCAACATGGCAAGACCTGTCTTTACAAAAAATGTAAAAGTTAGCGGGGCATGACGGTATATACATCTATGGTTCTAGCTATTTGAGAGGCTGAGGTGGAAGAATTGCTTAAACCATGTTTATGCACTGCACTCTAACTTGGGTGACAGAGAGAGCTTTCCAACCATCTCAAAAAGAAAAGTAGAGGGAGGATGATACAAGATGGTAAACTAGAGAAACACTAAAATAGGAGAGGCAAACGTGAGCCTTTAAAATCTTTGAGAAGTAACATATTTAAATTTTCATTTTAGATTGCTGTCCCTGTACTACAGAAAGAAATTGAAAGAAAGCAAGACTGTAGATTAGTCTATTGTAATGATTATGCCTATTTATAAAGGCCTAGATTAGGATTCATTGGGAAACAGTGTATTGTAAATGACAGAAATAAGGAGATGATCAAAGTATGATTTCACAGCCAGACTGGTGGCTCATGTCTGTAATCCTGTAACTTTGGGAGGTCTAGGTGGGTGGATCACTTGAGGTCAGGAGTTTGAGATCAGCTTGGCAAATAATGTAAAATCTTTGTCTCCACTAAAAATACAAAAGAAATTAGCTGGGCATGGTGATGGGTGCCTGTAATCCCAGCTGCTCAGGGGACTGAGGCAGGAGAATCATTTGAATCTGGGAGGTAGAGGTTGTTGCAAGCAGAGATTCAGCAACTGCATTCCAGCCTGGGCATCAGAGCAAAACTCCATCTCAAAAAAAAAAAAGTATGATTTCATGAATTATATCCAAAGATAATTTTTTCTTTCTTTCTTTCTTTTTTTTTTTTTTTGAGACAGACTTTTGGTCTGTCTCCAAGGCTGTGGTGCAGTGGCACCATCTCTGCTCACTGCAATCTGTGCCTCCCAGTTTCAAAGGATTCTACTGCCTCAGCCTCCTGAGTAGCTGGTATTACTTTCAGGTGTGCACCACCACCACCTCACCCCCAGCTAACATTTTTGGTATTCTTAGTAGAAATGGGGTTTCATCATGTTGGCCAGGCTGGTCTCCAAGACCTGACCTCAAATAATCCATCCACCTGCCTCAGCCTCCCAAAATGCTGGGATTTACAGGCATGAGCCACCAAGCCCAGCACAAAGAGAATTTTTTTCTTAGGTTCACAATGTTTTTAAAGAGGGAGAATATGTGAACAAACCTGACAGGGAATGTACTCAATAGTCAATTGATGTTGAAGCATTAACTATATTTAAATAGATAAGGTGTGTTAGTTTCATAGTGAGTGAGTTTCAAAATTATTATTCATTTTTATTCCTTTCTCTTTTTTTTTGAGTTTCAAAATTATTAAAGTTCAGTTGCTCAATTAGGATGAAAGCAGGCCTCTTGTAAAGTCAAGTCTAATCAATGTTGGAGTTATACCTTAATATGAATGGCCCTAGGGAGAATTAGCTTGACCACTGCAGTGGAGATTCCAGATGACAAGTGAAGCCCCTTAGTGCAAAGAGCAATGCCCATGTCACAGGCCAGGCTTGAAAAATTAGCTTTGAACTAGGCACAGGGGCTCATGCCTATAATTCCAGCACTTTGGGAGGCCAAAATGGGAGGATCACCTGAGGTCAGGAGTTCGAGGCCAGCCTGGCCAACATGGCAAAACCTCATTTCTCAGTTTTTTTTTTTTTTTTTGAGAAGGAGTTTTGCTCTTGCTACCCAGGCTGGAGTGCAATGGCACAATCTTGGCTCACCACAACCTCCACCTCCTGGGTTCAGGCAATTCTCCTGCCTCAGCCTCCTGAGTAGCTGGGATTACAGGCACACACCACCATGCCTAGCTAATTTTTTGTATTTATAGTAGAAACATGTTTCACCTTGTTGACCAGGTTGGTCTTGATCTCTTGACCTCGTGTTCCACCCGTCTCAGCCTCCCAAAGTGCTGGGATTACAGGCGTGAGCCACCGTGCCCTGCTTTTTTTTTTTTAAATAGAGATGGTATTTTTTTCCATGTTAATCAGGGTGGTCTCAAGCTCCCGACTTCCAGTGATCCACCTGCCTCAACCTCCCAAAATGCTGGTATTACAGGCGTGAGCCACTGTGCATGGCCAAAACCCCATTTCTTCTAAAAATACAAAAATTAGCTGAGTGTGGCACACACCTGTAATCCAAGCTACTCAGGAGGCTGAGGTAGGAGAACTGCTTGAACCTGGAAGGCAGAGGTTACAATGAGCCACTGCCCTTCAACCTGGGAAGACAGAGCGAGACTCTGTATCAAAAAAAAAAAAAAAAAAAAAAAAAAGGCCAGGCACAATGTCTCACTCCTGTAATTCCAGTACTTTGGGAAGTTGAGACGGGCAGATCTCGAGGCCAGGAGTTCAAGACCAGCCTGGCCAATGTGGTGAAACCCCATCTCTACTAAAAATACAAAAATTAGCTGGGTGTGATGGCGGGTGCCTGTAAAATCCCTGCTACTCAGGAGGCTGGGGCAGGAGAATCTTTTGAATCCAAGAGGCGAGGTTGCAGTGAGCTGAGATGTGCCATGGCACTCCAGCCTGGGAGACAGAGTGACACTCTGTCTAAAAAAAAAAAATAAAGAAAGAAAAAGAAAAAGCTGGGCCTGGTGGCTCATGCTTATAATCCCAACACGTTGGGAGGCAGAGGCATGCAGATCACAAGGTCAGGAGTATGAGACTAGCCTGGCCAACATGGTAAAACTACATATCTACTAAAAATACAAAAACTAGCCAGGCATGGTGGCATGCACCTGTAATGCCATCCAGCTACTTGGGAGGCTGAGGCACAAGAATCTGTTAAAGCTGGGAGGCAGTGGTTACAGTGAGCCAAGATTGCACCACTGCACTCCAGCCTGGCTGAGAGAGAGAGTCTATCTTAAAAAGAAAGAAACAAAAAAAGATTAGCTTAGAGGCTAACAGAGTATCTTCCTGTTGCAGCCTGAGCTCTCAGGGGCTGCAAGAGGGCTGAGAGCAGAGTGCAGCATGTTAGAGTACACACTCATTTAATGAACAAAAACAAAAGAATGAAAAATAAACAAGAGGCTTCCTCTGTGCACAGGCTGGAATCCAGTGGTGCAATAACAGCTCACTGCTGCAGCCTCCAAATCCTGGGCTCAAGGGATCACCCTGTCTCCACCTTCAGAGTAGCTAGAACTACAGATGTACACAACCACACTTGGCTGTATTATTTTTTGTATTTTTTCTAGAGCTGGGGCCTCACAATGCTGCCCAAGCTGGTCTCAATCAATCCATCTATCTGGGCCTCCCAAAGTGTTGGGATCACAGGTGCATGAGCTTCCTTCCCCTCCTATGGCATGCACTCTTGATCTTCTGAGAAGTAGTCAACAAAACATAACTCTGCTACTGCCTAAGCTCTCAAGGTGTCTGTAAACGTCTTGAGTTTATGTGTATTTTGGAAGTTCAGTAGTTAAGGTCAAAATGCCCACCTTTGGGATTGGGTCTGATCAAATTTGATGTTAACATCCTTGAGGGAAGCGAGGAGTTCACTCCACGTTCTCACATGTGAGGTCTGATAAGACATCAGACTTGAAGAGGCGAGTTCATTCTGCATCAAACTACATATTATTTCAAACCTATATAACATAGTGCAACAGGGAAAAATATCTGGGGCTTTGGAGTCAAGCAATTAGGGGCTTGGATCCAGATTTTACTGCATATAATCACAACCAGTATCACCTTTGGCATTCTGCATGAGCTCATGCTGCTCACTGCAACCTCCAGCTCCCGGGTTCAAGTGATTCTCCTGCCTCAGCCTCCTGAGTAGCTGGGACTACAGGCTCAAGCTACCATGCCCAGCTGATTTTTGTATTTTTAGTAGAGATGGGGTTTTACCATGTTGGCCAGGCTGGTATCAAACTCCCAACTTCGGGTGATCCACCTGCCTCAACCTCCCAAAATGTTGAGATTACAGGCATGGGCCATGGAGCCCGGCCTGAGCTTTAGCTTTCTTACCACACAAATGGTAGTTAACCTCAGATTATAGCTTAAGGTTCAAGTGAAGTACAGCTTATATTTCCCCATGTAATTGAGTGCTGCGTAAATCTACTTTTTTTTTGAGACAGAGTTTTGCTGTTGTTACCCAGACAGGAGTGCAATGGTATGATCTCAGCTCACCACAACCTCCGCCTCCTGGGTTCAAGCAATTCTCCTGCCTCTGCCTCCGGAGTAGCTGGCACTATAGGCACACACCACCATGCCCAGCTAATTTTTGTATTTTTAGTAGAGACAGGGTTTCACCTTGTTGACCAGAATGGTCTCGATCTCTTGACCTCATGATCCACCTGCTTTGGCCTCCCAAAGTGCTGGGATTATAGGTGTGAGCCACCACGCCTAGCCTTAATGTACTCTTAAAGGTATTTACTTCCAAATTGGAACTTTTGTTTTTACTATTTTGTTTGTTTTATTTTGGAGACAGGGTCTCTCTGTCTCCTAGCTCGGAATGCAATGGGACTCACTGCAACCTCCACCTTCCAGGTTCAAGCAATTTTTCTGCCTCAGACTCCTGAGTAGCTGAAATTATAAATACCCACCACCACACCTGACTACTTTTTGTATTTTTAGTAAAGATGGGGTTTCATTACATTGGCCACAAACTCCTGGTCACAAACTCCTGACCTCAGGTGATCCACCCACCTTGGCCTCCCGAAGTGCTAGAAATGCAAGCATGAGACACTATGCCTGGCCTGCAAATGGACCAAAAAGAACTTTTGTGGCCAGGAATACCTGTCCTTTTGTCTCTCTGGTAAGAGCACACTTACACTCATGTTCCAGGTACATCTGTTCTGCAGATCCCAGGCCCTAAACAAATCTTAAATTGTCATCATTGGTTCTTGTTTTTAGCTGTTGTGACTCTGAGAATATATAAACATTGCTACCCTTTCTACCCCACATGCACCTTATCCTAATGGATTCGTGTATTCCATCTTTTTGCCTGTGTTTTGTTACATGTTTGATTTCACAGGATTGTAGCATCTAGACTTGATCTGTGAGCTTTTTCATTTCATAATAGCTTGCTTGGTAGTATCATCAGAGGTAGTGCTACCATTGCACTGAAGCAATTTCCCAGGTGCTAAACCTTTTAAAATTCTCAGGGACATTTTCTTTGGGTACTTGAGTTTACACCAAATACCAAGAAGGCAAGAACATCTTAAGGAGAGACTCACCACCAGCAGCTTCTTTTCAATCAAGTTTCCCTTCAACCTCACACCCAGGAACTCATTTAAATTTCTACATTTTGGTAGCCTTAGTCAAACTAACTTTCTGTGCCAGAAGCTTTTCTCTGTCCCAGTTGTCTTCTTTCTTTAACAAATTCCCTTCATCTCCTCCATGAGTCAAAGCCCATGGGGGCCCCAAGAGGCATGCAATATTTACTAAGGGCCTCCCCTGTTTTCCTACCTGTCTGACAGTTGCTTGACAGTCACAGCCTGTTTTTTTACCTGTAGACACACCAGGTTTTCTGAATGGTAGGATTATTTGGAGTAGAATTAACCTTGTCCTTCACCCTGAGAACTGGGTGCTTAAAATTCACTAAACAAGGTCTGTATTCCTCCCACTTCTGAGCTTTGAATTTATATTATGGAATTCAGAAAACCCAAGCAAGTTTAATCAATGTTTCTGTCAGGTACAAACTGAAATGGAAATGGAAGCTGAAAAATCAAGGAAATGAATTTTAAAAACTAAAATATGTAAAGTTGCTAAAATATAATATTGGAAGTAACACACACCTCCTTTTGGGAAGAGAATGAAGAAAGCAAAATTTCTTAAGGAAAGAACGAGATATGAAAAGCAGAGCCTGGCACATCAATTTATACTATTGTTTTTGCATAATCTTCTCTTACTATTGTAAAAACTAGTGCCTCCTGGAGTTTCCCCAAGGCCTAGCCTGTTGTTTTCAGGAAAGAGATTCAGGAGGCACCAGCTGGCCTACTCTCTTTTCTGTTGAGATGCACAGTGGAAGACAGAGGGGGAGAGAATCCCAAATGCCTGGATCTCCCTCATCACTATATTTATTTTTATTTTATTTGGAGACAATGTCTTTCTCTGTTGCCCAGGCTGGAGTGAGGTGACATCTCAGCTTACTGCAACTTTCTCCTCCTGGGTTTAAGCAATTCTCGAGCCTCAGTCTCCGAGTAGCTGGGATTACAGGCATGGGACACAATGCCTGACTGATTTTTGTATTAATATATATTTTTTTCTTTAAAGGTTTTGGCCACAATACCAGCTAGACAGGAGCAGTGGCCAGAAAATGTATTAATATTTTATGTTTTGAGATGGAGTTTCACTTACTTGGTATGTTCTCCAGAAAGAAAACAGAAAGATGGAGTTTTGCTCTTTTTGCCAAGGTTGGAGTGTGATGGCATTATCTCAGCTCACTGCAACCTCAACCTCCCAGGTTCAAGTGATTCTCCTGCCTCAGCCTCTTAAGTAGCTGGGATTACAGGCATGCAACACCACCAACACCAGCATTTTTTTGTTTTGTATCTTTAGTAGAAATGGGGTTTCTCCATGTTGGTCAGGCTGGTCTGGAACTCCCAACCTCAGGTGATCTGCCCACCTCAACCTCCCAAAGTACTGGGATTACAAGAATGAGCCACCCTTCCCTTCCGGTGCTACCACTTTTTACTTTCAACTGATGCAAAAAGCCCCCACATTGGCTGTTAACAGGTCACAATAGAGATCCATCAATTTCCACCTACTGCATCTAACCCTAAATCACTTTGTTTAATGATCTTTATCACCACCTACATGATTGTTTAAATGACATTGTTGTGGTGGTTCACACCTGCAATTCCAGAACTTTGGGAGGTCCAGACAGGCAAATCACTTCAGGTCAGGAGATCAAAAGCAGCATGACCAACATGGCAAAACCTTATCTCTACTAAAAATTACAACAATTAGTGAGGAGTGGTGGCACAAGCCTGCAATCCCAGCTTCTGGGCAGGTTGAAGCAAGAGAATCACTTGAACCCGGGAGGTGGTGATTGCAATGAGCCAAGATTGCACCACTACACTTCAGCCTGGGTGACAGAGTAAGATTATGTCTCAAAAATTAAAAATCAAGAAGGGTAGGTGAGGCAAAAAATAAAAATTAAACAATTAAAATCAAAAATAAAAACCAAAACCAGCAACTGACTGCCTAGCTTACAATGCTGGGACCAGCGACAGATGTGAATTTGGATAGGCTTCTGTTTACTAGCTATCTGACCTCATCTCCGGAATTATTTATGAAAATGAGGTAACCGGGGGCTTCCAAGATGGAGTCATAGAGGTGACTCAGGATTGCAGCTCTCAGTGAAGGCGCAGAGGGTGAGTCCAAGCCGCATTCTCAGATGGACCTTTTTTTTGCCCATAGAACGTTGAAAGTCCCAGGTGTGGGAGAGACATGGGATGCTAGTGCAGCTGGCTCACATAGCCGGTTCAGCCAGCACTGCAGCACAGTGGCACTGGGCACAAAACTCACTGGTCCGGGTGCCCTGTTAAACCAGCAATCTGAGATTTGGAAGGGCAGATTGGCATGTCCATCTGATTGAACGGGACTTGGACAATGAGCCAGACCAGGAGATTCCTGGGAAATGTGATCTGATATGGTGCAGTGGGCAGTGGCATGGGAGATCGCATGGATCCGAGTGCCCTATCAGCAGGCTACTGGGGCGCCAGTGAGAGAGTCAACCGTTCAGCTTGGGGAGAGGAAGAGAGAGAGAGAGGATGGACTCTGAGGCAGGGAGCTGGGTGATCAGGCTCGGCAGGTCCCACCCTCATGGGGACAAGCAGGGCAGCAATTGGAGGCACTTTGGGTTGAGAGTTTTACTGCTGGCATCTAGGACAGTGCAGCCCCATGGGGGAGGGGTGTCTGCCACTACAGAGGCAATCTGCCCCTACTGAAGTACCGCCCAGGGCTGATGCAGCCTGCTGTTGCCGAGGCAACCTGCCATAACAGAGAGATTCCGCCAGCAGTGTGGAGCATGCCACAGCAGAATGGAGCCCCATGGCAACTGGGCGGACCCATCCTAGCAGGGAGGAGCCCTGGCAGGCAAATAGTGAATAGACTGCCTCCTAGCTGGGCAGGAAAGTGCAGCAGATACTCATAAAGAAAACCCCAAATCCCTGAGACAGAGCATCTAAGGGGGAAAGAAAAGAAGGGGTTTATGAGTTCTGTTGCAGCAGACATAAAAACATCCTCCCAACAAACCTCAATGAACAACGGATCTCACAGCTCAGCTCTGGAGCTCCTATAAACCACAGACCATCTCCTCAAGCAGCTCCCTGACTTTGTATATCCAAAGAGTCACCCCAAAAAAGGACTAATCAGACTGACATATGGCAGGCATCATTCTGAAACAAAGATAGCAGAAGAAGAAACTGGTAGCATCCCTCACTGTTCTGCAGCTGCTACAGGTGTACCCCAGACAAGCAGGGCCTGGATTGGACCTCAGCACTCATACAGCAGTGGGGCTAGACCATTAGAAGGAAAACTAAGTAACAAAAATACCTCATCATCAACAATCAGGGCATCCACACAGAGACCCAATTGAAAAATCAGCAACTACTAAGATGACAGGTGGATAAATCCATAAAGATGAGAAGAAACCAGCACAAAAAAGGAGGAAAACACCTGACACCAAAACACTTCACCTCCTACAAAAGTCCAAAATTCCTCACCAGCAAGGGAACAAAGCTGGACAAAGAATGAGTGTGATGAAATGATGGAATCAGACTTCAGAAAGTGGATAATGAGAAACTTCAGTGAGCTAAAAGAACATGTTCTAAATCAGTGCAAAGAAACTAAGAACCATGAAAAAAGATTTGAAAAAAGATTCGAGGAAATGATAACAAGAATGGACAACTTAGAGAAAAATATGAATGAATTGAAGGAGCTGAAAAACACAACACAAGAACTCCGTGAAGCATGCACAAGTTTCAACAGCCAAATTTACCAAGCAGAAGAAAGAATATCAGAAGTCAAAGATCAACTCAATGAAATAAAATGAGAAACCAAGATTAAAGAAAAAAGCATGAAAAGGAATGAACAAAATCTCCAAGAAATGTGGGACTATGTGAAGACATCCAACCTACGTTTGATAGGTGTACCAGAATGTGATGAAGATAATGAATCCAAGCTAGAAAATACTCTTCAAGATATTATCCAGGAAAATTTCCCCAACCTTGCAAGACAGGTCAATACTCAACTCCAGGAAATACAGAGAACACCACAAAGATACTCCACAAGAGGAGCAACCCCAAGGCACATAATCGTCAGATTCACCAGGGTTGAAATGAAAGAGAAAATAGTAAGCGCAGCCAGAGAGAAAGGTCGGGTCACCCACAAAGAGAAGCCCATCAGACTCACAGCAGATCTCTCGGCAGAGACTCTACAAGTCAGAAGAGAGTGGGAGCCAATATTTAACATCCTTAAAGAAAAGAACTTTCAACCCAGAATTTCATATCCAGCCAAACAGAGCTTCATAAGTGAAGGAAAAATAAAATCCTTCATGAACAAGCAAGTACTCAGAGATTTTGTCACCACTAGGCCTGCTTTACAAGAGCTCCTGAAAGAGGCACTACACATAGAAAGAAACAACCAGTACCAGCCATCCTAAAAGCATACCAAATGCTAAAGAGCATCAGCAAAATGAAGAATCTACATGAACCAATGGGCAAAACAACCAGCTAGCATTAAAATGGCAGTATCAAATTCACATGTAACAATATTAACTCTAAATGTAAATGGGCTAAAGTCACCAATCAAAAGACACAGACTGGCAAATTGGATAAAAAACGAAAACCCATTGGTGTGCTGTATCCAGGAAACCCACCACACATGCAAGGATACACAAACGTTCAAAATAAAGGGATGGAGAAATATTTACCAAGCAAATAGAGAGCAAAAAAAAGCAGTAGTTGCAATTATCATCTCTGATAAAATAGACTTTAAAGCAACAAAGATCAAAAGGGACAAAGAAGGTCATTACATAATGGTAAAAAAAATCGATACAACAAGAAGAGCTAACGATTTTAAATATATATGGACCCAATGCAGGAGCACCCAGATATATAAGGCAAGTTCTTAATGACTTACAAAGAGACTTAGACTCCCACACAATAATAGTGGGAGACTTTCACACTCCACTGTCAATATCAGACAGATCAACAAGACAGAAAAAAACAAGAATATCCAGGACGTGAACTCAGACCTGGAACAAGAAAACCTGATAGACATTTACAGAACATTCCATCCAAAATCCACAGAATATACATTCTTCTGAGCACCACATCACACCTACTCCAAAATTGACCACATAATTGGAAGTAGAGCACTCCTCAGCAAATGCAAAACAACGGAAATCATAACAAACAGTCTCTCAGACCATAGTGCAATCAAGTTGGAACTCAGAATTCATAAAATAACTCAGAATCACACAGCTTCATGGAAACTGAACAACTGGATCTTGATTATTGATTGGATAAACAATGAAATGAAGCCTGAAATAAAGAAGTTCTTTGAAACCAACGAGAACGAAGACACAACGTACCAGAATCTCTGGGACACATTTAAAGCAGTCTGTAGAGGAAAATATATAGCAAAAAGTGACCACATGAGAAGAGTGGAGAGATCCAAAATTGACACCCTATCATCAAAAGTGAAAGAGCTAGAGGAGCAAGATCAAAAAAGCTCAAAACCTAGCCAAAGACAAGAAATAACTAAGATCAGAGCAGAACTGAAGGAGATAGACAAAAATCCCTTCAAAAAATCAATAAATCCAAGAGATGGTTTTTTAAAAAGATCAATAAAATAGACAGACCACTAGCCAGACTGATAATAAAGAAAAGAGAGAACAACCAAATAGATGCAATGAAAAACAATAATGGGAAAATCACCACAGATTCCACAGAAATTCAAACCATCATCAGAGAATACTATAAACAACTCTATGCACATAAACTAGTAAACCGGGAAGAAATGGATAAATTTCTGGATGCCTGTGTCCTCCCAAGCCTAAACCAGGAGGAATCCAAAACTATGAATAGACCAATAACAAGGTCTGAAGTTGAGGCAGCAATTAAGAACTTACCACACACAAAAAAGCCCAGGACCAGATGGGTTCACAGCCGAATTCTGCCAGACACACAAAGAGGATCTGGCACCATTCCTTCTGAAACTATTCCAAATAATTCCAAAAGAGGGAACCCTTCCCAAATCATTTTTTGAGACTAACATCATCCTGATACCAAAACCCTGCAGAGACTCAACAAGAAAAGAAAACTTCAGGCCAATATCCATGATGAACATAGACGCAAAAATCTTCAATAAATTACTGGCAAACCGATTGCAACAGCACGTTAAAAAACTTATCCATCATGATCAAGTAGAATTCATCCCAGGGATGCAAGGCTGGTTCAACATATGCAAGTCTATAAATGTAATCCACCACATAAACAGAAGCAAAAACAAAAACCACATGATTATCTCAATTGACACAGAGAGGGCATTTGACAAAATTCAACAGCCCTTTATGCTAAAAACCCTCAATAAACTTGGTACTGATGGAACATATCTCAAAGTAATAAAAGCTATTTATGACAAACTGACAGCCAATATCATACTGAATGGGCAAAAACTGGAAGCATTCCCTTTGAAATCCAGTACTAGACAAGGATGCTCTCTCTCACCACTCCTATTCAACATAGTACTGGAAGTTCTAGCCAGAGCAATCAGGCAAGAAATAGAAATAAAAGGTATTCAAGGAGGAAAGGTGGAAGCCAAATTGTCTCAATTTGCAGACGACATGATAGTATACCTAGAAGACCCTGTCACCTTAGCCCAAAAGCTCCTGAAACTGATAAGCAACTTCAGCAAAGTCTCAGAATATAAAATCAATGTGCAAAAATCACAAGCATTCCTATACACCAATAACAGACTTAAAGAGAACTAAATCAAGCATGAACTGCCATTTGCAATTGCTACAAAGAAATCAAAATACCTAGGAATACAACTCACAAGGAACGTAAGGGACCTCTTTAAGGAAAACTACAAACCACTGCTCAACGAAATAAGAGAGAACACAAACAGATGGAAAATCATTCCATGTTTGTGGTTAGGAAGAATAAATATCATGAAAATGGCTATACTGCCCAAAGTAGTTTACACAATCAATGCTATCCCCATCAAACTACCATTGAATTTCTTAATAGAACTGGAAAAAGCCACCATGAACTTCATATGGAACCAAAAGAGAGCCCGCATAGCCAAGTCAATTCTAAGCAAAAAGAACACAGTGGGAGGTATTACACTACCAGACTTCAAACTATACTACAAGGCTAATCAAAACAGCATAATACTGGTACCAAAACAGAGATATAGACCAATGGAACAGAACGGAGGCCTTGGAGGCAACACAACATATCTACAACCATATAATCTTTGATAAACCAGACAAAAACAAGAAATGGGGAAAGGATTCCCTGTTTAATAAATGGTGTTGGGAAAACTGGCTAGCCATGTGCAGAAAGCAGAAACTAGACCCCTTCCTGACACCTTACACTAAAATTAACTCCAGATGGATTAAAGACTTAAACGTAAGACCTGACACCATAAAAACCCTAGAAGCAAATCTATGCAAAACCATTCAGGACATAGGAGTAGGTCAGGACTTCATGAACAAAACACCAAAAGCGTCCTTTTCTGCTCCTCTTTTATGTGAAGATGCAGCAGGAAGGCACCATCTTGGAAGCAGACAGAGCCCTTACCAGATTCTGAATTGACTGATGCTTCAGGACTGCACAACTATACCACTGAGGCATCACCTGGATTCTAAGGAATCAGTATCCACTGGAACACAGCCGAATCGATCAGTCTTAATACCTAAAAGAATACCTGGCTCAAGAAAATCCACCAAGGGGGAGGGAGGCAAGATGGCGTCGTAGAGGTGACTCAGGATTGCAGCTCTCGGTGAAGGCGCAGAGGGTGAGTCCTAGCCGCATTCTCGGATGTTCCTTTTATGCCCACAGAGCGTTGAAAGTCCCAGGTGTGGGAGAGACACGGGACGCTAGCAGCCGGCTAACGCAACCAGCTCCCGCCGCCTCTTCGGCCGGCCGCAGCGGGACCCGGCGCGGAACTCACTGGTCTGGGTGCCCTGTTAAACCGGCAATCTGAGATTTGCAAGGGCAGATTGGCATGTCCATCTGATTGAACAGGACTTGGACAATGAGCCAGACCAGGAGTTTCCTGGGAAGCGTGATCTGAGCCGGGGTAGTGGGCAGCAGCATGGGAGATCGCACGGATCCCAGTGCCCTATCGGCAGGCTCCTGGGGCGCCAGTGAGAGAGTCGACCTTTCAGCTTGGGGAGAGGAAGAGAGAGAGAGGACGGACTCTGAGGCAGGGAGCAGGGTGATCGGGCTCGGCGGGTCCCACGCTCACGGGGACAAGCAGGGCGGCGACTGGAGGCGCTTGGGGCTGAGAGTTTTGTTGCCGGCATTTAGGACGGTGCAGCCCGGTCAGGGAGGGGCGTCCACCATTCCTGACAAAGTGCACCCCCACTTAAGTACCGCCCAGGACTGACGCAGCCTGCCGTTGCCGAGGCAACCTGCCATAACAGAGAGAGTCCGCCGGGCCGCAACAGGGCGGACCCGCCTTAGGAGGTCAGAGCCCCGGCAGGCAAATAGTGAATAGACTGCCACCAAGTGGGGCAGGACAGTGCAACAGATACTCATAAAGAAAGCCCCAACTCCCTGAGACAGAGCATCTAAGGGTGGAAAAAAAAAAAAGAGTGGTGTTTTATGAGTTCTATTGCAGCAGACATAACCTCCCAACAACCCTGAATGAACAACGGAGCTCACAGCTCAGCACTGGAGCTCCTATAAAGCACAGACTGTCTCCTCAAGCAGCTCCCTGACCTCTGTATATCCAAGGAGTCACCCCAGAAAAGGACTAATCAGACTGACATTTGGCTGGCATCATTCTGGAACAAGGGCAGCAGAAAAAGAAACTGATATCATCCCTCACTGTTCTGCAGCTGCTGCAGGTATACCCCAGACAAGCAGGGCCTGGAGTGGACCTCAGCACTCATACAGCAGAGAGGATAGATCATTAGAGGGAAAACTAAGTCACAGAAATACTTCATCATCAACAATCTCAGTGTCCACACAGAGACCCAATTGAAAAATCAGCCACTACTAAGACAACAGGCGGATAAATCCATAAAGATGGGAAGAAACCAGCGCAAAAAGGAGGAAAGCACCCGAAACCAAAACACCTCACCTCCAAAAAAGGACCAAAACTCCTCACCAGCAAGGGAACAAAGCTGGACGGAGAATGAATGTGACGAAATGACGGAATCAGACTTCAGAAAGTGGATAATGAGAAACTTCAGTGAGCTAAAGGAACATGTTCTAAACCAGTGCAAAGAAACTAAGAACCTTGAAAAAAGATTTGAAAAAAGATTCGAGGAATTGATAACGAGAATGGACAACTTAGAGAGGAATATGAATGAATTGAAGGAGCTGAAAAACTCAACACGAGAACTTCGCGAAGCATGCACAAGTATCAACAGCCGAATTGACCAAGCAGAAGAAAGAATATCAGAAGTTGAAGATCAACTCAATGAAATAAAACGAGAAACCAAGATTAAAGAAAAAAGCACAAAAAGGAATGAACAAAATCTCCAAGAAATGTGGGACTATGTGAAGAGACCCAACCTACGTTTGATAGGTGTACCAGAATGTGACGAAGAGAATGAATCCAAGCTGGAAAACACTCTTCAGGATATTATCCAGGAAAATTTCCCCAACCTAGCAAGACAGGTCAATACTCAACTCCAGGAAATACAGAGAACACCACAAAGATACTCTGCAAGAAGAGCAACCCCAAGGCACATAATCGTCAGATTCACCAGGGTTGAAACGAAGGAGAAAATACTAAGGGCAGCCAGAGAGAAAGGTCGGGTCACCCACAAAGGGAAGCCCATCAGACTCACAGCAGATCTCTCAGCAGAGACTCTACAAGCCAGAAGAGAGTGGGGGCCAATATTCAACATCCTTAAAGAAAAGAGCTTTCAACCCAGAATTTCATATCCAGCGAAACTGAGCTTCATAAGTGAAGGAAAAATAAAATCCTTCACGAACAAGCAAGTACTCAGAGATTTTGTCACCACTAGGCCTGCTTTACAAGAGCTCCTGAAAGAGGCACTACACATAGAAAGAAACAACCAGTTCCAGCCATCCTAAAAGCATACCAAATGCTAAAGACCATCAACAAAATAAAGAATGTACATGAACCAACGGGCAAAACAGCCAGCTAGCATCAAAATGGCAGTATCAAATTCACACATAACAATATTAACCCTGAATGTAAATGGGCTAAATGCACCAATCAAAAGACACAGACTGGGTTGGATGGAGGCAAGATGGCGTCGTAGAGGTGACTCAGGATTGCAGCTCTCGGTGAAGGCGTAGAGGGTGAGTCCTAGCCGCATTCTCGGATGTTCCTTTTATGCCCACAGAGCGTTGAAAGTCCCAGGTGTGGGAGAGACACGGGACGCTAGCAGCCGGCTAACGCAACCGGCTCCCGCCGCCTCTTCGGCCGGCGCCGCAGCGGGACCCGGCGCGGAACTCACTGGTCTGGGTGCCCTGTTAAACCGGCAATCTGAGATTTGGAAGGGCAGATTGGCATGTCCATCTGATTGAACGGGACTTGGACAATGAGCCAGACCAGGAGTTTCCTGGGAAACGTGATCTGAGCCGGGGTAGTGGGCAGCGGCACGGGAGATCGCACGGATCCCAGTGCCCTATCGGCAGGCTCCTGGGGCGCCAGTGAGAGAGTCGACCTTTCAGCTTGGGGAGAGGAAGAGAGAGAGAGAGAGGACGGACTCTGAGGCAGGGAGCAGGGTGATCGGGCTCGGCGGGTCCCACGCTCACGGGGACAAGCAGGGCGGCGACTGGAGGCGCTTGGGGCTGAGAGTTTTGTTGCCGGCATTTAGGACGGTGCAGCCCGGTCAGGGAGGGGCGTCCACCATTCCTGACAAAGTGCACCCCCACTTAAGTACCGCCCAGGACTGACGCAGCCTGCCGTTGCCGAGGCAACCTGCCATAACAGAGAGAGTCCGCCGGGCCGCAACAGGGCGGACCCGCCTTAGGAGGTCAGAGCCCCGGCAAGCAAATAGTGAATAGACTGCCACCTAGTGGGGCAGGACAGTGCAACAGATACTCATAAAGAAAGCCCTAACTCCCTGAGACAGAGCATCTAAGGGTGAAAAAAAAAAAAGAGTGGTGTTTTATGAGTTCTATTGCAGCAGACATAACCTCCCAACAACCCTGAATGAACAACGGAGCTCACAGCTCAGCACTGGAGCTCCTATAAAGCACAGACTGTCTCCTCAAGCAGCTCCCTGACCTCTGTATATCCAAGGAGTCACCCCAGAAAAGGACTAATCAGACTGACATTTGGCTCGCATCATTCTGGAACAAGGGCAGCAGAAAAAGAAACTGATATCATCCCTCACTGTTCTGCAGCTGCTGCAGGTATACCCCAGACAAGCAGGGCCTGGAGTGGACCTCAGCACTCATACAGCAAAGAGGATAGATCATTAGAGGGAAAACTAAGTAACAGAAATACTTCATCATCAACAATCTCAGTGTCCACACAGAGACCCAATTGAAAAATCAGCCACTACTAAGACAACAGGCGGATAAATCCATAAAGATGGGAAGAAACCAGCGCAAAAAGGAGGAAAGCACCCGAAACCAAAACACCTCACCTCCAAAAAAGGACCAAAACTCCTCACCAGCAAGGGAACAAAGCTGGACGGAGAATGAATGTGACGAAATGACGGAATCAGACTTCAGAAAGTGGATAATGAGAAACTTCAGTGAGCTAAAGGAACATGTTCTAAACCAGTGCAAAGAAACTAAGAACCTTGAAAAAAGATTTGAAAAAAGATTTGAGGAATTGATAACAAGAATGGACAACTTAGAGAGGAATATGAATGAATTGAAGGAGCTGAAAAACTCAACACGAGAACTTCGCGAAGCATGCACAAGTTTCAACAGCCGAATTGACCAAGCAGAAGAAAGAATATCAGAAGTTGAAGATCAACTCAATGAAATAAAACGAGAAACCAAGATTAAAGAAAAAAGCACAAAAAGGAATGAACAAAATCTCCAAGAAATGTGGGACTATGTGAAGAGACCCAACCTACGTTTGATAGGTGTACCAGAATGTGATGAAGAGAATGAATCCAAGCTGGAAAACACTCTTCAGGATATTATCCAGGAAAATTTCCCCAACCTAGCAAGACAGGTCAATACTCAACTCCAGGAAATACAGAGAACACCACAAAGATACTCTGCAAGAAGAGCAACCCCAAGGCACATAATCGTCAGATTCACCAGGGTTGAAACGAAGGAGAAAATACTAAGGGCAGCCAGAGAGAAAGGTCGGGTCACCCACAAAGGGAAGCCCATCAGACTCACAGCAGATCTCTCAGCAGAGACTCTACAAGCCAGAAGAGAGTGGGGGCCAATATTCAACATCCTTAAAGAAAAGAGCTTTCAACCCAGAATTTCATATCCAGCCAAACTGAGCTTCATAAGTGAAGGAAAAATAAAATCCTTCACCAACAAGCAAGTACTCAGAGATTTTGTCACCACTAGGCCTGCTTTACAAGAGCTCCTGAAAGAGGCACTACACATAGAAAGAAACAACCAGTTCCAGCCATCCTAAAAGCATACCAAATGCTAAAGACCATCAACAAAATGAAGAATGTACATGAACCAACGAGCAAAACAGCCAGCTAGCATCAAAATGGCAGTATCAAATTCACACATAACAATATTAACCCTGAATGTAAATGGGCTAAATGCACCAATCAAAAGACACAGGCTGGCAAATTGGATAAAAAACCAAAACCCATCGGTGTGCTGTATCCAGGAAACCCACCTCACATGCAAAGATACACAAAGGCTCAAAATAAAGGGATGGAGGAAGATTTACCAAGCAAATGGAGAGCAAAAAAAAGCAGGAGTTGCAATTCTCATCTCTGATAAAATAGACTTTAAAGTAACAAAGATCAAAAGGGACAAAGAAGGTCATTACATAATGGTAAAAGGATCGATACAACAAGAAGAGATAACGATTCTAAATATATATGGACCCAATGTAGGAGCACCCAAATATATAAGGCAAGTTCTTAATGACTTACAAAGGGACTTAGACTCCCACACAATAATAGTGGGAGACTTTAACACTCCACTGTCAATAGCAGACAGATCAACCAGACAGAAAATTAACAAGGATATCCAGGACTTGAACTCAGACCTGGAACAAGCAAACCTGATAGACATTTACAGAACTCTCCACCCCAAATCCACAGAATATACATTCTTCTCAGCACCACATCACACCTACTCCAAAATTGACCACATAATTGGAAGTAAAGCACTCCTCAGCAAATGCAAAACAACTGAAATCATAACAAACAGTCTCTCAGACCATAGTGCAATCAAGTTGGAACTCAGAATTCAGAAAATAACTCAGAACCGCACAGCTTCATGGAAACTGAACAATTGGCTCTTGAATGTTGATTGGATAAACAATGAAATGAAGGCAGAAATAAAGAAGTTCTTTGAAACCAATGAGAATGAAGACACAACGTACCAGAATCTCTGGGACACATTTAAAGCAGTCTGTAGAGGAAAATATATAGCAATAAGTGCCCACATGAGAAGAATGGAGAGATCCAAAATTGACACCCTATCGTCAAAATTGAAAGAGCTAGAGGAGCAAGATCAAAAAAGCTCAAAACCTAGCCGAAGACAAGAAATAACTAAGATCAGAGCAGAACTGAAGGAGATAGAGACAAGAAAAACCCTTCAAAAAATCAATAAATCTAAGAGCTGGTTTTTCGAAAAGATCAACAAAATAGACAGACCACTAGCCAGACTGATAAAAAAGAAGAGAGAGAACAACCAAATAGATGCAATAAAAAACGATAAAGGGGAAATCACCACAGATTCCACAGAAATTCAAACCATCATCAGAGAATACTACAAACAACTCTATGCACATAAACCAGTAAATCAGGAAGAAATGGATAAATTCCTGGATGCCTGTGTCCTCCCAAGCCTAAACCAGGAGGAAGCCGAAACTATGAATAGACCAATAACAAGGTCTGAAGTTGAGGCAGCAATTAAGAGCCTACCACACAAAAAAAGCCCAGGTCCAGATGGGTTCACAGCCGAATTCTACCAGACACACAAAGAGGATCTGGTACCATTCCTTCTGAAACTATTCCAAATAATCCAAAAAGAGGGAACCCTTCCCAAATCATTTTATGAGACCAACATCATCCTGATACCAAAACCTGGCAGAGACTCAACAAGAAAAGAAAACTTCAGGCCGATATCCATGATGAACATAGATGCAAAAATCTTCAATAAAATACTGGCAAACCGATTGCAACAGCACATTAAAAAACTTATCCATCATGATCAAGTAGGATTTATCCCGGGGATGCAAGGCTGGTTCAACATACGCAAGTCTATAAATGTAATTCACCACATAAACAGAAGCAAAAACAAAAACCACATGATTATCTCAATTGATGCAGAGAAGGCATTTGACAAAATTCAACAGCCCTTTATGCTAAAAACCCTCAATAAACTTGGTATTGATGGAACATATCTCAAAGTAATAAAAGCTATTTATGACAAACCAACAGCCAATATCATACTTAATGGGCAAAAACTGGAAGCATTCCCTTTGAAATCTGGCACTAGACAAGGATGCCCTCTCTCACCACTTCTATTCAACATAGTACTGGAAGTTCTAGCCAGAGCAATCAGGCAAGAAAAAGAAATAAAGGGTATTCAAATAGGAAAGGTGGAAGCCAAATTGTCTCTATTTGCAGACGACATGATAGTATACCTAGAAGACCCCATCACCTCAGCCCAAAAGCTCCTGCAACTGATAAGCAACTTCAGCAAAGTCTCAGGATATAAAATCAATGTGCAAAAATCACAAGCATTCCTATACACCAATAACAGACTTAAAGAGAACCAAATCAAGAACGAACTGCCATTCACAATTGCTACAAAGAAAATAAAATACCTAGGAATACAACTCACTAGGAATGTAAGGGACCTCTTTAAGGAAAACTACAAACAACTGCTCAATGAAATAAGAGAGGACACAAACAGATGGAGAAACATTCCATGTTCGTGGTTAGGAAGAATCAATATCGTGAAAATGGCTATACTGCCCAAAGTAATTTACACAATCAATGCTATCCCCATCAAACTACCATTGAATTTCTTCACAGAACTGGAAAAAACCACCATGAATTTCATATGGAACCAAAAAAGAGCCCGCATAGCCAAGTCAATTCTAAGCAAAAAGAACACAGCGGGAGGCATCACACTACCAGACTTCAAACTATACTACAAGGCTACAGTAATCAAAACAGCATGGTACTGGTACCAAAACAGAGATATAGACCAATGGAACAGAACAGAGGCATCGGAGGCAACACAACACATCTACAACCATATTATCTTTGATAAACCAGACAAAAACAGGCAATGGGGAAAGGATTCCCTATTTAATAAATGGTGTTGGGAAAACTGGCTAGCCATGTGCAGAAAGCAGAAATTGGACCCCTTCCTGACACCTTACACTAAAATTAACTCCAGATGGATTAAAGACTTAAACGTAAGACCCGACACCATAAAAGCCCTAGAGGAAAATCTAGGCAAAACCATTCAGGACATAGGAGTAGGCAAGGACTTCATGAACAAAACTCCCAAAGCATTGGCAACAAAAGCCAAAATAGACAAATGGGACCTAATCAAACTCCACAGCTTCTGCACAGCAAAACAAACAGTCACTAGAGTGAATCGGCAACCATCAGAATGGGAAAAAATCTTTGCAGTTTACGCATCTGACAAAGGGCTGATATCCAGAATTTACAAAGAACTCAAACAGATTTACAGGAAAAAAACAAACAAGCCCATTCAAAAATGGGCAAAGGATATGAACAGAAACTTTACGAAAGCAGACATACATGAGGCCAGCAAACATATGAAAAAGTGCTCATCGTCATTGGTCATTAGAGAGATGCAAATCAAAACCACATTGAGATACCATCTCACACCAGTTAGAATGGCGATCATTAAAAAATCTGGAGACAGCAGATGCTGGAGAGGATGTGGAGAAATAGGAACACTCTTACACTGTTGGTGGGAGTGTAAATTAGTTCAACCATTGTGGAAGACAGTGTGGCGATTTCTCAGGGACCTAGAAATAGAAATTCCATTTGACCCAGCAATCCCATTACTGGGTATCTATCCAAAGGATTATAAATCGTTCTACTATAAGGACACATGCACACGAATGTTCATTGCAGCACTGTTCACAATAGCAAAGACCTGGAACCAACCCAAATGCCCAACGATGATAGACTGGACTGGGAAAATGTGGCACATATACACCATGGAATATTATGCAGCAATCAAAAATGATGAGTTTGTGTCCTTTGTAGGGACATGGATGAATCTGGAGAACATCATTCTCAGCAAACTGACACAAGAACAGAAAAAGAAATACCGCATATACTCACTCATAGGTGGGTGAGAAAAATGAGAACACGTGGACACAGAGAGGCGGTCTACTATACACTGGGGACTGTTGGGGGGAATGGGGGAGGGACAGCAGGGGGTGGCTGGGGGGGATAGCCTGGGGATGAATACCAAGTGTGGGTGAAGGGGAGGAAAGCAGCAAAGCACAGTGCCATGTGTGTACCTATGCAACTATCTTGCTTGTTCTGCACATGTACCCCCAAACCTATAATGCAATAAAAATTAAAAAAAAAAAAAAAAAAAAAAAAAAAAAAAAAAAAAAAAAAAAAAAAAAAAAAAAAAAAAAAAAAAAAAAAAAAAAAAAAGAACAATGGGTTGAAAATAAATGGTTTCTCAAGTTAAAAAAAAAAAAAAAAAAAAAAAAAAAGACACAGACTGGCAAATTGGATAAAAAACCAAAACCCATCGGTGTGCTGTATCCAGGAAACCCACCTCACATGCAAAGATACACAAAGGCTCAAAATAAAGGGATGGAGGAAGATTTACCAAGCAAATGGAGAGCAAAAAAAAGCAGGAGTTGCAATTCTCATCTCTGATAAAATAGACTTTAAAGTAACAAAGATCAAAAGGGACAAAGAAGGTCATTACATAATGGTAAAAGGATCGATACAACAAGAAGAGATAACGATTCTAAATATATATGGACCCAATGTAGGAGCACCCAGATATATAAGGCAAGTTCTTAATGACTTACAAAGGGACTTAGACTCCCACACAATAATAGTGGGAGACTTTAACACTCCACTGTCAATAGCAGACAGATCAACCAGACAGAAAATTAACAAGGATATCCAGGACTTGAACTCAGACCTGGAACAAGCAAACCTGATAGACATTTACAGAACTCTCCACCCCAAATCCACAGAATATACATTCTTCTCAGCACCACATCACACCTACTCCAAAATTGACCACATAATTGGAAGTAAAGCACTCCTCAGCAAATGCAAAACAACTGAAATCATAACAAACAGTCTCTCAGACCATAGTGCAATCAAGTTGGAACTCAGAATTCAGAAAATAACTCAGAACCGCACAGCTTCATGGAAACTGAACAATTGGCTCTTGAATGTTGATTGGATAAACAATGAAATGAAGGCAGAAATAAAGAAGTTCTTTGAAACCAATGAGAATGAAGACACAACGTACCAGAATCTCTGGGACACATTTAAAGCAGTCTGTAGAGGAAAATATATAGCAATAAGTGCCCACATGAGAAGAGTGGAGAGATCCAAAATTGACACCCTATCGTCAAAATTGCAAGAGCTAGAGGAGCAAGATCAAAAAAGCTCAAAACCTAGCCGAAGACAAGAAATAACTAAGATCAGAGCAGAACTGAAGGAGATAGAGACAAGAAAAACCCTTCAAAAAATCAATAAATCTAAGAGCTGGTTTTTCGAAAAGATCAACAAAATAGACAGACCACTAGCCAGACTGATAAAAAAGAAGAGAGAGAACAACCAAATAGATGCAATAAAAAACGATAAAGGGGAAATCACCACAGATTCCACAGAAATTCAAACCATCATCAGAGAATACTACAAACAACTCTATGCACATAAACCAGTAAATCAGGAAGAAATGGATAAATTCCTGGATGCCTGTGTCCTCCCAAGCCTAAACCAGGAGGAAGCCGAAACTATGAATACACCAATAACAAGGTCTGAAGTTGAGGCAGCAATTAAGAGCCTACCACACAAAAAAAGCCCAGGTCCAGATGGGTTCACAGCCGAATTCTACCAGACACACAAAGAGGATCTGGTACCATTCCTTCTGAAACTATTCCAAATAATCCAAAAAGAGGGAACCCTTCCCAAATCATTTTATGAGACCAACATCATCCTGATACCAAAACCTGGCAGAGACTCAACAAGAAAAGAAAACTTCAGGCCAATATCCATGATGAACATAGATGCAAAAATCTTCAATAAAATACTGGCAAACCGATTGCAACAGCACATTAAAAAACTTATCCATCATGATCAAGTAGGATTTATCCCGGGGATGCAAGGCTGGTTCAACATACGCAAGTCTATAAATGTAATTCACCACATAAACAGAAGCAAAAACAAAAACCACATGATTATCTCAATTGATGCAGAGAAGGCATTTGACAAAATTCAACAGCCCTTTATGCTAAAAACCCTCAATAAACTTGGTATTGATGGAACATATCTCAAAGTAATAAAAGCTATTTATGACAAACCAACAGCCAATATCATACTTAATGGGCAAAAACTGGAAGCATTCCCTTTGAAATCTGGCACTAGACAAGGATGCCCTCTCTCACCACTTCTATTCAACATAGTACTGGAAGTTCTAGCCAGAGCAATCAGGCAAGAAAAAGAAATAAAGGGTATTCAAATAGGAAAGGTGGAAGCCAAATTGTCTCTATTTGCAGACGACATGATAGTATACCTAGAAGACCCCATCACCTCAGCCCAAAAGCTCCTGCAACTGATAAGCAACTTCAGCAAAGTCTCAGGATATAAAATCAATGTGCAAAAATCACAAGCATTCCTATACACCAATAACAGACTTAAAGAGAACCAAATCAAGAATGAATTGCCATTCACAATTGCTACAAAGAAAATAAAATACCTAGGAATACAACTCACTAGGAATGTAAGGGACCTCTTTAAGGAAAACTACAAACAACTGCTCAATGAAATAAGAGAGGACACAAACAGATGGAGAAACATTCCATGGTCGTGGTTAGGAAGAATCAATATCGTGAAAATGGCTATACTGCCCAAAGTAATTTACACAATCAATGCTATCCCCATCAAACTACCATTGAATTTCTTCACAGAACTGGAAAAAACCACCATGAATTTCATATGGAACCAAAAAAGAGCCCGCATAGCCAAGTCAATTCTAAGCAAAAAGAACACAGCGGGAGGCATCACGCTACCAGACTTCAAACTATACTACAAGGCTACAGTAATCAAAACAGCATGGTACTGGTACCAAAACAGAGATATAGACCAATGGAACAGAACAGAGGCATCGGAGGCAACACAACACATCTACAACCATATTATCTTTGATAAACCAGACAAAAACAGGCAATGGGGAAAGGATTCCCTATTTAATAAATGGTGTTGGGAAAACTGGCTAGCCATGTGCAGAAAGCAGAAATTGGACCCCTTCCTGACACCTTACACTAAAATTAACTCCAGATGGATTAAAGACTTAAACGTAAGACCCGACACCATAAAAACCCTAGAAGAAAATCTAGGCAAAACCATTCAGGACATAGGAGTAGGCAAGGACTTCATGAACAAAACTCCCAAAGCATTGGCAACAAAAGCCAAAATAGACAAATGGGACCTAATCAAACTCCACAGCTTCTGCACAGCAAAACAAACAGTCACTAGAGTGAATCGGCAACCATCAGAATGGGAAAAAATCTTTGCAGTTTACGCATCCGACAAAGGGCTGATATCCAGAATTTACAAAGAACTCAAACAGATTTACAGGAAAAAAACAAACAAGCCCATTCAAAAATGGGCAAAGGATATGAACAGAAACTTTATGAAAGCAGACATACATGAGGCCAGCAAATATATGAAAAAGTGCTCATCGTCATTGGTCATTAGAGAGATGCAAATCAAAACCACATTGAGATACCATCTCACACCAGTTAGAATGGCGATCATTAAAAAATCTGGAGACAGCAGATGCTGGAGAGGATGTGGAGAAATAGGAACACTCTTACACTGTTGGTGGGAGTGTAAATTAGTTCAACCATTGTGGAAGACAGTGTGGCGATTCCTCAGGGACCTAGAAGTAGAAATTCCATTTGACCCAGCAATCCCATTACTGGGTATCTATCCAAAGGATTATAAATCGTTCTACTATAAGGACACATGCACACGAATGTTCATTGCAGCACTGTTTACAATAGCAAAGACCTGGAACCAACCCAAATGCCCAACGATGATAGACTGGACTGGGAAAATGTGGCACATATACACCATGGAATATTATGCAGCAATCAAAAATGATGAGTTTGTGTCCTTTGTAGGGACATGGATGAATCTGGAGAACATCATTCTCAGCAAACTGACACAAGAACAGAAAAAGAAATACCGCATATACTCGCTCATAGGTGGGTGAGAAAAATGAGAACATGTGGACACAGAGAGGCGGTCTACTATACACTGGGGACTGTTGGGGGGAATGGGGGAGGGACAGCAGGGGGGGGCTGGGGGGGATAGCCTGGGGATGAATACCAAGTGTGGGTGAAGGGGAGGAAAGCAGCAAAGCACACTGCCATGTGTGTACCTATGCAACTATCTTGCTCGTTCTGCACATGTACCCCCAAACCTATAATGCAATAAAAAATAAAAAAATAAAAAAAAAAATAAAACTGTAAAAAAAAAAAAAAAAAAAAAGAAAAAAAAACAAAACACCAAAAGCATTGGCAACAAAAGCCAAAATAGACAAATGGGACCTAATCAAACTCCACAGCTTCTGCATGGCAAAAGAAACAGTCACTAGAGTGAATCAGCAACCATCAGAATGGGAAAAAATCTTTGCAGTTTACACATCTGACAAAGGGCTGATATCCAGAATTTACAAAGAACTCAAACAGATTTACAGGAAAAAAACAAACAAGCCCATTCAAAAATGGGCAAAGGATATGAACAGACACTTTACAAAAGAAGACATACATGAGGCCAACAAACACATGAAAAAATGCTCATCATCACTGCTCATTAGAGAGATGCAAATCAAAACCACATTGAGATACCATCTCACGCCAGTTAGAATGGCGATCATTAAAAAATCTGGAGACAGCAGATGCTGGAGAAGATGTGGAGAAATAGGAACACTCTTACACTGTTGTTGGGAGTGTAAATTAGTTCAACCATTGTGGAAGACAGTGTGGCAATTCCTCAGGGACCTAGAAATAGAAATTCCATTTGACCCAGCAATCCCATTACTGGGTATATATCCAAAGGACTATAAATCGTTCTACTGTAAGGACACATGCACACAAATGTTCATTGCAGCACTGTTTACAATAGCAAAGACCTGGAACCAACCCAAATGCCCATCGATGATAGACTGGACTGGGAAAATGTGGCACATATACACCATGGAATATTATGCAGCAGTCAAAAATGACGAGTGTTTGTCCTTTGTAAGGACATGGATGAATCTGGAGAACATCATTCTCAGCAAACTGACAGAAGAACAGAAAAAGAAATACCTCATATTCTCACTCATAGGCAGGTGAGAAAAATGAGAACACATGGACACAGGGAGGGGGTCTACTACACACTGGGGTCTATTGAGGGGAATGGGGGAGGGACAGTGGGGGGGCTGGGGAGGGATAACCTGGGGATAAATGCCAAGTGTGGGTGAACGGGAGGAAGGCAGCAAAACACACTGCCATGTGTGTACCTATGCAACTCTCTTGCATGTTCTGCACATGTACCCCCAAACCTATAATGCAATAAAAATTTAAAAATATTAAACAAAAAAGAAAATGAGGTAACCAATTACAATTGTCTGGCTGGTGCCTGGCATATACTGATTTTGTAACTAGAAATTAATTTTCTATAGTACTTAGTCTTAGTCATCATTTAAATACTTAATTGCTCTGTGGTGATCTTAGGGTTCAACTCTCAATGTTATCCTGCCCTCATAGAGAAAATAGACAGGCTCTAAGACAGAGAAAAGTTAATCTTTTGCCTCTTACAAGTAGATCTGAAAAGCAGAGGAAGTCTTCATCTGATTATCAGAATCGGTGAAAATCCTAAATATTAACAAGCTATACAAACTGTCACTTGGTTTGTGCTAAAGAAAACATGCCCCCTTGCTTATTCCCAATCCCAGTCCTGTATTTTTAACACTTTAAATTCTAAAGATGACCAGGTGCAGTGGCTCAAGCCTTTAATCCCAACACCTTGGGAGGCAGAGGCAGGTGGATCACCGGAGGTCAGGAGTTTGAGACCAGCCTGTCCAAGATGGAAAAACCCTGACATTATTAAAAAATACAAAAACTTAGTCAGGCATGGTGATGCATGCCTGTAATCACAGAAACTCGGGTGTCTGAGGCAGGAGATTCACTTGAACCTGGGAGGCAGAGATTGCAGTGAGCCAAGATTGAGCCATTGCACTCCAGCCTGGGCAACAAGAGCAAAATTCTCTCAAAAAAAATAAAATAAAATAAAAAGAGAAAAACAAGGTGACATTCAAATTTCAGGCACAAATACAGCCATCGTGTTTATTTATTTATCTCCCACAACCTACTCTTTACAAGTGAATTCATAATGTAAATGCAGTTTTTAAGCTGGTTCTTTTTTTAGCATGCCCCCCTCCCAATTTTTAAGTTCTTTTGTAGCATCAATGTTACCAAAGGCATTCTTTGTGAAGTCGGTTTACTTTTAAATTTTTTAAAACCTCTGAAAATTTTTCAAGAAAGTGGTAGTATTTTTATGAGTATTCTCATCCATTGCTCTTACCGTCAGAAGCATGAGTATTAGCACAGGTCTTGATGTCAAATTGAACTTCTAGCTAAGTACTATTTGAGTGTAAGCAGATTAAACTTTCTGGAATTAATCTTTACCAGAAATGTGGGTCAACACTTTCCAGGAACTTAAGAGAAGTAAACATGGGAGGTGCTCCCAAACTCAGAGCTGTCCAGTAACTTCCACAAACCCAGAGAATAGAGGAGAGCCAGCCGTTACTGACACAGAAAGAATGTATTTACATAAATTTCATATGAATTACATAAATCTCATCATAATTTCCCTTGCCATTTTTGGCAAAACAAAAACATGATGCTCATCCCAGAGCTGTGATGTCAGGTCTTCAGGTTAATTAGCAATAACATCCGCTATAACTGTGTGCCCAGTGCTATGTGAAGATGTATGCATCACCCTCATTTAACTATGATGATACATTTTTATTTCCCCTGTGCCTAAGCCCATAGGTTCTCATATTTACAGTACACTGCTCAGCTGCCTAATTCTGTCTTTCAACTCAGTGCACACTCCTGAGATCTGGGACATAGTTCAAAGAGCAGGTGCCACCAAGTTACAATCAAAAGGGGGTTTCAAAAGGACTGATTGATAATATCACTTGCTTATTAGTGATGGGGTATCATTGCTTAAAAAGAAATAATCTCTTAATCCTCTCCTTTCCTTTTCCCTTAAGGAACTTGGACTCTCAAGGATAAATTTGTTTCCACCAGGCAGGGTGGCTCACCCAGTAATCCTAGAACTTAACACTTTGGGAGGTTGGGGTCATAATCACTTGAGGTCAGGAGTTTGAGATCAACCTGGTCAACATGGGAAAATCCCATCTCTATTGAAAAAAGAATAAGGATGAACTTGTTTCTTACCAGTCTCTATGTAAGGCATCTCAGCAGAACACATTTGAAAGGATAAATAATTTTCTTCAGGCTCACAAATCACAGGTGTAAGTGAAGATTCTCCACAGTCAGATGCTTCGGAGCAAGGTAGGCTTTGTGAACAAACTGGATCCATACTCATGTTATTATTGTGAAAGAGAAGGAAAAAATGTAAGACCTGGACTGGAAAAAAGACTAAGGCATCCTTAAGACTTTTTTCTGGAAGATTTTAGAGAAATATAACCTCCAGAAGAAAAGTATCAGGAAGTTGGAATAAAGAGAGTCACCTCCACAGTAACTGGGGGCAACCAGCTGAGACCAGCAAACTGTTAACATCCTGGAGGCTCTAGATTTATAATGAAAGCTTTATCACCTTAGACCCCACCCCTCCTGGTGGGCACAACCCCTCCAACCGACCCTTGTGAATTCTCAGTTAATCCCCTCTGCCAGTCTCACCAAGGCCATTGTAATGCAAAATAATGGTGCAGTAAACCAGACTGGGGGGGCGGAGCTGGAAAACCGGGCAAAGGGGACCCTGAAGACAAACCCAGCAATAAATACTTCTAGGTTCACCACATTTCAACCTTTTAAATGAGGAATAGTTCAACAGAAATGGGATAAAAATTTTAATATTTAAAAAATAATAAGGCCAGGTGCAGTGGCTCATGCCTGTAATTCCAGCACTTTGGAAGGTTGAGGCAGGCATATTATGAGGTCATAGGTTGAGACCACCCTGGTCAACATGTGAAACTCCATCTCTCCTAAATATACAGAAATAACTGTGCTGGTGGGGAGCGACTGTTGTCCCAGCTATTCTGTAGACTGAGGCAAAAGAATCTCTTGAATCTGGAAGGGAGAGATTTCGGTAAGCTGAGATTATGCCACTGCACTCTAGCCCGGCAACAGAGCAAGACTCTGAGTCAAAAAAATAATTATATATATATATATATATATATATATATATATATATATATATATATATATGACATGGTAAAAAAAACCCATAAAACTGCATACCTCAACCATCCCTCAGCTTTCTGTTGAAACTGCTATCTATAACTCAAATGTGAACAAGTAATTAAGGACTGTCATCCCCACCCTACTCAGACAATGTGTAAATCTAATCTTAGCTTTTGTGAACCACTTAAGTAACAATCAGAATGTCAAATAGTCCTGGCCCTTGGAATGTCCAAAAGCCCCTCACACTCACCTCCACCCAGAAGGTGATTTACAGAATTCACTAAGCCCTTGAAATGGCTGAAGTCTTTCATTCCCATTTCTGCTCCTCACCCCCACTCCCAAGGTGGTTTACGGTATGAAAAGGTCTTGTCACCCTTTTTTCTCTGCCACGGGTTGGAGAGATGTGAGTCCTCTGTGGTCAGCTGGCAATAAACCCTGCAATTTGGCATACTTTTGTCTTGGTGTTGACTTTCTATGATCAGTTCAGTATAATATATATATATATACACACACATACACACATATATACACACATACATATATATGTATATACAAATACATGTACATACAAAAATTAGCTGTCCATGGTGAAGGGGCACCTGTAGTCACAGCTACTTGGGAGGTTGAGGTGGGAGAATCCCTTGAACTCAGGAGGCAGAGGTTGAGGTGAACCAATATTGTGCCACTATACTCCAGCCTGGGTGACAGAGCAGGACTATGTCTCAAAAGAAAAAGAAATAAGTGCACCTTCAGTTTCTGAGTTTATTGAAATTCTCATTGGGGAGATTTCTTGATTTGAGATAACTTGGTGTCTCAAAGTCTGTCTAGTTTGGGCAGAAATTTCAACTAGCTCCATTTCCTTCTTTGATTCACTCTAAAGTCATAGTAAAACACAACACAGTCTTCAGTTAATCTTCAAAATGGTACTTGTTTTCAGCCCCTACCCTAGTTCCCTTCAGTTTGGTCTCTTGTCTATCTCTCCTCCCAGGCAGTCAACTTCTGGCTTTTTTCCTCTGGCTCTTTAGCTTCTTCTCGGGTGTGGTGATATTGTCATGTCTTTCAGGACTACTCCATGCTCATCCTGTGTTTGGGTTTTGATTGTTTTGTTTTCTCAGGGTGAAGGGAGGTATGGCTTCCAAATGGACAAAGATTTTAGAGTGGGGTTCCAGCACTAACATTTGTGGACAAAGTTTGCAGTTTTCAATTTTCCTTTCTGTTCCCAAACCCAACATTTAAGAAACCTAAGATTCCTTCCTCTTTTCCATCTCCCACCCTGAAAAGTAAACTCTTAAGCAAATTCCAATTATGTAATTTTTGTTGTTGTTTTTTATTTGAGATGGAGTTTTGCTCTTGTTACCTGGGCTGGAGTCTGATGGCGTGATCTCGGCTCACTGCAACCTCCACATCTTGGGTTCAGGAAATTCTCCTGCCTCAGCCTCCTGAGTATCCAGGATTACAGGCACATGCCACCATGCCTAGCTAATTTTTTGTATTTTTAGTAGAGATAGGGTTTCACCATGTTGACAGGATGATCTCAATCTCTTGACCTCGTGATTCACCCTCCTTGGCCTCCCAAAGTGCTGAAATTACAGGTGTGAGCCACCATGGCCGGCCCCCTGATTATGTAATTTTTGAAGACAAAACTTCTTTGGCTCTTTCTCCTCTGCATTTTGCCTCTGGGTTCTGCACCTGGAACAGCTGGCTTTACTCCCACACAAACTGACTTTTGTTCACAGTGCAAAGGCTCCAGCTGTTAAGAGTAGAAATATTGCTGGGTGTGAAGCAAGGAGATAAAATGTGGCATAATTTATTTTCTTCTCAGACCTCCATTCTGGAGAAGAGTAAGAATAGGGGTGTGGGGAACAGGTAAGTGGAAATAGATACATCATGCTTCAGGCAGATAGTCTGTGTCTTGTTAGAAATAAAAATAATTGTTTTAAAAAAGGGAAAAACTTGCCTTTCTTTCATTCTTCTTTTTTTTCTGAGATGGAGTTTCACTCTTGTTACACAGGCTGGAGTGCAATGGAGTGATCTTGGCTCACCGAAACCTCTGCCTCCTGGATTCAGGTAATTCTCCTGCCTCAGCCTCCTGAGTAGCTGGGATTACAGGCACATGCCACTATTCCCAGCTAATTTTTCTTTGTGTTTTTTGTAGAGACAGCGTTTCACCATGTTGACCAGGATGGTCTTGATCTCTTGACCTCATGATCCACCTGCCTTGGCTTCAAAAAGTGATGAGATTACAGACTTGAGCCACCATGCCTGGCTCTTCCTTTCATTTTCAATCAGCACAGTTTGATAAGTGGGGACTTTCAAGGCTACCAAGACTCACCAAGGCTGAGTTTGCCTGCAGCTCTGGAAATGGCAGGTACCAGAAGCTTTGTTCTTTGCAGAAGGGGGTCTTTGCATAAAAGCCTGACCTGAATTCCCCCATCCCTCACTTTCTGTCTCATTGTGTCTAGAATAAGTGCCTCCAGAGTGAAAGACCAACGGGAAGGGGGCTGGTGGCTGGAAGGCTGACTTCCTACATTCTTCACGCAGAAAAGCAATTTGAATAAAGTTGAGGTTTAGGAAGCTGTCTAATTTTGGATTTTTTTGAAAGAGGCTATTTTAAAAAGGTGTTAAAATTAGCTAATAGGCCAGGCACGTGACTCAATCCTGTAATCCCAACACTTTATGAGGCCCAAGGTGGGTGGGTCAGGAGTTCAAGACTAGCATGGCCAACATACTGAAACTCTGTCTCGACTAAAAATTTAAAAATTAACTGGGCGTCATGGTGCATGCCTGTAATCCCAGCTCCTGGGGAGGCTGAAACAGGAGAATCACCTGAACCCAGGAAGTGGAAGTTGGAGTGAGCCCAGATTGCACCACTGCACTTCAGCCTGAGCAGCAGAATGAAACCTTGTCTCAAAAAAAGAAAAAGAAAATAAAGAAAGAAAAGTGATGGTCAGGTGAGGTGGCTCACATCTGTAATCCCAGCACTTTGGGAGGCTGAGGTGGACGGATCACCTGAGGCCGGGAGTTTGAGACCAGCCTGACCAACATGGAGAAACCCTGTCTCTAAAAAAAAAAAAAGTGCTAACAATTTAGTAGAGTAGATCAAATGGATAAAAAAGAAAATTATAATGTTAATTATAATGATATTTTTGTGTAGTAAGTATTGAAAAAATGCACTGGATGCTAAGAGAGTAGAAATAATGAAGGTTGGGATTGAGAAGGGATGGGCAGGTGTAGCAGGAGTGGCCACAGGAAAGGATCTTTGGGACACTGAATACAGGAGGAAGGACTTCATTTCAGTTGGGAGCAAGGTGGCATAGATGCCTAACAGCCAAGCTCATCTAACAAAGGAAGGTTCAGCCTTTATATTGTGATATAGCTAGCCTAGAGTTGGAACCTGTACACTGCCATTTTATAAAAAGAGACAAAACTGTTTCTATTCTCCTCACAATGACTGCTAACCTTGGTTTCTGTAAACTGCTAATTTACTTTGCAGAAAGTAAAGCTGCATGCCTTCCCTTATCTGTAACTATCAGAATTGCTAGCCTTTGATCATTGGTAATGACCAGAAGAAGCACCCCGGAATAATTCCATTCTGGAGCCAAGTAAACCCTACCCAGATGATGTGTAAGCAAATTGTTATCTCAAGTTCTGTAAATCTCTTAAAGTGTCAAACCCCCCTAGCCATCTGGATGTTTGGAAAACCATCACCCTCCTCTCTACCCTGAGGTGATTTCCAGCCCACTGAAATCTCTGAACACTTTCATATCATCTCTGCCCCTTATCCCCACTCCCAAAGCTCTCAAGGTGGTTTAGTAAGTATAAAAAAGTCTTGCTTCTCTTCTTTCTCTGCCATGGGTTGGAGAGACATGAGTCCTCCGTGGTCGCCAGCAATAAACCCTGCAATTTGGCATACTTTTGTCTTGGTGTTGACTTTCTGTGCTCTGTCCGATACAACATTTTGGAGGTTCCACCGAGATCTTTTATTTTTCAGCACCAGACAAAAGCCATTTCAGAGCCTCACCCGGGTGGCCACTCCCACCTTGGGAGCCTCTAGGGGAGGCGCCCCCTGAGCTGTCTCAGGGCCCCAGAGTGCCACTTCGGAAGATCGCCCACCTGGCCGACGTTCAACCAAAATTCTTCAGGGTCCTAAAATCCTCCGGAGGTAGGTTTGGTTTGGAATCTGGGACCCAGTTCAAGGGAAAAGGGCTTGTGTTGGGGGACTGATGAGTCACTGCAACTCTGACCTGGCAAGCCTCACTGAGACGTCACTTGAGGCTTCTGGTGGCTGGCATAGTGGGTGCCAGCCTGGTAGCTGGTATAGTGGATATCAGCATCAGTGGCTGGCATAGGGGATGTCAGCCTTCTGGTGGCTGTCATAGTGGGTGGCAGCCTTCTGGTAGATGATATAGTGGATATCAGCATCGGGTAGCTGGCATAGTGGATTCCAGCCTTCGGGTGGATGTCATAGTGGGTGGCAGCCTTCTGGTAGCTGGCATAGTAGATGTCAGCATTCGATTGTTTTCTGTAGCCTCTGTGTGAGTGAGAGAGTCTGTGTGTATGTATGTAGTCCCATGGCTGAAAGCTACGGGGCTTGAGTGGGCCTCCACCCATGGTTCCATGGGAGCATCATAAGGCATAATGGTGATTCACCTCAGAGCTGTCCTACTCGGACTTCCATCCTGAGGTGACCAGGCCCTGGAGTTATACGGGTACACCTTAGCCAAGATGCACCTGAAAGACCCCTCTTTGGGCATGGCTGGGCAGGCAACTGAGTGGTCTCCTCTGGGAGGCTCCCATCCCTTGTTTGTCACTCTTCATGTGGCCCTGTCTCATCTGTAAATTTGTCAGTTTTATTAGACTTCTGCTAGCAGACATACACTGGTTCAGACCATCTTCCCTTGAGGTAGGAGATATTTTACAGTGGTTGATGAACCAATGGATGCAGGAAACTTTTATTGATTATACCCCTGCAGAGATTACTCTCTTCTTCTTTCTCAGCTTTTTCTTCTATCACTGAGGCCTCATTCTTTCTTGTTATGCCATGTGGCAAATAGTTTTAACTTTAGTTGTTTTTATTTTCTTTCTTGTTACAATCATTGTGGCCTGTAAATTCTCCCAGCCACCTCCACTGGGAAAAGAGGATTTTTGCCTGTGCTGGGTCTGAGTTCATGTCAGGAAGGCAGTTGTGCCCTCGGCACCTTGAAAGTAGTTTCTTTAAAGTTGTAAGAAACGAAGTCCTAGATCAGGGTATATGAGTGCTCTTTGCCAAGCTAAAATAGAAAACTAGTGACTGCCTATTCTGTCAGAAAAGTGTCCAATGTTGTTATAGGCAGTGCCCAGTAATATATCACAGTGAGGCCCTACTAAAACCTGCTTTTGAGAGGGCAAAATTTGAATTAGAGGCATTCCAAAATTGGCTATACCACCACAGAAAGAGAAAGACAAAAGTAGTAAGCAAAAGTCCAGAAAGAAAGGACAAAAAGGCAAGAGAAGAGGGAGGAAATAAGAAAAGAGAGAGAAGAGAGAAAATAGGGAAAGAGAAAGTAGGAGAGAGGAGAGAAAAAGCAAGAAAGAGAAAATAAGAGAGAAGAGAGAGAAAGCAAGAGAAAGAAAGTAAGTGAGGAGAAAAGAAATAGAGAGAGAGAGAAGAGACAAAGAAAATAATAATAATAATAATAAAAGGACAGAAATTAAATGCTTTTTAGGGTCTCTGTGTCAAGGTGACCAAAAACTGCAGGGGCAGGGACCTCGAAGCTGGCTTAGTGGCTTGGAGCTCAGTTTTAAACTGACACAAAAAGCCTTTTTTTTTCTTTTCTCTGCCGGCTGCCAGCCCCACCCAGCTTTCAGGCAGGCCACACTGCCTCAGAGTGTAGCATTTACATCTAAAAACTGGCTTTAAGAACAGCTTTCTAACTCTTTGTAGTGCAAAAATTATTGTTAGCACAGCAATTAAGGTGAGGAGGGGCCGCAGGCTGCAAGATTGTTAGTTGAAGTCCTCAATAAAGGCTGTCTTAAATTAGTAAAATCTCTCAAGGGAAAATTAAAAACTGAAAGAAAACAAACAAACCAAATCAGCTCATCACAGTTCTGGCCATGCACCCCCCTCTGATGCATGATGGAAAAACTTTAAATTAGGTTTCTCTGGCCAGTATGGTGTTAAGCTAACCCCAAAGAAGCTTCAGACCCTTTGTAAGCTGGAGTGGCCAGCCTTTGGGGTAGGCCGGCCAGATATGGGGGCATATCTGGGGCTGTCTGGAACATTGTGTCGGGGTCCCCAGGCCACCCTGATCAATTTTCATACATCAATCAATGGCTGAGGCTGAATCAGCACCTTCCTCCTTGGCTTGAAAAATGTATAAAGTGTGCTGGACTTCAGGTTATGCTAGCAGGCCCAAAGAAAGGCCCCTCAGCGCTGGCTCTTCTTCCAAACCCTGCTGAGAACCAAGAGTTGCCTCCACCATATTCTTGGCCCAGTACTAATGATCAGCCCTTATCTCCTCTCCACAATCGAAGCAGGGCCCCACAACCACCAGCGGTCCTTCCTCTCCAAGAGGCTCCCCCAACAGGAGAAAACAATTGGGGTCACCCATTCTTTGTTCACTTCTTGTCAGGTGACTTATATAAACAAAAAGTGATAGAAATTAAGGAGAAGGCCAAAACACCAAGTGCTGGCACAAGCTTTATTAAGAGCAAGAAAAAATATGCTGGGCTTCACCTAAAACTGACACGCAGCAACTTTGGCATAGCAAAAGGAATTTTTATGACCTGCAAGCCAGCAGATGCCTCCAGTGTAAAGGGCTGGGCAGAAGGGGATGGGCTGGGGAAGTGCTAAGTTTGATAATTCCTAGGAGGGCTGGGGAGTTGCTAACATGGCAAGAGGGAAAGGGTTAGAAACCTGCTGAGATGAAAAGTTTCCTGAAAAAGGGTCATGCTGGGAGGCTGAAGATTGCTAGCAAGGTTTTACAATAAAGTAAGTTCTGTCAGAAAGCTCAACATCCCCCATTCTCTGAGAAGCCCCAGGCTTTGACAGGGCTCTTAAAATCTGTACTGCAAACTTGTCGCCCCACTTAGAATAACTGCCCACAATTATTACTGAGTTTGTTCACCACAGAGGAGAGGAGTAGAATTAGACAAAAAGCCCATAAAGCAATACTTGGAATGGGGGAAGATCAGTACAAGACTGCCAAGAACAAATTAATGAAAATTTTCCCTTCCACCAGGCCCCAATAGGACCCAAACACCCCAGGGGCATGCAGGCTTTGAACAATTTTCACCAGTACTTGTTAGAAAGGGTTAAAGGGACAGCCCAAAAACCCACTAACCACTCCATAGTAAGGACTGTAAGAATCAGTGGGCCATAAATCTGGCTTTCATTTTCTAGTCTGCCTCAAACATCCAAAGAAAGTTGCAAAATTAAAAGGGTTCCAGGGAATAAATTTAGCTCAGTTGTTAGAGATTACCCAAAAACTTTTAAGAATAGGAACACCTTAGAGGCCAAGCGAGATAAGATAATTACTAATGCAGTGATAACAGCACTCCAAGAAACCCAAGTTAACTTACAGGGACCAGAAATTTAGCAGAGAAGCTGCTGCAAGGTTTTACGAATTACGCTGAGCCAAGACCTTGCTGATTTCAGAGCTGAGTTCCCAGGATGCACCCTGCTCCAATATCTGGATACTTACTCTTAGCCACAAAAACCCAAGAAGACTGTAAAGAGACCACCCAGTCATTACTATGGACCCTATAGACTTTAAGGTACTGGGTCTCAGCTAAAAAGTCCCAACTCTGCCAGCCGAGAGTTACTTACTGGGACTATATTATAAAGAAAGGCAACTGGGCACTGGCACCCAGCTGAATCCAAGCAGTGCTGCGAATACCCACCTTCACCATGAAACACTAAGTTCTAGAATTCCTTAGGGCAGTAGGGTACTGCAGACTATGGATTTTGAGATTTGCTGAGATAGCCAAACCCCTATATGCCTGCACTGGAGGAAATCAGCCCTTGACATGGATGGAGGTAGAGCAACAGACTTTTGACCAGCTCATGACTGCCCTGACTGAGGCCCCAGTTTTGGCCTTGCCAGACATCTCTAAACCTTATCAGTTGTTTGTTCATGAAAAACAGGGAGTCACTAAGGGGGTGCTCACCCAAACTTTGGGACCCTAGTCCTGGCCAGTCACCTACCTCTCAAAAAACTTTACCCTGTAGCCTCCAAATGGCCAGCTTGTCTAAGCGTGGTGGTGGCCACAGCCTTATTAGTTAAGGAGGCAAACAAGCTGACTTTGGGGCAGGAGTTAAACTTAGTAGTTCCCCATGTGGTGGAGTCACTACTCCGTGGAGCCCCAGGAAAATGGATGTCAAATGCCTGCATAGTTCAATATCAAGCCTTACTTTTGGATCAGCCCTGCATAAAGTTCTCAAAGACCACAGTTTTAAACCCTGCCACATTGCTACCTGACAGCAAGCCAGAGGAGCCCTTACATGACTGCCAACAGACAATAGATGTCCTCCACACTGCCTGACCCGATCTCACTGATGTCCCCCTGCAGAACCCAGAAGAGGTATTGTATACAGATGGAAGCAGCTTCATGGTCAATGGAGTAAGGTCTGCCGGGGCAGCTGTGGTCACCCTAGAGCAGGTTATCTGGGCCCAGGCTCTCCCACATGGGACCTCATCCCAGAAGGCAGAACTCATAGCTCTGATATAAGCCTTGGACTGGGCAGAGAAAAAAACTGTCAATATCTACACGGATAGTGGATATGCCTTTGCTATGGCCCATGTACATAGAACCATTTATGAAGAAAGAGTGTTGCTTATCTCAGAGAGAAAAATCATCAAAAACAAAGAGGAAATCTTAGCCTTGCTAGAAGCCATATAGAAGCCTAAGGCAGTGGCATTATTACACTGCAAAGGACACCAGAAAGGAGATTCACCAAAGGCAAAGGAAAATAAAGCAGCTGACCTGCAAGCCAAACAGGCAGCCTTGGGGCCAGTAACACCTCTGCCTCTTCTTGTGACTCTGCCAGCCCCACCCCTGCCTCCTACCCTGACGTACTTGCCTGAGGAAGAAAACTTTGCTAAAGAACAGGGGGGATGACAAGATTCCACAAAATAGTGGATTCTACTGGACATAAATATTGTGCTCCCTGAGGCTCTAGGAAGGGCTCTAGTTAAAAACATTCATCAGGCTACCCACTTAGGGCAAACAAAACTAAGTGAGCTGCTGAGGGGCAGATACTACATTTCACATTTACATGAGATTGTTAGGGAAACTACCATTTATTGTAATGTAAGCCACAAAGTAAATACTAGTCCAGGGGAACACTGGGAGGTAGATTTTACTGAAATAAAGCCCCAAGCTTGTGGCTATAAATACCTCCTTATGTTTGTAGACACTTTGTCTAGATAGGTTGAGGCTTTTTCCTACTAGGTCAGAAACCACACTGGTAGTAACAAAGAGACTGTTATAAGACCTGGTTCCTCGGTTTGGCTTGCCCCTGACACTGGGATCAGATAATAGCCCTGCTTTTACAGCACAAGTTTCTCAGGGCCTAGCCAAGGTCCTGGGAATATTCTGGAAGCTATACTGTACTTATTGCCCCCAGAGTTCAGGGCAGGTTGAAAGGATGAACCTGACCATAGAGGAAACTTTAACAAAATTCATTCTAGAAACAGGTGAAAACTGAGTCAACCTGCTTTCTTTTGTTCTCCTCCATACCCAATGTACTCCCTATAAGAAAAGCTTTACTCCTTTTGAAATTATGTTTAGAAGGCCCCCTCCCTTACTTTCCAGACCCACGGATACCGTGCATGCTGAAGTCTGTAACGATACACCCATTAAGTCTTTACAGGCACTCCAGTCTGTTCAGTCCCAGGTGCACTTGCTAATCAGAGGAGCTCAACCTACCCCAGGGAACCTCACTGTCCTGAGTGGGTGGCCTGGTGTGTGTCCTTAACTTGAGTTTATCCTAGAGCCTTGTGTCTGGAAGAATCCAGATCAGTGTGAATATGTAGGTGTAGGGGGCAGGGTTGGGGCCGGCAGAGTTACAAGAAGAATCAGAGGTTTTACTGGTCCCAAGCCTGCCTGTCTGGCTTGTAGGTCAGCTGCCCTATTTCCCCTTGCCTCTGATGAATTTTCCTTCTGGTGTCCTTTGTAGTGTATTAATGCCACTGCCTTGGGCAACCCTCTTTATTTATAAATGGCACCATGCACATGGGCCATAGCAAAAGCATATTGGCTATCTGTATAGATGTTGACAACTTTTCCCTCCACCCAGTCCAAGGCCTTTATCAGAGCTATGAGTTCTGCATTTTGGGCTGAGGTTCCATGTGGGAGAGCCTGGGCCCAGATAACCTGCTCGAGGGTGACCACAGCTGCCCTGGCATAACTGACTCCATCAACCATGAAACTGCTGCTATCTGTATACAGTACCTCTTCTGGGTTCTGCAGGGGGACATCGGTGAGATCCGGTCGTGCAGCATGGAGGACATCTATTTTCTGTTGGCAGTCATGTATGGGCTCCTCTAGCTCGCTGTCAGGTAGCAACATGGTGGGGTTTAGAACTGTGGTTTTTGAAAACTTTATGTGGGGCTGGTCCAAAAGTAAGGCCTGGTATCGGACTATGCGGGCATTAAACATCCATTTTCCCAGAGATCCATGGAGTAGTGACTCCAATGTGTGGGGTGACACTAAGTTTAACTCCTGCCCCAAAGTCAGCTTGTCTGCCTCTTTGACTAGTAGGCCTGTGACTGCCACTGTTCTTAGGCAAGCCAGCCATCCAGAGGCTACAGGATTAAGTCTTTTAGAGAGGTAGGGGACTGGCTGGGACCAAGGTCCCAGAGTCTGAATGAGTACCCCCTTAGGGACCCCCTATTTTTCATGTATGAATACCTGGAAGGACTTAGAGATGTCAAGCAAGGCCAAAGCCAAGGCCGTGGTCAAGGCTTCTTTTAGCCTGGCAAAAGCCTGCTGTTCCATTACCATCCAGGTCAACAGCTGTTCCCCTCCAGTACAAGTGTACAAGGGTTTTGCTATTTCAGCAAATTTCAAAATCTATAGCCTACATTATGCTACTGCCCTGAGGAATTCCCGAACTTGGCATTTGGTGATAGGGGTGGGTATCTGTAGTACAGCTTGGACTTGGCTGTGTGCCAGCACTCAGTTTCCCTTTTCTATGATATAGCCCAGAAAAGTGATTCTCGACTGGCATATTTGGGCCTTCTTGGCTGAGACCCGGTAGCCCAAAGTCTGTAGGGTTCTTAGTAGAGACAAGGTGGTCTCCTTACAGTCATCCTGGGTCTTTGTGACCAAGAGTAAGTCATCCAGATATTGGAGAAGAGTACACCTTGGGTGTTTGGCTTGGAAGGCTGCAAGATCTTGGCTCAGTGCCTCATCAAACAGAGTGAGGGAATTTTTGAAACGCTGCTGAAATCTCGTCTAAGTGAGTTGCCCAGAGACTCCTGTATCAGTGTCAGTCCATTCAAAAGCAAATATGAGCTGGCTGACAGGGGCCAGTGGTATACAGAAGAATGCATCTTTTAGGACCAAGACAGTATAGTGGAGGTGGTCTGGGGGCAATAGACTCAGGAGGGTGTACACATTTGGGACTGTGGGATGAACAGTTTCTATCCATTTATTTGCCTCCCTTAAGTCCTGCAAAGGCCGATAGTCCTGTGTGCCTGGTTTTAGCACAGGGAGCAAGGGGGTATTCCAGGGAGACTTACATGTAGTGAGGATTCCTCCCTTTAAGAGCCTGGTGATGTGTGGAGCAATTCCTTGTCTGGCTTCCTGGATCATAGGGTATTGTTTCACCTGGACTGGAGTTGCTGTTGCCAAGAGTTGAACCACGACTGGGGTGTAGTGACTTGACAAACCTGGAGGACCTGTCTCAGCCCATACTCCTGGTACATTCTCTTGGAACTGGTGGAGGAGGTCTGGTATTGGTGGTTGGTCTGTCTCTGTGGATAGGGTTTTCTGCAAGAGATACTCCTCTGACAGAGCAAAAAAGATGAGAATCTGCTGAGGTGGCCCCACGGATAGGGGAGGAGGAATTGAGAGGCAAGCCTAACCTTCGCTGAAAGAAATATTTGCTTGTAGTTTGTGAAGTAAGTCCCATCCTAGGAGTGGATACGGACACTCAGGAATGACTAAGAATGAGTGGGTGACAGTGCTGTTCCCTGGATTAACAAATAAACTGGTGGTCCAGGGGCTAGTTGTGGTTCTTCCTGTGGCCCCCTGAATAATTCTTTTTCTGCTGAATGGTGGTTCCAGAGGCTGAGTAAGGACTGAGTGGGCCACTCCTGTATTGACCAGAAAACTGACAGGGGTGCCCACAACTTTTAAAGTGACCCTGGGCTCCTGGAGTCTTAGTTGATAAGAGCCTGGGCTCTGTCTGTCCTGGGTTTCTAAACTGAGAATGGACCTTGGCTGTCTCTCCTGTTTTACCCCTTGCCTCCTTCTCTCTGGACATTTGTTTTTCCAATGTCCCTTTTGTCAACAGAATGCAAATTGGTTGTGCCCTAACTTGGGCCTCTGTCCCCCTGGGCCTCTCTGCTGGATTGCCGTTCCCCATGAGATAACTCAGGTTTCCTGGAGTGCTGCTATCACTGCCTTAGTAACTCTCTTATCTTGCTTGGCCTCTAAGGTGTCTCTATTGTTAAAGACTTTTTGGGCAATCTCCAACAACTGAGTTAGATTTATTCCCTGGAACCCCTCTACTTTCTGCAATTTTTTTTTGATGTCTGGAGCAGACTGGGAAATGAAAGCCAGATTGATGGCCCACTGATTTTCTGGGGTCTCAGGGTCAATAGGAGTGAAGGTGTGGTAGGCGTACTGTAGGCATTCAAGGAAAGCAGCTGGGGACTCCTGTGGACCTTGGGTCATGGTCCCTACCTTGGAGAGGGTGGCAGGTTTTCAGGCTGCCCCCAACCCTCTCTAACAAGTACCAGTGAAAATTGTTCAAAGCCTGTAAGCCTGCTGAGGTGTTTGGGTCCCATTTGGGCCTGGTGGAAGGAAAAATTTTATTAATCTGTTTCTGGAAATCTTCTACTGATTTTCCCCTTGTCCCAATTATTGCTTTATGGGCTTCTTGTCTAATTCTTCTTCTCTTTTCTGTGGTGAACAACACCAGGATTAGCTGCTGGCAATCATCCCAGGTAAAACGGTGGGTTTGTAAAACTGACTCCAGGAGTCCTGTGAGTTCCTGGGGATTTTCAGAAAACAGAGAATGTTGAACCTTCCAGTTATACAAATTACTAGAGGAAAAAGGGATATAAACAAGAAAGGGGCGGCCCCAGCTGCTGCCATCTGTGGGAGGTGCTACTCAGAGGGGCAGCAACTTTGATGGGCATGGGGCCCTGCTTTGACTGTGGACACGAGATAAGGGCTGATCATTCATACTGTCCAGAGAGGGGTTTCTGAACCCCACCAAGGGCTGAGAGGCAACTCCTGGTTTTTCGTAGGGGCTGGGAGAATAGCCAGTGCCAAGGGGCTCTTCTTTAAGCCTGCTAGCATAACCTGAAGTCCCGCCCACTTTATGCTTTTTTCAAGTCAAGGAGGAGGGCTCCAGATCAATTTCAGCCATTGATCAATGTATGGGAATTGATCAGGGTGATCCGAGAATCCTGTCACAATGTCCCAGACAGCCTGAGTTATCTTGAGGTCATAAGTCCCATATCTGGACAGCCCACTCCAAAGGATCTAACTCACAGAGGGTCTAAAGCCTCCATGGGGTTAGTTTAATACCATATTGGCCAGAGAACCCTGTTTTAAAATTTGTCATTATGCATTAGAGGGGGGTGCATGGTAGGGACTGTGATGAGCCCATTTAGTTTTTCCTTTAGTTTTTTAATTTCCCCAAGAGACTTCACTAATTTAAGACTGGCTTCACTGAGGATTTAAACCAATAACCTTGCAGTTTCAGGCCCTACACCTTAACTACTGTTCTAACAAGTAATTTGCATTACAGAGAGTTAGAAAGCTGTTCTCAATGCCAGATTTTGGATTCAAATACTGCACCCTGAGGCAGTGTGGCCTGCCTGAAAGCTGGGTGGGGCTGGCATCTGGCAGAGAAGAAAAAAAGTTTCTTGTGTCAGTTTAAAAACTGAACTGTAAGCCACTGGGCCGGCTGTGAGTTCCCTGCCCCTGCAGCTTTTGATCACCTTGACACAGGGACCCTAAATTCCTGTCTCTCTATCTCTCTCTCCTTGTTATCTTTTTTCTTTGTCTCCTCTCTTCTTCCCCTCTCTTACTTTCTTGTCCTCTCTCCTCTTTCCTTCTGTCTACTTTCTCTCTTTTTCTGTTCTGTTTCTTTTGACAGAATAGACAAGTACTTCTTTTGTTTTACCCTAAACAGGCAAAGAAGAGTGGTAGTTTCTTATTTACAGTTTAATTCCCTAAAACAGAGACCAAAACTACACTCAAGTCATTGGGGGCAGAATGTTCTCTCAGATATGAAAAAAGGAAGAATAAGGCCTCAATGATAGTATAAGAAGAAGAAAAGCAAAGAGAACCGAATTATTTCCAGAGGTGTGAACTCAATTAGAATTTCTTGAAGTCAATGGTCACTTAGCCAATGGAGAATATTATCCATCTCAAGAATAACAGGTGCAAACCACTGTTTTTCAGCTAACAGGAGTCTAACAAAGCCGGTAAACTTACAATAAGTAGAGAACCACATATAGGATTGACAGACACAGGATAGGCACCCCCCAGATGGGAGACCAGATTGACACCTGCCCGGCCACACCCCCAGAGGCATCTTTCAGGAGCATCTTGGCTAAGGTGTACCCATATGGGCCTGGTTACTTCAGGAAGTCAGGCTCGACCCGAGAGCTCTGGAGTGAATCATCATTATGCCTTATGATGCTCCTGTGGAACCGCAGGTGAAGGCCCACACAAGCCCCGTAGCTTTCCAGCCATGGGACTACATAGGTACACATTCCCTCTCATTCACACAGAGTTTATGGAAAACATTTGAATGCTGGAACCCACTATACCAGCTAGCAGATGCTGATACCCACTGTACCAGCTACTAGAAACCTCAAGCAACATCTCAGTGAGGCTTGCCTGGTCAGGGTTGCTCTGAATGCATCCAGTCCCCTGACCCATGCCCCCCTTGAACTAGTTCCTAGATTCCAGACCAGATTCCAGACCAAACTTACCTCCGGAGATTATTAGGACCCTGAGGAATTTTGGGTGAATGTCGGTTGGGTGGTTGCTTATCCTCCACGGTGACACTCTAGGGCCCTGGTGCAACTCAGGGGGTACATCCCCTAGAGGCCCCTGAGATGGGAGTGGCCACCCTGGTAAGACTCTGAGGTGGCTTTTGTCTGAGGATAAGCAAAAAGAATATATCTCTGTGGAACCTCCAAATGAAGTATTTGGGTCGAGTATAAAATTATCAAAAAAAAAAAGTATGCCAAATTGCAGGGTCTTTATTGCCAGTTACCACAGAGGACTCATGTCTCTCCAACCCATTGCTCTAAACTCAGGGGGATCAGGGTATGTAAGCTGAAAAACCACATCCTGGTTTTAGGATTGAGTGGATGCAGGGCAAGCAACTTTACAGAAGGTTATTTTGGTAACTACTGATAAGCAAAGGCCAGACAGTTACTGATAAGAAGAATGCAAGCAGCTCTTCATGGTGGCCATTCTTTAGAGGAAGCTAGCAGTTTTATTTACAGAAGCCAAGGTCAGCAGTTATTGCAAGGACAATGGGAAAAAAAAACAGCTTTGTCTTATAAAATGGCATTGCTCAGCTTCTAACTTGAGGCCCACTATACCACAGAAACACTATGTAATAGAAAAAGGCAGGGTGGTTGGGAGATATCCAGCACTTCGTTTTTACAATTGTACACACTTATATGTCTGATTTCTTTCTTTCTCTCTTTTTTTTAAATGAGGTGGGTTTTCACCAGGATGGCCAGGCTGACCTCGAACCCATGACCTCAGGTAATCCACCCACCTCGGCCTCCCACAGTGCTAGGATTGCTGGCATGAGTCACAGCACCCAGCTCAGTTTCTCTGATTCTTTAAGAATAAAGTTGGTCGGATACGGTGGCTCGTGCCTTTAATCCAAGTGCTTTGGAGACCAAGGCAGGCGCATCACCTGAGGTTGCAGGTTCGAGACTGGCCCCACCAACGTGGTGAAACCTCGTCTATAAAAAAGAAAAACAAAAATTAGGTTGGTCTCTGCGGCTCACGCCCGTAATCCTAGCACTTCGGAAGTCTGATGTGAGCGGATCATGAGGTCAGAGGTTAGAGACTGACCTGAACGACAATGTGAAACCCGCTCCCTATAAAAAAATAAAAACAAAAAAATAGAAATCTGAGATGGGCATGGCATGTGCTCACTTCAGCAGTACCTACACTAAAATTAGAATGATACACAAAAGGTAAGCATTGCCTCTACACAAGTATGACATGCAAATGTGTGCAGTGCTCCATATCTTTTGTTGCTGTGCTTGTTTTCTAAAAATTAAATATAGATAAATTTGAGGTACAAAAAAAAAACAAAAAGTTAGCTGAACGTGGTGGTGTGGACACCAGCAACCCCAGCTATTTGAGAGGCTGAGGCAGGACAATCGCTTGAACCATGGAGGCAGATGTTGCAGTGTGCCATGATTGCACTGTTGCACATCAAGCTAAGTGACAGAAGGAAAACACTATGTCATAATAAAAGGTGAGATGGCAGGGAGTTTTCCAGCACCTAGTTTTTACAATTGTACACACTGGTCTGTCTGATTTCTTTCTTTTTTATTTTTAAATGAGGTGAGTTTTCACCAGTATGGCTAGGCTCACATCAAACCCGTGACCTCTGGTGATCCACCCACCTCAGCCTCCCACAGTGCTAGGATTGCTGGTGTGAGTCACAGCACCCCACCCAGTCTCTCTGATTATTTAAGAATAAAGTTGTCTGGGCACTGTGGCTCACACCTGTAATCCAAGTGCTTTTTAGACCAAGGTGGGTGCAAGACCCGAGGTCACGGGTTCAAGGCTGGCCCGACCAATATGCTCAAACCCTGTCTTTAAAAGAAAAACAAAAATTAAGTTGGGCTCGGTGGCTCACGCCTGTAATCCTAGCACTTCAGAAGTCCGATGTGAGCAGATCATGATGTCTGAGGTTTGCGAGAGCCCTGAAGGACAGTGTGCAACCCGCTCACTATAAAAAAAAATAAAAAATTAAGTCTGGCATGGCATGTGCTCACTTCAGCAGCATGTAGACTAAAATTGGAACGATATATAGAATGTCAGCTTGGCCTCTGCCCAAGGAGACCACGGAAATGTGTGCACCATTCCATATTTTTTTGTTGTTGTGCTTGTTTTGTAAAAATCAAATATAGATAGATTTGAGATACAAAAAAAAAACCACACAAAAAGTTAGCTGGATGTGGTGGTGTGGACACCTGCAACCTAGCTACTTGAGAGGCTGAGGCAGGACAATGGCTTGAACCAAAGAGGCAGATGTTGCAATGGGCCAAGGTCGCATGCACCTTGCGACCATGCACTCCAGCCTGGGTGACAAGAGGGAACCACTCTGTCAAAAAAAGGTGGGGTGGTGGGGAGTTATCCAGCACCTCGTTTTTACAATTGTACACACTGATCTGTCTGATTTTTCTTTTTTTTTAAATGAGATGAGTTTTCACTGGGATGGGCAGGCTGACCTCAAACCTGTGAACTCAGGTGATCCACCCACCTCAACTGCTGGCATGAGTCACAGTGCCCAGCCCAGTCTCTCTGATTCTTTAAGAATAAAGTTGGCTGGGCACAGTGGCCCACACCTCTAATCAAAGCACTTTGGAGACCAAGGTGGGTGCATCACCCGAGGTCGTGGGTTTGAGACCGGCCCAACCAACATGGTGAAATGCCATCTTTAAAAGAGAAACAAAAATTAGGTTGGGCTCAGTGGCTCATGCCTGTAATTCTAGCACTTTGGATCTCCGAGGTCTGTGGATTATGAGGTCAGAGGTTCGAGACTGGCCTGAGCGACAGAGTGCTACATGCTCCCTATAAAAAAAATAAAAACAGAAAAAATAAAAAAAACTGAGCCAGGCATGGCAGGTGCTCACTTCAGCAGCACCTACACTAAAATTGGAAAGATACACAGAAGGTCAGCATGGCCCCTGCACAAGGACGACACACAAATGTGTGCAGTGTTCTGTAATTTTTTGTTGCTCTGCTTGTTTTGTAAAAATCAAATATAGATAGATTTGAGTTACAAAAAAAACCAAAAAGTTAGCTGGATGTGGTGGTGTAGACACCTGCAACCCCAGCTTCCTGGGAGTCTGACGCAGGACAATCTCTTCAACCAGGGAATCAGATGTTGCAATGGGCTAATGTTGCATTATTGCACTTTAGCGTGGGTGACAAGAGGGAAACACTATGTCATAAAAAAAGGCGGGGTGGTGGGGAGTCATCCAGGACCTCGTTTTTCCAATTGTACACACTGATCTGTCTGATTTCTTCCCTTCTTTTTTTTTCAATGAGGTGGGTTTTCACCGGGATGGCCAGGCTGACCTTGAACCCGTGACATCAAGTGATCCACCCATCTCAGCCTCTAACAGTGCTAGGATGGCTGGTCTGAGTCACAGCGCCCTGTCCAGTCTCTCTGATTCTTTAATAAAGTTGGCCGGGCACAGTGGCTCATGCCTGTAATCCAATGGCTTTGGAGGCCAAGGTGGGCGCATCACCCGAGGTCTCGGGTTCAAGACCAGCCCAACCAACATGGTAAAACCCTGTCTTTAAAAGAAAAACAAAAATTAGTTTGGGCTTGGTGGCTCAAGCCTGTAATCCCAGCACTTTGGAAGGCCGAGGCAAGCGGATTGTGAGGTCACAGGTTCGAGGCTGACCTTGAAAAACACAGCACCACCCATTCCCTATAAAAAAGATACAAACAGACAAAAGAAAAAAATCTAAGCCTGGCATGGCATGTGCTCGCTTCAGCAGCACCTACACTAAAATTGGGAAAATACACAGAAGGCCGGCATGGCCGCCATGCTACGAAGACACGCAAAGGTGTGCAGGTTTCCATATTTTTTTTTTTTTTTTTTGCTGTTGTGGTACTTTTGTAGAAATCAAATACAGATAGATTTGAGGTACAAAAAAGAAAAAAAAAAGCAGAACATTAGCTGGATGTGGTGGTGTGGACACCTGCAACCCCAGCTCCTTGGGAGGCTGTGGCAGAACAATCACTTCAATGGAGGAGGCAGATGTTGCAATAAGCCAAGATCGCACCGTTGCACTCCAGACTACTTAACAAGAGGAAAACACTACGTCAATAAGAAAGGCAGGGCGGGGGGTGAAGTCATCTGGAACCTCGTTTTTTACAATTATACACACTGGTCTGTCTGATTTCTTTTCTTTTTCTTTTTCTCTTTTTATAAATGAAGTGGGTTTTCACAGGGATGCCCAGGCTGATCTGGAACTCATGACCTCAGGTGACCCACTCACCTTGGCCTCCCAAAATATTAGGATTGCTGGTGGGAGTCACAGTGCCTGGCCCACTCTCTTTGATTTCTTTTTTAACAATAAAGTCAGCTGGCTGGGCACAGTGGCTCAAGTGAGCCTGTCATTCAAGCGCTTTGAAGACCAAGGTGGGTGGATCACCAGAAGTAACAGGTTTGAGACTGGTCTGACCAACATGGTGAAACCCCATCTTCGAAACAAAAACAAAACTTATGTTGGGCTCAGCGGCTCATGCCTGTAATCCCAGCACTTTGGAAGGCTGAGGCAAGTGGATTGTGAGGTTACAGGTTCTAGACTGGCCTTGAAAGACACAGCATTAATCACTCCCTATAAAAAACATAAAAACAAAAAAATAAAAAAGCTGAGCTGGGCATGGCATGTGCTCACTTCAGCAGCACCTACACTGAAATAGGCACAATAGACAGAAGGCCAGCATGGTCATCGTGCAAGGATGACATGCAAAGGTGTGCAGCTCTCCATATTTTTTCTTTTTTCTTTTGCCGTAGTGGCTGTTTTGTATAAATTAAATACAGATATATTTGAGATTAAAAAAAAAAACAGAAAGTTAGGTGGACATGGTGGTGTGGACATTTGCAACCACAGCTCCTCAGGAAGCTGTAGCAGGGCAATTGCTTGAACCAAGGAGGATGTTGCAATAAGCCAAGATTGCATGGTGGCACTCCAGCCCGGGTGACAAGACAGAAACACTACATTATAAAGAAAGGTGGGGTGGGCTGTGGAGTCATCTGGCACTTCTACAATTGTACACACTTGTCTGTCTGACTTTTCTTTTTCTTTTCTCTTTTTTTAAATGAGCTGGATTTTCACCAGGATGCCCAGATTGACCTAAAAGTCATGACCTCAGGTGACCCACCCACCTCGGCCTCCCAAAGTGCTAGCATTGCTGATGTGAGTCACAGCACCTGGCCCAGTCTCTCTGATTTCTTTTTGAACAATAAAGTTGGCTGGCCAGGCACCCTGGCTCACGTGAGCCTGTCATCCAAGTGCTTTGAAGACCAAGACGGGCAGATCACCCAAGGATGCGGGATTGAGGCTGGCCTGACCAACATGGGGAAACCCCATCTTTAAAACAAAAAGAAAACTTGGGTTCAGCTTGGTGGCTCACGCCTGTAATCCCAGCACTTTGGAAGCCCAAGGTGAGTGGATCATGAGGTCACAAGTTCAAGACTGGCCTTGAATGACACAGTGCAACCTGCTCCTATAAAAAAAAATAAAAACAGAAAAAAAACAACCTGAGCCGGGCATTGCATGTGCTGGCTTTGGCAGCACCTACAGTAAAATTGGGATGGTACACAAAAAGACAGCATGGCCACCATGCTAGAATGACATGCAAAGGTGTGCAGCCTTCCATATTTTTATTTTTTCTGCCATTGTGGCTGTTTTGTAGAAATCAAATACAGATAGATTTGATTTACAAAAAAAGAAAAAATGGAAAGTTAGCTGGATTTGGTGGTGTGGACACCTGAAACATCAGCTCCTTGGGAGGCTGCAGCAGGACAATTGCTTGAATCGAGGAGGTAGATGTTGCAATAAGCCAAGATCTCACCATGTCACTCCAGCCTGAATGACACGAGGGAAACACTATGTCATAAAGAAAGGCAGGGCAGGGGGTGAAGTAATCCAGCACCTCGTTTTCTACAATTGTACACACTGGTCTGTCAGATTTTTTTCTTTTTCTGTCTCTCTTTTCTAAATGAGGTGGGTTTTCACTGGGATACCTAGGCTGACCTCAAACCCATGACCTCAGGAGACCTACCCACCTCGGCCTCCCAAAGTGCTATGATTGCTGGTGTGAGTCACAGTGCCCGGCCCACTCTCTCTAATTTTTTTAATAATAAAGTCAGCTGACCAGGCACAGTGGCTGACATGAGCCTGTCATCTAAGTGCTTTGAAGACGAAGGTGGGCAGATCACCCGAGGTGGCAGGTTCGAGACCAGCTCGACCAACATGGTGAAACCCCATCTTTAAGATGAGAACAAAACTTGGCATGGGCTCGGCAGCTCACAACTGTAATCCCAGCACTTTGGAAGACCAAGGCAAGTGGACAGTGAGGTCACAGGTTTGAGACAGGCCTTGAATGACACAGCGCAACCTGCTTCCTATAAAAAACAGAAAAAAGTAAGAAACCTGAGCCAGGCATGACATGTGCTCGCTTCGGCAGCACCTACACTAATATTTGGACAATACACAGAAGGCCGGCGTGGCTGCTACACAAGGATGACATGCAAAAGTGGGCAGATTTTTGCACTTTTTTTGCCATGTTTGTTTTGTACAAACTAAATAAAGACAGATTTGAGGCACACAAACAAACAAACAAAAAACAGAAAATTAGCTGGACGTGGTGATGAGGACAGGTGCAACCCCAGCTCCATAGGAGGCTGTGGCAGGACAATCACTTGAACCAAGGAGGCAGATGTTGCAATAAGCCAAGATTGCACCATTGCACTCCAGCCTGTGTGACAAGAGGGAAATCCTACATCATAAAGAAAGGCACTGCAGGGGGTGGAGTAATCCAGCACCTCGTTTTTTACAATGGTAGACACTGGTCTATCTGATTTCTTTTCTTTGTCTTTTTCTCTTTTTTTTAAAATGAGGTGGGTTTTCACCAGGATGCCCAGGCTGACCTGGAACTCGTGACCTCAATTGACCCACCCACCTCAGCCTCCCACAGTGCTAGAATTGTGGGCATGAGTCAAAGTGCCCAGCGCAGTCTCTCTGATTTTTTTTTAACAATAAAGTCAGCCGGCAGGGCACAGTAACTCATGTGAGCCTGTCATCCAAGTGCTTTGAAGACCATGGTGGGTGGATCACCTGAGGTTGTGGGATTGAGACTGGCCCAACAAACATGGTGAAACCCCATCTTTAAAATGGAAGCAAAACTTGGGTTCAGTTCAGCAGCTCACAATTGTAATCCCAGCACTTTGGAAGGCCAACGTGAGCGGATCGTAAGGTCACAGTTTCCAGACTGGCCTTGAATAACACAGCACAACCTGCTCCCTATAGAAAACAGAAAAAAAATTAAAAAGCTGAGCTGGGCATGTCATGTGCTCATTTCAGCAGCACCTACACTAATATTGGGACAATAGACAGAAGGCCAGTGTGGCTACCACACAACAATGACATGCAAAGGTGTGCAGCTTTCCATACTTTTTTCTTTTTCTGCCATTGAGCCTGTTTTGTAGAAATCAAATACAGATAGATTTGAGGTACAAAAAGAGAACAAAATGAAAAGTTAGCTGGACGTGGTGGTGTGGACACCTGCAACCCCAGCTACTAGGGAGCCCAAGAGAGGACAATCGCTTGAACCAAAAAGGCAGATGTTGCAATGAGTCCAGTTGGCACCATTGCACTCCACCCTGGGTGAACAAAGGAAAACACTATTTCATAAAGAAAAGGGGTGGCAGTGGGGAGTCATTCAGCACCTCATTTTTACAATTGCACTAACTGATCTGTCTCATTATTTTCTTTCTTTCTTTTTTTTTCAAATGAGGTGGGTTTTCACCAGGATGGTCAGGCTGACCTTGAACCGGTGACCTCAGGTGATCCACTCACCTCAGCTTCCCACAGTGCTAGGATTGCTGGCATGAGTAACAGCACCTGGCCCAGTCTCTCTGATTCCTTAAGATCAAAATTGGCTAGCACGGTGGCTCACGCCTGTAATCCAAATGCTTTGAAGACCAAGGTGGGCACATCACCCGAGGTCGTTGGTTCGAGACTGGCCCGACCAATATAGTGAAACCCCATCTTTAAAAGAAAATTAAAAATTAGGTTGGTCTCAGTGGCTCACGCCTGTAATCTTGGCACTTTGGAAGTCTGAGGTGAGCAGATCATGAGGTCAGAGTTTCGAAACTGGCCTGAATGACAGAGTGCAACCCACTCCCTATAAGAAAAAAAAAAAAAAACATACAAAATAAAAAACTGTGCCGGGCATGACATGTGCTATCTTCAGCAGCTGCTACACTAAAATTGGAATGATACAAAAAAGGTAGGCATGGCCCCTGCACAAAGACGACACATAAATGTGTGCAGCATTCCATGCTTTTTTGGTGTTGTGCTTGTTTTTTTAAAAATCAAATACAGATAGATTTGAGGCACAAAAAAACCCAAAAAGGTAGCTGGACATGGTGGTATGGACACCTGCAACTTTAGCTACTTGAGAGGCTGAGGCAGGACAATCGCTTGAACCAAGGAGGCAGATGTAGCAATGGGCCAAGGTCCCAATGTTGCACTTCAGCCTGGGTGACAAGAGGAAAACAGTATGTCATAAAGAAGATGGGGTGGTGGGGAGTAATCCAGCACCTAATTTTTACAATTGTACACATTGACCTGTCTTATTTCTTTCTTTCTTTCTTTCTTTTTTTTTTACAAATAAGGTGGATTTTCACCAGGATGACCAGGCTGAATTTGAACCCGTGATGTCAGGTGATTCACTCACCTCGGCCTTCCACGGTGCTAGGATTGCTGGTGTGAGTCACAGTTCCAGGCCCAGTCTCTCTGATTATTTAAGAATAATGTTGGCCAGGCATGGTGGCTCACACCTGTAATCCAAGCACTTTGGAGACCAAGGGGCATGAATTACCTGAGGTCATGGGTTTCAGATTGACCCGACCAACATGGTGCAACCCCGTTTTTAAAAAAAAAAAAAAAAATTAGGTTGGGCTCGGTGGCTCATGCCTGCAATTTTAGCACTTTGGAAGTCCTAGGTGAGCGGATCATGAGGTTAGAAGTTCCAGACTGGCCTGATCAACAGAGTGCAACCCGCTCCCTATAAAAAATAAAAATAAAAATAGAAAAAATAATAAACTGAGCTGGGCATGGCATGTGCCCACTTCAGCAGCACCTACACTAAAATTGGAACAATACACAGAAGGTCAGCATGGCCCCTGCACAAGGACGACACACATATATGTTCAGCATTTTGTATTTTTTTCTTGTTGTGCTTGTTTTGTAAAAATCAAATATAGATAGTGTTGAGGTACAAAAACACCAAGAAGTTAGCTGGACATGGTGGTGTGGAAACCTGCAACCCCAGCTACTTGGGAGGCTGAGGCAGGAAAATCACTTGAAACAAGGAGGCAGTTGTTGCAATGGACTAAGGTCACACCATTGCACTCCAGCCTGGGTGACAAGAGGCAAACACTATGTCATAAAAAAGGGCAGGACCCTGGGGAGTCATCCAGCACCACATTTTTACAATTGTACACACTTATCTGTATAATTTCTTTCTTTTTTTTTAAGGATGTGGGTTTTCACCTGTATGGCCAGGCTGACCTCAAACTTGTGACCTCAGGTGATCCACCCATTTCGGCCTCCAACAGTGCTAGGATTGCTGGTGTGAGTCACAGGGCCCAACCCAGTGTCTCTGACTTTTTAAGAATAAAGTTGGGGGAGAGGATCCAAGATGGTTGATAGCTAACAGCTCGCGATTGTAGCTCCCATTACAAATGAAGAGAACAAAAGGATGCCACACTTTCAGATGAATTTTTGTCTCCCACGGACCAGAAGATTTCCAGTGGAGGAGCCCCACGGGTCACCAGCATGACTCTTGTGGGCAGTGCAGAAGTTTTGCTGGTGCCTCAGTGTGGCAGCTTTTCATGCAGAGTAAATGAGACTGGGACCCCTTCTGACCAATGTTTGGGGCTCTGGGAAGGCAGAGTCACCTATTACAGACTCAAGAAGAAAGACAGACTGAAGATTCCTGGCAGAATATAACCATCAGTCTTATCACAGCTATTTTGACTGGCGCAGTGAGTTGCTTGGATTCCAGCACTGGGAATCAATAAACAGGACATCCTCTCAGAAACCTAATTAAAAAGGCATTAATTGTAAAGATGACAGATGGATAAATTTATAACAAAGGGAAGAAACCAGCCTAAAAAGTCTGAGAATAGCTGAAATCAGAACCCCTCTTTCTTCACAGGGTATTACAGTTCTCATCAGCAATGGAACAAGCCCTGATGGAGGAGGACTGTGTTACATTAACAGAATTAGGCTTCAGAAAGTGGAAGATAAGAAATTTCTGTGAATTAAAAGAACTTGTTCTAACCCAGTGTAAAGAAACTAAGAACTTTGAAAAAAGGTTAGGTGAAATGCTAACAAGAATAGACAATATAGAGAGGAATATAAATGAACTAATGGAGTTGAAAAACACAACATGAGAACTTAGCAAAATATGCACAAGTTTGAATAGCCAAATTAATCAAGCAGAAAAAAGGATATCAGAGGTCACAGGCCAACTTAATGAAATAAAATGAGGAGACAAGAATAGAGGAAAAAAGGATAAAAAGGAATGAGCAAAGTCTCCAAGAAATATGGGACTATGTGAAAAGACCTAATCTACATTTGATAGGTGTACCTGAATGTGATGGAGAGAATGAATCCACGCTGGGAAATACTATTCAGAATATTATTCAGGAAAGCTTTTCCAACCTAGCAAAGCAGGACAACATTTAATTGCAGGTAATACAGAGAACATGATAAAGATATTCTGCAAGAAGAGCAACCCCAAGACACATAATCATTAGATTCACCAGGGTTGAAACGAAGGAGAAAATACTAAGGGCAGCCAGAGAGAAAGGTCAGGTTACCCACAAAGGGAAGCCTATTAGGCTTACAGCAGATCTCTCAGTAGAAACCCTAGAAGCCAGAAGAGAGTGGGGGCCAATATTTAACAACCTTAAAGTAAAGAACTTTCAACCCAGAACTTTACATCCAGCTAAACTAAGCTTCACAATTGAAGGAAAAATAAAATCTTTTATGAACAATCAACAAATGGACAAAACAGCCAGTTAACATCAAATGGTAGTAACCCTAAATTTAAGTCGACTAAATCCCCCAATCAAAACCTAACGGTATGCTACATCCAGATCCATTTCACATCCAAAGATACACAAAGACTCAAAACAAAGGGATGGATAAAGATTTACCAACCAAATGGAGAGCAAAAATTAATAAATAAATAAAAATCAGGAGTTCCAATTCTCGCATCTGATAAAATAGATTTCAAAGCAACAAAGATATAGTGGTAAAAGGATCAATGCAACAATAATAGCTAACAATCCTAACACCCAGATACATAACACCCATAAAGAGATTTAGACCCAGTGAGACAGAAAATTAATAAGGATATCCAGGACTTGAACTCAGATCTGGAACAAGTAAACTCAATAAATATTTATAGAGCTCTCCATTTTTAAATACAGAAAATATACATTATCCACCTTAAAAACACAAAATATTGATTGGCCATTATTAATACCCATTTTTAGAATAAAGCAATATTTCCATTCTCTCTCCCTCTTTTTCTTCCTCTTTCTTCCTCTCCTTCACTCTTTTTTTTTCTTGCTTTGCTTCTCTCCTTTCAAAAAAAAAACAAGTAAAGTTACAAGTGGCAAAGGGCTTAGAATATCCAACACAATTGTGAAAAGAAACAAGTTTGGGATATTCACGTTCTGAATACAAGACTTCTTTTAAAGCAACAGTAATCAAAGGGGGCATATTCACAAAAGGACTGACACAGATCAACAGAAGACAATACAGACTCCAGGCCAGGAACTGTAGCTCAGTCCTGCAATCCCAGCAATTTGGGAGGCCGAGGCAGGCAGATCATGTGCGGTCAGGAGTTCAAGACCGGCCTGACCAACATGGTGAAACCCTGTCTCTACTAAAAATACAACAATTAGCTGAGCATGGTGGTGGATAATTCAATACTGTAATCCCAGCTGTTCAGAAGGCTGAGGCAGGAGAATCACTAAAACCCGGGGTGGAGGTTGCAGTGAGCCAAGATCGTGCTAGTGCACTCCAGCCTGGGCAACAGAGGGAGACTCCATCTCAAGAAAACAACAACAAAAAATCAAAAACAAACAACAACAACAAAAGAGAGAGAGAATAGACTCCAGAAATAGAGTCACAAATAATAAAAAGCCAAATGGTTCCAAAAAATGGTGCCAATGCAATTCAGTTGAAAACAAATATTAGGACTCTCAGATGTAAATGAAAACAAAAAAACAAGCTTGATATTGCATGTGAAGAAAGAACTCTGCATGTGCTAGCCCAGGAGAGGAGCATGTAAAAAAATCTTCCCCTTTTTGAGGCTGCTTGAAATCACCTATTTTTTTTTAATTTGTGTTACAAAAACCAAACTTTAAGATTTCTTTTTGTGACTTTTTTCAACAGGGAAAACAATACACTCCTCAGGGAAAGGTGAGGCTCTGAGAAGACAGGACTTGGGTAAAATTTTTCTGACAGCACCTGGAGTTAGAGGCCGGCCTAGGTGAGAACACAGGAACTCCACACCAGCACAGAGGGCTACTGCCATCTGGGGTCAGCAGATCAGTTCACGCACCACACAAGGGTGCTTTAGATCCAAGTCACAAAAATCTTCCAGCTCATAATGAAACAAGTCTTACTCATCTTCAGAGTCTGACAGCTCATTATCTCCACCTGCAGCTAAAAGTGTGAGCAACATCTCACCCAGCCCCAAGATGACAACCTGTTCTTCATCATTGTCAAAGGAGTTGCTGTTTTCTCCTTTTTCAATGAGTTCCCAGAAGTGCTTCCTTCACTGGGCCAGGTATCCGCTTGATATTCCCACTTTTTGTCTCTGTGGCTCCTCTCTATGTCCATCAGGGTACCATGACTTGTAAAAGGCCCTTCAAATAAGCAGCTCCCATACCCTTCATCAAAATACCTGCAGTGCCTAGCATGTTGGTGCGTGCCTGCCATCCCAGCTACTCAGGAGGCTGAGGTGGGAGGATCATTTGAGCCCAGGAGTTCTGGGCTTTAGTGCGCTATGCCAATCAGGTGTCTGCACTAAGTTCGGCATCAGTATGATAATCTCCTGGGAGTGGGGGACCACCAGGTTGCCTAAGGAGGGGTGAACCGGCCCAGGTTGGCAACAGAGCAGGTCAAAACTCTCATGCTAATCAGTAGTGGGATCATGTCCATGAATAGCCACTACACTCCAGCCTAGGCAACATAGCGAGACCCATCTCTTTTAAAAAAAATTTAATTAAAATCAAAATACCTGCATGCCTTGTTGCTCAATGCCTCCTTATATTTCTGAATGAGTTTCTGCTTCTCTTCTTTCTCCTCCACCCAGGACTCACTTGGAATGACAAAGTTCGATGTGATCTGGCATTCTGGGCAGGACTTTATAATCCTGCTCAAATTGCTTAGCATTCCTTCACTTGCGAATGCACTCGAAACAGCAGGCATGGTTGGAGTTGGAGAGAATCCCCGAGAAGCCCTGGCTGGGGTTGGCTTTCTCATTGACCACCTCCATGCAGATCCCACACACTGTGTCCTTGATTCACTCCACAGCAAATGAGAGCACCGTGCCCTTCTCATGCGCCTCAGTGCATGATTTACTGGACAGCATCCATCAGATGCAGGACCTGCAGTCCACACATTACAGAAGTAATTTTTAGGCCAGGCACAGTGGCTCACACCTGTAATCCCAGGCAGGTGGTTCACGAGGTTAGGAGTTCAAGACCAGCCTGGCCAACATGGTGAAACCCCATATCCCCTAAAAATACAAAAATTAGCTGGGCATGGTGGCACGTGCCTGTAATCTCAGCTACTCCTGAGGCTGAGGCAGGAGAATTGCTTGAAACAGGACCCAAGAGGTGGAGGTTGCAGGGAGCTGAGATTGCACCACTGCACTCCAGCCTGGGCTACAGAGCAAGACTGTCTCAATAATAATAATACCTTTTAAGTAAAAAAAAAAAAAAGGAATATTAAAAGGTAAGCAATAAGCTACATGGTGAGAGGAAAATTCAGGAGATTATGACCATTTAGTATTATAACCGGTGTTATATTCAAAATATGCACACAGAAATCCCCCCTTAAACAACAGGCAATTTTTCTCATTTAAGTTACAGGGAGAAAAACATCAAGCAAGGAAAAAAAGAAGCAGAATCGTGCCCCCATTTATTTTATGAGGGTAATAGATCCATAATACCAAAAAGGGGAAAGGAAATTATAGTCTCACCTAACTTGTGACACAGATATAAATGTTTGAAATATAGTACTGGTAGAAGGATCCCACCCAACATACATTCAAAGCAACTCACCACACCTATCAGTATGTAAGATCTATACAGGAAATAAACAATAAATATTAGAAATGTCCATTATACTCATCACAATATTTATAGATTAAAGAAAATAAGCTGGGCTTTATTTCAATACAGCTAGAAAACATGCTCAACATAATTCAAAGCACATTCATGCATGACTAAATGAAAGTCTAGGCAAATTGGAAATCAGAGGAAACCTACTTATCAACAAAGGTTACCTAGCAAGAGCCAATGTGAGATGGTCTGGATTTGCATCTCCACTCAAATCTCAGGTTCAGTGGTAATCCTCAACGTTGAAAGAGGGACCTGGTGAGAGGACGTGACTGGATCTTGCAGGCAGATTTTTTATGGATAGTTTAGTAGCATCCCCTTGGTACTAACCCTGTGATAGTGAGTGATATCTCCCAAGACCTGGTAGTTTAAAAGTATGTGGCACCTCCATGCTCACTCTCTTGCTTCTGCTCTGGCCCTGTGGCATAACTGCTCCCCCTTCACCTTCTCACATGTAAGTTTTCTGAGGCCTCCCCAGAAGCCAGGCTGATGCCAGCATCATGCTTTCTGAACAGCCTGCAGAACTATGAGCCAAGGAAACCTCTTTTCTTTACCCAATCTCAGATATTTCTGTATAGCAATGGAAAAATAGACTGACATATAATGTTACACATGCAATGGGTGGGTTTGATCACTTGGCAGACCAATGAACACAACCAAGGGTGACATAATAAGGGGATTTTATTCCTTGGAATTAGTAAAAAGGACATGGGAATGGTTCCCCAAAGCAGTGCCTCCCCAAACAGAGTGAAAACAGGGCTTTTATTGGGTTGGTTAGCTAAGTCATTATATGTGGAGGCAGAGTAAAGGCAGTGCAGGTGCAGTAGGTAATCACACTTCTACCTTTGTGACATGTGCAGCAAATGACAACAAAGCTCCTCCCTGGGCAGGGTTTTTAGTATGGCAATGAGTTCACCAAAGATCCAACTCGTTTTTTTTTTTTTTTGCAAGGGCTGAGCTTCTTTCTGGAACTTTTTGAAACAAAAGAACTCAAAGTGCAACAGTTACAAGTGGGTTCAAAGTGTGTACAAAAAAATTCAGAGACCCTGGGCTACACTAAGAGAAAATATCAGAGTTAATGTGGAGACTGGATTTATCTATTTCTATTTTTACTTCATTTACATATAGACCCTTATAAGCCTCATAAATTCATTAAAATGCCAAGTAAGGAATGAATAAAGAGCTGCCTGGGAAAATGGATGAAGAGCTCACATGAGATTTACTGGTTTTCTGCAGCTTGTGGGAGAGCATAAAGAAGTGTGATGGCTCAGCAGGGAGGCTGGAAAGAAATGTAGAGGCAGAACCACCTACCATCTAAGACTCAGACATCCTCAAGTGGATTAAAATATATGCTTTTTATCAATGAAACATGCACTTTTTCATGGTTAAATGATACCTCAGTTGTTTTCCTGAATGACTAACAGAAACAACACAGCAGGGGATTAATTAAAGTGTGTGAAGGATAGTGCACTGTTCTTTAATTAAAATTAACACAACAAAACACTCAGGCTGCACCACTTAACTGTTTCCAAATAATATGACTTGTCTCCCAGGGGAGAAAACCCACAGAAAGCCAAGTAAAATGAACATGGAGTGCTTTAAGGCAAGAATTTTTAAGAAGCTTTAACTGGGTTACAGTTTCTCAAAAGGACTTTTTATAGGATGTTTTTCATGACTCACTGTGATAGTGAACTGAACTGTATTTTCCTCCTGGCTCTTTCACAAACTGGGTGTTCCTGGACAAGGCACTGAACCTCTCAGGAGCAATTTCTTTAAGCTTTCAAGAGTTGAAAGTAAATAAGCAGACAAGCTCTTTGTGAGCTGTCATTCTGGAATTCTGTGATCCCAGGACAGAATCCCGGGTGTCATATGTGGGGATGGACCTCTGTGGCAACAGTGCAGCATCTGTGAAGAATGAAAAAACAAGTGACTGGGGATGCTTTAGAAATAGCCCTATTAAATTTCTACCCTCTGGCTGCTTATCCCTTAACCATCAGCCTGACCCTCACAAGTTCTGACAGAAAGTAGCATTTCTTTGGCAGACTGCTCCAGGACCTCCCAGTTCACCTTGGTCTTCTCAAAGCTGGTCCAGACCTCTCACTGTCCCAGAGTGTGGTGGCTTTTGGAGGTGGCCAAATCTTCAAATCTAGCCAGAAGGACCCAAATTGCTTCTGGCCAGCAAATCTAGGACCTGATCCTGTCTGCACACTTTTGCCTCTTCTCCGGAGCTCTGGTGAGGAAGGGTGATGTTGTAAAGCACCTCTCCCTCCATCTATCCATAAGCATCCCTGTAGAGCCAGGGGAGTAGCTTGGGGCTTCCTATTTTCCATGTTTGTGCCACTCCACTTTGGGAAATAGAGCAGCATTTGAAAAAAGCGAAGGGCTTACAACTTTTTTTTTTTCATTCAGGAAATTGAACTAGGAACCTGAAGGTTTGAGTCTTGTCTGGACTCCAGCACTAACTTTCTGTGTGACTTTAGTGAAATCATGGCCCCTCCTGGGACTGCTATCCTTCCTCTGTGAAGCAGGAATAGAATTATTACAGGTGGGAATCCAGATGATAGAAGCCAGTTTGAGGGGCACAGCCAGGTGCCAGTATCCACCCCATGCAGAAATGCTCAGGTGAGAGGCCCTTGTGCTGACCTCCACCTCTCACAGACCCTCCCATTCCTCTCTCCTTCCCTCGGCTTGGGAGACTGAACTCTGCCTTCTTTCTAAAGGTGCAGGAAAGAGAGGAGGAGAGGGAGTTACATTGTTCCCATTTCTTACAGCCACTGAGATCTCAGGGGGAAGTATATGAACACCTTTTATTACACTTTCCTGGAGACTGAGAGCACAATTGTCTGTCCCAGGACACTGCCACTATGTCTTTTGTGGGTTTTCTTAAAACCATAAGGGGCTATATTTTGTACCAAAGAATGAGACACTTCCAGCTGTCACTGGAGCTTCTTTATTACTTTGTAGTGAATAAAAAGCAAACTTTTTTTTTGTCAATCAATGAGAGCATGTAACATTGCTCAGTTTGGCCTTGAACTCATGGCCTCACCTCCTCAAGCACCAGGAAAACTGGCAGGAGCCACCATGTCCCCCAAGAAACAACCATTTTGTCTCACTTTTCTCTTAAGAGAGAACTTGCCAGAGACTGCAGAGCCCTGTGCCATTGGATACAGCAAGACAGGGAAACAAACAGGAAATCCAAGTCTGGAGGTTTTATCAAATCCTCTGTTATCTTTGGCATTTTCATCCCCTGAAATTATGAACCAGGCTGGGTTTATTCCAGAGCTGACTTCAGAACTCAGTGGCAGAAAGGGTGCAGTGTAATTCATGTATCTGGAGGACACATGGAGACACACACCTGTGGCCACCGACTTCAAATCAAGGTCAGCATCTCACCACAATTGAAAGGAAGATCTAGGCTTTCAAGTGATTGAATGAGAACCAACTCATACCCCTGACACATTCTGTCAGCAAGGTCCCTCACACAGCACCCCAGGCAACTTTCAGGTTACTAGGGAGACATACACATCGTGTGCCTATGTAAGTGCTCATTGTCAAGATACACAGGGATGTGATGGGCACCAGAAGTTTTCTCATCTGCATTACCAGGATCATGGGTCCCAGGCCTTGTGGAGAACAGAGCTTCATTGTTTGCGATCAAGCTTGGTCCCCAGGAATGAGGCTTCTACACATGGACTTAGTGTTTCTACTTCCAAGAAACAGGAGGATATGGGGAAGAGTTTTGCACCAAACCATAACAGATGTGATGGGGCCATTTCAGAAACAACTTATCTGCACAGTACCTAGGCCTTCATAGAATAAGCATTGCTTTGAACACAATTTTCTTACCTCCCTGATTCCTTGTCAAGGAACAACCTGTTGGAGATGCCATAAAATACCACATGAGAATACATTTGAACATCTGATACCTAGGGACCAAAAAACACAAGATTATAGATTTTTAAATCAATTCTATTGCAGTCAGGACACCTAATGCTGGGACTCTATGTTTGGATCCCCTTCCAGGAACATTCCCTTCATGGAAGCCATCTTTCTCTCTCCTGGATTTCCCCTCTGGAGTCCCCTTCCACACTCTCTCATGGAAGCCTGTCTTCCCCTCCTAAACTCCATCTCTGTCTATTCCCTTTCACTCAGGGTGAAAGATGCTTTCCTCTCCTGGATTCCATCTTTTCAGATTCTCTCACTCAGTGTAAGAGTTAGCGGCCGATTCCAGGAAGATGGTGCAGTAGAAGCAACTCAGGATTGCAGCTCTCAGTGAAGGTGCAGAGGGTGAGTGTTAGCTGCATTTCCAGACAAATCTTTGTTGCCCACAGAATGGGGAAATTCCCAGGTGTAGGAGAGACACAGAAAGCCAGCACAGCTGTTTTAGCTGGCATGGCCATTTTGGCCAGTGCCACAGCACAGCAGCACTCTGCACAAAACCCACTGGTTTGGGTGCCCTGTTAAATGGGCAATCTGAGATTTGGGAGGGCATATTAGCATATTCATCTGATTAAATGGGACTTGGACAGTGAGCCAGACCAGGAGTTTCCTGGGAAGTGACTTTTGAGCCGATGCAGTGGATCGCTGCATGGGAAATCACACAGATATCAGTGCCCTATCAGCAGGCGACTAAAACACCTGAGAGAGAGTCAACCATTCAACTTAAAGAAAAGGGCTCTGAGGCAGGGAGCCAGGTGATCAGGCTTGGCAGGTCCCACCCCCACAGGGACAAACAAAATGGTGATTTAAAACACTCGGGGTTGAGAGTTTCACTGTGGGCACAGCTGAACTCAGGATGGTGCAGCTCAGTGAAGGAGGGACATCCACCATTACTGAGGCATTCTGCCCCTACTGAGGTACACTCCCATTGCTGACACAGTCTTCTGTTGCCAAGGCAACCCACCATAACAGAGAGACTCTGCCAACACAGAGGTGGGCCACCATCACATCAGCAATTTTAACTACATCCATATAAACAGGACTACAGGAAATTACACTTGGCAGCAGGGTGGAGCCCATGGCAAAAGAGTGGAGTGCATGACAGCAGGGAGGAGCCCACAGCAACAGGGTGGTGCCCAGGGCAACAGGGTGGAGCCATGGCAACAGGTAGGAGCCCATGAGAGCAGGGCAGAGCCCATGGCAACAGGGCAGACCCCACAGCAGCAGGGCAGAGCCTTGGCAGGCAAATGGTGTCTAGACTGTTTCCTAGCTGAGCAGCACAGTGCAATGAATACTCATAAAGAAAGCCCTAACTCCCCATGACAGAGCATCTGAGGAAAACAAAGGGTTTTATGAGTTCTGCTGCAGCAGACTTAAACATACCTGACTAACAGCCCTGAATGAACAATGGAGCTTACAATTTAGCACTTGAGCTACTATAAGGTACAGACCATCACCTCAAGCAGCTCCCCAACCCCTGTATATCCAAAGAGTCACCTCAAAAAGAACTGATCAGACTGACATTTGGCAGGCATCATTCTGGGACAAAGATAGCAGAAGAAGAAACTGGTAGCATCCCTCACTGTCCCACAGCTGCTACAGGTGTACCCCAGACAAGCAGGGTCTAGAGTGGACCTCAGCAGTCATACAGCAGAGAAGCTAGACTGTTAGAAAAAACACTAAGTAACAGAAATACTTCATCATCAACAATCTGGGTGTCCACTCAGAGACCCAATCAAAAAGTCAGCAACTACTCAGATGACAGGTAGATAAATCCACAAAGATGGGAAGAAACCAGTGCAAAAAAAGAGGTAAACACCAAAACCAAAGCACCTCATTTCCTACAAAGGACAAAAACTCCTCACCAGCAAGGGAACAAAGCTGGACAGAGAATGAGTGTGATGAACTGATGAAAGCAGTCTTCAGAAGGTGGGTAATGAGAAACTTCTGTGAGCTAAAAGAACATGTTCTAAATCATTGCAAAAAAAACTAAGAACCTTGAAAGAAATTGGAAAAGAGATTTGAGGAAATGATAACAAGAATGGACAACTTAGAGAGGAATATGAATGAATTGAAGGAGCTGAAAAACACAACACGAGAACTTCATGAAGCATGCACAAGTTTCAACAGCCGAATTGTCCAAGCAGAAGAAAGAATATCAGAAGTCAAAGATCAACTTAATGAAATAAAACAAGAAACCAAGATTAGGAAAAAAAGCACAAAAAGGAATTAACAAAGTCTCCAAAAAATGTGGGACTATGTGAAGAGACCTAATCTATGTTTGATAGGTGTACCAGAATGTGACACAGATAATGAATCCAAGCTGGAAAATACTCTTCAGAATATTATCCATTCTCAACCTAGCAAGGCAGGCCAATATTCAAGGCCAGGAAATACAGAAAACACCACAAAGATATTCCACAAGAAGAGCAACCCCAAGGCACATAATCATCAGATTTGCCAGGGTTGAAATGAAGGAAAAAATACTAAGGGCAGATAGAGAGAAAGGTCAGGTCACCCACAAAGGGAAGCCCATCAGACTCACAGCAGATCTATCGGCAGAAACTCTACAAGTCAGAAGAGAGTGGGGGCCAATATTCAACATCCTTAAAGAAAAGTACTTTCAACACAGAATTTCATATCCAGCCAAACTGAGCTTCATAAGTGAAGAAAAAATAAAATCCTTTGCAAACAAGGAAGTACTCAGAGATTTTGTCACCACCAGGCCTGCTTTACAAGATCTCCTGAAAAAGGCACTACACATAGAAAGGAACAACCAGTACTAGCTATTCCAAAAACATACCAAATGCTAACGAGCATCAACAAAATGAAGAATCTGCATCAACTAATGGCCAAAACAGCCAGCTAGCATCAAAATGGCAGTATCAGATTCACACATAACAATATTAACGTTAAATGTAAATGAGCTAAATGCACCAATCAAAAGACACAGACTGGCAAATTGGATAAAAAACCAAACCCCATCGGTGTGCTGTATCCAGGAAAGCCACCTCACATGCAAGGATACACAAAGGCTCAAAATAAAGGGATGGAGGAAGGTTGACCAAGCAAATGGAGAGCCAAAAAAAAGCAGGAGTTACAATTCTCATCTGTGATAAAATAGACTTTAAAGCAACAAAGATCAAAAGAGACAAAGAAGGTCATTACATAATGGTCAAAGGGTCGATTCAACAAGAAGAGCTAATGATCCTAAATATATATGGAACCAATACAGGATCACCCAGACATATAAGGCAAGTTCTTAATGACTTAAAAAGAGACTTAGACTCCCACACAATAGTGGGAGACTTTACCACTCCATTGTCAATATTAGACAGATCAACCAGACAGAAAATTAACAAGAATATCCAGGGCTTGAACTCCGACCTGGAATAAGCAAACTGATAGACACTTACAGAACTCTCCAATCTACAGAATATAAATTCTTCTCAGCACCATATCAAACCTACTCTAACATTGACCATATAATTGGAAGTAAAGCACTCCTCAGCAAACGCAAAACAACTGACATCATAACAAACAGTCTCTTAGACCATAGTGCAATCAAGTTAGAACTCTGAATTCAGAAACTAACTCAGAACCGCATAGTTTCATGGAAACTGCACAACTGGTTCTTGAATGTTGACTGCATAAACAAAGAAATGAAGGCAGAAATAGAGAAGTTCTTTGAAACCAATGAAAACGAAGGCACAATATACCAGAATCTCTGGGACACATTAAAAGCACTCTTCAGAGAAAAATATTTAGAAATAAGTGCCCATATGAGAAGAGTGGAGAGATCCAAAATTGACACCCTATTATCAAAATTGAAAGAGCTAGAGGAGCAAGATAAAGAAACCTCAAAACCTAGCAAAAGACAAGAAATAACTAAGATCAGAGCAGAGCTGAAGGAGATAGAGACACAAAAACACTTCAAAAAATCAATAAATCCAAGAGCTGGGTTTTTGAAAAGTTCAACAAAATAGACCACTAGCCAGACTGATAAAAAAGAAAAGAGAATAAACAAATAGATGTAATAAAAAACGATGAAGGGCAAATCACCACAGATTCAACAGAAATTCAAATTATCATCACAGAATATTACAAATAACTCTATGCACATAAACTAGTAAACTTGGAAGAAATTGATAAATTTCTGGACACCTGTATTCTCCCAAGCCTAAACTAGGAGGAAGGCAAAAGTATGAATAGACCAATAACAAGGTCTGAAGTCGAGGCAGCAATTAAGAGCCTACAACACAATAAAAACCCAGGTCCAGATGGATTCACAGCCGAATTCTACCAGACACAGAAAGAGGAGCTGGTACCATTACTTCTGAAACTATTCCAAATAATCCAAAAAGAGGGAATCCTTTCCAGTTCATTTTTTGAGACTAACATCATCCTGATACCAAAACACAGCAGAGACTCAACAAGAAAAGAAAACTTCAGGCCAATATCCATGATGAACATACATGCAAAAATCTTCAATAAAATACAGGCAAGCCGACTGCAATAGCATATCAAAATACTTATTCATCATGATCAAGTAAGATTCATCCTGGGGATGCAAGGCTGGTTCAACATATGCAAGTCTATAAATGTAATTCACCACATAAACAGAAGCAAAAACAAAAACCACATGATTATCTCAATTGACGCAGAGAAGGCATTTGACAAAATTCAACAGCTCTTTATGCTAAAAACCCTCAATAAACTCGGTACTGATGGAACATATCTCAAAGTAATAAAAGCTATTTAGGACAAACCAACAGCCAATATCATTCTTAATGGACACAAACTGGAAGCATTTCCTTTGAAATCTGGCACTAGACAAGGATACCCTCTCTCACCACTCCTATTCAATATAGTACTGAAAGTTCTAGCCAGAGCAATCAGACAAGAAATAGAAATAAAGGGTATTCAAATAGAAAAGGTGGAAGCCAAATTGTCTCTATTTGCAGACGACATGATAGTATACCTAGAAGACCCCATCGCCCCAGCCCTAACACTCCTGAAACTGACAAGCAACTTCAGCAACGTCTCAGGCTATAAAATCAATGTGCAAAAATTACAAGCATTTTTATACACTAATAACAGACTTAAAGAGAGCCAAATCAGAATGAACTGCCATTCACAATTGCTACAAAAATAATAAAATACCTAGGAATACAACTTACAAAGAACGTAAGGGACCTCTTCAAGGAAAACTACAAACCACTGCTCAATGAAATAAGAGAGGACACAAACAGATGGACAAACATCCCATGTTCATGGTTAGAAAGAATCAGTATCATGAAAATGGCTATACTGCCCAAAGTAATTTACAGAATCAATGCTATCCCCATCAAGCTACCATTGACTTTCTTCACAGAACTGGAAAAAACCACCATGAACTTCATATGGAACCAAAAGAGAGCCCACATAGCCAAGTCAATTCTAAGCAAAAAGAACACAGCAGGAGGCATCACACCACCGAACTTTAAACTATATTACAAGGCTACAGTAATCAAAACAGCATAGTACTGGTGCCAAAACAGAGTTATAGACCAATGGAATAGAACAGAGGCCTCAGAGGCAACACAACTTATCTACATCCATACAATCTTTGACAAACCTGGCAAAAACAAGCAATGGGAAAAGAATTCCCTGTTTAATAAATGGTGTTGGGAAAACTGGCTAGCCATGTTCAGAAAGCAGAAACTGGACTCCTTCCTGACACCTTACACTAAAATTAACTCCAGATGGATTAAAGACTTAAACATAAGACCTGGCACCATAAAAACCCTAGAAGCAAATCTAGGCAAAACCATTCAGGACATAGGAGTAGGCAAGGACTTCATGACCAAAACACCAAAAGCATTGGCAGCAAAAGCCAAAATAGACAAATGGGACCTAATCAAACTCCACAGCTTCTGCATGGCAAAAGAAACACTCACTAGAGTGAATCAGCAACCAACAGAATGGGAAAAAATTTTTGCAGTTTATCCATCTGACAAAGGGCTGATATCCAGAATTTACAAAGAACTCAATCTGATTTATAGAAAAAAAATCAAACATGCTCATTCAAATATGGGCAAAGGATATGAACAGACACTTTACAAAAGAAGACATACACGAGGCCAACAAACATGAAAAAATGCTCATCATCACTGGTCATTAGAGAGATGCAAATTAAAACCACACTGAGATACCATCTCATGCCACTTAGAATGGCGATCGTTAAAAAAACCTGGAGACAACAGATGCTGGAGAGGATGTGGAGAAATAGAAACACTTTTACACTGTTGGAAGGAGTGTAAACAAGTTCAACCATTGTGGAAGACAGTGTGGGGATTGCTGAAGGCCTTAGAAATGGAAATTTCATTTGACCCAGCAATCCCTTTACTCGGTATATATCCAAAGGATGATAAATCATTACACTACAAGGACACATGCACATGAATGTTTTTTGCAGCATTGTTTGCAATAACAAAGACCTGGAACCAACCGAAATGCTTACCGATGATAGACTGGACTAGGAAAATATGGCACATATACACCATGGAATATTATGCAGCAATCAAAAAAGGATGAGTTCGTGTCCTTTCTAGGGACATGGAGGAATCTGCAGAACATCATTCTCAGCAAACTGACACAAGAACTGAAAATGAAATACCGAATATTCTCACTCATACACGGGTGAGAAAAAAATAGAACACATGGACACAGGTAAGGGAGTACTACACACTGTGGTCTATTGGGGGGAATAGGGGAGGGACAGTGGTGGGGGGAGCTGGGGAAGGATAGCCTGGGGAGAAATGCCAAATGTGGGTGAAGGGGAGGAAGGCAGTAGATCACACTGCCATGTGTGTACCTATGCCGCTATCTTGCATGTTCTGCACATGTACCCCAAAACCTAAAATGCAATTTAAAAAAAATCTTAAATAAACGTCAAAAACAAAAGAGTTAGCTCTTTCTTTCTCTCTCCTTCTTTTGTTTCTCTCTCTCTAAATAAATCACTATCTAGGAAATGAAAACTCACTTATTGTCTATCATTTCAATCTTTAGAATTTATTGGAGCTTCATTATGACCTAAAGCATGGATTATCCTTTTATTTATTTATTTGTTTATTTATTTATTTTTAGCTCCCTGGGCAATACTTTTAAAAATCTAGGTGATTCAGGTACACTATATCATAAAGAGAAGGATTCTTTTTTATAAGAAAGGAGAGAAGGAAAGAAATAAAAAAGGGAGTGAAGGAGAGGAAGAAAAAGAGGGAGCGAGAACGGGAGTGTTGCTTTATTTTAAAAATAAATATTGGAAACCTCTTTTATGCCAATAATTGTGCTTAATAATGGCCAATCAATATTTTATTTAAACCTATGAGTAGGTGTGATGTGGTACTGACAAGAATGTATATTTTGTGTATTTAAAGTGGAGAGCTCAATACATGTTTATTAAGTTTACTTGTTCCGAATCTGAGTTCAAGTCCTGGATATGCTTATTAATTTTCTGTCTTGTTGATCTATCTAATATTGATGTTGAAGCCTCCCACTATTATTGTGTGAAAGTCTAGGGAGTCTAAGTCTCTTTATAGGTCTTATGTATCTGGGTGTTAGGATAATTAGCTCTTATTGTTGCATTGATCCTTTTACCACTATATCTTTGTTGCTTTAAAATCTATTTTATCGGATGCAAGAATTGCAACTCCTGCTTTTTATTCATTTATTTATTTTTGCTCTCCATTTGGCTGGTAAATCTTTCTCCATCCCTTTGTTTTGAGTCTTTGTATATCCTTGTATGTGGAATGGGTCTGGATGTAGCATACCTTTGGGTTTTGGCTGTATCTTTTGATTGGGGTATTTAGTTGATTTAACTTTAGGGTTACTGCCATTTGATGTTAACTGGCTGTTTTGTTTATTCATTGATGTAAATTCTTCTTTACATTGATGCTCTTTACTTTTTGGTATATTTCTAGAAAGGCTAATACTGGTTTTTCCTTTCTATGTGTAATGCTTCTTTCAGAAGCTCTTGTAAAGCAGGCCTGGTGGTAATAAAATCTCTGAGTACTTGCTTGTTCATTAAATATTTTATTTTTCCTTCAGTTGTGAAGCTTAGTTTGGCTGGATATGAAATTCTGGGCTGAAAGTTCTTTTCTTTAAGGATGTTGAATATTGGCCCCCACTCTCTTCTGGCTTGTAGGGTTTCTGCTGAGAGATCTGCTGTAAGTCTGATAGGCTTCCTTTTGTGAGTAACCTGACCTTTCTCTTGGGCTGCCCTTAGTATTTTCTCCTTCTTTTCAACCCTGGTGAATCTAACGATTATGTGCCCTGGGGTTGCTCTTCTTGAGAAATATCTTTGTGGTGTTCTCTGTATTACCTGGGGTTGATTGTTGTTCTGCTTTGCTAGGTTGGAAAAGCTTTCCTGAATAATATCCTGAAGAGTATTTTTTGGCTTATATTCATTTTCTTCATCACATTCAGGTACACCTATCAAACGTAGACTAGGTATTTTTACATAGTCCCATATTTCTTGAAGACTTTTCTCATTCCTTTTTATTCTTTTTTCTCTATTCTTGTCTTCTCATTCTATTTCATTAAGTTGGTTTTTGACCTCTGATATCCTTTCATCTGCTTAATCAATTCGGCTATTAAAACTTGTGCATATTTTGCTAAGTTCTCATGTTGTGTTTCTCAACTCCATTAGTTCATTTATATTCCTTTTTATATTATCTATTCTTGTAGCATTTTATCAATTTTCCTTTTAAAGGTTCCATGTACATTTGAAAACAATGTGTAGAATACAATCCTTGGATGTAGTGTTCTACATACATTAAGTCAAATTGGTTGACAGCATTTTTAAAGTCTTCTACCATCCTACTGGATTTATTTTTTGTCATATGTTCTATCAATTACTGTGAGAGATATCAAATCCCCAAGCAAGATTGTAAATTTACTCTCTTTTAGTTATATCAGTTTTTTCATAGTGTGTTTTGAAGATTTCTCTCAATCTTTCATCTTTAAATTAGAGACAGTGTCTTGATATGTCACCCAGACTAGAGTGCAAGTGACATAATCATAGTTCAGTGAAGCCTTGGAATCCTAGGCTCAAGCCATCCTTTTGCCCCAGACTCCCTAGCAGCTGCTGTGCCTAGTTTATATTTTGAAGCTCTTTTATTTGGTACACACATATTTACCATTGTTACATCTTCCTGATAAATTGACCCCTGTTAACATCTTGAATTGTCTTTTAAAAAATCTCTGGTAAGGGTCCATTTTAGCCTTCTGTATTTTTTTATATGGCCCCTGACTTTGGATAAAATAATTTACTGCTTACTTGCATCTGCATTTAAAAATGAAAAAAGGCCAGACTTGGTTGCTCAAACCTGTAATCCCAGCACTTTGGGAGGCCAAGGTTGGTGGATCACCTGAGGTCGGGATTTCGAGTCCAGCCTGACCAACATGGAGAAACCCCATCTCTGCTAAAAATACAAAATTAGCCGGGCCTGATGGCACATGCCTGTAATCCCAACTACTCAGGAGGCTGAGGCAGGAGAGTCATGTGAACCCAGAAGGAGGAAGTTGTGGTGAGCTGACATTGCACCACTGCACTCCAGCCTGGGCAACAAGAGCAAAACTCCATCTCAAGAAAAAAAAAATGTAAGAAGGAAATTAATAGGGGATCCAACCTAGTCTGTCCAAATGTATGCTCTGGTATCACCAAAGAGAAAAAAATATTATAAACAGAGAAAATCTTCCCACCAGCTGAGAATTTAAAAGTATAGATCTGTCCATTTTGGTCATTTCTGGTTTCCTCTTTTCTCAGGAAAACTTTTAGTGAGAGTGGAAACCCAGTGCACTAGGATTTTCTCACATAGAGAAGAATTTGTAACAAGAAAAATCACCCAATATATTAGAATTTGTTGCGGGTTTTTTTCAAAACCAGGAAAGTCGTTGAAAGGAATTTTCTTTCCAGACACAACAGGAGATAAAGAATAAATTGCTTTTACCTTTCCACAACTACAGCAGTGACTTGAAATTGATGCCTTTAATTTACTTCTAATTGTGTGGATAAGGGGAGCATCAGACAAGGACATATTTCTTGTGCTGAAATGACTGTAAAGAAAACCATGTAGAGAGGATAGAGGAGGCTGTTAGCCACCTTGGATTACTCTTACCCAATGATCTCCATTCATTATAACTGTGAAGCAGGCTCCCTCCCACCTTCTCCATCCCTCTAGGGGAGGAGGTCTAGGGGAGTGAGCCTGGCAGTGGGGGCCAAAGGCAGGGACAACTTGGATCTGCAGCGAATGTTGCAGAGCCCAAGAGAGAACAGCCAAGTTCTGTCTGAAGAAAAGGACCAAGCCTCCAGCCAGCAGAGCCCATTCAACACGGTCAGAGTGAGCAAGCCAGAGGTGTTTTTGGAACTGAGGTCTGGTGCAAAAGAGGTGCCAGAAATGGAGAGCGGCAAGAGAGATGGAGAGATGTGAAAGAGATCAAGAGATATGAGAGAGATGGAGAGATGTGAGAGAGATGGAGAGATGAGAGAGAGATGTAGAGATTTCAGAGAGAAATGGAGAAATGTGAGAGAGATGGAGAAATGAGAGAGATGGAGAGATGAGAGAGAGATGGAGAGGTGAGAGAGATGGAGAGATGAGAGAGATGGAGAGATGAGAGAGAGATGGAGAGAGGAGATAGAGAGGTGAGGGAGATGGAGAGATGAGAGACAGATGGAGAGATTCCAGAGAGAGATGGAGAGATGAGAGAGAAATTGAGAGATGAGAGAGAGATGAAGAGATGTGAGAGAGATGGAGATATGTGAGAGAGATAGAAAGATATGTGAGAGATGGAGAGGTGTGAGAGATATGGAGAGATGAGAGAGTGAGATAAGATAGATGGAGAGATGTGAGAGTAAAAAGAGGAGGAGAATACATTAAGAGAAGGTCCAGAGAGAGAGCTGACATGGGAACCAGTCTTAGCTTTGCATGGATGGTATTTTATTTTCCTTTTTTGAGATGGAGTTTCACTATTGCTGCCCAGGCTGGGGCTCACCACATCCTCTGCCTCCCTGGCTCAAGTGATTCTCCTGACTTAGTCTCCTGAGTAGCTGGGACTACAAGTGTGCACCACCATACCCAGCTCATTTTTGTATTTTTAGTAGAGATGGGGTTTCACCGTGTTGGCCAGATGGTCTCGATCTCTTGACCTCATGATACACCCACCTTGGCCTCCCAAAGTGCTGAAATTACAGGTGTGAGCCACTGTGCCTGGCCAGATGGCTTTTTTTAAGGCCTGTTGCTCCCATATCTTCTTTTTGGACAGTGGTTATATAAATGTATATAATTTGACCAGGCACCAAATCACGCCTATAATCTCAGCACTCTGGGAGGCCGAGGTGGGTGGATCATGAGGTCAAGAGATTGAGACCATCCTGGTCAATGAGGTGAAACCCCATCTCTAATAAAAATACAAAAATTAGCTGGGCATGGTGGTGTGTGCCTGTAACCCCAGCTACTTGGGAGGCTGAGGCAGGAGAATTGCTTGAACCCAGAAGATGGAGGTTGTGGTGAGCCGAGATCGTGCCATTGCACTCCAGTCTGGGTAACAACAGTGAAACTTCATCTCAAAAAAAAGTATATAATTTAAACTCATTGAACTAACACTAAAAATATTTTATTGTATGTTAATTATACCTCCATTTTTTTTAAAGTTCATTGGAAGTAGACACAGTAGGAAGTGTCCCATAGTTGAAATTATACTTAAAAAGAAAAAAAATGAGCTGGGTGCTGTGGCTTACACCTGTAATCCCAGCTCTTAAGGAGGCAGAGGCAGGAGGATAGCTTGAGCCCAGGAGTTAGAGACCTGCCTGCGCAATATAGCTAGACCACATTCTTTCTATATAGAAGAAAAATAAGAAAAAAAAAGAAGAAAAAAAAGAAAGTCCAGTCAAGTGCAGTAGTGAGAAGATGAGAAAGTAGAACAAGGACTCCACCCTGTAACTGCCTGTGAACAATCAACTGAGGTAACTCACTGCCTTTAGGGCCACCTGAAATCACAACAGTCTTTTTTCTTCTTTTTAGATGGAGTCTCATTCTGTTGCTCAGGCTAGAGTGCAGTGGTGAGATCTCTTCTCACTGCAACCTCCACCTCCTGAGTTCAAGCACTTATCCTGCCTCAGCCTCCTGGATAGCTGGAATTACAGGCACCCACCATCATTCCTGGCTAACTTTTGTATTTTTAGTAGAAATGGGGTCTCACCATGTTGGCCAGGCTGGTCTCAAACTCCAGACCTCAGGTGATCCACCTGTCTTGGGTGGATCAGTTTACTCTGAAGAGTTTATTAAATGTTCATAAGGCCTCCTTTCCACTTAGAAAAATGAGGTGATGAGAGACTGCACTGCCCAAGAATTTAGACAATAATAAGAGATTTTAATTACAAAGTTCTTTACAGTTTTGGTTTAAATAAAAGTACCTCAGACATAGCTGATTCTGCTGTGTGGTCTGATTATAAGAGGTCCAATTTATTTTGTACAAGTAGGTGTCTAGGTAACATGAGAAGCCAGAAGAAGACACTGAAATTATTAAGCACAATAATTTAAAATGCTCTCTCCTTTATGAACCAAAGAAGTTGAGATTTATGCTTATTCTTGGATTATTTATTTTTTCTTTTATCTTTTTTTTTTTTTAAAAAAAACGGAGTTTTGCTCTTGTTACCCAGGCTGGAGTGCAACCTCCGTTTCCTGGGTTTAGGCAGTTCTCCTGCCTCGGCCTCCCAAAGTGCTGGGATTACAGGCTTGAGCCACTGCACCCAGCCTCTTTGCTTTTCTTTTAATTGAGGTGGAGTCTCACTCTGTGGCCCAGGCTGGAGGACAGTGCTGTAATCTTTGCTCATTACAACCTCTGTCTCCAGAGTTCAAGCGATTTTTTCTGCCTCCGCCTCCCAAGTAGCTGGGATTACAGGTGCACACCACTACAGCCAGCTAGTTTTTGATTTTAAGTAGAGTTGGGGTTTTACCATCTTGGCCATGTGGGTCTCGAACCCCTGACCTCATGTGATCCACCCACTTTGGCCTCCAAAAGTGCTGGGATTACAGGCATGAGTCACCGTTCCTGGGCCCTATTTGTTTTGTTTTCATTTTTGAGATAGGGTCTCACTCTGTCACCCCAGACTGGAGTGCAATGGTACCATCATGGCTCAGGGCAGCCTGGAACTCCTGGGCTCGAGTGATCCTTCTACCTCAGCCTCCTGAGTAGCTAGGATTACAGGTGTGCCCCACCATGTACGGCTAATTTTTGTGGTGTTTATTTGTTTTGAGATGGAGTCTCACCCTGTCGCCCAGGCAGGAGTACAATGGTGTGATATTGGCTCAGTGAAACCTCCGTCTCCCAAGTTTAAGCAATTCTCCTGCCTCAGCCTCCTGAGTAGATAAAATTACAGGCACACACCACCATGTCAGGCTAATTTTTTTGTATCTCTGGTAGAGACAGGTTTCCAATGTATTGTCTAGGCTGGTCTCAAATTCCTGACGTCATGATCTGCCTGCTTTGGCCTCCCAAAGTGCTGGGATTACAGGTGGAAGCCACCGTGCCTGGCCTAATTCTTGAATTTTTAGTAGAGATGTGGTTTTACCATGTTGTCCAGGCTTGTATGGAATTCCTGACCTCAAGTGATCCAGAGCCTCTGCCTCCCAAAGTGCTGGGATTACAGGTGTGAGCCCCTGAGCCCAGCCTGTTATACCTCTTTAAATTTCTTTTAATCCAGCTGGGTGCAGTGGCTCACGCCTATAATTCCACACTTTGAGAGCCGAGTCAGGTGGATCATGAGGTCAAGAGATTGAGACCATCCTGGTTAACAAGGTGAAACCACATCTCTATTAAAAATACAAAAATTAATTGGGCATGGTGGTGCACGACTGTAGTTCAGCTACTTGGGAGACTGAGGCAGGAGAATTGCTTGAACCCAGAAGGTGGATGTCATGGTTAGCCAAGATCATGCTATTGCACTCTAGTCTGGGTAACAACAGGGAAATTCCATCTCAAAAAAAAATTTTTTCTAATCAATCCCAGGTCTTCTCACTCACTTGAACAATTTTTTCCATGACATTTACTTGTTAAAGAGACAGTTTATAGAAAGTCCCACATTCAAGAAATTTCAGATTGTTTTCTTATGAGTCATTTAATGAGTCCTTCCACCCCCTGTATCTCCTGTAAACCGAAGTGAGATCTCAAGGCCTGATTCGATTCAGGATAAACATTTTTGGATAGAATACTACTTTATAGGTAATCTATGTTACATTATGTTGCCTTGTACCAGGAAGCATCTTATCTTTTTTTTCTTTCAGACTGAGTCTCACTCTGTTGCTCGGGCTGGGGTGCAGGATGCAGTCTCAGCTCACTGCAACCTCTGCCTCCCGGGTTCAAGCAATTCACCTGCCTCAGCCTTCCAAAGTAGCTGGAATTACAGACTCCTGCCACCATGGCAGCCTAATTTTGTAAAATATTTTTAGTAGAGACGGGGTTTCCCCATGTTGGCCTGGCTGGTCTGAAACTTCTGACCTCATGTGATCCACTGGCCTCAGGCTCCCAAAGTGCTGGGGCTATAGGTGTGAGCCAGTGCACCATCCAGGAAGCACAATATCATGTTGGCTCACTCTAATCAGGCAAACTTTGACATCTAGTATAAGGTGGTGATAGCCATCTTTTTGATTAATTAATTAATATTTTGAGATGGAGTTTTGCTCTCATTACCCAGGCTGTAATCCCAGCCACTCAGGAGGTTGAGGCAGGAGAATTGCTTGAACCCAGGAGGTGGAAGTTGCAGTGAGGCAAGATCCTGCCACTGCACTATAGCCTGGGCAACAAGAGTGAATTACAGGCATGCTCCACTCTGTCCAGCTAATTTTGTGTTTTTAGTAAAGATGGGGCTTCTTCATGTCAGTCAGACTGGTCTCAAACTTCCGACCTCAGTTGACCTGACTGCCTTGGCCCCCTGAGTGCTGAGATTACAGGCATGAGCCACCATGCCCAGCCAGTCCCATAAGGTTATACCATATTTATGCTGTAACTTTTCTGTGTTTAGATTATGTTTAGACACATGAATACTTACCACTATGTTACAGTCACCTATGGTATTTAGTAGAGTAACATGCTATACCTGTTTTAACCTAGGAGCAATAGGGTCTACCATACAGTCTAGGTGTGTAGTAGACCCTACCATCTAGGTTTGTGTAAGTACACTCCATGATATTTGCACAGTGATGAAATAACCTAGTGATGCATTTCTTAGAAGCATCCCCACCATTAAGGGATGCATAACTTTAGTTATTTTTAGCAGGAGTGTATATAATGAAAAAACAAATCAACAGCAGAAATATAATTTTAAAAATCTACAATATTAAGGTGTAGTCTGAGGTCCAAATAAGTTCATCCAAGCTTCTGACATTTTACATAACCATACAGGTTATTCAATTTCAGAAGCCCATCTGCAAGGCAGGATCCCTTTAGTCCCTGCTCCTGTCAGTGAAAAATGATGCCAGCCTCTATGTACTAGAGTCACATGTGGTTCTGTACCCTGAATTTCCAAACCAAACTCATTCAGCAACCTAGGATAATGGCCATGACCTCTCAAATGATAATACCATGCAACAGGGCATGAGTGTGAAGCCCCTAGCAGTGTCCAGTATGTGGTGGTAGCTCAACAGTCATTCCTTCCATTTTTAAGGTTCTAAAAAATTTTCATCCTAAAGGTCAGAAACATAGCTGACTTCAGATTAATGTTGGGATTGCCAGGATATCCAATGAAACAAAACCAAGTTTTTTTATATATAAGTGTGAAGACACACACTTTTTATATATACGTGTGTGTTAATTTTCCCATATACCTATTCCCTAGGACCTCTAGTTTTGTGAAAATTTAACCTTTTATGGAATATACCACATTTATCAAATTTAACCTTTTATGAAATTAACCAACTTACAAAAATTGACTTTGTACAAATTATTTATCTTCACATAATTAAAACTGTAACTCATAGATTCTGAAACTTACATTATTTGAAATTCACATCACATGTCTGTCAATCAGTTGCTACTGAGTTTGGTGTAAGATTTCACATTTTCGGCTAGGTGCAGTGACTCATGCCTGTAATCTCAACACATTGGGAGGTCGAGGTGAAAGGATCACCTGAGGATGGGAGTTCAAGACCAGCCTGATCAACATGGAGAAACCCCATCTGTACTAAAAATACAAAAATTAGCCAGGCATGGTGGTGCCTGCCTGTAATCCCAGCTACTGGGGAGGCAGAGGCAGGAGAATTGCTTGAACCTGGGAGACGGAGGTTGCGGTGAGCCGAGATTGTGCCACTGCACTGCAGCCTGGGCAAGAAGAGAAAAACTCTTAAAAAAAAAAAAGATTTCACATTTTCAGAATATGACCTACCTGGAATATAATATAAGAAAATATTCCATATTTTTTTAAATTTCAAGATAAATTTACCTAGGAAAGATAGAAATATTTTAGAGAACCTCTCTTTTTTTTTTTTCTTTTTGTGCTGCTATAATGTTAAGAATCAACCAGATGCAACTGTTCCCTAAGCCCCACAGTTCAGGAAAAGACAACCGAGAGCCTACCGCATTTTGGTTCCCACCCCAGCCTGGTAACTGCCACTCATCTGGGTCCCCGTGTCCTCACGGGAAAAAGATTGCCTTGGACAAAATATTGTGTAAAAAGCTTTCAGGCCCTAAAATTTAACAACAAACTAACCAGATAAGCAAACTAAAATACATTTTCTGTGGCCAAATTTTCAGAGCCCAGAGGTCAACTTATCAAAGAGGGGGAGGAGTCAAACAGTTGAAGAGCAGTGCGACACACACAAAACAAGTATCAGCTCAGAAATAGTAGTTTTCTGCCCCCACACACAAAACAAGTATCAGCTCGGAAATAGTAGTTTTCTGCCTCTGTCTAAATGTGACAAAAATTAAAATATAAATAGGGCTTAAAACTTGAATATGTATACTTAGGACACAGACTTTCTATTCCCAAGAAGGGAAGATTTTTTCCATAAGTACGAAGTGTATCCCTATACATTGTCGTTTCATACTATACAAAGCATATTATTATACTTGCAAAATATGAAAATGTTTACATGGTATAATTATCTGCATTTATTCAGATAATTTTAATTAAAAAAAATATCGCCAGGCACGGTGGCTCACGCCTATAATCCCAGCACTTTGAGAGACCGAGGCAGGTGGATCATGAGGTCAAGAGATCGAGACCATCCCGGTCAACAAGGTGAAACCCTGTCTCTACTAAAAATACAAAAATTAGCTGGGCATGGTGGTGCACACCTGTAGTCCCAGCTACTCGGGAGGCTGTGGCAGGAAAATTGCTTGAACCCAGGAGGCAGAGGTTTTGGTGAGCGGAGATCATGCCATTGCACTCCAGTCTGAGTAACAACAGCGAAACTCTGTCTCAAAAAAGAAAATATATATATGGAATTTCATTAGGCTTAGATAAGCTGAGACTACACAAAAGTTTTTCAGGCTATTTAATCAAGTAACTTACAATGTATACATTCCTGAATATACATCATTGCGGTGATATTGTTTGTTTCAGAATTTCCTGCATTCAGCTTAAAAGGTGCTTCTTCCCAAGAAACTGCACTTTTCTGTCAAATGCACTTGATTGAATAGGAGAATTGGGTTCTTAAAATGGATTCACTGAAAACTTTATATATAAATCATAAACATCAGTAAAGAAGTTCTTTATTCCATCTTCTTGTCTTATGTCATGAAGCATAATAAATCTCATATGCCCTGCAGTGACAAATGCTGACACAAACCACTCATTGAACTTGTCCTCCATTTTCGAGTACATGTTGTTCGACAGTCACATGTTCTCATCTATGAGGTCGAGAGTAGTATGAGCTATGAACTGGTTCAGATGACGATAGTCGTTTTTGGATTCTGCCTTCCCAGCTGGCAAAAACTCCATTTCAAAAACTGGATTATTATGGTGGCCAACGTTTACAAAGTAGAAGCTCCCAGACATGGTCTTCAATATATGGCTCCTGCAGCAAGAGGCTGACAACGGAAATGCAATCAATTTTAATTTTTTTTTAGATGGAGTCTAGCTCTGTTACTAAGGCTAAAGTGCAGTGGCACAATCTCGGCTCACTGCAACCTCCATCTCCCGGGTTCCCAACATTTAAACAAGTTACTCTCAAAATATGCAAATGTCATGGAGGAATTTATTTTTTTCTGTACTTCTAGGGAGCTGCACGAACCACTCCCTTGTAGTACCGATTCAAAACAAGACCCACTCCTTTAAAATCTCCGGTAGTCTGGGAAACTGGGTGGTTTTCTAATACTGAGACCCTAGGCCAGTCTGAAAGGTCTCCTCCTCCTCCAGGTCAAAACAAAGGACTGTGACCCTACGGTTTCTGCTAAGATTTATTTGCCCAGCACTGCACAGCCTCCCACATCTCTAGCTTCTTTGCTGCCCCTACAAACATGTAGATTATATTAAATTTAAGGCCTTCACTGATTTCCTTAGGGGAAACAGGAAGAATGAACAGAAGAACCAACCTTATGAAAAAGTGCTTAAAGAGTTGCTGATGTCTAGCTTCAGGCACAGTCCCCCTACTTCTCTATTTAGCAGTACTTAAGGTAAAAGCCCCCAACAATAGAAGTCAGAGAGCCCACTCCTGAGGTGCTCTACAAAGATTTGCATTTGTGAGGGGCTTCCAAGGGGCCTTACTCAAATTCATCTTTCTTTTCCCCAGGCTGGCAGTTAACTGAGGAATTGCAAAATAAAACGTTAAAGTGCTGGTGAAAAATAGAAATTGCTTGCAGATGTTGTAGAATTTGGGGCCTGGAAATCTAAACATTGCCCTCCAATAGTCTCACCCTTTTAGAACCATGGACAATTGTTTGAAGGCCCTCTCAAATGACAGTTTTTGATTAAGTTCCAGGAAGACAGAGCATTATTTTAATCCTGTAGAAAAATAAGAGGATGTGACCCTACAGCGTGCCAGATAAAACAGTTCAAGGACTAAATTTGCCCCTTGCTTCAGTACTTCATAATATAATTGGACCTGTCAACACCTCAGATATACACCGCAATGAGTGTATAAAATTACTGAGTTGGCCGGGCGCCGTGGCTCATGCCTATAATCCCAGCACTTTGGGAGGCCGAGGAGGGTGGATCATGAGGTCAAGAGATCGAGACCATCCCGGTCAACAAGGTGAAACCCCGTCTCTACTAAAAATACAAAAATTAGCTGGGCATGTTGTTGTGCGCCTGTAGTCCCAGCTACTCAGGAGGCTGAGGCAGGAGAATTGCTTGAATGCAGAAGGCAGTGGTTGCGGTGAGCCGAGATTGCACCTTTGCACTACAGTCTGGTTAACAGCAGCAAAACTCCGTCTCAAAAAAAAAAAAAAAATTACTGAGTTAATGTGGGTGCTGGATTCTGAGGTGAGAAATTCTGAGGTGCAAACCACTAGGGCATATTGTGCTTCCATGGAGGTTTTATCGGGTCCTTAAGAAGCCCTTGCTTGGTCTTTTTGAAGGCTGGGCATAGATCAATAAACTGAGCGTGGTTGTTTGAATAGTTCTACTAAAGTTCTGACATCAACTCTAGTTTAAATCTATATACCTGCAGGTAATGTAATCAGGCCATACTCTTCCAAGCTGGCAGCCATGGCAAAAGTCCCTTTCTCTTGGCCTGAATTACAAAAAAATCCAAGAACTACTTTAAGATCTATATGCCAAAGACCTGGAGTTAAGTTACTAGAGTGGGTATGTTTAAAGGTCTGGTGACTCACTAAAGTCAGCTAGGAGCTGGGGTACTGGCACCAGGAGGATACAGAAGAAACAAAAGTTGGGGGCTGGCGAAGGTCGTGAGAACACTTGATCTCTGATTGACGGACCCGCTCAGTTTTCTTTATGGCGTCACCGAGTACCTGCCTGTAGAAAGGCCCTGTTTCCGTGACGTCACGCCCTGCCGGCCAATTAGAGGCCTCAGTCTGCGGGCCCCCAAGGAGAGTTGTGGGCCCTTTTTTTGTGAATGAAGCGCCACAGAGCAGCCCTCCCAGGGTCCCCGCAAGCCTCGTCCCGTTGTGCCCAGGCGCTTCCGCAGCGGCGTCTGCGTCCGCGTCAGCGGGGGGGGGGGGGGCGCGCACGGTTACCCCGGGCAGCCCCGTCACCTCGGCCCCGCCAGTGGGCTGAGGGCAACTGGGAGTGGGCTGGGGGCACCGGCCCCGACAGGAGGCGCCGTAGCCAGGGCTGTGGCGCGGGTTCCGCGGTGGCGTCGGGAGGGAGCGGGGCAGGCGCCGTGGGGCGGGCCCCTCCTCGGGCTCCTGCGCGGCCGCCTCCCGTCCACATAGCGCCAGAGCGGGGCTGGCAAAAGCCTCGGCGGGCGCGCAGGCGGGAGGTCGAGTGCGCGGGGCCATGGTCGTGGCCCCCTGAGGAGCCGAGGCCGCCTCCATGAAGCGGAAGAGCGAGAGGCAGTCGACCTGGGCCACCGCGCCCTCCTGCTCGCGGCGCTGCTCGTCGACCTCGCCGGGCGTGAAGAAGAGCCGCAGTTCCGCGCCGCAGGACCCTCGCCGCCTGGACCCCGAGGAAGACGTGTACCTGGACATCACCGGTGAGCCGGCCAGCGGCGCGTGGAGGGCCCCGGACTGCTGCACCCTGCGCGGGGTCCTGGCCCACCTCCCGGGCTGCTCCGAACCTCCGGGGCCGGCCGAAACGCCTCCGCGCCCACCCTCTTAAACGCCGCGTCCGCCACACTTTCTTTAGGAGCCGGGCTTCTGGGGAGCACCCCCACCCCAAGTTTCCAGCTGCGTGTGCTGCGAGCTGTAACTTTAGCCGGTGCACCCTCCTCCAGCGAGATGAACCGAGGGTCACCTTCTTTGGTTGCGGGCGTCAGCCCGACGCCTCAAACCTGCAGGTCCTTTCCGCGGGCTGCTTCTGAGAGCCTGTGGATTCCGCCTCAGATGTTGCCAGCCGGGCTGGCCCTCGCGCGAGTCACAACCTCTGAATCAGTCCCAGAGGATTCACCGAGTGCGCTGAACGCGCCTGGCAGGGGAGCCGCCCCTTTTTGGCTTTGGCCTTACCCGCGATGCTCCGTAGCCTCCGGCCCCGTGGGCGCCGCGTTCCCCACAGGGCGCGGAAGCCCGAGCCCCTCTCCTGGTCGTCCTGCGCCCTGGCCCCAGCGCGTCCCCCCGCAGGTCTCTGCCTCCCGGGGTCTGCTCCTTTCCGGGACCTCGACAAGGAAGGTGTCACATTAATGGCATTCGAGCCAGCCGAATGCCTGGGTTGTCACTTGAGAAATCCCTGCCAGCCAGAGCAGGTACCCTAGCAGCCCTTCGATATCTGTTCTGTCAGTGCTGATTCGACCGTTCTTGACACTCATAAATCCAATTTGGCAGCTGTTAGCTTTGCTGGGATTGACAGTGACGCGTATGAAGGCATTAAATGTGATGATGTATGTGGCAACGCTGTGTAAACAGCAGAGCTGTCCACGGTTTTGAGGGAGTTGGCAGTCTTTCTGTGGTGGGGAATGTGTCAACCTCAGGTCATGGCATTATTAAAAACTGTTTCCTGCCCTTAGCCTTTGATAAACCAGGTGAGCTGGAGTGGTGAGAACATTAAGTTGAGTGTTAGGACAAACGTAGATGTTAAGGAGAAATAATATTCTAGGTTCGTGGACGGTCTGGAAACTAAGGTCCATTTGAAATGAAGCTGAGAGCAGAGCAGGTTTGTCGGCTTTGGTGGGTGGCCCTTGGGAGGCAGGGCAGGCAGAGGAAGGGGTTGCCCTGAGTACCAGTCCCTGGCGGTTAACTGTGGGGCCTGGGTTCGCGGTGGCGCTGCAGGAGGTGAAGCCTGCTGCGGCTGAGAACCAGGTCCTTCCAACGTTCTGCACTTCGGAGGAGAGAGCCGTGCCAAGGATGGGTGGGGCTGGGAGCGGGGGTGCCTTCACACTGCTTCTGCCTGTTGTTATTTATACCTCTTAAAACGATCTCTGTTGAATGGCATTTAATTTTAGGACAAATAATTCATTTTATATGGTACAGAACTCCAATTCTGAAGGTGCACAGAAGCATATAAAAAAAGTTGGTTTTATAGCTTCCACGGGTCCTTCTCTAGAGGCAACTACTCTTCCCAGTTCCTGCATGCATACTGTATATGCTGTATATTCTCTACCATACACGTGCGAGTAGCACACAACATGTTGTGCCCATGGTTCCATTTTCATAGTGTATTTTATTAGAATGATTGTTCTGAATTGGTGCATACAAGACTTACTTGAGGTTAATTACCACTCAGACCAGTGTACATACCGTTTTATGAATAAAATAATTAAAAAGCACATATGGATTTAAATGTATATATAGATTTAATTTTTTTTATGGAGTTTTGCTGTTGTTACCCAGACTGGAATGCGATGGCACGATCTCAGCTCACCACAACCTCTGCCTTCTGGATTCAAGCAATTTTCCTGCCTCAGCCTACCGAGAAGCTGGGACTACAGGTGTGCACCACTGTACCCAGCTAATTTTTGTGTTTTTAGTAGAGACGGGGTTTCTCACCTTGTTGATCAGGATGGTCTCGATCTCTTGACCTCATGATCCACCTGCCTCAGCCTCTCAAAGTGCTGGGATTACAGGCTTGAGCCACCGTGCCCTGCCAGATTTAAATGTTTTGTAACCTATTTAGACAGTCCCTGTTGATGAACGTTTAGTCAGAAAGTTTGTGACAGCAAAGTCATTGGAGTAAATAAATGTTTCTCCTTGATGGAGATCAAATGTGATGTGGCTAGCCTCCATGAGGCAGTCACCAATTAATTAACTTCAGAAAAATGTAACCAAGCATAATACTGAGGAGAGGTGCACTATATGAAATAAAAATGCTATCAGATGTCAAGCTCTAATAATGGAAGGGTCCAGCTTTAATGTAAGGGAGCTTCACGGAAGTAAAAGTTATGGTCACCTTTCCCTGTGACTTCTCTAGGTGTCCCTCAGTGATAGTCTTGGCTTCCTGGAAAAATGATACTTAATCAGTCTGTCACAGTGATATACAAGGCCAATTAAAGTATCTTCAGATGCAGTGTTCAGATTACTTTTTATTGGTCTTTTGGGGGAAGGCTTGTGGTCTGTCCTCATCAAAGGACAACTAGTCCCTTCCTTCCCAATGTGTTTTTCCCTCCATTATTGTTTTCTTAATTTAAAAAGGAGTGGAGGGCTGGGCATGATGGCTCACACCTGTAATCCCAGCACTTTGGGAGACTGAGGTGGGCGAAGTCAAGAGATGGAGACCATTCTGGCCAACATAGCAAAAGCCCGTCTCTACTAAAATACAAAAATTAGCTGGGTGTGGTGGTGCACACCTGTAGTCCCAACTACTTGGGAGGCTGAAGCAGAAGAATTGCTTGAAGCCAGGAGGCAGAGGTTGCAGTGATTTGAGATTTTGTCACTGCCCTCCAGTCTGGTGCCTAGCAAAAGAGGAAGACTCTGTTTAAAAAGAAAGAAAGCAGTGCATGTACACTTCCAAACATTATTAAATGTGTTTTATAGAGTCTCCCTCCCTTGGTAATAATTTTCATCCTTCAATTTTCTGTGCACATTCAAGTTTCTAGAAATTGTGCCATACTGGCAGGATTAGATCTCCATCTCTCATTTTTTGTTTGGTTGTTTTGATTTTTTGAGAACAGAGTCTCTCTCTGCCACCCAGGCTGGAGTGCAGTGGTGCCATCTCAGCTCACCACAACTTCCACCTCCTGAGTTCAAGAGATTCAGTCCTCAGCCCCCTGAGTAGCTGGGACTACAGGCATGTGCCAACATGCCCAGCTAATTTTTGTATTATTAGAAGAAATGGGGTTTCAGTATGTTGGCCAGGTTGGTCTCAAACTCCTGACCTCGTGATTTATCTGCCTTGGCCTCCCAATGTGCTGAGATTACAGGCCCGAGCCACTGTGCCCTGCCAATTAATTTTTTGATGGTTGCATTGTATGGCTGCATCATGATTTATTTAGTGGTAATAAATATATGGTTATTTGGGAGTTTTCCAATCCCTATTGCAAATGGCTGCAGTAGCATCAGTGTATGTGTCTGTCTACATGTGTGACTATATCTATAGAGTACATTTCTAGAAGTGATGATGACAGGCCAGAGTACATGTAGACTTTATCCATTTCTCAGTGGACATTTTTGGCTATTATAAATAATGCTGCTGTGAATATTCATATACAGGTTGTTGCATGGACATGTTTTCAGTTCCTTTGGATATCATACCTAGAAGGAGAATGGCAGGGTCATATGGTAACTCCATGTTTAATGTTTGAGAAACTGTCAGCCTCTTTTTGCAGAGTGAGGCTACACCACTAGCATTCCCCCCAGCAATGTACCAATTATTGTACATCCTCGCCAACACTTATTATTGGATTGACAGGATTCTTTCACAGGGGGGTAGGTTTGTAAAAATTAATGCATGTTGTCACTTCTGTCTAGCCTGCTCTTAAATACATAATTTTTAAATTTTGGTCCTTTGACATTTTTATTGCAATGTATTTAATCTGTAAATTCAATTCCCATAGATCCCAGAATACTTCATGTGTGTGTATTTAATGTAGGATGCTTAATGCCTATTTTTGTTTCTATCGTCATTTGTTATATCACTATTGTTTAGTGTCTAGCCACCCACACCACTACACTGGGCATTTACTCTAACTAGGAGCAGATTAAGGGTTTTAATTCGCACCCAAACCCCATCCACCTCTCACTGAGCTGTTCATTCAGTTCTTGCCATGTGCACATGGATTTTTTTTTATTTGAGCTGTACTCCTAGTGCAGTTTCAGTGCACCATGAAAATAAAAGGTCATAAAGACAGTGTAGGCTGGATGCAGTGGCTCACGTCTGTAATCTTAGCACTTTGGGATGCCAAGGCAGGCAGATCACCTGAATTCAGGAGTTCCAGACCAGCCTGGCTAACACGGTGGAACCCCAGCTAAAAATGTAAAATTAGCCAGGTGTGGCAGTATCTGCCTGTAGTCCCAGCTACTTGGGAGGCTGAGGCAGAAGAATCCCTTGAATGTGGGATGTGGAGGCTGAAGTGAACAGAGATCGAACCACTGCATTCCAGCCTGGGTCACAGCGAGAGAATCTATCTCAAAAAACAAACAAACAAACAAACAGCAGGCAGTGTAAACTGTAAGCATTAATGCTAAAGAGATGCTGAGTAAAGATCAGAATGAGCTGTTTCCAGTCTAGGAAACTTGAGGAAGTGGGGAGGTTAAGGAGGGTTTTCAAGGAAAAAATACTGGATTTTTCTATGAACCTTGTTAATGTCAGAGGTCTGAGTCTTTATCTCTATTTTCCTATCCCTTAAATAGGGACTTCCATTCATGGCAGTTTACTTCCTTCTTTACTCAAGAAAAAAACCTTAATGACTTTAACATTACTGCATATATCTATGTTTGATAATTTATAAGATGTAATAGTTGGTGAAGAGCTTCTATTTATTTTGCTATTTTTATTTTTAAAATTTCTGATTAGGCTGGGAGCAGTGGCCTATAATCCCAGCACTTTGGGAGGCCATGGCAGGCAGAGTGCTTGAGCCAAGGAGTTCAAGACCAGTCTGGCCAACATGGCAAAACCCCTACTTGGGAGGTTGAGGTGGGAGAATCACTTGAGCCTGGGAGGTAAAGGCTGTAGTGAATTGTGTTCATTCCACTGCACTCTAACCTTGGCAAGAGAGACACAGTAAAACCCTGTCTCAAAAAAAAATTCTGATTAGTAAATAATATTGGTAATAGCAACTGACTAAAAGGTTCTTGGTGGTTTGTATTAAATTTATTAATCTTTTTAAAAATAAGTTTTCCAGTGTCTGCTGTGATCTGACTTTAAAAGACTGTATTATAACAGTAGATAATTAAATAATTTTATTGGAGAAACACTAATTGAGGTCAGGATTGTCATTTTAAAGCACTGATTAATGGTGATGTATTAGATATGCATCAAGTAAATTAAACAAATACAGCATTTCTCCTCCCTCTTTTCTTTTTAGGATATTTAAAATTCATGGCAGACATTAGACAGGAAAAATTTATTCATTAATTCAAGAAGTATTTATTGCATGCTTACTATGTAAAATAGTCATGCATATTCATTGCAGTGATGGAAGTATATTTTTCTTCATAGAAAAGGAATGCTATTATGTAGAGCACTAATTCAAGGAGAAAAATTTTCTTTTCTTCAAGAGTTTTGTGTAATGGTAGCTATTCACTTTCAGAATGGAAGCCCATCATAGTATGTAGTGTGCATTTTTCTTCTTGCCTATGTCTTGGTTCTCTACTTACACTTAAATTTGTCTGTAATGTGAATTTGTATTTTTGATTTCTATGGTTGCTTAATTCTTCAACATCTGCCCTTCTGATATTCATGTTATCTGCTTTAAATTTAATTCCTTAGGCACTCCAACACCACATGCAGGCAACAATTTGACAGTTTCAAATGTCACTCCTTAAATGGACATACAGAGTAGTTGGGTGCAGACATGAAGGCAAAGTGGGCTAGTTGTGTTGCAGAAATGGTACTGATGCCAGGGAGTTGCCAGTCAATGCAAGTTGTAACTGCTCTCTCCTTTTGAATGGGAAGAAATATTCCCCATTTCTATCAGGGTTAGGAAGAGCTAAACTGAAACCACACTGGATTTTTAGGATGGAAGAAGGCATTGGTGCACACAAATGACATCTCTCATAAACTCTGAGCTGGTCTGTGGGAATCACTGAATTTGTAGGTCAAATGCTTTGCTTTTAGGGAAAAGAATTTCAGAAGATCAAAACCCTCCACTTTTGCCCCTTAAGAAGCCAAGGGCCAGAGACAAAATTGGGCCTCATTGATGTAGTTTTCTTTCGGCAAAGCCATGACCACCTGACCTCTACTGTTGCCAGCAGATAAAGCTGCTTCACTGTTGTACATAAATGATCTATTGGACATCTCCTAGTTAGTCCTGTGCTACTTAGGCTAGGAGATAAATTTGGGAAAAATGAGCAAACCAGGTACATAACTCAGGTCTTCTATAGGTCATGCTGTTTTCCAAATGGACTGTCATTAATGGCCCCAGTTTTTTAGATATTTTATTCATTCAACAAATGCATAATGAATGTGTGCAAATGAATATCTACTCTTTCAAGCTTTCTTACCCCTTCAAGTGATAAAAATAGAACACTGCTAGAGACAGTCCCTGCTCTCATGGAGTTTATGTTTTCTGTGTTAATTGAGAAAATAACACTGGGAAGGTCTGAGGAACTAGCATATGTGTAATCATATTGCGATTGATGTCATTGGGGAAGAAACACTTTAATCAAAGCATTTTTGAAGAGCCAATTTTATGAGGCCAACTAAGCTAGCTGTTAGTTATGAGGACACTAGGGAAACCTAGTCTCTGTCCCATCCTGGGGTTGAGCACAGACAAATTATTAATAACTTTTGGAGCCTTGATGCTCTCATCTGCAACGGATTTGTTACGAGAGTGCAGTGAAGGGGATGCATACGAAGTGACTGGCTTGATGCCCATTGATGGCCAGGGCTACATCAGTGTTCTCTTGTGTCACACACATGACAGCAGCCATGAGTACAAAGGGAAGGTTGAGGCACAGTAATCACAGCTGGAAGGGTTTCAAGCTAAGAAGCAAACATTCCCGTGTACTTGCACAAAAGGTTCAGTGAATCAGCACAGTGAAAATGCAGTGTGTTCCTCTCTATGCTTCTGAGAGCAAGCTCAGGACAGAAATACTCCAGATGAGGCTGGCTCAGTATTTGTCAGAGCAGCAGAGAAAGTTTGGCACCATGGTGATTATCTTTTCTGCCTTGGGAGAAAAGTTATGGTTTCTCTTTAGAAATATTTCCTATAAAAAGAGGAATAAACCAAAGCTGTTACTTAATTCTTGAGGCTATTGTTATATATTTTTAGTATACTGAAGACTTAGCTATATAAGCTTATTGTTGAGGAGGTCTTCTTGAAGATGGGAGACCCCTTACCATGGGAGAACCTGAGGTAGAAAATGAAACCGTATATGAAATTATTTACTGATAGAATAAAAATTTTCAGAGTGGTTAATTTAAAAAATGGTCTCATATATGTTTTAAAATAGTGTTTCATAGATGATAGTCCAAAAGATTTGAAACTGGTGGTGCATATTATTGGAAGACAGGGCCTTTTTTTTGTTTTTTTGTTTGTAAAACAAATTGCCTTTCAAAGGACCTTTCTATGCTTAATGTGTAGCAGAAAGAAACAAATTACTTGGAAAGGTTGGGAGTAGGATATAAAGAATAAATTAGATCTTTAAATCTATTTTTTATTACCCTAGAATAAATGAATTTTAGTAGCCAGTATTTTGTTTTCCTTCCCATCTTAGCTACTGAATATTTTCATAACCTACGTAAATCCTTCACATTGAAATTGTTTTAAGGATCTGTAAGTTGACATGAAAACATGGACAGACCATCTGAACATCTCAAAGCCACGTCTCATCTAGATCAGGCACCTTTATGAATGAGGTAAATAGGTGCGGGGTTGTTGAGGACAAATGTGGAAGAAATTGTATTAGAGAAAACAGACTGGTTCACAGGAACTAACCAATCTCCAAATATTGTTTCTTTTCACTATTTCATTTTTAGCTTCCAAAGTGAGTCATTTGATTTCTAGTTTTATAAGAAGAATTGACTTCCATATTGGGCAGGGAAAACATTTTCCAAAATTGATTGTAACCTTGTAAACTCAAGGATGTTGAAGTGGAATGTGTACAGTCATCTGGGCTCTTTAGTTTCTATGAAAGTTTTACACTCTTTTCTCTATTTTTTTCTATAGCTTTTCATGGATACTGCTCCAACAAAGGTATTCACATCATTGACTACTTTGCAGTTCTTTTATGTGACTTTAAACTGTAGAATTTAATCTGTTAGTTGTCATTCTTGGATTTATCTTTTCCTGTTTGCTTATCTTAATCTTAGGCAGCAGATTCAGTTTTCCGTGACTGTAGAGTAGCGTTGGTATGTTTATGATTTAAGTTGAAATTTATCTTTATATGAAAAAGTTTTGTTGATTTCTATGATAGTTAATAATAAAAGTAGTTTCTGTGATATTTTATTGGATTAATATGAATGTCAAGTTTGGGTGGTAGATAGTTTTGGTAATATTCAATTTTCCTTTTTAAGTTGAATCTCACTTTTGTAGGCCCTTGTGGAAAGGGTACTCACAATGAGTTGTTATAACTGTAACAGCTATTCATAATTTTTTTCTGAGGTCATTTAGTTCTTTCTAGACATTTATTTTATAAATAAACAGGTTTATATTATATTTACTGAGTTTGGCAGGAGGGAAGTGTGATGAAATGCTAACTTGGAGAACAGAAAAGTGCTTTTATATTTCTTTTTTAATTTACAAAGTAATACTGTCATTAGATAGCTTGTTGGAAGAACCTAATACCTGAAAGTGAAGCATCTTAATGTTTATCTCTTTTCTTTCTGACAATGAACTGTCAAAAAAGCTTTAAGTTTAGCTAGCAAGGACAACTGAGGCTGGGATTTTAACTCTACTCTTAATATATTCTAATTTTAAACACTGTAATGAAAAGGGCATACAGTACTAATTCAATCCAGATATATTTGAGTGTGTTTGATGGTCTCATCATTGCAAGAGATGCTGCAAGAGACATGGCAGAGATTTCAGACCAGACTACTGATGTCTGGAAAGTAACACTAACTAGCACACAGACCGGGTCAGACAAGGTTAAACCCGGTGCTGCCAGCTGTTTTGCATGGAGCTCCTTATCCGTATAAGTCAGAGAAAGTCAAACAAGATGGGTGCCTCTGAATGAATGGGATCCTTAGAAAGGAGGTTTGAACTAGGTTTGAAAGATTTTTATTTTTTTCCTTCCAGAAACAGCAGGAACTGTTCTGAATCACAGAAACACATGAGACTCCTTTCTTCTTGACAACTCCAGTGACACTGTGGTGGCAATTGTGGGGTGGGTGATTGCTGGGAGTGGAAATGGACTCTACCCCAGCATGAGGCAGAGATTCTTTTCCAACTTCCCCAGACCTGTCCCACCTTGCTTTTGTATTCTGCCACTAAAATGCATTAAGACATCAAACAGAGCAAGAGATCCAAGATGGCTGATTGCTAACAGCTTGGGATTGTAGCTCCCAGTGAAATCTCAGAAAACATGAGGACGCCACATTTTCAGAGAAATTTTCATCATCCACGGACCAGAAGATTTCCAGTGGAGGAGCCCCGCAGGTCACCAGCGTGACTTCTGTGGCCGGCACAACGGTTTTGTCATTGCCTCGGCGTGGCAGCTCTTCACGCACAGTGAGCGGGACTGGTTCCCCTACTGACTGGTGTTTGGGGCTCTGGGAAGGCAGAGCCGCTTGTTGTGGACTCAAGAAGGAAGACAGACCGGAGATTTCCAGGAAGAAGAGCACCATCAGTCTTATCGCTGCTGTTTTGGCCAGTGCAGTGGGTTGCTCAGATTCCAGCACCAGGAATCAATAAATTGGATGTCCTCTCAGGAACTTAATCAGAAAGGTGCTAATTGTAAAGACATAAGATGGATAAAATCACAATAAAGGAAAACAAACAGCCTAAAAAGGCTGAGAAAACCGAAAGTCAGAACCCCTCTTCCTCTACAGGGGATAGCAATTCTTCATCAGCAACGGAACAAGCCCTAATGGAAGAGGACTGTGTTCCATTATCTGAAGTAGGCTTTAAAAGGTGGATGATAAAAAATTTTTGGGAGTTGAAACAACTTGTTCTAACCCAATGTAAAGAAACTAAGAACTTTGAAAAAAGACTTGACGAAATGTTAAAAAGAATGGACAATATAGAGAGGAATATAAATGAACTAATGGAGTTGAAAAATACAACACGTGAACTTAGTGAAATATGCACAAGTTTGAATAGCCGAATTGATCAAGCAGAAGAAAGGATATCAGAGGTCAAAGACCAAATTAATGAAATGGAACGAGAAGACAAGAATAGAGAAAAAAGGATAAAAAGGAATGAGCAAAGTCTCCAAGAATAATGGGACTATGTGAAAAGACCTAATCTACGTTTGATAGGTGTACCTGAATGTGATGGAGAGAATGAATCCCAGCTGGAAAATACTCTTCAGGATATTATGCAGGAGAATTTTCCCAATCTAGCAAAGCACGATACTATTCAACCTCAGGTAATACAGAGAACACCACAAAGATATTCCTCAAGAAGAGCAACCCCAAGACACATAATCATTAGATTCAACAGGGTTGAAACAAAGGAGAAAATACTAAGGGCAGCTAGAGAGAAAGGTCAGGTTACCCACAAAGGGAAGCCTATCAGACTTACAGCAGATCTCTCAGCAGAAACCCTACAAGCCAGAAGAGAGTGGGGGCCGATATTTAACATCCTTAAAGAACAGAACTTTAAGCCCAGAATTTCATATCCTGCCAAACTAAGCTTCACAATTGAAGGAAAAATAAAATATTTTATGAATAAGCAAGTACTCAGAGATTTTATTACCACCAGGCCTGCTTTACAAAAACTTCTGAAAGAAGCATTACACACAGAAAGGAACAACCAGTATTAGCCTTTCTAAAAACATACCAAAAAGTAAAGAGCATCAACATAAAGAAGAATTTACATCAACGAATGGATAAAATAGCCAGTTAACATCAAATGGCAGTAATACTAAATTGAAATAGACTAAATCCCCCAATCAAAAGATACAGCCAAAACCTAACAGTATACTACATCCAGACCCATTTCATATCCAAAGATACACAAAGACTCAAAACAAAGGGTTGGAGAAAGATCTACCAACCAAATGGAAAATAAAAACAAATAAATAAACAAAAAGGAGTTGCAATTCATGCATTTGATAAAACAGATTTCAAAGCAACAAAGATAGAGTGGTATAAGGATCAATGCATCCTAACACCCAGATAAACAAGACCCATAAAGAGATTTAGACTCAACGATACAGAAAATTAATAAGGATATCCAGAATCTGAACTCAGATCAGTAACAAGTAAACTTAGTAAGCACTTGTAGAGCTCTCCACTTTAGATACATAAAATATGCATTCTCCACTTTAAATACACAAACTAATGATCAGCCATTATTAATACCCATTCATAGAATAAAGCAATATTTCTGTTCTCTCTCCCTCTTTTTCTTCCCCTCTTTTCCTTTCCTTAAATTTAAAAAAAAATAATAAAAAATAAAAAAATAAAAATATTAAAAAAAAAGAGTTCAAGACCAGCCTAGGCAACACAGCAAGAGCCCACCCTAAATAAATAAATAAATAAATAAATAAATAAATAAATAAATAAAAAGACATCAAACGAAACCTGAAGTAAATAACAGTTTTGCTCAAAAATGGAAATAAAAATTGTTCTATGAGCTCAGTCTTACTGAGGAAGGCAGAAAAAGGAAGAAATACCTCAAAGCATTCTTTATCCCTGGGGGCCTCTTCAGGTGGCATTGAAAAGATTTTTAAAGCTTAAATTTTTGGATCAGAAAACAACCATTTTCTGCCACAATACTAACAGAATTTTTTCTTAATATGAAAGTTTTGGGAATTTTCAAAATAAATATCTGTGGGCTATTCTAAAAGCTGACCAGTAAATTCCCAATAAACTCAGACCCCCCCCACACACATTTTTTAAATTAATGCTCTAAATTAGGAACTCTTATTTAAAATTAAAAATTTTTTTTTTTTGAGGCACAGTCTTGCTCTCTTGCTCAAGCCAGAGTGCAGTGATGCAATCATAGCAGCCTCTTCCTGGGCTCGTGATCCTCCCACATCAGCCTCCCAAGTAGCTGAGACTACAGGTCCACGCCACCATACCCAGCTAATTAAAAAAATTAGTAGGCCAGTTGCAGTGGCTCACGCCTGTAATCTCAGCACTTTGGGAAGCCGAGGCAGGAGGCTCACCTGAGGTCGGGATTTCAAGACCCGCCTGACCAACCTAATGAAACCCCATCTCTACTAAAAATACAAAATTACCAGCATTTTGGGAGGCCGGGGCGGGTGGATCACGAGGTCAAAAGATCGAGACCATTTTGGTCAAAATGGTGAAACCCCGTCTCTATTAAAAATACAAAAAATTAGCTGGGCATGGTGGTGCACGCCTGAAATCCCAGCTACTCGGGAGGCTGAGGCAGGAGAATCGCCTGAACCCAGGAGGTGGAGGTTGCAGTGAACCAAGATCACGCCATTGCACTCCAGCCTGAGTAACAAGAGTGAAACTCTGTCTCAAAAAAAAAAAAAAAGACAAAATTAGCCAGGTGTGGTGGTGAACTGCTGTAATTCCAGCTACTCAGGAGGCTGAGGCAGAATTGCTTCAGCCTGGGAGGCAGAGGTTGCAGTGAGCTGAGATCATGCCATTGCATTCCAGCCTGGGCAACAAGAGTGAAACTCTGTCTTGGAAAAAAACATTTTTTTTTTTTAGTAGAGATGAAGTCTCACTATGTTGCTCAGGCTGGTTTCATAGTCCTGGGCTCAAGCTATTCTCCTCCCCAGACTTCCCTAAGTGTGATTATAAGCAAGAGCACTGCTCCTGGCTGGAACTCTTAGTTTAAAATGATTTCAGAGAACAAATAATCTTTTTGTTTTGAGATGGATTCTCACTCTGTTGCCCAGGCTGGAGTTCAGTGGTAAGATCTTGGCTCTTGGCTCAACTGTAACCTCTGCCTCCTGGGATCAAGTGATTCTTCTGCCTCAGCCTCCTGAGTAGCTGGTATTACAGGCATACACCACCCCACTGGCTTATTTTTGTATTTTTAGTGGAAATGGGATTTTTCCATGTAGTCCAGGCTGGTCTTGATCTCCTACTCAGGTGATCTGCCCAACTCGGCCTCCCAAATTGCTGGCATTACAGGCCTGAGCCATTGTGCCTGGGCAACAACTATTATTTTAATATAGAGACTTATGAATAAAAATACTAAGTTTTGTTGTTTAATGCTATGCAAGCTATTTTTTAGTAAAAGCTGATTTTTTTTGTGTACCTGTTACACATCCCATTGAACATAATGTCATGAAGTGCTGCTTTTTGTAACTTTGTTTTTGAAATTTTATATTTTTTTGAGGCAAAATTTTGCTTTTGTTGTGCAGGCTGAAGTGCAGTGGCTCAATCTTCCAGCCCACTGCAGTCTCTACCTCCTGGGTTCAAACAATTCTCCTGCCTCAGCCTCCCAAAGTGCTGAGATTACAGGTGGAGCTAAGGCATGCCTTCCCACCCCAGCCCTTGAAATATTTTACTAAAACTAAGTAGGCATATATACACCTGCAGTCAGTGTCTTGCTTTGCATTCCCCAGAGCAGATGCTGAGTCAAGAATCCAGTGCAAGTACTTCCTTTGGGAATGATCCCAGGAAGCACTCACAGGGGAGTGGGGAAGTGAGATGAAAAGGAAAGAGAGGCCATGAATGGCTCATTATCAGGCAGGTTACCACTGTGGGAATGGAGTTAGAGCCTACAGGGGAAAGCCGGGAGTCAGTATATGACACATGCTGCAGAGTTATCCTCACTGAGAGTTGAGGGCTTGGGATATTTATATGCCAGTCACTTACCCCTGCTTGTGGCTTTTGGGGGAGTGGGGAAAAATCATTTTCAAGTCCTGCAAATTGAACTCTGTAGGCCAGAGAAATCCCTGAAAGAAATACTGGTGCAATTGGAAATTGTGCTGAAAGTGGGGAGGAAATATGGGTGGTTCTTATAGCACCTGTTGCATTCCATTACATTAGTGTTTTTTTGTGTGTGTATGTGCTCTTAGTGCTGTTACTGTGAGTTCTTAGCTGGTTTCCTCTCAACCATTATCCCTAAACTGAATGTGTTATTGTCACTGTGCTGTGTCTTGGTAGGGCATTTTTGACAGTGCATGTTGAGAAAATATATGCATATGGCAGGGTGGATTTGTTAGAAGCAATGGAAAGGTGAGTACTAATCTGGATGTTCAAAATGCAAGCTTTGGCTGGGCACGGTGGATCACCTGAGGTCACGAGTTCAAAATCAGCCTTGCCAACATGGTGAAAGTCCATCTCTACTAAAAATACAAAAAAAAGTAGCTGGGCATGGTGGCATGTGCCTGTAATTTCAGCTACATGTAAGGCTGAGGCAGGAGAATTGCTTGAACCTGGGAGGCGGAGGTTGCAGTGAGATAAGATTGTGCCACTGCACTCCAGCCTGGGCGATGGAGCAAGACTATGTCTTTAAAAAAAAAAAAAACCAGGTACAGTGGCTCACGTTTGTAATCTCAGCACTTTGGGAGGCTAAGGCAGACAGATTACCTGAGGTCAGGAGTTCGAGACCAGCCTGATCAACATGGAAAAAAACCCATCTATGCTAAAAATAGATAATTACCCGGGTGTCATGGCACATGCCTGTAATTTCAGCTACTTGGGAGTCTGAGGCAGAAGAATCACTTGAACTCAGAAGGCAGAGGTTGTGGTAAGCCTAGTTTGCACCACCGCTCTCCAGCCTGGGCAACAAGAGTGAAACTTCATCTCAAAATAATGCTAATAAATAAATGCTAATAAATTCATGAGGCCTTTTCAAGGAAATGTTTAAGGAAATCAGGTAAAGATAAGTATACAACTAAGGACTGTTGGAAGTTGTCTGGTTTCTTTGAAAGGCTTTATAAACATTGCTGTAGCTTGGAAGTTTGACTAACAGTTGTGTGATTAGAATTATGACCAGTGACAGGTCCTGACTTCGGTGAATGTGGAGTGGCTGGAAGAGCTGAGCCATTGCTAATGTAGCGTGCCAGGAATGGATCTCCATGGAGACTTTGCAGATTCTGTTCAAGTTCCATTTCCAGGAATTCCTCACCTTCAGCTAAACAGAGTGTGTGCCTGTAAAGTCAACCACTTTAAGTCTTTTATTTTCTACAAGGGCAGATAGCAAATACTTTGGTATTCTTGGACTGTTTCAAAGTGGATCTACTGGTTTAATTATTCCAGGGTTTCTAATCTGTGTGTCACATGCTTACACAAAGCTAGGCATTAGGGAGATCACAGGTTACCACATGTGATATCACTCTGTTGTTTACCATCAGTACCTTTTGGGTACTATGTGGGCTGATGTACCTTTAATTTTTGAAGTTGTTGTTTTTTGGATGAGGTTTTTTGCTATTACATTATGTGATGTCCTTTAGGGTTCAACTGTAGTATGAGTTGGCTTTAGACAAGTGGCTTTGTTTATGGTTATTTCAGGGATCCAAGGCTCACCTCACCACTCCTGGCTGCAAGCTCTAACCCAGGGGTTGGTACCAGGCCTATAGCTTTGTTCTCTGGCCACTTGAGGTTAAGCACCTGCTGCGTTGGAGGGGCTGAGGTGTTCCCAGTCCACTGGAAGCATTACTCTGATGAGGGGTTCTGGCAAAAAGGTACTTCATAGAAATGGTGCCAGCAGGGCACCATTCCAGCACTCATGCTTGTGTGCTAGCAGAAGCAGGGCGTGACATGGCAGGATATCTACATGCATACAATGCCAATGGCAGTAACATGGTTGGTTCTACACATACATACCAGTGGCAGTGGGGTGGCAGGGACCATGCATGTGTGAGTGCTGGTGGTGGTGGTGCAGTGGGATGAATGCACACTGGTTAGGGCAGGGTGATGATGTCTGTGCTCGTGCACCTCTTTTTTAAATCTGCAATTGTTTCTCAGTCTTCCTTTGTCTTTCATAATACTGTTCTGGCAAAAATTTTAATGGCACCCCTTTCACTCACCAAAACTTTCTAGATTGGACAATAAATATCACCTTATTTATGTGTGATTGGAGATAATGTTCCATGAATATGCTTCATTATTAGAGTATTTTGAGCAAGAGAGGACTGGCACTTGAATTAAAGGATGATTGTATAGAACCCCTACAAATAGAGCCACTGGAATGACCAGAGATGTATCTCTCAGAGCTATTCATTTTCATTTCAGAATAGCGACTTAGGAACTTTATCCTTTTTTCCTAGAGAGAATTTGTCTAGATTCAAAAGCAAAGTTTCCATTTCTTTTTCCAAGTGGAGAATGGTAAGACTTTGCAGTACCCTATATAAGCTTCAACTTTTATATTTCAAAATTCCTCTTCTGTGGTGCAAATTTAGCTCTCATTGCATGGCTTGCAGGGATTCAGGCATGGGACACTTGTCCAGCATGTTCTATGGGTAAATGTCCTTTCCTCTGAACTAGAGGTCTCAAGTTTCTACAGAATAATAACTCTTTAGTTTGCAAGCAGGGTAACATCGCTGATTTTTCAGACTTCTGGACTTAAAACTTTGTCATTAAGTAAATGTCATTAATTCAAAATGTCCTGAGGTATATTACAGGAAAAGGCCTGTTTCTTGACCACTAAGAATTTCCCCTCTAGTGAGGAAAATAAACTTAAATTGAAACATAAGAAGAAAAATCTGGTATGTTCTATGGTCAAACATTGGCTGTGAAAATGCAGAGAAAAGGAATCAATTGCTATAAGGGAAATGAAGCATGGCTTCCAGAAGAGTGTGATGTAAATGTTGAACAGCCAAGAAGGGTAAAATAACTTAAGTGATTTGCACAAAGCCACAAAGAAGTACAATTCAAGTTAATATTCTTATTTTGCTTACTCTCAGGGAATTTGAATTTACATTAACTAAGCTTTACATTTGATTAATAGTCAGGATAAGAAAATACAAATTAGATGGGTAAAAGTAATTGTCTCAGAGAAATCAGCACCCACAAGTATTAACTCGACTATTTTAATTTTAAAAGGCTTTTCAAAGTATTAGCCCTCATAGTATATCAATTTGCATATATAGTTATGTTACAAATTTTCTGTTTACTGATTGTTTACATATACTTAGAGAAATATATATTCTTGATTTATATGCTATAGTACACATGAACAATAGTTGGGAAATAATTTGTGTTTCAATCATAGGTTTAAAATATAGAGATATTTCTAACAGTTAAATTTCTAGAAATACTTATGTTTGGAGAAAATATATCATCTTATAATGCAAGAAAATTGGAAGTCATGGTTTAAAATATGAGAGGTTAATTAAAAATTTTATTGCATTGAGATTATAATGCATTGATAAATAAGAGAACTGTTTCATACATAGATGCAGGAGAAATGGATAAAAATTCAGATAAGCAACTGTAGCTTAGTACAGCTAGAATAAAATAATTAAAATAAAAAATCTGATACACAGAAAATATTTTAGTATCAGGCTTGAATAAAATACTATTGGGTTTTATTTTTAAGCTATAGTAAAATTAATGTTAGACAACTCCCACTTTCAATATAATTATTATGAGATACATTTATGCAAATATTTTACAAAGTTTTATAAGTATTATTTTTGTAAAAGTAATGCCGGGGGAGGAGGCAAGATGGTGTCATAGAGGTGACTCAGGATTGCAGCTCTCGGTGAAGGTGCAGAGGGTGAGTCCTAGCCGCATTCTCGGATGTTCCTTTTATGCCCACAGAGGGTTGAAAGTCCCAGGTGTGGGAGAGACACAGGACGTTAGCAGCCGGCTAACGCAACCGGCTCCCGCCGCCTCTTCGGCCGGCGCCGCAGCGGGACCCGGCGCAGAACTCACTGGTCTGGGTGCCCTGTTAAACCAGCAATCTGAGATTTGGAAGGGCAGATTGGCATGTCCATCTGATTGAACGGGACTTGGACAATGAGCCAGACCAGGAGTTTCCTGGGAAGCGTGATCTGAGCCGGGGTAGTGGGCAGTGGCACGGGAGATCGCACAGATCCCAGTGCCCTATCGGCAGGCTCCTGGGGCGCCAGTGAGAGAGTCGACCTTTCAGCTTGGGGAGAGGAAGAGAGAGAGAGAGGACGGACTCTGAGGCAGGGAGCTGGGTGATCGGGCTCGGCGGGTCCCACGCTCACAGGGACAAGCAGGGCAGCGACTGGAGGCACTTGGGGCTGAGAGTTTTGTTGCCGGCATTTAGGACAGTGCAGCCCGGTCAGGGAGGGGCGTCCACCATTCCTGATGAAGTGCACCCCCCCTTAAGTACCACCCAGGACTGATGCAGCCTGCCGTTCCTGAGGCAACCTGCCATAACAGAGAGAGTCTGCCAGGCAGCAACAGGGCGGACCCACGTTAGCAGGTCAGAGCCCCAGCAGGCAAATAGTGAATAGACTGCCACCTAGTGGGGCAGGACAGTGCAACAGATACTCATAAAGAAAGCCCCAACTCCCTGAGACAGAGCATCTAAGGGTGAAAAAAAAAAAAAAGAGTGGTGTTTTATGAGTTCTATTGCAGCAGACATAACCTCCCAACAACCCTGAATGAACAACGGAGCTCACAGCTCAGCACTGGAGCTCCTATAAAGCACAGACTGTCTCCTCAAGCAGCTCCCTGACCCCTGTATATCCAAGGAGTCACCCCAGAAAAGGACTAATCAGACTAACATTTGGCTGGCATCATTCTGGAACAAGGGCAGCAGAAAAAGAAACTGATATCATCCCTCACTGTTCTGCAGCTGCTGCAGGTATACCCCAGACAAGCAGGGCCTGGAGTGGACCTCAGCACTCATACAGCAGAGAGGATAGATCATTAGAGGGAAAACTAAGTAACAGAAATACTTCATCATCAACAATCTCAGTGTCCACACAGAGACGCAATTGAAAAATCAGCCACTACTAAGACGACAGGCAGATAAATCCATAAAGATGGAAAGAAACCAGCGCAAAAAGGAGGAAAGCACCCGAAACCAAAACACCTCACCTCCAAAAAAGGACCAAAACTCCTCACCAGCAAGGGAACAAAGCTGGACGGAGAATGAATGTGACGAAATGACAGAATCAGACTTCAGAAAGTGGATAATGAGAAACTTCAGTGAGCTAAAGGAACATGTTCTAAACCAGTGCAAAGAAACTAAGAACCTTGAAAAAAGATTTGAAAAAAGATTCGAGGAATTGATAACGAGAATGGACAACTTAGAGAGGAATATGAATGAATTGGAGGAGCTGAAAACACAACACGAGAACTTCGCGAAGCATGCACAAGTTTCAACAGCCGAATTGACCAAGCAGAAGAAAGAATATCAGAAGTTGAAGATCAACTCAATGAAATAAAACGAGAAACCAAGATTAAAGAAAAAAGCACAAAAAGGAATGAACAAAATCTCCAAGAAATGTGGGACTATGTGAAGAGACCCAACCTACGTTTGATAGGTGTACAGAATGTGATGAACAGAATGAATCCAAGCTGGAAAATACTCTTCAGGATATTATCCAGGAAAATTTCCCCAACCTAGCAATACAGGTCAATACTCAACTCCAGGAAATACAGAGAACACCACAAAGATACTCTGCAAGAAGAGCAACCCCAAGGCACATAATCGTCAGATTCACCAGGGTTGAAACAAAGGAGAAAATACTAAGGGCAGCCAGAGAGAAAGGTCAGGTCACCCACAAAGGGAAGCCCATCAGACTCACAGCAGATCTCTCGGCAGAGACTCTACAAGCCAGAAGAGAGTGGGGGCCAATATTCAACATCCTTAAAGAAAAGAGCTTTCAACCCAGAATTTCATATTCAGCGAAACTGAGCTTCATAAGTGAAGGAAAACAAAAATCTTTCACGAACAAGCACGTACTCAGAGATTTTGTCACCACTAGGCCTGCTTTACAAGAGCTCCTGAAAGAGGCACTACACATAGAAAGAAACAACCAGTTCCAGCCATCCTAAAAGCATACCAAATGCTAAAGACCATCAACAAAATGAAGAATGTACATGAACCAACGGGCAAAACAGCCAGCTAGCATCAAAATGGCAGTACCAAATTCACACATAACAATATTAACCCTGAATGTAAATGGGCTAAATGCACCAATCAAAAGACACAGACTGGCAAATTGGATAAAAAACCAAAACCCATCAGTGTGCTGTATCCAGGAAACCCACCTCACATGCAAAGATACACAAAGGCTCAAAATAAAGGGATGGAGGAAGATTTACCAAGCAAATGGAGAGCAAAAAAAAGGAGGAGTTGCAATTCTCATCTCTGATAAAATAGACTTTAAAGTAACAAAGATGAAAAGGGACAAAGAAGGTCATTACATAATGGTAAAAGGATCGATACAACAAGAAGAGATAACGATTTTAAATATATATGGACCCAATGTAGGAGCACCCAGATATATAAGGCTAGTTCTTAATGACTTACAAAGGGACTTAGACTCCCACACAATAATAGTGGGAGACTTTAACACTCCACTGTCAATAGCAGACAGATCAACCAGACAGAAAATTAACAAGGATATCCAGGACTTGAACTCAGACCTGGAACAAGCAAACCTGATAGACATTTACAGAACTCTCCACCCCAAATCCACAGAATATACATTCTTCTCAGCACCACATCACACCTACTCCAAAATTGACCACCTAATTGGAAGTAAAGCGCTCCTCAGCAAAGGCAAAACAACTGAAATCATAACAAACAGTCTCTCAGACCATAGTGCAATCAAGTTAGAACTCAGAATTCAGAAAATAACTCAGAACCGCACAGCTTCAGGGAAACTGAACAATTGGCTTTTGAATGTTGATTGGATAAACAATGAAATGAAGGCAGAAATAAAGAAGTTCTTTGAAACCAACGAGAACGAAGACACAACATACCAGAATCTCTGGGACACATTTAAAGCAGTCTGTAGAGGAAAATATATAGCCATAAGTGCCCACATGAGAAGAGTGGAGAGATCCAATATTGACACCCTATCGTCAAAATTGAAAGAGCTAGAGGAGCAAGATCAAGAAAGCTCAAAACCTAGCGGAAGACAAGAAATAACTAAGATCAGAGCAGAACTGAAGGAGATAGAGACAAGAAAAAACCCTTCAAAAAATCAATAAATCTAAGAGCTGTTTTTTTGAAAAGATCAACAAAATAGACAGACCACTAGCCAGAGTGATAAAAAAGAAGAGAGAGAACAACCCAAAAAACGATAATGGGGAAATCACCACAGATTCCACAGAAATTCAAACCATCATCAGAGAATACTACAAACAACTCTATGCACATAAACCAGTAAATCAGGAAGAAATGGATAAATTCCTGGATGCCTGTGTCCTCCCAAGCCTAAACCAGGAGGAAGCCGAAACTATGAATAGACCAATAAGAAGGTCTGAAGTTGAGGCAGCAATTAAGAGCCTACCACACAAAAAAAACCCAGGTCCAGATGGGTTCACAGCCGAATTCTACCAGACACACAAAGAGGATTTGGTACCATTCCTTCTGAAACTATTCCAAATAATCCAAAAAGAGGGAACCCTTCCCAAATCATTTTATGAGACCAACATCATCCTGATACCAAAACCTGGCAGAGACTCAACAAGAAAAGAAAACTTCAGGCCAATATCCATGATGAACATAGATGCAAAAATCTTCAATAAAATACTGGCAAACCGATTGCAACAGCACATTAAAAAACTTATCCATCATGATCAAGTAGGATTCGTCCCGGGGATGCAAGTCTGGTTCAACATACGCGTCTATAAATGTAATTCACCACATAAACAGAAGCAAAAACAAAAACCACATGATTATCTCAATTGATGCAGAGAAGGCATTTGACAAAATTCAACAGCCCTTTATGCTAAAAACCCTCAATAAACTTGGTATTGATGGAACATATCTCAAAGTAATAAAAGCTATTTATGACAAACCAACAGCCAATATCATACTTAATGGGCAAAAACTGGAAGCATTCCCTTTGAAATCTGGCACTAGACAAGGATGCCCTCTCTCACCACTTCTATTCAACATAGTACTGGAAGTTCTAGCCAGAGCAATCAGGCAAGAAAAAGAAATAAAGGGTATTCAAACAGGAAAGGTGGAAGCCAAATTGTCTCTATTTGCAGACGACATGATAGTATACCTAGAAGACCCCATCACCTCAGCCCAAAAGCTCCTGCAACTGATAAGCAATTTCAGCAAAGTCTCAGGATATAAAATCAATGTTCAAAAATCACAAGCATTCCTATACACCAATAACAGACTTAAAGAGAAGCAAATCAAGAACGAACTGCCATTCACAATTGCTACAAAGAAAATAAAATACCTAGGAATACAACTCACTAGGAATGTAAGGGACCTCTTTAAGGAAAACTACAAACAACTGCTCAACGAAATAAGAGAGGACACAAACAGATGGAGAAACATTCCATGTTCGTGGTTAGGAAGAATCAATATCGTGAAAATGGCTATACTGCCCAAAGTAATTTACACAATCAATGCTATCCCCATCAAACTACCATTGAATTTCTTCACAGAACTGGAAAAAACCACCATGAATTTCATATGGAACCAAAAAAGAGCCCGCATAGCCAAGTCAATTCTAAGCAAAAAGAACACAGCAGGAGGCATCACGCTACCAGACTTCAAACTATACTACAAGGCTACAGTAATCAAAACAGCATGGTACTGGTACCAAAACAGAGATATAGACCAATGGAACAGAACAGAGGCATCGGAGGCAACACAACACATCTACAACCATATTATCTTTGATAAACCAGACAAAAACAGACAATGGGGAAATTATTCCCTATTTAATAAATGGTGTTGGGAAAACTGGCTAGCCATGTGCAGAAAGCAGAAACTGGACCCCTTCCTGACACCTTACACTAAAATTAACTCCAGATGGATTAAAGACTTAAACGTAAGACCTGACACCATAAAAACCCTAGAAGAAAACCTAGGCAAAACCATTCAGGACATAGGAGTAGGCAAGGACTTCATGAACAAAACACCAAAAGCATTGGCAACAAAAGCCAAAATAGACAAATGGGACCTAATCAAACTCCACAGCTTCTGCACGGCAAAACAAACAGTCACTAGAGTGAATCGGCAACCATCAGAATGGGAAAAAATCTTTGCAGTTTACGCATCTGACTAAGGGCTGATATCCGGAATTTACAAAGAACTCAAACAGATTTACAGGAAAAAAACAAACAAGCCCATTCAAAAATGGGCAAAGGATATGAACAGAAACTTTACGAAAGCAGACATACATGAGGCCAGCAAACATATGAAAAAGTGCTCATCGTCATTGGTCATTAGAGAGATGCAAATCAAAACCACATTGAGATACCATCTCACACCAGTTAGAATGGCGATCATTAAAAAATCTGGAGACAGCAGATGCTGGAGAGGATGTGGAGAAATAGGAACACTCTTACACTGTTGGTGGGAGTGTAAATTAGTTCAACCATTGTGGAAGACAGTGTGGTGATTCCTCAGGGATCTAGAAATAGAAATTCCATTTGACCCAGCAATCCCATTACTGGGTATCTATCCAAAGGACTATAAATCGTTCTACTATAAGGACACATGCACACGAATGTTCATTGCAGCACTGTTTACAATAGCAAAGACCTGGAACCAACCCAAATGCCCAACGATGATAGACTGGACTGGGAAAATGTGGCACATATACACCATGGAATATTATGCAGCAATCAAAAATGATGAGTTTGTGTCCTTTGTAAGGACATGGATGAATCTGGAGAACATCATTCTCAGCAAACTGACACAAGAACAGAAAAAGAAATACCGCATATACTCACTCATAGGTGGGTGAGTAAAATGAGAACACGTGGACACAGAGAGGCGGTCTACTATACACTGGGGACTGTTTGGGGGAATGGGGCAGGGACAGCAGGGGTGGCTGGGGGGGATAGCCTGGGGATGAATACCAAGTGTGGGTGAAGGGGAGGAAAGCAGCAAAGCACACTGCCATGTGTGTACCTATGCAACTATCTTGCTCGTTCTGCACATGTACCCCCAAACCTATAATGCAATAAAAATTAAAAAAAAAAAAGTAATGCCATACCACTCTTTCAAAGGCAAATTTTGTAAATAATATGTTACAGAGATAAAATCGAGAAATACAAACTAAATACTATATTTATGGTGAAAATAGAAGAGAATCTTGAAACTGGGGCTGAAAATCAGTGTATATATGAGTCTGATATGTTTTCTCATACATAAAATGTTTGAGCTTAATGGTATTATCTGTAATACTTTTTAACTATCAATATTTCAATTTTCAAAGCTCCAGTTACCTTCCCACTTGAAATAAAATATATATTACAAGAAAAGTGTGCTCTTCAGTACATAACTGGATTTTCTCATTAACTTACCATGGAAAAAACAGATAAGCCATTTTTGTTACATGGATAGCTACTTACCTTTGTTTTCTATTTGGAAAACTCTATATTATGTAGGTAATGATAATAGGTATATTTAGTTAAGAACCTAGGTATTTAAAAAAACACAGGAATTAAAAGAAATAGCCTGTGAAGCATTGATAAATTGTAGTAATATTATGTTGAGAAGATTACTAAAGGAAATAGTGGACAAGACAAGTCTCTATGGTTTCATTTTTGAAAGCAGAGAAAATTACTTATTTGAAAGAAAATGAAGTAACTGTGGAATATCAAAAAAAGTAGAATCATTTATAAACTTAGATGGGGAATAAAGAGGACTCCAAGAGCTGATGGAAAGTAAAAATGAAAAAAAGGAGACAGGAAGGTAGAAAGAGAGGGAAGGAGAAAGGGAAGGAGGCAGATGCATCTCTTAAGTCGTCAGTTACATCTCAATGGAAGACTCTATTTTTGAATTTTAAACCTGACCAAAATAGATTCATTTTGTTTTAGGTTGTTTACTATCTTATATATTCACCCCTTTGCCTTTCCTGTCCTCCTGAGTGCTGCTAGGTTTGGTCACATTTGCCAGAAGTTCAACTCACAGCGGTTGCCTGTCAACCTCCACCAGTGCATCCAGGGTAATAAAGCAGGCTAAACTTTCATCCCAGTCTCCTTTACAAGAAAAAAATAATTTTTTAATGATAAGAAAATTATGCTAACTAATTGAAATGATAATGCAAAATAATATTTTACGGGAGACAGTTTCTTTATATAATGAATGGAAATCACTCAACATCTTTTAAATGATGTATAAACTTTACAATACTTTATCATCTAATTTTCTTTTCCTTTTCTGACCGTCAAATGCCTTGAACATACTTAAATTTATTAAGTGATTAATTTAGTCAAAATACATTTCATTATCTGCCAAGTACCTATCATACCAAGACACCTTGCCTAATATTATAGAGTTTATAAGATGTACACAAAACTAAATGAGACTATGTAGATATATTTTTAAATCTGTAAGAATGTTATCTAAATAAAACATATGTAACAGGCACAATCCAATACCAGTTCTAAGGAGTAACACTTACGAAAGAATCTTTTCATGCTTAGACTAAGTCACCATTCAAATTAACCAAGTTAACCAGTAGATAAGCTTCCAATTAATAGAATACTTTATACTTACATATTTTCTAACTACATTTTAGGCAACACCTAATTTAATTGCAAGAAACATTAAATACACAACATGTTAGGCCATTATTCATTATTATAAATTACCTGAACCTGGGTAATTTATAAAGAAAAGGGGTTTAATTGGCTGACAGTTCTGTTGCTGTACAAGCATCCAACTGGCATTTGCTCAGCTTCTAGGAAAACCTCAGGCAGGGCACTTTTACTCAAGGTGGAAGGCCAAGCAGGAACCAGAATGTCTCATGGCAAAAGCAGCAGTAGGAAAATGAGAGTGGGGACAGAAATGCCATGTACCCTTAAACCACTATATCTTGTGAGAGCTCATAAGGACAGTATTAAGCCATGAGAAATCTGTCCCATGATTCAAACACTTCGACCAGGCCCCAACTCTGACACTGGGAGTTACATATCTATATTAGATTTAGAGGGCACACAATCCAAACCATATTAGGCAAGGTCTCACTACTGCTGTTTATAGATGAGGAAAATGTGACAGATCTTGTGAATGTGACAGATCACTCAGAAAATTAGGGGCAGAGGCAAGGAAAAAAAGCCAGGCCCTCTTAATTACCTAAGCATTGCTCTTGCCACACCCCCCCAACACTGCTTATGTTTTTGACCTCTGTGATATCTTCAGCCTGGCTGCATTGCAAGAATGTAGCTAAATAACCAACTAAAAGCTAAATTGTTTCCTATTACTTCAGTGATTTAAAGAGAAGTCTTAAATATACAAATACACAATTAACATAAAGGCAATGAATTCAAGTTTTATTAACTCTTTCTTCCTCTTCTTGTTCTCTAGTGGAATTTTAACCAACCCCACAATTTCCCAAAGATTCAAGATGAATATTTTGAGGCAGGTGTATTGTGAAGTCACAGGTTCTAGACTGGCCTTGAAAGACACAGCACAACCCATTTTGTATAATAAACATAAAAACAGAAAAACAGAAAAAATCTGATTTGGGCATGGCATGTGCTCGCTTCAGCAGCACCAACACTAAAATTGGGATGCTACACAGAAAGCCAGCATGGCTGCAGCAAACAGATGACATGCAAAGGGGTGCAGCGTACCATATTTTTATTTATTTATTTATTTATTTTTGCCACTGTGGCTGTTTTGTAGAAATCAAATACAGATAGATTTGAGGTACCAAAAAAACAATAAAATAAAAAGTTAGCTGGACATGGTGGTGTAAACACCTGCAACCCCAGCTACTTAAAAGGCATTGGCAGGACAATCGCTTAAACCCAAAAGGTAGGTGTTGCAATAAGTCAAGATTGCACTGATACACTCCAGCCTGGGTGACAAGAGGGAAACAGTACATCATAAAGAAAGGCGGGGCAAGGGTGGAGTCACCCAGCCCCTCATTTTGTTACAATTGTACACAATGATTTGTCTAATTTTTTTTTATTTTCCTCCTTTTTTAAATGAGGGGGTTATTCACTGGGATGCCCCGGCTGACCTCGAACTCCTGACCTCAGGTGACCCACCCACCTAGGCCTCCTAAAGTGCTAGGAATGCTGGCATGAGTAACAGCACCCAGCCCAGTCTCTCTGATTTCTTCTTTAACAATAAATTCAGCAAGCCAGGCATGGTGGCTCATGGGAGCCTGTCATCAAGGTGCATTGAAGACCAAGGTGGGCTGATCACATGAGGTTGCAGGTTCAAGACTGGCCCGACAAACATGGTGAAACCACGTCTTTAAAATAAAAAAAAAACTTGGGTTGTGCTCCACAGCTCATGCATGTAATCCCAGCACTTTGGAATGCTGAGGCCTGTGGATTGTGAGGTCACAGGTTTGAGACTGGCCTCAAACAAAACAGTGCAATCCAGTCCCTATAAGAAAAATAAATAAACAAAAAAGCTGAGCCAGGCATAAAATGTGCTCGCTTTAGCAGCACCTACACTAAAATTGGGATGCTAAAAAGAAGCCCGGCCTGGCCACAGCAAAATAATGGCATGCAAAGGGGTGCAGTGTTCCTATTTTTTTTTTTTTTTTTTTTTTTTTTTGCTGCTGTGGCTGTTTGTAGAAATCAAATACAGATAGATTTGAGGTACAAAAAAAAATAGAAAGTTAGCTGAATGTAAAGATGTGGACACCTGCAACCTCAGCTACTTGAAAAGCATTGGCAGGACAATTGCTTAAACCCAAAAGGCAGATGTTGTAATAAGCCAAGATCGCACTGATGCACTCCAGCCTAAGTGACAAGAGGTAAACAGCATGTCATAAAGAAAGGTGGGGAGGGGAGTGGAGTCACCTGGCACCTCGTTTTGTTACACTTGTACACAGTGATTTGTCTGATTTCTTTTCTTTTTCTTTTTCTCCTTTTTTAAGTGAGGTGGGTCTTCACCAGGATGCCCAGGCTTCCCTCGAACGTTTGACCTCAGGTGACCCTCCCACTTAGGCCTCCTAAAATGCTAAGAATGCTGACATAAGTCACAGGGCCCAGCCCAGTCTGTCTAATTTCTTTTGTAATGATAAATTCAGCCAGCTGGGCACATTGGCTCAAGGGAGCCTGTCATCCAGGAGCTTTGAAAACCAAGGTGGGTGGATCACGTGAGTTTGTGGGTTCGAGACCGGACAGTCCAACATGATGAAACCTCGTCTTTAAAATGAAAACAAAACTTGGGTTGGGCTCCGTGGCTCATGCCTGTAATCCCAGCACTTCGGAATGCCAAGGCAAGTGGATAGTGATGTCAGAGATTCAAGACTGGCCTCGAATGACACAGCACAACCTGCTCCCTATAAAAAACGTAAAACCAGAAAAACATAAAAAAGCTGAGCTGGGCGTGGCATGTGCTAACTTCAGCAGCACCTACACTAAAATTGAAATACTACGCAGAAGGCTGGCGTGGCCACAGCACAAAAATAACACACAAACGGGTGCAGCGTTTCATATTGTTTTTTTTTTTTTTTTCCGCTGTGGCTGTTTTGTAGAAATCAAATACAGATAGATTTGAGGTACAAAAAAAAACCTCACCAGCAAGGGAAAGAAGCTGGACGGAGAATGAGTGTGACGAAATGATGGAATCAGACTTCAGAAAGTGGATAATGAGAAACTTCAGTGAGCTAAAAGAACATGTCCTAAATCAGTGTAAAGAAACTAAGAACCTTAAAAAAAGATTTGAAAAAAGATTCGAGGAATTGATAACAAGAATGGACAACTTAGAGAGGAATATGAATGAATTGAAGGAGCTGAAAAACACAACACGAGAACATCGCGAAGCATGCACAAGTTTCAACAGCCGAATTGACCAAGCAGAAGAAAGAATATCAGAAGTTGAAGATCAACTCAATGAAATAAAATGAGAAACCAAGATTTAAAAAAAAGCACAAAAAGAAATGAACAAAATCTCCAAGAAATGTGGGACTATGTGAAGAGACCCAACCTACGTTTGATAGGTGTAACAGAATGTGATGAAGAGAATGAATACAAGCTGGAAAACACTCTTCAGGATATTATCCAGGAAAATTTCCCCAACATAGCACGACAGGTCAATACTCAACTCCAGGAAATACAGAGAACACCACAAAGATACTCCGCAAGAAGAGCAACCCCAAGGCACATAATCGTCAGATTCACCAGGGTTGAAACGAAGGAGAAAATACTAAGGGCAGCCAGAGAGATAGGTCAGCTCACTCACAAAGGGAAGCCCATCAGACTCACAGCAGATCTCTCGGCAGAGACTCTACAAGCCAGAAGAGAGTGGGGGCCAATATTCAACATCCTTAAAAAAAAAAACACTTTCAACACAGAATTTCATATCCAGCCAAACTGAGCTTCATAAGTGAAGGAAAAATAAAATCCTTCACGAACAAGCAAGTACTCGGAGATTTTGTCACCACTAGGCCTGCTTTACAAGAGCTCCTAAAAGAGGCACTACACATAGAAAGAAACAACCAGTTCCAGCCATCCTAAAAGCATACCAAATGCTAAAGAGCATCAACAAAATAAAGAATGTACGTGAACCAATGGGCAAAACAGCCAGCTAGCATCAAAATGGCAGTATCAAATTCACACATAACAATATTAACTTTAAATGTAAATGGGCTAAATGCACCAATCAAAAGACACAGACTGGCAAATTGGATAAAAAAACAAAACCCATCGGTGTGCTGTATCCAGGAAACCCACCTCGCATGCAAAGATACACAAAGGCTCAAAATAAAAGGATGGAGAAAATTTACCAAGCAAATGGAGAGCAAAAAAAAGCAGGAGTTGCAATTCTCATCTCTGATAAAATAGACTTTAAAGCAACAAAGATCAAAAGGGACAAAGAAGGTCATTACATAATGGTAAAAGGATCGATACAAGAAGAGCTAATGATTCTAAATATATATGGACCCAATGTAGGAGCACCCAGATATATAAGGCAAGTTCTTAATGACTTACCAAGAGACTTAGACTCCCACACAATAATAGTGGGAGACTTTAACACTCCACTGTCAATAGCAGAAGATCAACCAGACAGAATATTAACAAGGATATCCAGGATTTGAACTCAGACCTGGAACAAGCAAAACTGATAGGCATTTACAGAACTTTCCACACCAAATCCACAGAATATACATTTTTCTCAGCACCACATCACACCTACTCCAAAATCAACCACATATTTGGAAGTAAAGCACTCCTCAGCAAATGCAAAACAACTGAAATCATAACAAACAGTCTCTCAGACCATAGTGCAATCAAGTTGGAACTCAGAATTCAGAAAATAACTCAGAACCACACAGCTTCATGGAAACTGAACAACTGGCTCTTGATTGTTGATTGGATAAACAATGAAATGAAGACAGAAATAAAGAAGTTCTTTGAAACCAACAAAAATGAAGACAAAACGTACCTGAATCTCTGGGACACATTTAAAGCAGTCTGTAGAGGAAAATATATAGCAATAAGTGCCCACATGAGAAGAGTGGAGAGATCCAAAATTGACACCCTATCATCGAAATTGAAAGAGCTAGTGGAGCAAGATCAAAATGCTCAAAATCTAGCTGAAGACAAGAAATAACTAAGATTAGAGCAGAACTGAAGGAGATAGAGACAAGAAAAACCCTTCAAAAAATCAATAAATCTAAGAGCTGGTATTTTGAAAAGATCAACAAAATAGACAGACCACTAGCCAGACTGATAAAAAAGAAAAGAAAGAACAACCAAATAGATGCAATAAAAAACGATAATGGGGAAATCACCACAGATTCCACAGAAATTCAAACCATCATCAGAGAATACTACAAACAACTCTATGCACATAAACTAGTAAATCAGGAAGAAATGGATAAATTCCTGGATGCCTGTGTCCTCCCAAGCCTAAACCAGAAGGAAGCCGAAACTATGAATAGACCAATAACAAGGTCTGAAGTTGAGGCAGCAATTAAGAGCCTACCACACAAAAAAAGCCCAGGTCCAGATGGGTTCACAGCTGAATTCCACCAGACACACAAAGAGGATCTGGTACCATTCCTTCTGAAACTATTCCAAATAATCCAAAAAGAGGGAACCCTTCCCAAATTATTTTATGAGACCAACATCATCCTGATACCAAAACCCGGCAGAGACTCAACAAGAAAAGAAAATTTTAGGCCAATATCAATGATGAACATAGATGCAAAAATCTTCAATAAAATACTGGCAAACCTATTGCAACAGCATATTGAAAAACTTATCCATCACGATCAAGTAGAATTCATCCCGGGGATGCAAGGCTGGTTCAACATACGCAAGGCTATAAATGCAATTCACCACATAAACAGAAGCAAAAACAAAAACCACATGATTATCTCAATTGACGCAGAAAAGGCATTTGACAAAATTCAACAGCCATTTATGCTAAAAACCCTCAATAAACTTGGTATTGATGGAACATATCACAAAGTAATAAAATTTATTTACGACAAACCAACAGCCAATATCATACTGAATGGGCAAAAACTGGAAGCATTCCCTTTGAAATCTGGCACTAGACAAGGATGCCCTCTCTCACCACTCCTATTCAACATAGTACTGGAAGTTCTATCCAGAGCAATCAGGCAAGAAAAAGAAATAAAGTGTATTCAAATAGAAAAGGTGGAAGCCAAATTGTCTCTATTTGCAGATGACATGACAGTATACCTAGAAGACCCCATCACCTCAGCCCAAAAGCTCCTGAAACTGATAAGCAACTTCAGCAAAGTCTCAGGATATAAAATCAATGTTCAAAAATCACAAGCCTTCCTATACACCAATAACAGATGTAAAAAGAAACAAATCAAGAACGAACTGCCATTCACAATTGCTACAAAGAAAATAAAATACCTAGGAATAAAACTCACAAGGAATGTAAGGGACCTCTTTAAGGAAAACTACAAACCACTGCTCAAGGAAATAAGAGAGGACACAAACAGATGGAGAAACATTCCATGTTCACGGTTAAAAAGAATCAATATTGTAAAAATGGCTATACTGCCCAAAGTAATTTACACAATCAATGCTACCCCCATCAAGCTACCATTGAATTTCTTCACAGAACTGAAAAAAACATCCATGAATTTCATATGAAATCAAAAAGCCCGCATAGCCAACTCAATTCTAAGCAAAAAGAACACAGCAGGAGGCATCACGCTACCAGACTTCAAACTATACTACAAGGCTACAGTAATCAAAACAGCATGGTACTGGTACCAAAACAGAGATATAGACCAATGGAACAGAACAGAAGCATCGGAGGCAACACAACCTATCTACAATCATATTATCTTTGATAAACATGACAAAAACAAGCAATGGAGAAAGGATTCCCTATTTAATAAATGGTGTTGGGACAACTGGGTAGCCATGTGCAGAAAGCAGAAACTGGACCCCTTCCTGAAACCTTACACTAAAATTAACTCCAGATGGATTAAAGACTTAAACGTAAGACCTGACACCATAAAAAACCTAGAAGAAAATCTAGGCAAAACCATTCAGGACATAGGAGTAGGCAAGGACTTCATGAATAAAACACCAAAAGCATTGGCCACAAAAGCCAAAATAGACAAATGGGACCTAATCAAACTCCACAGCTTCTGCACGGCAAAAGAAACAGTCACTAGAGTGAATCGGCAACCATCAGAATGGGAAAAAATCTTTGCAGTTTACACATCTGACAAAGGGCTGATATCCAGAATTTACAAAGAACTCAAACAGATTTACAGGAAAAAAACAATCAAGCCCATTCAAAAATTGGCAAAGGATATGAACAGACACTTTACAAACGAAGACATACATGAGGCCAACAAACATATGAAAAAATGCTCATCATCACTGGTCATTAGAGAGATGCAAATCAAAACCACATTGAGATACCATCTCACGCCAGTTAGAATGGTGATCATTAAAAAATCTGGAGACAGCAGATGCTGGAGAGGATGTGGAGAAATAGGAACACTCTTACACTGTTGGTGGGAGTGTAAATTAGTTCAACCATTGTGGAAGACAGTGTGGGGATTCCTCAGGGACCTAGAAATAGAAATTCCATTTGACCCAGCAATCCCATTACTGGGTATATATCCAAAGGACTATAAATCGTTCTACTAGAAGGACACATGCACACGAATGTTCATTGCAGCACTGTTTACAATAGCAAAGAACTGGAACCAACCCAAATGACCGATGATGATAGACGGGTCTGGGAAAATGTGGCACATATACACCATGGAATATTATGCAGCAATCAAGAATGATGAGTTTGTGTCCTTTGTAAGGACATGGATGAATCTGGAGAACATCATTCTCAGCAAACTGACACAAGAACAGAAAAAGAAATACGGCATATACTCACTCATAGGTGGGTGAGAAAAATGAGAACACATGGACACAGAGAGGCGGCCTACTATACACTGGGGTCTATTGGGGGGAATGGGGGAGGGACAACGGGAGGGGGCTGGGGAGGGATAGCCTGGGGATGAATGCCAAGTGTGGGTGAAGGGGGGGAAGGCAGCAAAACACACTGTCATGTGTGTAACTATGCAACTATCTTGCACATTCTGCACATGTACCCCAAAACCTATAATGCAATAAACATTAAAAAAAAAAGAAAGAAAGAAACATAAAAATAGAAAAACATAAAAAACCAGATCCAGGCATGGCATATGTTCGCTTCAACAGCACCTACACTAAAATTGGGATGCTACAAAGAATGCCGGCCTGGCTGCAGCAAAAAAATGACACACAAATGGGTGCAGAATTCCGTATTTTTTTTTCTTTTGCCCCTGTGGCTGTTTTGTAAAAATCAAATACAGAAAGATTTGAGGTACAAAAAAAAAAAAAAAAAAAAAATAGAAAGTTAGCTGGACGTGGTGGTGTGGACTTCTGCAACCCAAGCTACCTGAAGGGTATTGTCAGGACAATAGCTTAAAACCAAAAATCAGGTGTTGCAAGAAGCCAAGATCACACTGATGCACTCCAGCCTAAGTGACAAGAGGGAAACAGTATGTCATAAACAAAGGCGGGGCTTGGGGATGAGTCACCAGCACCTCGTTTTGTTACAACTGTACACACTGATTTTTCTGATTTATTTTCTATTTCTTTCTCTCCTTCTTTAAGTGAGGTGGGTTTTCCCTGGGATGCCCAGACTGACGTTAAACTTCTAACCTCAGGTGACCCGCCCATATACACCTCCAAAAATGCTAGGAATCCTGGCATGAGTCACAGCACCCGGCCAAGTCTCTATGATTACCTTTTTAACAATAAATTCAGCCAACTGGGCAAAGTGGCTCATGGGAGCCTGTCATCCAGGGGCTTTGAAGACCAAAACGGGCAAATGACGTTAGTTTGTGGGTTAGAGACCAACCAGTCCAACGTGGTGAAATCCCGTCTTCAAAAGGAAAACAGAACTTGGGTTGGGCTCTGCTGGACATGCCTGTTCTCCCAGCAATTTGGAATGCCGAGGCGGGCGGATCGTGAAGTCACAGGTTTGAGACAGACCTCGAATGACACAGCACAACCCATTTCCTGTAAGAAACATGAAAACAGAAAAACATACAAAAGCTGAGCTGGGCATGGCATGTGCTCGCTTCAGCAGCACCTATACTAAAATTGGAATGCTACACAGAAGGCCGGCGTGGCCGCAGCACAAGCATGTCTCGGAAAGGGGAGCAGCGTTTTGTATTTTTTTATTTTATTTTTATTTTTTTGCCGATTTGGCTTTTCAGTAGAAATCAAATACAGATAAATTTGAGGAAAAAAAAAAACAACAGAAAGTTAGCTGGACGTGGTTGTGTGGACAACTGCAACCCCAGCTACTTGAAGGGCATTGGCAGGAAAATCACAAAGCCCAAAAGGCAGGTGTTGCAATAAGCCAAAATCACACTGACACACTCCAGCCTGGGTGACAAGAGGGAAACTGTAGGTCATCAAGAAAAACGGGGCAGAATGTGAAGTCTCCCAGCACCTTGTTTTGTTACAATTGCACACATTCATCAGTCTTATTACTTTTATTTTTTTATGTTTTTATTTTATTTTATTTTATTTATTTTTTTATGTGAGGTGGGTATTCACTGGAATGCTCAGGCTGACCTCGAACTTGTGACCTCAGAAGACTCGCCCACCTCTGCCACCCAAAGTGCTAAGATTGCTGGCGTGAGTCGCAGCAATCGGCACAGTCTCTCTGATTTTTTTTTTTAACAAATTATGCCAGCTGGGAATGGTGGCTCATGGCAGACTGTCATCAAGTTGCCTTGAAGACCAAGGTGGGCGGATCATGAGAAGTTGCAGGTTCAAGACCTGCCCGACCAACATGGTGAAACCCCAGCTTTAAAACAAAAACACAATTTGAGTTGGGCTCCATGGCTCAGGCCTGTAACCCCAGCACTTATAATGCCAGGGCGGGTGGATTGTGAGGTCACATGTTCAATACTGGCCTCGAGAAACACAGCATATTTTGCTCCCTACACAGTGTCTCTGATTTCTTTTATAACAATAAAGTCGGCTGGCCGGGTATGATGGCTCACGGCAGCCTGTCATCCAGGCACCTAGAAGACTAAGGCGGGTGAATCACGAGAAGTTGCGGGTTCAAAACCCACCCGACCAACATGGTGAATCCTTGTCTTTAAAATGAAAACAATTTGGGTTGGGCTTGGCGGCTCAGGCCTGTAATACCAGAACTTAAAATGCTGTGGTGGGTGAATCGTGAGGTCACAGGTTTGAGACTGGCCTCGAATGACACAGCATAGCCCGCTCCCTATAAACAAACAAACAAACAAAAAAAAACAGAAAAGCATGAAAAAGCTGAGCTGGGTTTGGTATGTGCTCACTTCGGAAGCACCTACACTAGAATTGGAACGCTACACAGAAGGCCAGCGTGGTCGTAGCACCAAAATGACACTCACAGGGTTGCAGCTTTTTGTAATTTTGTTGTTGTTGTTGTGACTCTTTTGTGGAAATCAAATAAAGTTAGCTTGGAGGTACAAAAACATAAAAATAAAAAGTTAGCTGGACCTGGTGGTGTGGACACATGCAACCCCAGCTACATGTAGGGCATTGAAAAGATACATTGCTTGAACCCAAAAGGAAGGTGTTGCAATAAGCAAAGATTGCACTGTTGCACTCCAGCCTTGGTGACAAGAGGGAAACAGTACATAATAAAAAAAAGCAAAGCTGGACGTGGAGTTGTCCAGCACCTTGTTTTGTTTCAACCACACACACTCATCAGTCTGATTAATTTTTTTCTTTTCTTTTTTTTTATATGAGGTGGGTTTTCACCAGAATGCTCAGTCTGACCTCAAACCCGAGACCTCAGAAAACCCACACACCTTGGCCTCCCAAAGTGCTAAGATTGCTGGCATGAGTGGCAGTGCCCAGCACATTCTCTTTGATTTCATTTTTAACAATATAATCGGATGGCCGGGCACCATGGCTCATGAAAGTCTGTCATTCAGGCGCCTCAAAGCTCAAGGCGGGCAGATAACAAAAAGTTGCGAGTTTGAGATTTGCCTGAGCAACATGGTGAAACCCTGTCTTTAAAATGAAAACACATCTTGGATTAGGCTTGGCGGCACAAGCCTGTAGTCCTGGCACATAGAATGCCGAGGCAGGTGGACCTGAGGTCACGGATTCGAGACTGGCCTTGAAGGACACAGTGTAGCCTGCCTCCTATAAAAAAACAAAAATTAGAAAACATAAAAAAGCTGAGCTGGGCTTGGCCTGTGCTCGCTTTGGAAGCACCTACACTAAAATTGGGATGCTACACAGAAGGTCGGTCAGTCGCAGTGCAAAAATGACACACACAGGACTGCATTGTTCAGTATTTATTTTCTTCATTGTGGCTTTTTTGTGGAAATCAAATAAAGATAGATTGGAGGTACAAAAAAAATAAAAATAGAAAGTTAGCTGGACCTGGTAGTGTGGACACCTCCAACCCCAACTACTTGAAGGGCATTGGGAGGACATTCACTTGAACCCAAAAGGCAGGTGTTGCAATAAGCAAAGATCACACTGTTGCACTCCAGCTTGGGTGAAAAGAGGAAAACAATACATAATAAAAAATGGCAAGTCTGGGTGTGGAGTCTCCCAGCAACTCGTTTTGTTTCAATTGCACACACACATAAGTCTGATTTCTTTTTTTTTCCTGTATTTTTTTATGTGAGGTTGGTTTTCACTAGAAATCTCAGGCTGACCTTGAACTCGTGACCTCAGAAAACCCGCCCACCTAGGCCTCCCAAGGTGCTAAGATTGCTGGCATGAGTGGCAGCGCCCAGCACAGTCTCTCTGATTTTCTTTTTAACAAAAAAATCGGATGGCCAGGCACAGTGGCTCATGGCAGCCTGGAACCCAGGCGCCTCAAAGACCAAGGTGGGCAAATTATGAGAACTGTTGAGTCCCAGATTCACAGGACCAACAGGGTGAAACACTGTCTTTAAAATGAAAACACAATTTGGGTTGGGCTCAGAGCCTCAGGCCTGTAAAGGTAGCACTTAGGAAGCCGAGATGGGCAGATCGTGAGATCACAGGTTTGTGACTGGCCTCGAAAAACACATTGAAACACGCTCCCTATAAAAGACAAAAACATATAAAAATCTGCACCGTGCTTGGCATGTACTCGCTTTGGAAGCACCCACACTAAAATTGGGACACTACACAGAAGGCCGACATGGTCATAGCGCAAAAATTACTCTCACAGGGGTGCAGATTTTTGTATTTTTTTCCTTCATTGTGACTGTTTTGTGGAAATCACATAAAGATAGCTTGGAGGTACAAAAACATAAAAATAGAAAGTTAGATCCAAGATGGCTGATTGCTAACAGCTTCGGATTGTAGCTCCCAGTGAAAGCTCGGAAAACGTGAGGACACCACATTTTCAGAGGAATTTTCGTCGCCCACGGACCAGAAGATTTCCAGTGGAGGAGCCCCGCGGGTCGCCAGCGCGACTTCTGTGGCCACCGCAGCGGTTTTGTCATCGCCTCGGCATGGCAGCTCTTCGTGCAGAGTGAGAGGGACTGGTTCCCCTACTGACTGGTGTTTGGAGCTCCGGGAAGGCAAAGCCACTTGTGGCAGACTCAAGAAGGAAGTCAGACCAGAGATTCCCAGGCAGAAGAGCACCATCAGTCTTATCGCTCTTGTTTTGTCCGGTTCAGTGGGTTGCTCGGATTCCAGCACTGGGAATCAATAAATTGGACATCCTTTCAGGAACTTAATCAGAAAGGTGCTAATTCTAAAGACATCAGATGGATAAATTCACAATAAAGGGAAAAAAACAGCCTAAAAAGGCTGAGAAAACCGAAAGTCAGAACCCCTCTCCCTCTACAGGGGATAGCAATTCCTCATCAGCTACGGAACAAGCCCTAATGGAAGAGGACTGTGTTCCAGTATCTGAAGGAGGCTTCAGAAGGTGGATGGTATAAAACTTCTGGGAATTGAAACAACTTGTTCTAACCCAATGTAGAGAAACTAAGAACTTTGAAAAAAGGTTAGACGAAATGTTAAAAAGAATGGACAATAAAGAAAGGAATATAAATGAACTAATGGAGTTGAAAAATACACCATGAGAACTTAGTGAAATATGCACAAGATTGAATAGCCGAATTGATCAAGCAGAAGAAAGGATATCAGAGGTCGAAGACTGACTTAATGAAATGGAACGAGAAGACAAGAATAGAGAAAAAAGGATAAAAAGGAATGAGCAAAGTCTCCAAGAATTATGGGACTATGTGAAAAGACCTAATCTACGTCTGATAGGTGTACCTGAATGTGATGGAGAGAATGAATCCCAGCTGGAAAATACTCTTCAGAATATTATCCAGGAGAATTTTCCCAATCTAGCAAAGCAGGATACCATTCAACTTCAGGTAATACAGAGTACACCACAAAGATATTCCTTAAGAAGAGAAACCCCAAGACACATAATCATTAGATTCACCAGGGTTGAAACGAAGGAGAAAATACTAAGGGCAGCCAGAGAGAAAGGTCAGGTTACCCACAAAGGGAAGCCTATTAGGCTTACAGCAGATCTCTCAGTAGAAACCCTACAAGCCAGAAGAGAGTGGGGCCCAATATTTAACATCCTCAAAGAACAGAACTTTCAGCCCAGAATTTCATATCCTGCCAAACTAAGCTTCACAATTGAAGGAAAAATAAAATCTTTTATGAACAAGCAAGTACTCAGAGATTTTATTACCACCAGACCTGCTTTACAAAAACTTCTGAAAGAAGCATTACACACAGAAAGGAACAACCAGTATTAGCCTTTCTAGAAATATACCAAAAAGTAAAGAGCATCACATAAAAAAGAATTTACATCAACAAATGGATAAAATAGCCAGTTAACATCAAATGGCAGTAATCTTAAATTGAAATCGACTAAATTTTCTAATTAAAAGTTACAGCCAAAACCTACTGGTATACTATATCCAGACCCGTTTCATATCCAAAGATACACAAAGACTAAAAACAAAGGGTTGGAGAAAGATTTACCAACCAAATAGAGAACAAAAACAAATAAATAAACAAAAAGGAGTTGCAATTCATGCATTTGATAAAACAGATTTCAAACCAACAAAGATAGAGTGGTATAAGGATCAATGCATCCTAACACCCAGATACATAAGACCCATAAAGAGATTCAGACTCAACGGAACAGAAAATTAATAAGGATATCCAGAATCTGAACTCAGATCAGTAACAAGTAAACTTAATTAGCACTTGTTGAACTCTCCATTTTAGATAAATAAAGTATACATTCTCCACTTTAAATACACAAAATAATGATCGGCCATTATTATTAATACCCATTTATAGAATAAAGCAATATTCCTGTTCTCTCTCCCTCTTTTTCTTCCTCTCTTTTCCTTTCCTAAAAAAAATGTTAGATAAAGGTGGTGGTGTGGACACCTGCAACCCCAGCTACTTGAAGGGCATTGGGAGGACAATCGCTTGAAGCCAAAAGACAGGTGTTGCAATAAGCTAAAATTGCACTGTTGCACTCCAGCCTTGGTGACAAGAGGAAAACAGTACATAATTAAGAAAGGCGCGGCTGGGAGTGGAGTCTCTCGGCACCACGTTTTATTTCAATTGCACACACTCATAGCTCTGATTACTTTTCTTTTTTTTTTTTTTTATGTGAAGTAGGTTTTCATTGGAATGCTCAGGCTGACCTCGAACTCGTAACCTCAGGAATATCATTCATCTCGGCCTCCCAAAGTGCTAAGATTGCTGGCATAAGTGGCAGCCCCTGGCACAGTCTCTCTGATTTCTTTTTTAACAATATAATTGGATGGCCAGGCACTGTGGCTCACAAAAGCGTCATTCAGATGACTCAAAGATCCATGCGGGTAGATCATGAGAAGTTTCAGGCTCAAGATTTGCTCGACCAACATGTTGAAACCCGTCTTTAAAATGAAAACACAATTTGGGTTGGGCTAGGTGACACAAGCCTGTAGTCCCAGGACAAACAATGCTGAGGCAGGCGGATCGTGAGGTCACAGGTTCGAGACTGGCCTTGAATGACACAGTGTAGCCCACTCCCTATAAAAAAAAACAAAACAAAAAAACAGAAAAACATAAAAAAGTTGAGCTGGGCTTGGTATGTGCTTGCTTTGGAGGCACCTACACTAAAATTGGAATGCTACACAGAAGGCCGGCGTGGTCGTAGCGCAAGTATGACACTCACAAAGATGCAGCTTTTTGTATATTTTTCCTTCATTATGACTGTTTTGTGGAAATCAAATAATGATAGTTTGGAGGTACAAAAAAAATAAAAAGAGAAAGTTAGCTGGACGTGATGGTGTGGACACCTGCAACCCCAGCTACTTGAAGTGCATTGGGAGGACAATCGCTTGAACCCAAAAGGCAGGTGTTGCAATAAGCAAAGATCGGATTGTTGCACTCCAGCCTTGGTGACAAGAGGAAAACAGTACGTAATAAAAAAGGCGGGGCTGGGGGTGGAGTTTTCTGGCACCTCGTTTTGTTTCAACTGGACACATTCATCAGTATGATTACTTTTTTTTTTCTTTTTTATGTGAGGTGGGTTTTCAACGAAATGCTCAGGCTCACCTCGAACTAGTGACCTCAGAAAACCCGCCCACCTCGACCTCCAAACGTGCTAAGATTGCTGGCATGAGTGACAGCACCCGGCACAGTCTCTCTGATTTCTTTTTTAACAATATAATCGGATGGCCGGGCACCGTGGCTCACGGAAGCCTGTCATTCAGGCGCCTCAAAGATCAATGCTGTGGAACATGAGAAGTTGTGGTTTCAAGATTCACCCGACCAACATGGTGAAACCTTGTCTTTAGAATGAAAACACAATTTTCATTGGGCTAGGTGGCTCAAGCCTGTAGTCCCAGCACAAAGAATGCTGAGGCAGTGGATCGTAAGGTCACAGGTTTGAGACTGGTTTCGAAGGGCACAGCATAGCCCACTCCATATAAAAAACAAACAAACAAACAAAAAACAGAAAAAACATAAAAAACTGAGCTTGGCTTGGCATGTGCTCTGTTCGGAATCACCTACAGTAAAATTGGGATCCTACACAGAAGGCCGGCCTGGTCATAGTGCAAGAATGACACGCACAGGGGTGTAGCTTTTTGCATTTTTTTCTTTGTTGTGACTGTTTTGTGGAAATCAAATAAAGATAGATTGGAGGTACAAAAAAATAAAAATAGAAAGTTAGCTTGACGTGATGGTGTGGACACCTGCAATTCCAGCTACTTGAAGGGCATTGGGAGGACAATCACTTGAACCCAAAAACCAGGTGTTGCAATAAGCAAAGATCACACTGTTGCGCTCCAGCCTTGGTGACAAAAGGGAAACAGTATGTAATAAAGAAAGGCAAGGCTGGGAGTTGAGTCTCCTGGCACCACATTTTGTTTCAATTGCACACACTCATCAGTCTGATTACTTTTCTTTTTTTTTCTGTGAGGTGGGTTTTCACTGGAATCCTCAGGCTGACCTTGAACTCATGAACTCAGGAAATCCCCCAATCTCGGCCTCCCAAAATGCTAGGTTTCCTGGCGTGGGTGTCAGTGCCCGGCACAGTCTCTGTGATTTCTTCTTTAACAATAAAATTGAACGTCTGGGCACCATCGCTCATGGCAGCCTGTCATTTATTCACCTCAAAGATCAAGACGGGCAGATCACGAGAAGTTTCGGGTTTAAGACCCGCCTGACCAACATGGTGAAACCTTGTCTTTAAAACAAAAACACAATTTGGGTTGTGCTCGGAGGCTCAAGCCTGTAGTCCCAGCACAAAGAATGCTGAGGCTGGCGGATTCTGATGTCAGAGATTTGAGACTGGCCTCCAAAGACACAGCGTAGCCCACTCCCTATAAAAAAACAAAACAAAACAAAAAACATAAATAGAAAGTTAGGCTTGAGCTGCGGAGCCCAACCCAAATTGCGTTTTTGTTATGTTATGTTATTTCATTCATATGTTATTTTATGCTTCTGAGATTGTATTAATTTATTGTGTAACAACAAAAACTAATATAGGTAGTTTTTACTGAGGTGGGCTTGAAATGTGCTCACTTCGAAAGCACCTACACTAAAATTGAGATGCTACACAAAAAGCTGGTGTGGTTGTAGTGCAATAATGACACGCACATGGGTGCAGCATTATGTATATTTTTTCTTCTTTGTGGCTGCTTGGAAAAATAAAATAAAGATAGATTGGAGGTACAGAAAAATAAAAATAGAAAGTTAGCTTGACGTGGTGGTGTAAACGCCTGCAACCCCAGCGACTTGAAGTGCATTCGCAAGAAAATCTCTTGAATCCAAAAGGCAGGTGTTGCAATAAGCAAAGATTGCACTGTTGCACTCCAGCTTGGGTGACATGAGAGAAACAGTACGTAATAAAGGCAGGGCTAAGGGGTAGAGTCTCCCGTCACCTCGTTTTGTTTCAATTGCAAACACTCATCAGTCTGATTACTTTTCTTTTTATTTTTTCTGTTTTTTTTTTTTTTTTTTTTTTTTTTTTTTTTTTTTTTATGTGAGATGGGTTTTAACCGAAATGCTCAGGCTGACCTCGAACTCGTGACCTCAGGAAACCCGCCCACCTCGGCATCCCAAAGTGCTAAGATTGCTGGCGTGAGTGGCAATGCCTGGCACAGTCTCTCTGATTTCTTAACAATAAAATCGGCCAGCAGGGCACGGTGGCTCACAACAGCCTGTCATTCAGGTGCCTCGAAGAACAAGGCAGGTGGAATGTGAGAAATTGAGGGTTCGAAACCCACCTGACCAATATGGTGAAACCCCGTCTTTAAAACAAAAACACAATTTGGGTTGGGCTCGGCGGCTCAAGCCTGTAGTCCCAGCACATAGAATGCCAAGGCAGGCAAATCCTGAGGTCACAGGTTCGAGACTGGCCTTGAAGGAGACAGCGTAGCCTGCTTTGTATAAAAACCAAACACCAGAAACATAAAAAAGCTGAGCTGGGCTTGGCATATCCTCACTTTGGAAGCACCTACATTAAAATTGGGACGCTACACAGAAGGCCAGCGTGGTCGCAGTGAAAAATGACATGGACAGGGATGCAGCATTTCGTATTTTTTTTTCTTCATTGTGGATTTTTTGTGGAAATCAAATAAAGATAGACTGGAGGTACAAAAAAATAAAAATAGAAAGTTAGCTGGACCTGGTGGTGTGGACATCTGCAACCCCAGCTACTTGAAGGACATTGGCAAGACAATCATTTGAACCCAAAAGACAGGTGTTGCAATGAGCGAAGATCACAATGTTGCACTTCAGGTTGAGTGAAAAAAGGGAAACAGTACGTAATAAATAAAGGCGGGGCTGCAGGTAAAGTCACCGGTAACCAAGTTTTGTTTCAATTGCACACACTTCTCAGTCTGATTACTTTTTTTCTTTCTTTCTTTCTTTCTTTCTTTCTTTCTTTCTTTCTTTCTTTCTTTCTTTCTTTCTTTCTTTCTTTCTTTCTTTCTTTCTTTCTTTCTTTCTTTCTTTATTTTTTTATGTGAGGTGGGTTTTTACCAGAAATTTCAGTCTGACCTCAAACTCGTGACCTCAGGAAACCTGCCCACCTCAGCCTCCCAAAGTGCTAAGATTGCTGGCATGAGTGGCCCTGCCTGGCACAGTCTCTCTGATTTCTTTCTTTCTTTTTTTTAATTTTTATTGCATTATAGGTTTTGGGGTACATGTGCAGAACGTGCAAGATAGTTGCATAGGTACACACATGGCAGTGTGTTTTGCTGCCTTCCTCCCCTTCACCCACACTTGGTATTCATCCCCAGGCTATCCCCCCCAGCCCCACCCACTGTCCCTCCCCCATTTCCCCCAACAGTCCCCAGTGTATAGTAGACCGCCTCTCTGTGTCCATGTGTTCTCATTTTTCTCACCCACCTATGAGTGAGTATATGCGGTATTTCTTTTTCTGTTCTTGTATCAGTTTTCTGATTTCTTTCTTAACAATCAAATTTGATGGCCGGGCACTGTGATTTATGGCAGCCTGTCATTCAGGTGCCTCGAAGATCAAGGCAGGTGGATTATGAGAAGTTGTGGGTTTGAGACCTGCCTGACCAACCTGGTGAAACATTGTCTTTAACACAAAAACACAATTTAGGTTGGGCTCTGTGGCTGAAGCCTGTAACCCCAGCACACAGAATGCCAAGGCAGGCAGATATTGAGGTCACGTGTTAGAGACTGGTCTTGAAGGCTACAGCATATCCCTCTCCCTATAAAAAACCAAAAAAAAAAAAAACAGAAAAACAGAAAAAAGCTGTGCTGAGCTTGGCATGTGCTCGCTTTAGAAGCACCCACACTAAAATTTGGACACTATACAGAAGGCTGGCGTGGTTGTAGTGCAAAAATGACACGCACAGGAGTGCAGCTTTTTGTATTTTTTTTTCTTCGTGACTGTTTTGTGGAAATCAAATAAAGATAGATTGGAGGTATAAAAAATAAAAATAGAAATTATATGTGGCACATATACACGATGAAATATTATGCAGCAAACAAAAACGATGTGTTCCTGGCCTCTTTAGGGACATGGATGAATCTGAAGTACATCATTCTCAGTGAACTAACACAAAAACAGAAAACGAAATACCGCATATTCTCACTCATAGGTGGGTGATGAACAATAAGAACACATGGACCTAGGGAGGGCAACACTACACACTGGGGTCTATTGGGGGAAATAGGGGAGGGACAATGGGGGGGAACCTGGAGAGGGATAGCATGGGGAGAAATGCCATATGTTAGGGAAAGGGAGAAACTGCAAATCACACTACCACGTGTGTACCTATGCAACTGTCTTTATGTTCTGCACATATACCCCAAAACCTATAATGCAAATAGAAATAAATAAATAAATAAACAAATATACTCTTGAGGTGTGCACTATTCCCTGAGGCTCTGAATGAGTGGACACATGAAATAGACTCCTCACTGTTCTCCAGGTGTGTAGTATTCACTGAGGCTCTGAAAGAATGACCAAATAAAATAGATTTCTGAGTATTCCACAGGTGTGCATTATTCAGTGTGGCTCTCAATGAGTGTTCATATGAGACAGTCCTGACTATTCCTCAGGTGTGTATCACTCAGTGAGATGCTGATAGAGTGGCCATATAAAATAGACTCTTGACTATTTCCCAAGTGTGTATTATTCACAGAGGCTCTGAATAAGTGGCCACGTGAAATAGACTCCTGACTATTCCACAGGTGCATATTATCCACTGAGGCTATGAATGAGTGTCCAAATTAAATAGACTCCTGGATACTTCACAGGTGTGCATTATTCACTGAGGCTCTGAATGTATGTTCATAGGAAATAGACTCCAAATTATTCTCCAGGTGTGTATTATTCAGTGAGGCTCAGAATAAGTGACGATATTAATTAGATTTCTTACTATAGGTGTCCACTATGCACTGGGGCTCTGAATATGTTTCTACATGAAATAGACTCCTGACTACTCCACATTATTCAGTGACACTCCGAATGAGAGGCCACATGCAAAAGACTCCTGACTATTCCACAGGTGTGCATTATTCAGTGAGACTATGAATGAGGGATAAAACAGAATCCTGACTATTTACCCAGGTGTGTACATTTAGTGAGACTCTCAATGAGTGGCCATATGAAAGAGAATTCTGACTATTCTGCAGGTGTGCATTATTCCGTGAAGCTGTGAAAGAGTGGCTATATAAAACAGACTTCTAACAATTCCCCAGGTATGTAATATCCAGTGAGGTTCTTAAAGGGTTTCCAAATAAAATAGTCTCCTTTTACCTGGTGTGCATTGTTCAGTGAGGCTCTGAATGAGTGGCCATAAGAAATACATATCAAAAGTGTGTAATATTCAGTGAGGCTGTGAAAGAGTGGCCATATGAAACAGACCCCTTTTTACTCCACATGTGTGCGTTTTCACTGATTGTCTGAATTAGTATCCATATGACATAGATTCCTAATTATTCTCCATGTTTGCATTATTCAAAAAAATTCTGTATGAGTGCCCATACCAAATAGACTCCTGACACTCCCCCAGGTGTGTATTATTCAGTGAGGCCCAGAATGAGAAGTCATATGAAGTAGACTCCTGATTATCACCCAGGTGTGTATCATTCAGGGAGACACCTAACTCGTGGCTATCTTAAACAGCATCCTGACTACTCCATAGGGGTTTATTATTCACTGAAGCTCTGAATCAGAGGCCATATAAAATAAACTCCTATTGCCATGTTGTGAATTATTCAATAAAGCTCTGAATGAGTGGTAGTATGGAATAGAATCCTGACAATTCCCCAGGTGTGTATCATTCAGTAAGGCACTGAATGAGTGGCCATATGAAAGAGGCTCCTAACTATTACCCTGGTTGTATTATTCACTGTGGCTCTGAGTTGTTGGTCATGTGAAATAGACTCCTGAGTATTCTTCAAGTCTGCATTATTCACTGATTCTCTGAGTGGCCATATAAAATAGACTCCTGACTATTCCCCAGCTGTGTATTATTCTCTGGAGGTCCTACTGAGTGACCATATAAAATAGACTTCTGACTGTTCCCCATGTGTGCATTATTCAGGGAGTCTCAGTATCAGGGGTGATATGAATTAGTCTCCTCAGTACTCCACAGATGTGCATTATTCACTGAGGCTCGTAATGATTGGTCATATTAGACAGACTCTGGAGTATTTCCCAGGTGTGCATTATTCACTGAGGCTCTGAAACAGTGTCCCTATGAAAGAGACACCTATTTCCAAGGTGTGCATTATTCAGCTTGGCTCTCAATGACTGGTCATATGAAATAGAATCCTAACTCTTCCCCAGGTGTGTATCATTCAGTGAGGCTCTTAATGTGTGACCATATAACCATGCCATTGACTATACACTAAGTATATATTGCCAACAATAGAATTCTCAGTACTCCCCAGGTGTGCATTATTCACTGAGGCTCTGAATGAGTGTCAATATGAAATAGATTCTTGACAATTCCACAGGTGTGTATTATTCAGTGAGGCTCTGAATGAGTGGCCATATGAGAGAGAATCCTCATTTATCCAGCAGTGTGCATTACTCCATGAGATTCTGAATTAGTTGCCATATGACTATTCCAAGGTGTGTACCATTCAGTGAGGCTCTGAGTGGCCATATTAAAGAAATTTCTGAATATGTGCAAGGAGCTTATTACTCAGAGAGGCTCTGAATGCATGGCTATATCAATTAGGCTGCTGACTATTCCACAGGAGTTCATTATTCAGTGAAGCTCTGCATGAGAGGCCAGATGAAATTGTCTCCTGACAATTCCCCTGGTGTGTATTATTCACTGAGCTTCTGAATGTGTGGCCATTTGAAATACACTCCTGACTATTCCCCAGTGTGTGTTATTTACTGAGGTTCTCTATGAGTTGCCATACGAAGTAGTCTCCTGACACACCCCAGGTATGCAGTACTCCCTGAGGCCCTCACTGAGTGGCCATATGAAATAGACTCCTGACTCTACCCCATGTGTGTATTCTTCAGAGAGGCTCTGAAAGAGCGTCTATATGAAATACACTCCTGTCGATTCCACAGGTGTGCATTATACACTGAGGCTCTGAATGACTTTCAATATGAAATACACTCCTGACTAATCTCCAGGGATGTTTCATTCACATGGGCTCTGAATGAGGGGAGGTATGAAATAGACTCCTAACTATTCCACAGGTGTGTATTATTCACTGATGTTCTAAATGTGTTGCCAAAGAAAATAGATACATGGCTACTCCACAAGTGTGCATTCTTCACTGATGCTCTGAATGAATGGCCATGTGAAAGAGACTCCAAGATTTTTTCAGGTATGCATTATTGAATGAGACTCTGAACGAGAAGACAATGTAATTAAACTCCTGAGAATTCCCCAAACTTGCACTATTCGGAGGGCTCTCAAGGAGTGGCAATATGAAATAAACTATTCTATATTACACGTATTATTCACTGAGGCTCTAAAAGAGTGTTCATATGAAAGAGAAACCTGTCTATTTCCAAGGTGTGCATTATTCAGTTTGGCTCTGAATCACCGAGCATATGGAATAAGATACTGGTTGTTCCCCAGGTGTGTATCATTCACTGAAGCTCTGAATGAGTGGCCATATAATATACAGTCTTTAATATTTCCCATGTGTGTATTATTCACTGAGGTTCTGAATGAGGAGTCATTTGATACAGAATCCTCAGTATTCCCCAGGCATGCATTATTCACTGAGGCTCTGAATGAGTGGAAATATAAAATAGACTCCTGACTATTCCACAGGTGTGTACCATTCAGTGAGGCTCTGAATGAGTGGCCATATGAAAGAGAATCCTGACTATTCCAAACGTGTGCATTATTCAGTAAAGATCTAAATGAGTCACCATAAGAAACAGAATCCTGACTATTCCCCAGGTGTGCATTATTCACTGAGGTGCTGAATGAGTGGCCATATGAAACAGATTGCTGAGTACTCCCCAGGTATGCATTATTCATGGAGGTTGTGCATCAGTGGCCATGTGAAATATATTTCTGAATATCCCACATGTGTGCATTATTAAGGGAGGTTCTGAAAAAGTATCCTTATGAAATAGATTTCTGACTATAACCCAGGTGTGGATTATTCATTGAGGCTATGAATGGGAGGCAATGTGAAAGAGACTCCTGATTATTTTCCAGGTGGATTTTATTCACACAGGCACTGAATGAGGGGCTGTGTGAAATAGACTCCTGTCTATTCCACAGGTGTGTATGATTCGCTGAGGTTCTCAATGTGTGGCCAAGAAAAATAAAAACCTGGCTACTCCACATGTGTACATTATTCACCAATGCTCTGAATGAATGGCCATATAAAAGAGACTCCAAATTTTTCTCCAGGTATGCATATTCAATGAGGCTCTGAATGCAGGCCATAAGAAGTAGACTCCTGACAATTCCGCAGTTGTGTATTACTCAGTAAGACTTGAAAGGAGGGGCAATATGAAATAGACTCCTCACTATTCTACAGGTATAAGTTATTCAGTGAGTCTCAAAATGGGTGTCCATATTAAATAGAATTCTGACTTTCCCACGTGTGTATCATTCAGTCAGGTGCTCAATGCGTGGCCATATGACATACATTCCTGAGGACTCAACAGGTGTTCATTGTTCACTTAGGCTTTGAATGAGGAGCAATATGAAGTAGACTCCTGACTATGTCACTGGTGTGTATAATTCACTGAGCCTCTGAATGATTGGCCTGAAGAAATAAACTCCTGGCTATTACCCAGGTGTGTATTATTCAGTGAGGCTCAAAATGAGTGGCCCTTCGAAGTAGACTCTTGACTGTTTCCCAAGGGTGTATTATTCACAGAGGCCCTGAACGAGTGTCCATATGAAAGAGATTCCTGACTATTCCAGATATATATATATGATTCACTGAAACACTGAAAGAGTGGCCATATGAAATAGACTCCATTTTACTCCCCATATGTGCATTTTTCATTGATTCTCTAAATGAATCACCATATGAAATAGACTAGTGATTATTCCCCACATGTGCAGTATTCGAAGAGGTTCTTTATGAGTGTCCATATCAAATAGACTCCTGACTATTACCCAGGTGTGTATCATTCAGGGAGGTGCTTAATTCGTGGCTATCTTAAATAGGGTACCCACTACTCCACAAGTGTTTATTACTCACTGAAGCTCTGAATGAGAGGCCATATGAAATAGACTTTTTATTATTGCTCCATTGTGCATTATTCAGTAAGGCTCTGAATGATTGGTCATACGGAATAGATCCTGATGATTCCCCAGGTTTGTATCATTCAGTGAGATACTGAATCAGTGGTCATATAAAAGAGGCTCCTGACTATTACCGTGGTGTGCATTATTCACTGAGGCTCTGAGTGGCCATATAAAATAGACTCCTAATGAAGTCTCTAGCGAGATTTTATTTATATTTTTCTATCACTTAGACAAAAGCTATTTCAGAGTCTCACCTGGGTGGTTGCTCCTACTTTGTGGGCTTCTAGGAAAGGCACTTCTTGAGTTGCCTCAGGGTCTTAGAGTGTCACTGTGGAGGTTAAGTGAGTACTTGGCTGATGTTCACTTAAAATTCTTCAGGGTCTTAAAAAAAGCTTCTGGAGGTAAGTTTGTTCTGAAATCTGGGAACTAGTTCAAGGGGGCCTGTGTCAAGGCACTGGATGCAGTCATTGCAACTCTGACCTGATAAGTCTCACTGAGACATCACTTGAGGCTTCTGGTGTTTGGCATAGTAGGCACTAGCCATCTGGTGGCTGTCATAGTGGGTGGCAGCCTTTTGGTGGCTGTTGCAATGGGTAGCAGCTTTCTGGTAGCTGCTATAGTGGGTGTCAGCATTGGATTTTTTTCTATAACTTTTGTGTGAGAGAGTCAATGTTTATATATGTAGTCCCATGGCTGAAAGCTATGGGGCTTGAGTGGGTTTTCACCTGTGGTTCTATGGGTGTGTCATAAGGCATAACGGTGATTCACTTCAGAGTTGTTCTACTCGGACTTTTATCTTGAGGTGACTAGGCCCGGGGATTATATGTGTACACTTTAGCTAAGAAGACTTTGAAACATTCCTCCAGGAATGTGTCTGGGCAGGTAACTGGTTAGCCCCCTTTCTAGGGGACTCTTACTTTTTATTTGTCACTCTTGTATGTGGTTCTGTTTTGTCTGTAAATTTGTCAGTTTTATTAGACTTCTGCTAGCAGACAAACACTGGCTCAGGCCATCTTCTCTTGAAGTAGGAGATATCTTGCAGTGGTTGACAGACCACTGGATGCAGTGAACTTTTATTGATTACACTTTTAAAGAAATCACTTTCTTTTTGTTCTTCATCTGCTTTTTCTATCACTGAGGCCTCATTTTTTCTTTCTTTTTTATGTGGCAGATAGTGTTAACTCTAGTTGTCTTTACTTTTCCTCTAGTTGTCTTTATTCTCTTCCAGCTGCTAGCTTGCTCTAAAGAACTTACACTGCTTGCTTTTTTCTTATCAGTAACTGTCTGGCCTTTGCTTATCAGTAGTTACCGTAAAAATTGCTTGTTCTGCATCCACTATGTGGTTTTTCATCTTAAATACCCTGCTCCCCCTGAGTTCAGTGTCATGGGTTGGAGAGACGTGAGTCCTCCGTGGTCACTGTCAATAAAGACCCTGCAACTTGGCATACTTTTGTTTTGGTTGATTATATCAATTTCACATCCAATACTTCATTTGGAGGCCCCAGCGAGATATTATTTATATTCTTCCATCACCTAGACAAAAGCCATCTCAGAGTCTTGCCTGGGTGGCCACTCCCACCTCGGGGGCCTCTAGGGGAGGTGCCTGCTGAGTTGCCCCAGGGCCCCAGAGTGTCACCATGAAGGTTAAGCAACCACCTGGCCAACATCCACCCAAAATGGGTCCTAAAAAAAGCCTCCGGAGGTAGTTTGGTCTGGAATCTGGGAACTAGTTCAAGGGGGCCTGTGTCAGGGGACTGGATGCAGTCATTGAAACTCTGACCTGGCAAGCCTCACTGAGACATCACTTGAGGCTTCTGGTGACTGTTGCAGTTGGTAGCAGCCTTCTAGTAGCTGGTATAGTGGGTATCAGCATCGGGTAGCTGGCATAGTGGGTGTCAGCATTCTATTGTTTTCCATAACCTCTGTGTGAGTGAGAGAGTGAATGTGTATATATGTAGTCCCATGGCTGAAAAACTACGGGAATTGAGTGGACCTTCACCCGTGGTTCCACGGGGGCGTCATAAGGCATAACAGTGATTCACCTCAGAGCTGTCCTACTCGGACTTCCATCCTGAGGTGAACAGGCCAGCGGATTATATGAGTACACCTTAGCCAAGACGCCCTAAAACATTCCTCCAGGAGCGTGGCCAGGCAGGCAACTGATTGGTCTCCCTTCTGGGAAACTCCCACTCTTTGTTTCACTCTTGTATGTGGTTCTGTCTCATCTGTAAAGTTGTCAGTTTTATTAGACTTCTGCTAGCAGACATACACTGGCTCAGGCCATCCTCCCTTGAAGTAGGGGATATCTTGCAGTGCTTGACAAACCACTGGATGCAGGGAACTTTTATTAATCACACCCCTGAAGAAATCACTCTCTTCTCTTTCTTCCTCATCTTCTTCTTCTATCACTGAGGACTCACACTTTCTTCCTCTTCCATGTGGCAGATAGTCTTAAGTCGAGTTGTTTTATTCCCCTAATTCGGGTGCCATAAACCACTAAAGACAGATTGGCAACTCTTTTGCACACTCTACAAATTGTGATATATGGGGGAAGAAGCTTCCACCTTACCCTGGCTTTTACCTCCTGTTCCTTTGACTAAAACTAGAGACAGAACCACCAATTCAATTATCTGCTCCTTTCAGGACCTGGCTGCAGAAGCCCTGCTAAAAACTGCTTTAAAGAGGGCCAAATTTGAATTTGAGTCTTTCCAAAATTGGCTATACCACAGAAAGTGGAAGACACGAGTAGCAAGCAAGGGGCCCAAAAGGAGACAGCAGAAACAGGACAGAAAAGAGAGGAGAGAGAACAAGAAAGTAGAAGAGGGAAAGAAAAAGTAGGGGAAGGAAAGAGAAGAGAGGACCAGAAAGTAGGGGAAGGATAGAGAGAGAGAAAGTAAATGGAAAAAAGAGAAGAGAGGGGAAGAAGAGAGAAGACAGAAAAGAGAAACAAGGAGAGAGAGATAGAGACAGAAATTTAATGCTTTCAGGGTCCCTGTGTCAAGGTGACCAAAAGCTGCAGGGGCAGAAAAGTGGCAGCCGGCCTCTGCTGGCCAACAGCCCCACCTGGCTTTCAGGCAGGCCACATTGCTTCAGGGTGCGGTATTTGCATCTAAAATCTGGCTTTAAGAACAGCTTTCTAACTCTTTATAGTGCAAGTTACTTGTTAGAACAGTGGTTAAGGGGTGTGGCCCTCGACTGCAAGATTATTGGTTCAAATCCTCAGTGAAGTCAGTCTTAAATTAGTGAAATCTCTTGGAAATTTTCAAAAAGTGATGAAAAAACCAAATGGGCTTGTCACAGTCCCGACCATGCATCCTGCTTTGATGCATGACAACAAATTTTTAAAAAGCATTCTCTGGCCAGTGTGGTGTTAAGCTAACCCCACACAGGCTTTGGACCCTCTGTGAGTTAGAGTAGCCAGCCTTTTTGGTAGGCTGGCCAGAAACGAGGACATACAACCCCAAGATCACTCAGGCTGTCTGGAACAAGGTGGCAGGGTCCCCAGGCCACACTGATAAATTTCAATACATTGATCAATGGCTAGAATTGATCCAGCACCCTCCTCCTTGGCTGGATAAATGCATAAAGCAGGCTGGACTTCAAGTTATGCTGGCAGGCCCAAAGAAAAGCTCCTCAGTACCGGCTGTTCTTCCAGCCCCTACCAAAGACCAAGAGTGGCCCCCACCATATTCTCGGTCCTTGGGAATGGGGTCCTGACACCCCTCTCTTGACAGTACTAATATGCAGCCCTTGCCACCCCTCCACACTTGAAGCAGGACTCCACACCCTCCAAGGCTAATGCCCCTCCGGGAGGCACCTCCCACAGGTGGTGGCAGCTGGGGCCACCCTGTTTTTGTTCATATTCCTTATTTATCTAGTTATTTGTATAACTGGAAAGCTCAACACCCCTCATTTTCTGGAAAGCCCCAGACACTCACAGGACTCCTGGTGTCCGTTTTACAAACCCACTGTCCTAATTAGGATGATTGCCAGCAGCTACTTCTGGTGTTGTTCACCACAGAGGAGAGAAGCAGAATTAGATAAGAAGCTCATAAAGCAATAATTGGGATGGGGAGAGGATCAGTAGAAGATTTCCAAGAACAAATTAATGCAATTTTCCCTTCCACCCGGCTCCAATGGGATGAAAACACCGCAGCAGGCATGCAGGCTTTGAACAATTTTCACCGGTACTTCTTAGAGGGGGTTGGGGGGCAGCCCGAAAACCCACCAACCTCTCCAAGGTAGGGATTATGACCTGGGGTCCACAGGAGTCCCCACTTTCCTTGAGTGCCTACAGGATGTCTACCACACCTACACCCCTATGGGCCCTGAGGCCCCAGATAATCAGCAGGCCATGAATCTGGCTTTTGTTTCCCAGTCAGCCCCAGACATCAAAAGAAAATTGCAAAAATTAGAGAGGTTCCAGGGAATAAATTTAACTCAGTTGCTAGAGAATGCCCAAAAGGTTTTTAACAATAAGGACACCTTAGAGGCCAAGCAAGATAAGAAAGTTACTAAGGCAGTGATAGCAGCACTCCAGGAAACCCGAGTTAACTCACAGGGACAAGCCTTTGACATGAACGAGAACAGAACAACAGGCTTTTAACAGGCTATAAGATGTCTTGACTATGGCCCCAACCTTAGTCTTGCCTGATATCTCTAAACCCTTCCAGCTATTCATACATGAAAAACAGGGAGATGCTAAGCGGGGGGTGCTCACCCAGACATTAGGACCATGGTCACGACCAGTTGCCTACCTTTCTAAAAGACATAATCCCATACCCGCTGAGTAGCCAGCTTGTTTGGAGTCAGTGGCAGCTACAGCCCTGTTAGTCAAGAAGGTGGACAAAGTAACATTGGGGCAGGAGTTAAACTTAGTGACACCCCACGTGGTAGAGTCACTACTCCATGGAGCTCTGGGAAAATAGCTGTCTAATGCCCACATAATCCAATACCAGGACTTACTTTTAGACCAGCCCTGCATAAAATTTTTAAAAACAACAGTTTTAAACTTCACCACATTGCTGCCTGACAGTGAGCCAGAAGAGCTCATACATGACTGCCAACAGACAATAGATGTTCTCCATGCTGCACAACCAGATCTCACCGATGTCCCCCTGCAGAACCCAGAGGAGGCACTGTATACAAATAGCAGCAGTTTCATAGTCAATGGAGTCAAGTACACCAGGTCAGCTGTGGTTACCCTAGAGAGGGTTATCTGGGCCCAGTCTCTCCCACATAGAACCTCAGCCCAAAAGGCGGAACTCAAAGCTCTAATAAAAGCCTTAGACTGAGCAGAAGGAAAAACTGTCAACATCTACACTAATAGCTAATATGCATTTGCTACTGCCCTTGTACACGGAGCCATTTATACAGAAAGAGAACTGTTTACTCCAGAGGGAAAAGTCATCAAAAACAAAGAGAAAATCCTAGTTCTACTAGAAGCTATATGGAAGCCAAAGGCAGTAGCATTAATACACTGCAAAGGACACCAAAAGGGAGATTCACCAGAGGCAAGGGGAAATAGAGCAGCTTAACTTCAAGTCAGAGAGGCAGACTTAGGGCCAGTAAAACCTCTGACTCTTCTTGTGACTCTGCCAGCCCCAACCCTGCCCCCTACCCCTATGTACTCACCCGATAAAGAAAACTTTGCTAAAGAACAGGGGGGACAACAAGATTCCACAGGGTAATTCACCCTACCAGACACAAAGATTGTGCTCCCCAAGGCTCTAGGTTGGACTCTAGTCAAGGACACACACCAGGCCATGCACTTAGGACAAACAAAACTCACTGAGCTACTGATGGCCATATACTACATTCCACATTTACATAAAATTGTTAGGAAAACTACTACTCAATGATGTGTGTGCCAGGGTGAATCCAAGAGGCAGTAGGTCTAGTCAGGAAGAAATAAGACTTAGGGGTACTAGCCCAGGGGAACACTAGGAAATATATTTTACTAAAATAAAGCCCCCAGCATGCAGCTATATATACCTCCTTGTGTTTGTAGACACCTTCTCTGGGTGGGTCGAGGCTTTTCCTACTAGGTCAGAAACTGCACTGGTAGTAACAAAAAGACTGTTACAGGACCTGGTTTCTCAGTTCAGCTTGCCCCTGACACTGGGGTCAGATAATAGCCCTGCATTCACAGCACAGGTTTCTCAGGGCCTATCCAAAGCCCTGGGCATATCCTGGAAACTACATTGTGCCTATCGCCCCCAGAGTTCAGGGCAGGTTGAAAGGATGAACAAGACCATAAAGGAGACTTTAACAAAATTCATTCTAGAGACTGGTGAAAACTAGGTCAACCTGCTTCCTTTTATTCTTCTCTGTACCCGATGTACTCCCTATCAGAAAGGCTTCACTTTTTTGAAATTATGTTTAGAAAGCCCCCTCCCTTACTCCCCAAACTTGCACACACCATACATGCTAAAGTCCATAACCATAAACTCCTTAATTCCTTGCAGTACTCTAATCTGTTCAGTCTCAGGTGCACCTGTTAATCAGGGAAATTCAACCTACTACAGTAGACATCACTGACCATCTGCTCCACCCCTTCCAGCCCAGAGTAAAAATCCTAGTAAAAAAATTCACACCTCTGGCCTAACTCCTTGCTGAAAAGGACCCTACATCATCATCCTGGTCACCGACATGGCAATCAAAGTGGACGGACTGACTTCCTAGATCCACCACTCACATGTCAAGACTTCCCCCCTGGAAGCACAATAGAGTGACCTCAGCTTCAGCAGACCACCTAAAGCTGAAATTTTCATGCTCCTCTCAGTAACCTTCCTTGTCCCCATGATTCCTGGTGTAGCCCCTCAGAGAGGACCTTCCTTTACTCCCACCTATTACCAGTGTGTCTTTAATGAAGAACCCATTGAAAGTATGTTAGTTGCTTAATTGGAAAGAGATCCAAAAAGAGGAAAACTATTAAAAATTTAATACATGTTAGAAAGAACAGGGGGGAATGTGTTATAGTAGGCCTAGAGTTACAGCCTGAGCAACACTATTTTATAAGACAAAGCTGTTTTTTCCAAAAATAAGTTGTAATGTCCCATTCTCCTTGCAATAACTGCTGACCTAGGCTATTTTAAACAAAACTGCTAGTTTGCTCTAAAAAACATACACTGCTTGCCTTTCTCTTATCAATAACTGTCTGGCCTTTGCTTATCAGTAGTTACTGTAAAGTTGCTTACCCAGCATCCACTATGTGGTTTTTCGGTTTAAATACCCTGCTCCCACTGAGTTCAGGGCCACGGGTTGGAGAGACGTGAGTCCTCCGTGGTCACCGGCAATAAAGACCCTGCAATTTGGCATGCTTTTGTCTTGGTTGAATATTTCAATCTCGTACCCAATACTTCACTAATATTCACTGAGTATTCCTCATGTTTGCATTATTCACTGATTCTCTTAGTGGCCATATGAAATAGACTCCTGACTATTCCCCAGTAGTGTATTATTTCTTGGGGGTCCTAATGAGTGGACATATGAAATAGACATCTGATTATTCCACAGGTGTGTATTATTTAGGGAATCTCAGAATAGAGGGCGATATAAATTAGTCTCCTCAGTACTCCACAGACATGCATTATTCACTGAGGCTCATAATGAGTGGTCATATTAAACAGAATCCTGACGATTCCCAAGGTGTGTATCATTCAGTGAGGCTCTGAATAATTCACCATATGAAAAAGACTCCTGAGTACTCAACAGGTGTGGATTATTCACTGAGCCCCTGGATGAGTGGCCATGTGAAATACACTCCTGACATTTTCCCAAATGTGCACTATTTAGTGAGGCTCAAAATGAGTGGCCATATGAAACAGACACCTCAGTACTAGACAGACATGCATTATTCACTGAGGAGCTGAATGAGTGGGCAATAAGCAATAGACTCCTAATTATTCCCCAGGTGTGCATTATTCACTGAGGCTCTGAATATGTGACCATTTGGAATAGATTCCTCACTATTCCCTAGGTGTGTGTTATTCACAGAGTCTCCGAATACATTGCCATTCCAAATAGACTCTTGAGAATTCTCCAGGTGTGCACTATTCCCTGAGGCTCTGAATGAGTGGCCACATGAAGTAGACTCCTCACTGTTCCCCAGGAGTGTATTATTCACTGAGGCTCTGAAAGAGTGACCAAATATAATAGATACCTGACTATTCCACAGGTGTGCATTATTCAGTGAGGCTCTCAATGAGTGTTCATATAAAACTGTCCTGGCTATTCCCCGGGTGTGTATCACTCACTGAGGCGCTGAAAGAGTGGCCATATAAAATAAACTCTTGACTATTCCCCAAGTGTGTATTATTCACTGAGGCTCTGAATGAGTGGACACATGAAATAGACTCCTGACTATCCCACAGGTGCATATTATCCACTGAGGCTATGAATGAGTGACCAAATGAAATAGACTCCTGGCTACTCCACCGATGTGCATTATTCACTGAGGCTCTGAATGAATGTCCATTGGAAATGGACTCCAAATTATTCTCCAGGTATGTATTATTCAGTGAGGCTCAGAATAAGTGTCCATATTAATTAGATTCCTTACTATCCCACAGGTGTGTATTATTCACTGAAGCTCTGAATATGTGGCTACATGAAATAGACTCCTGCTACTCCACATTATTCAGTGACACTCCGAATGAGAGGCCACATAAAAAAAGACTCCTGACTATTCCACAGGTGTGCATTATTCAGTGAGACTATGAATGAGGGGATAAAACAGAATTCTGACTATTTCCCCAGCTGTGTACATTTAGTGAGGCTCTCAATGAGTGGCAATATAAAAGAGACTCCTGACTATTCCAAAGGTGTGCATTATTCAGTGAAGGTCTAAATGTGTGACCATAAGAGATAGAATCCTGACTATTCCCCAGGTGTGCATTATTCACTGAGGTGCTGAATGAGTGGCCATATGAAATAGATTGCTGAGTACTCCCCAGGTATGCATTTTTCACAGAGGCTGTGAATCAGTGGCCATGTGAAATAGACTTCTGAATATCCCCCTTGTGTGCATTATTAAGGGAGGTTCTGAAAAAGTATCCCTATGAAATAGATTGCTGGCTTTTCCCAGGTGTGGATTATTCACTGAGGCTATGAATGGGAGGCAATGTGAAAGAGACTTCTGATTATTTTCCAGGTGGGTTTTATGCACACGAGCACTGAATGAGGGGCCATGTGAAATAGACTCCTGTCTATTCCACAAGTGTGTATGATTCACTGAAGTTCTCAATGTGTGGTCAAAGGAAATAGACACCTGGCTACTACACATGTGTACATTATTCACCAATGCTCTGAATGAATGGCCATATGAAAGAGACTCCAAATTTTTCTCCAGGTATGCTTAACTCAATAAGGCTCTGAATGCAGGCCATAAGAAGTAGACTCCTAACAATTCCCCAGGTGTGTATTACTTAGTGAGACTCAAATGGAGGGGCGATGTGAAATAGATTCCTCACTATTCTACAGGTATAAGTTATTCAGTGAGTCTCAAAATGGGTGTCCATATTAAATAGAATTCTGACTATTTCCCACGTGTGTATTATTCAGTGAGGTGCTCAATGGGTGGCCACATAACAAACATTCCTGAGGACTCAACAGGTGTTCATTGTTCACTTAGGCTTTGAATGAGGAACAATATGAAGTAGACTCCTAACTATTAATCAGGTGTGTATAATTCACTGAGCCTCTGAATTATTGGCCTGAAGAAATAAACTCCTGGCTATTACCCAGGTGTGTATTATTCAGTGAGGCTCATAATGAGTGGCTATATGAAATAGACCTCTCAGTACTCCACAGGGGTGAGTTACTCAGTGAGACTCTGAAAGAGTGGACATATGATATAGACTCTTGACTATTCCTCGGGTGTTCATTGGAAAACTGAAGCTCTGAATGTGCGGCCATTGGAAATAGAATCCTCACTATTTCCTCGGTGTGTATTTTTCACTGGGTCTCTGAATGAGTGGGCATTCTAAATAAACTCCTGAGAATTCCCCAAACTTGCACTACCTCGACAGGCTGTGAATAAGGGGTAATATTAAAAAGGCCCCTCAGTATTCCCCTGGTGTGTGTTATTCACTGAGGCACTGAAAGGGTGTTCCAATCAGACCCCTCACTATTTCCAAGGTGTGCATTATTCAGTTTGGCTCTCAATACTGGTTGTATAAAATGGAATCCTCATTATTCCTTAAGCCTGTGTTATTCACTGAAGCTCTGAATGAGTGGCCATATGAAATATACCTTTGAGTAGATGGGGAGAAGATGGCACTGTAGGAGCAACTCAGGATTGCAGCTCTACAGTGAAAGTGCAGATGGTGAGTCGATGCTGCATTTCCAGATGGATATTTATTGCCCACAGACCAGGAGATTCCCAGGTGTAGGAGCCACATGGGCCGACAGCATGGCTGTGTGGGCCAGGGCAGCAGTGCAGTGGCACTCAGTACAAAATACACTGGTTTGGTTTCCCTGTTAAACTGGCAACTGGAAATTTTGGAAGGCAGATTGGCACATTTATCTGATTAGACGGGACTGAAACAGAAAGCCAGGCCAGGAGATTCCTAGGTAGCAATGTTGTTCCAGCTGGCACAGTGGGTCGAATGAGAGGCCACATGAAAAAGACTCCTGGTCTCAGTTGCCGCTGCCATTTCACCTACGGTGTTCTCTTGTTGCTCCGCTGCCCTACTACTCCGCTGGTCGCAATGGAAAAAGAAATTGCTGCGCTCATCATCGACAATGGTTCCGGCATGTGCAAAGCTGGCTTTGCTGGGGACGACGCCCCCCGAGCTGTGTTTCCCTCCATTGTCAGGCGCCCTCAACACCAGGGCATGATGGTCGGCATGGGCCAGAAGGACTCCTATGTGGGCGACGAGGCCCAGAGCAAGCACGGCATGCTGACCCTGAAGTACCCCATCGAGCACGGCATCGTCACTAATTGGGATGACATGGAGAAAATCTGGCACCACACTTTTTACAATGAGCTGCGTGTGGCCCCGTAGTAGGACCCCGTGCTGCTGACCGAGGCCCCCCTGAATCCCAAGGCCAACAGAGAGAAGATGACTCAGATCATGTTTGAGACCTTCAACACCCCGGCCATGTACGTGGCTATCCAGACCGTGCTGTCCCTCTACGCCTCTGGGCGCACCACTGGCATTGTCATGGACTCTGGAGACGGGGTTACCCACACGGTGCCCATTTACGAGGGCTATGCCCTTCCCCATGCTATCATGCATCTGGACCTGGCTGGCTGGGACCTGACCGACTACCTCATGAAGATTCTCACCAAGCGCAGCTACAGCTTCACCACCACGGCCGAGCGGGAGATCATACACGACATCAAGGAGAAGCTGTGCTATGTCGCCCTGGACTTCGAGCAGGAGATGGCTACAGCCGCATCCTCCTCCTCTCTGGAGAAGAGCTATGAGCTGCCCGACAGCCAGGTCATCAGCATTGGTAACGAGCAGTTTCAGTGTCCAGAGGCGCTGTTCCAGCCCTCCTTTCTCAGCATGGAATCTTGTGGCATCCACGAGACCACCTTCAACTCCATCATGAAGTGTGACGTGGACATCCGTAAAGACCTGTACGCCAACACTGTGCTGTCTGGCGGCATCACCATGTTCCCAGGCATTGCGGACAGGATGCAGAAGGAGATCACTGCCCTGGCGCCCAGCACCATGAAGATCAAGATCATTGCACCCCCAGAGCGTAAGTACTCCGTGTGGATCGGCGGCTCCATCCTGGCTTCACTGTCCACCTTCCAACAGATGTGGATTAGCAAGCAGGAGTACGATGAGTCTGGCCCCTCCATCGTCCACCACAAATGCTTCTAAATGGACTGTGAGCAGATGCATAGCATTTGCTGCATGGGTTAATTCGGAAGTATAAATTTGCCCCTGGCAAATGCGTACACCTCATGCTAGCCTCATGAAACTGGAATAAGCCTTTGAAAAGAAATTGTCCTTGAAGCTTGTATCTGATATCAGCACTGGATTGTAGAACTTGTTGCTGATTTTGACCTTTTATTCAAGTTAACTGTTCCCCTTGTTATTTGTTTAATACCCTGTACATATCTGATTTCAACCTTTATTTAGTACATGTGTCTTGGTCACTTCGTGGCTGAGGTAAAAATGTGCTTGGGGGCAGACAAGTCTGGCTTGGTGAGTCTGCATGGCCAGCAGTCTCCTGTCTGTGCAGGGTATTCATATGTCAGGGCTGAGTGTTCTGGGATTGCTCTAGAGGCTGGCAAGGGCTGCCAGTCTGTCAGGGTGGGAAAGTCCAAGCCATAGGACCCGGTTTCCTTTCTTAGCTGATGTTTTCCTGCCAGAGCACCATGGGCTGTTACTTGCCTTCAGTTGGAAGCGGTTTTCATTTACACCTGTAAATGTATTCATCCTTTTAATTTATGTAAGGTTTTTTTTGTACGCTCGATTCTTAAAAGAGATGACAACAAATTTTGGTTTCCTACTGTTACGTGTACATTAGGCCCCGAGCAACACATTGTGTGAGGAAAAATAAAAGTGCTGCCGTAAGAAAGAAAAAAAAAGAAAAAAAGAAAAAGACTCCTGACTATTTCACAGGTGTGCATTATTCAGTGAGACTCTGAATGATGGGATAAAACAGAATCATGACTATTTTTCCAGGTGTGTACATTTAGTGAGGCTCTCAATGAGTGGCCATATGAAAGAGACTTCTGACTATTCCGCAGGTATGCATTATTTCGTGAGGCTGTGAAAGAGTGGCCATATGAAAGAGACTCCTTACAGTTCCCCAGGTAGTATTCAGTGAGGTTCTGAATGTGTTTTCATATGAAATAGTCTCCATTTACCTGGTGTGCATTATTCAGTGAAGCTCTGAATGAGTGGCAATAAGAAATAGACTCCAGACTATATCACAAGTGTGTAATATTTAGTGAGGCTGTGAAAGAGTGGACATATGAAACAGACTCCTTATTACTCCACATGTGTGCATTATTCACTGATTGTCTGAATGAGTAGCCATATGACATAGACTCCTAATTATTCTCCATGTGTGCATTATTCAAAGAGGTTCTGTATGAGTGTCCATACCAAATAGTCTCCTGACACTTCTCCAGGTGTGTATTATCCAGTGAGGCCCATAATGAGAAGTCATATGAAATAGACTCCTATCACCCATGTGTGTATCATTCAGGGAGGCATTTAATTTGTGTCTATCTTAAACAGCGACCTGACTACTCCATATGGGTTCATTATTCACTAAAACTCTGAATGAGAGGCCATATAAAATAGACTCCTGACTATTGCCCTGTTGTGGATTATTAAATAAGGCTCTAAATGAGTGATAGTATGAAATAGAATCCTGACGATTCTCCAGGTGTCACTGAATGAGTGGCCATATGAGAGAGGCTCGTGACTATTACCCTGGTTGCATTATTCACTGTGGCTCTGAAGTATTGGCCATGTGAAATCGACTCCTGAGTATTCCTCAAGTCTGCATTATTCACTGATTCTCTGAGTGGCCATACAAAATAGACTCCTGACTATTCCCCAGTTGTGTATTATTCCGTTGGGGTCCTACTGAGTGACCATATGAAATAGACTTCTGACTGTTTCCTATGTGTGCATTATTCAGAGTCTTAGAATTGGAGGTGATATAAATTAGTCTTATCAGTACTTTACAGATGTACATTATTCACTGAGGCTGGTAATGAGTGGTCATGTTAAGCAGACTCTGGAGTATTTCCCAGGTGTGCATTATTCACTGAGGCTCTAAAACAGTGTCCCTATGAAAGAGACACCTGACTATTCCCCAGGTTTGCATTATTCAGCTTGGCTTTCAAAGACTGGTCATATGAAATAGAATCTTGACCATTCACCAGGTGTGTATCATTCAGTGAGGCTCTGAATGAGTCACCATATAAAATAGATCATTGACTATTCCCCAAGTGTCTATTTACAATAGAATTCTCAGTACTCCCCAGGTGTGCATTATTCACTGAGGCTCTGAATGAGTGGCAATATGAAATAAACTCTTGTCAATTCCACAGGTGTGTATCATTCAGTGAGGCTCTGAATGAATGGCCACATGAAAGAGAATCCTCACTTATCCAGCGGTGTGCATTACTCCATGAGATTCTGAATTAGGGGCCAGAAAACTATTCCAGAGGTGTATACCATTCAGTGAGGCTCTGAGTGGCCATATTAAAAAGATTTCTGAATATCTGCAAGGAGCTTATTACTCAGATAAGCTCTGAATGAATGGCTATATAAATTAGGCTGCTGACTACTCCACAGGAGTGCATTATTCAGTGAAGCTCTGCATGAGAGGCTAGATGAAATTGTTTCCTGACAGTTCCCTAGTTGTGTATTACTCACTGAGCTTCTGAATGTGTGGCCAATTGAAATACACCCATGACTATTCCCCAGGTGTGTGTTATTCACTGAGGTTCTCTATGAGTTGCCATAATAAATAGACTCCTGACAATTCTCCAGGTGTGCACTACTCCCTGAGGCTCTCACTGAGTGGCCATATAAAACAGACTCCTGACTTAGGGAGATGTTGCTGTAGGACCCACTCAAGATTTCAGCTCCCAGTGAAAGTGCAGATGGTAAGTGGAGGCCACATTTCCAGATGGATATTTATTGCCCACAGACCAGGAGATTCCCAGGTGTTGGAGCCCCATGGGCCACCAGCATGGCTGTTTGGGCCAGTGCAGCTGTTTGGGCTGGTGAGGCTGTTTGGGCTGGGGATGAAGTGCAGAGGTACTCTGTACAAAATACACTAATTTGGTTGCCCTGTTAAACCAGCAATTGGAGATTTTGGAAGGCAGATTAGCACATTCGTCTGATTAAATGGGACTGAAACAGAAAGCCAGGCCAGGAGATTCCTGGGCAGCAACGTTGTTCCAGCCAGTGCAGTGGGTCACTGCATGGGAAATCATACAGTTACTGGCGCCCTTACAACAGGTGACTGGAACAACTGGGAGAGAGTCAACCTTTCAACTTAAAGGAAAAAAAAAGGTCTGAGGCAGGGAGTCAGGTCATCAGGCTGGGCGGGTCCCTCCCCCACAGAAACAAACAAAACAGCAATTGGAAACGCTCGGGGTTGAGAGTTTCATGGCAAGCACTGCTGAACCCAGGATGGTGCAGCTTGAAGGAAGGGGTCTGCCATTACTGAGGCACTCAACCTCTACAAAGGTACTCTGCCAATGCTGATGCAGCCTGCCATTGTGGAGGCAAGCCCCCATTGCCAAGGCAACCAGCCCTAACAGAGAGAGTCCGCCACTACAGAGGTGGGCAACCATCACCACGGCAGCTCTAACCACACCCATATAAACAGGACAACAGGGAATTACAAATGGCATCAGGGCAGAACCCATAAAAGCAGGGCAAAGCCCATGGCAGCAGGGTGGAGACCATGGAAAGACAGCAGAGCCCATGGCACCACAGCATAGTTACTACAGGCAGGCAGTGATTAAACTGCCTCCTTGCTGGGCAGGACAGTGCAACAGATACTCATAAATAAAGCCCTAACTCCCAAGGACAGAGCACCTGAGAAAAAAAAGTGGCTTTATGAGTTCTGCTGCAGCAGACTTAAACATATCTGCCTAGCAGCACTGAATGAACAATAAAGCTCACAGCTCAGCACTTGAGCTACTATAAAGTACAGACTGTCTACTCAAGTATAAAGTATAGACAGTCTCCTCAAGCAGCTCCCTGACCCCCATATATCCAAAGAGTCACCTCACGAAGGACCAATCAGACTGACATTTGGCGATCAACAATCAGGACTTCCACTCAGAGAAACAAATGGAAAATCAGCAACTACTCAGACGCCTGGTGGATAAATCCACAAAGATGAAAAGAAACCAGCACAAAAAGGAGGAAGACACCCAAAACCAGAACACCTCTCCTTCTACAAAAGACTGCAACTCCTCACCAGCAAGGGAACACAGCTGGACGGAGAATGAGTGAGATGAAATGACAGAAACAGACTTCAGAAGGTGGGTAATGAGAAACTTCCGTGAGCTAAAAGAACATGTTCTAACTCAATGCAAAGAAACTAAGAACCTTGAAAAAAGATTTGAGAAAATAATAACAAGAATGGACAACTTAGAGAAGAATATGAGTGAATTAAAGAAGCTGAAAAACACAACACGAGAACTTCACGAAGCATGCACAAGTCTCAAAAGCCGAATTGACCAAGCAGAAGAAAAGATATCAGAAGTCGAAGATCAACTCAATGAAGTAAAACGAGAAGCCAAGATTAGAGAAAAAAGGGCAAAAAGAAATGAACAAAGTCTCCAAGAAATGTGGGACTATGTGAAGAGACCTAATCTACGTTTGATAGGTGTACCAGAATGTGATGAAGAGAATAAAGCCAAGCTGGAAAATACTCTTCAGAATATTACCCAGAAAAATTTCCCCAACCTAGCAAGGCAGGCCAATATTCAAGTGCAGGAAATACAGAGAACACCGCAAAGATATTCCTCAAGAATAGCAATCGCAAGGTACATAATCATCATATTTACCAGGGTGGAAATGAAGGATAAAATGCTAAGGGCAGTCAGAGAGAAAGGTTGGGTCATCCACAAAGGGAAGCCCATCAGACTCACAGCAGATCTCTCAGCAGAAACCCTATAAGCCAGAATAGAGTGGGGGCAAATATTCAACATCTTTAAAGAAAAGAACTTTCAACCCAGAATTTAATATCCAGCCAAACTGAGCTTTATAAATGAAGGAAAAATAAAATCCTTTGCAAACAAGCAAGTACTCAGAGATTTTGTCACCACCATGCCTGCTTTACAAGAGCTCCTGAAAAAGGCACTACACATGAAAAGGAACAAGCAGGACAAGCCATTCAAAAAACATACCAAGTGCTAAAGGGCATCAACAAAATAAAAAATCTGCATCACCTAACGGGTAAAACAGTCAGCTAGCATCAAAATGGCAGTATCAAATTCACACATAACAATATTAACCCTAAATTTAAATGGGCTAAATGCACCAATCAAAAGACACAGACTGGCAAATTGGATAAAAAGCCAAAATCCATCTACGTGCTGTTTCCAGGAAACCCATCTCACATGCAAGGATACACTAAGGCTCAAAATAAAGAGATGGAGGGAGATTTACCAAGCAAATTGAGAACAAAAAAAAGCAGGAGTTGCACTTCTCATCTCTGATAAAATAGACTTTAAAGCCACAAAGATCAAAAGAGACAAATAAGGACATTACATAATGGTAAAAGGATCGATACAACACAAAGAGCTAATGCTCCTAAATATATATGGACCCAACATAGGAGCACCCAGATAAATAAGGCACGTTCTTAATGACTTACAAAGAGACTTAGACTCCCACACAATAATAGTGTGAGACTTTAACACTTCACTGTCAATATTAGACAGATCAACCAGACAGAAAATTAACAAGGATACCCAGGAATTGAACTCAGACCTGGAACAAGGAAAATTGATAGAAATTGACGGAACTCTCCACCCCAAATCCAAAAAATATACATTCTTCTCAGCACTACATCACACCTACAATAAAATTGATCACATAATTCGAAGTAAGGAACTCCTCAGCAAATGCAAAACAACTGACATAATAACAAAGTCTCTCAGACCATAGTCCAATCAAGTTAGAACTCAGAATTCAAAAACTAACTCAGAACCGCACAGCTTCATGGAAACTGAACAACTGGCTCTTTAATGTTGACTGGATAAACAATAAAATGAAGGCATAAAAAAAGAAGTTCTTCAAAACCAACATGAATGAAGACACAACATACCAGAATATCTGGACCACATTTAAAGAAGTCTCCAGAGAAAAATATATAGCAATAAGTGCCCATATGAGAAGAATGGAGAGATTCAAAATTGACACCCTATAATCAAAATTGAAAGAGCTAGAGGAGCAAGATCAAAAAAAAAAAAAATAACTCGAAACCTAGCAGAAGACAAGAAATAACTAAGATGAGAATAGAACTGAAGGAGATACAGACACGAAAAACCCTTCAAAAAATCAATAAACCCAAGAGCTGATATTTTGAAAAGATCAACAAAATAGACCACTAGCCGGATTAATAAAAAAGAAAAGTGAGAATAGCCAAATAGATGCAATACAAAACGATAAAGGGGAAATCACCACAGATTCATCAGAAATTCAAACCAGCATCAGGGAATATTACAAACAACTCTATGCACATAAACTAGTAAACCTGGAAGAAATGGATACATTCCTGGACACGTATTTTCTCCCAAACCTAAACTAGAAGGAAGCTGAAACTATGAATAGACCAATAACAAGGTCTGAACTTGAGGCAGCAATTAAGAGCCTGCCACACAAAAAAGCCGAGGTCCAGATGGGTTCATGGCCAAAATCTACCAGACACACAAAGAGGATTTGTTATCATTTCTTCTGAAACTATTCCATATAATCCAAAGAGGGAATCCTTCCTAAATCATTTTATGAGACCAACATCATCCTGACACCAAAACCCAGCAGAGACTCAACAAGAAAAGAAAACTTCAGGCCAATATCCATGACTAACATAGACGCAAAATTCTTCAATAAAATACTGGCAAGCCGATTGCAACAGCACATCAAAAAGCTTATCTGCCATGATCAAGTAGGAATCATCCCTGGGGTGCAAGGCTGGTTCAACATACACAAGTCAATAAATGTAATTCACCACATAAACAGAATGAAAAACAAAAACCACATGATTATCTTAATTGACAAAAAGGCCTTTGACAAAATTCAACAGCCCTTTATGATAAAAAACCCTCAATAAACTTGGTATTGATGGAACGTATCTCATAATAATAAAAGCTATTTATGACAAACCAACAGCCAATATCATATTGAATGGGCAAAGCATTTCCTTTGACATCTGGCACAAGACAATATTGCCCTCTCTCACCACTTCTATTCAGTATAGTACTGTAAGTTCTAGCCAGAGCAATCAGGCAAGAAAAAGAAATAAAGGGTATTCAAATAGAAAAGGAGAAAGCCAAATTGTCTCTATTTGCAGACGACATGATAGCATATCTAGAAGACCCAATCATCTTAGCCCAAAAACTCCTCAAACTGACAAGCAACTTCAGCAAAGTCTAAGGACAGAAAATCAATGTGCAAAAATCACAAGCATTTTTACAAACCACTGCTCAACGAAATAAGAGAGGACATAAACAGATGGAGAAATATTTCATGTTCATGGATAGAAAGAATCAATATTGTGAAAATAGCCATACTGCCCAAAATAATTTACAGACTCAATGCCATCCCCATCAAGCTACCATTGACTTTCTTCACAGAACTGGACAAAACCACCTTGAACTTCATAGGGAACCAAAAGAGAGCCCGCATTTCCAAATCAATTCTAAGCAAAAAGAACACAGCAGGAGGCATCACACTACCGGACTTCAAACTATAATACAAGGCTACAGTAATCAAAACAGAATGGTACTGGTACCAAAACAAAGATATAGACCAATGAAACAGAACAGAGGCATCAGAGGCTACACAACATATCTACAACCATACAATCTTTGATAAACCTGACAAAAACAAGCAATGGGGAAAGGATTCTTTGTTTAATAAATGGTGTTGAGAAAACTGGCTAGCCATGTGCAGAAGGCAGAAAGTGAACCCCTTTATGACACCTTACACTAAAATTAACTCCAGATGGATTAAAGACTTAAATATAAGACCTGGCACCATAAAAACCCTAGAAGAAAATCTAGGCAAAACGATTCATGACATAGGAGTAGGCAAGGACTTCATGACCAAAGCACCAAAAACATTGGCACCAAAAGCCAAAATAGACAAATGGGAATTAATCAAACTCTACTGCTTCTGCATGGCAAAAGAAACAGTTACTAGAGTAAATTGGCAACCAACAGAATGGAAAAAAAATTTTTGCACCTTCCTCATCAGACAAAGGGCTGATATCCAGAATTTACAAAGAACTCAAACATATTTACAAAAAATAAAAACCAAACAAGCCCATTAAAAACAAATGGGCAAAGAATATGAACAGACACTTTACAAAAGAAGACATACATGAGGCCAACAAACATATGAAAAAAATGCTCATTATCACTGGTCATCAAAGAAATGCAAATCAAACTACATTGAGATACCATCTCAGGCCAATTAGAATGGTGATCATTAAAATATATGGAGACAACAGATGCTGGAGAAGATGTGGAGAAATAGGAACACTTTTACACTGCTGGTGGGAGTGTAAATTATTTCAACTATTGTGGAAGACAGTGTGGCGATTCCTCAAGGACCTAGAAATAGAAATTCCATTTGACCTAGCAATCCCATTACTGGATATCTATCCAAAGGACTATAAATCATTCTACTATAAAGACACATGCACACGAATGTTCATTGCAGCACTGTTTACAATAACAAAGACATGGGACCAACCAAAATGCCCATTGATGATCGACTTGACTGGGAAAATGTGGATTATATACACCATGGAATATTATGCTGCAATTAAAAATGATGAGTTCGTGTCCTTTGCAGGGATATGAATGAATCTGGAGAACATCTCTCTCAGCAAACTCATCCAACATCAGAAAATGAAATACCACATATTCTCATTCATAGGCGAGTGATAAACTGTGAAAACACCTGGACGTGGGGAGTGGAGCACTACACAATGGGTTCTATTGGGGGGAATAGGGTAGGGACAGTAGCAAGGGTAGCTAAAAAGGGATAGCATGGGAAGAAACACCAGATGTGGGTAAAGAAGAGGAAGACAGCAAATCACACTGCCAAGTGTGTACCTATGCAACTATCTTGCATGTTCTGCACATGTACCCCAAAACCTAAAATGCAATTAAAATAATAAAAAGAAATAGACTCCTGATTCTGCCCCATGTTTGTATTATTCAGAGAGGCTCTAAAAGTGTGTCCATATGAAGTACACTCTTGTCTATTCCCCAGGTGTGCATTATTCACTGAGGCTCTAAATGAGTTACAATATGAAATACACTCCAGACTATTCTCCAGGTGTGTTTTATTCACATGGGCTCTGAATGAGGAAAGGTATGAAATAGACTCCTGAGTATTCCACAGGTGTGTATTATTCACTGATGTTCTGAATGTATCAACAAAGGAAATAGACACATGGCTACTACACAAGTGTGCATTCTTCACTAATGCTCTGAATAAATGGCCATGTGAAAGAGACTCCAAGATTTTTCTATGTACACATTATTCAATGAGTCTCTGAATGAGAGGACACTGTAAATAAACTCCTGACAATTCCCCAAACTTGCCCTATTCGGAGGGCTCTGAATGAGTGGCAATATGAAATAACCTAATCAATATTCCCCTGGTGTGTATTATTCACTGAGGATCTAAAAGAGTGTCCATATAAGAAAGAAACATTTGATCTTCCAAGATGGTGTCATAGAGGCGACTCAAGATTGCAGCTCTCAGTGAAGGCACAGAGGGTGAGTCCTAGCCGCATTCTCGGAAAAACCTTTTCTGCCCACAGAACGTTGAATGTCCCAGGTGTGGGAGAGACAGGGGACGCCAGAGCAGCAGTGGCACTCGGCACAAAACTCAGTGGTCTGGGTGCCCTGTTAAACAGGCAATCTTATATTTGGAAGAGCAGATTGGCATTTCCATCTGATTGAACAAGACTTGGACAATGAGCCAGACCAGGAGATTCCTGGGAAGCGTGATCTGAGCTGGTGCAGTGGGCAGTGGCACGGGAGATTGCATGGATCCCAGTGCCCTATCAGCAGGCTACTGGGGCGCCAGTGAGAGAGTTGACCATTCAGCTTGGGGAGAGAAAGGGAGAGAGAGAGAGGACGGACTCTGAGGCAGAGAGCTGGGTGATCAGGCTTGGTGGGTCCCATCCTCACGGGGACAAGCAGGGCAGCAATTGGAGACACTTGGGGCTGAGAGATTTGCTGCTGGCACAGTTGGAATCTAGGATGGTGCAGCCCGGTGGGGGAGGGGCGTCTGCCACTACAGACGCAATCCACCCCTACTCAAGTATCACCCAGTGCTGACGCAGCCTGCCCTTGCTGAGGTAACTTGCCATAACAGAGAGACTCTGCCAGCAGGGTGGAGCACACCACAGCAGAATGGAGCCTTCAGGCAGCAGGGCAGACCCGCACTAGCAGGGCAAAGCCTCAGCAGGCAAATGGTGAATAGACGACCTCCTAGCCAGGCAGGAAAGTGCAACAGATACTCAGAAATAAAGCCCCAACTCCCTGAGACAGAGCATCTAAGGGGGAAAAAGGGGGGGTTTTATGAGTTCTGTTGCAGCAGACATAAACACATCCTCCCAACAACCCTGAATGAACAACGGAGCTCACAGCTCAGCATTGGAGCTCCTATAAAGCACAGACCCTCTCCTCAAGCAGCTCCCTGAACCCTGTATATCCAAAGAGTCACCCCAGAAAAGGACTAATCACACTGAAATTTGGCGGGCATCATTCTGGAACAAAGATAGCAGAAGAAGAAACTGGTAGCATCCCTCACTGTTCCACAGCTGCTACAGGTGTACCACAGACAAGCAGGGCCTGGAGTGGACCTCAGCACTCGTATAGCAGAGGGGCTAGACAATTAGAAGGAAAACTAAGTAACAGAAATACTTCATCATCAACAATCTGGGCATCCACTCAGAGACCCAATTGAAAAATCAGCAACTACTAAGACGACAGGTGGATAAATCCATAAAGATGGGAAGAAACCAGCGCAAAAAGGAGGAAAACACCCGAAACCAAAACACCTCACCTCCTACAAAGGACCAAAACTCACCAGCAGGGGAACAAAGCTGGACAGAGAATGAGTGTGATGAAATGACGGAATCAGACTTCAGAAAGTGGATAATGAGAAACCTCATTGAGCTAAAAGAACATGTTCTAAATCAGTGCAAAGAAACTAAGAACCTTGAAAAAAGATTTGAAAACAGATTGGAGAAAAGGATAACAAGAATGGACAACTTAGAGAGGAATATGAATGAATTGAAGGAGCTGAAAAACACAACACGAGAACTTAATGAAGCATGCACAAGGTTCAACAGCCGAATTCACCAAGCGGAAGAAAGAATATCAGAAGTTGAAGATCAACTCAATGAAATAATACGAGAAACCAAGATTAGAGAAAAAAAGTGCAAAAAGGAATAAACAAAATCTCGAAGAAATGTGGGAATATGTGAAGAGACCCAACCTACATATGATAGGTGTACCAGCATATGATGAAGAGAATGAATCCAAGCTGGAAAATACTCTTCAGGATATTATCCAGGAAAATTTCCCCAACCTAGCAAGACAGGTCAATACTCAACTCCAGGAAATAGAGAGAACACCACAAAGATACTCCACAAGAAGAGCAACCCCAAGGCACATAATCGTCAGATTCACCAGGGTTGAAATGAAGGAGAAAATACTAAGGGCAGCCAGAGAAAAAGATCGGGTCACCCACAAAGGGAAGCCCATCAGACTCACAGCAGATCTCTCAGCAGAGACTCTACAAGCCAGAAGAGAGTGGAAGCCAATATTCAACATCCTTAAAGAAAAGAACTTTCAACCCAGAATTTCATATCCAGCCAAACTGAGCTTCATAAGTGAAGGAAAAATAAAATCCTTCATGAACAAGCAAGTACTCAGAGATTTTGTCACCACTAGGCCTGCTTTACAAGAGCTCCCGAAAGAGGCACTACACATAGAAAGAAACAACCAGTACCAGCCATTCTAAAAGCATACCAAATGCTAAAGAGCATCAACAAAATGAAGAATCTACATGAACCAATGGGCAAAACAGCCAGCTAGCATCAAAATGGCAGAATCAAATTCACACATAACAATATTAACCCTAAATGTAAATGGGCTAAATGTACCAATCAAAAGACACAGACTGGCAAATTGGATAAAAAACCAAAACACATCGGTGTGCTGTATCCAGGAAAAAGACATCACACGCAAGGATACACAAAGGCTCAAAATAAAGGGATGGAGGAAGATTTACCAAGCAAATGGAGAGCATAAAAAAGCCAGAGTTGCAATTCTCGTGTCTGATAAAAGAGACTTTAAAACAACAAAGATCAAAAGGGACAAAGAAGGGCATTACATAATGGTAAAAGGATCGATACAACAAGAAGAGCTAATGATTCTAAATATATATGGACCCAATGCAGGAGCACCCAAATATATAAGGCAAGTTCTTAATGACTTACAAAGAGACTTAGACTCTCACACAATAATAGTGGGAGACTTTAACACTCCACTGTCAATATCAGACAGATCAACCAGACAGAAAATTAACAAGGATATCCAGGACTTGAACTCAGACCTAAAACAAGAAAACCTGATAGACATTTACAGAACTCTCCATCCCAAAATCCACAGAATATACATTCTTCTCAGCACCAAATCAAACCTACTCCAAAATTGACCACATAATTGGAAGTAAAGCAATCCTCAGCAAATGCAAAACAACTGAAATCATAACAAACAGTATCTCAGACCATAGTGCAATCAGGTTGAAACTCAGAATTCAAAAAATAACTCATAACTGCACAGCTTCATGGAAACTGAACAACTGGCTCTTGAATGTCTATTGGATAAACAATGAAATGAAGGCAGAAATAAAGAAGTTCTTTGAAACCAACGAGAACCAAGACACAACATGTCAGAATCTCTGGGACACATTTAAAGCAGTCTGCAGAGGAAAATATATAGCAATAAGTGCCCACATGAGAAGAGTGGAGAGATCCAAAATTGACACCCTATCATCAAAATTGAAAGAGCTAGAGAAGCAAGATTAAAAAATCTCAAAACCTAGCCGAAGACAAGAAATAAATAAGATCAGGAAAGAACTGAAGGAGATAGAAACAAAAAGTAAACCCTTCAAAAAATCAATAAATTCAAGAGCTGTTTTTTTCGAAAAGATCAACAAAATAGACAAACCACTAGCAAGACTGATAAAAAAAGAGAAGAGAGAAAAACCAAATAGATGCAATGAAAAACAATAATGAGGAAATCACCACAGATGCCACAGAAATTCAAACCATCATCAGAGAATACTACAAACAACTCTATGCACATAAACTAGTAAACCAGGAAGAAATGGATAAATTCCTGGACGCCTGTATCCTCCCAAGCCTAAACCAGGAGAAAGCTGAAACAGTGAATAGACCAATAACAAGGTCTGAAGTTGAGGCAGCAATTAAGAGCCTACCACACACAAAAAAAGCCCAGGTCCAGATGGGTTCACAGCCGAATTCTACCAGACACACAAAGAGGATCTGGTACCATTCCTTCTGAAACTATTCCAAATAATTTTAAAAGAGGGAACCCTTCTCAAATCATTTTATGAGACCAACATTATCCTGATACCAAAACCCGGCAGAGACTCAACAAGAAAAGAAAACTTCAGGCCAATATCCATGATGAAAATAGATGCAAAAATCTTCAATAAAATACTGCAAACCAATTGCAACAGCACATTAAAAATCTTATTCATCATGATCAAGTAGGATTCATCCTGGAGATGCAAGCCTGGTTCAACATATGCAAGTCTATAAATGTAATTCACCACATAAACAGAAGCAAAAACAAAAACCACATGATTATCTCAATTGATGCAGAGAAGGCATTTGACAAAATTTAACAGTCCTTTATGCTAGAAACCCTCAACAAACTTGGTATTGATGGAACATATCTCAAAGTAATAAAAGCTATTTACTACAAACCAACAGCCAACATCATACTTAATGGACAAAAACTGGAAGCATTTCCTTTGAAATCCGGCACTAGACAAGGATACCCTCTCTCACCACTCCTATTCAATGTAGTACTGAAAGTTCTAGCCAGAGAAATCAGGCAAGAAAAAGAAATAAAGGGTATTCAAATAGGAAAGGTGGAAGCCAAATTGTCGCTATTTGCAGATGACATGATAGTATACCTAGAAGACCCCATCACCTCAGCCCAAAAACTCCTGAAACTGATGAGCAACTTCAGCAATGTCTCAGGGCATAAAATCAATGTGCAGAAATCACAAGCATTCCTATACACCAATGACAGACTTAAAGAGAACCAAATCAAGAACAAACTGCCATTCACAATTGCTACAAAGAAAATAAAATACCTAGGAATACATCTCACAAGGAACGTAAGGGACCTCTTTAAGGAGAGCTACAAACCACTGCTCAACGAAATATGAGAGGACACAAACAGATGGAGAAACATTCCATGTTCATGGTTAGGAGGAATCAATATCGTGAAAATGGCCATACTGCCCAAAGTAATTAAATAATCTATGCTATCCACATCAAGCTACCATTGACTTTCTTCACAGAACTGGAAAAAACCACCATGAACTTCATATGGAACCAAAGGAGAGCTTGCATAGCCAAGTTAATTCCAAACAAAAAGTACACAGCACGAGACATCACACTACCGAACTTCAAACTATACTACAAGGCTACAGTAATCAAAACAGCATGGTACTGGCACCAAAACAGAGATATAGACCAATGGAACAGAACAGAGGCATTGGAGGCAAAAACATACAATCTTTGATAAACCTGACAAAAACAAGCAATGGGGAAAAGATTCCCTGTTTAATAAATGGTGTTGGGAAAACTGGCTAGCCATGTGCAGAAAGCAGATACTGGACCCCTTCATGACGCCTTACACTAAAATTAACTCCAGATGGATTAAAGACTTACACATAAGACCTGACACCATAGAAACCCTAGAAGAAAATCTAGGCAAAACCATTCAGGACATAGGAGTAGGCAAGGACTTCATGAACGAAACACAAAAAGCATTGGCAACAAAAGCCAAAATAGACAAATGGGACCTAATCAAACTCCACAGCTTTTGCACGGCAAAAGAAACAGTCACTAGAGTGAATCGGCAACCATCAGAATGGGAAATATTTTTGCAGTTTACGCATCTGTCAAAGGGCTGATATCCAGAATTTACAAAGAACTCAAACAGATTTACAGGAAAAAACAAACAAGCCCATTCAAAAATGGGCAAAGGACATGAACAGACACTTTACAAAAAAACACACACGGGGCCAACAAACACATTAAAAAATGCTCATCATCACTGGTCATTAGAGAGATGCAAATCAAAACTACATTGAGATACCATCTCACGCCAGTTAGAATGGCAATCATTTAAAAATCTGGAGACAGCAGATGCTGGAGAGGATGTGGAGAAATAGGAACACTCTTACACTGTTTGTGGGAGTGTAAATTAGTTCAACCATTGTGGAAGACAATGTGGCGATTCCTTATGGACCTAGAAATAGACATTCCGTTTTACCCAGCAATCCCATTACTGGGTATATATCCAAAGGACTATAAATCGTTCTACTATAAGGACACATGCACACGAATGTTCATTGCAGCACTGTTTACAATAGCAAAGGCATGGAACCAACCTAAATGAACATTGATGATAGACTGGACTGGGAAAATGTGGCACATATACACCATGGAATATTATGCAGTAATCAAAAATAATGAGTTTGTGTCCTTTGTAAGGACATGGATGAATCTGGAGAACATTATTATCAGCAAACTGACACAAGAACTGAAAAATAAATACTGCATGTTCTCACTCATAGGCGGGTGAGAGAAATGAGAACACATGGACACAGGTAGGTGGTCTACTACACACTGGGGCCTATTGGGGGAATGGGGGAGGGAGGGAGGGAAGGGAGGGGGAGGGGGAGGGGAGGGGGGAGGGAGGGAGGGAGGGGAGGGAGGGAGGGGGGCTGGGGAGGGAGGGAGGGAAGGGAGGGACAGCGGAGGGGGGCTGGGGAAGGATAGCCTGGGGATAAATGCCAAGTGTGGGTGAAGGGGAGGAAGGCAACAAAACACACTGCCATTTGTGTACCTATGCAACTATCTTGCACATTCTGCACATGTACCCCAAAACCTATAATGCAATAAAAATTTTAAGCATTTAAAAAAAATTTAAAAAAAATAAAAATAAATTTTAAAAAAATAAAGAAACATTTGTTGACCAGGATGTTTTCGATCTCTCTCTCTCTGTTTTTCTTTCTTTTTTTTTTTTGAGATGGATTTTCACTCTTGTTAACCAGGCTGGAGTGCAATGGCACGATCTCGACTCACGACAACCTCCACCTTCTGTGTTCAAGCAATTATCTCCCCTCAGCCTCCTGACTAGCTGGGATTACAGGAACGTGCCACCATGCCCTGCTAATTTTTTGTATTATTAGTAGAGACGGGGTTTCACCATGCTGACCAGGATGGTCTTGATCTCTTGACCTCATGATCTACTGGCCTCGGTCTTCCAACGTGCTGTGATTACAGGCTTGAGCCACCACGCCCGGCCTGCCAAATGTATTTCAACGTACTACCTTCTTTTCATTCTTGAGGAATCAACATGTGAACATGAAGATTGGGTGGTGAAATTTAGCATAAAAACATAAGTGTAAAATAATATCATACTTCTGGTTTACTGGAAAACGTAACAGTTGTGACAGTCACAGCTAACACTTTGGTTAAAGAAAGAGAGAAGACTGACAGGGGTGTGACAGAAAGATGCAATAATTTGACAGCTGGAATAATCTGTAGGCCTTCTGAGAAACTGCAGATGAAAAATACGTGTTGAAAATACCTGTAATATGGTGGTTTCGTTACATTTGTAGTGATCATCATTCCATTGATGCACTCAAATAACTGCTGCTTCGGATAACTGAAAACTAGATTCAAAATATCAGATTGCTCACCAAACTGATACTACCAATCCCCTATAATGAAAGGTAGTTTAAATCTGGAAAGAAGGCAAAGCATACTGGTTAGTCAGTGACTTTTAGATATAATTGAGGCCACACTGGTATACATACTCAGGTGCATGGTGTTTGTAACAATGCATACTATGGCGTGGAGTTCATTCCAATTACCATATTTTATTTTTATTGGTCATGAACAGCATACATTTTGTGCTCCAAAAGAAAAACCTCGATTAAGCAAAGTGGTTACATTTAATGTTTTTTTAAAGACAGATGAGCTAAATTTAAGGAAGATTTGCCTTTTCTTAATATCTCATTTTCAAGTTACGGATACAAATCTGTCAAAAAGAAACAACTGTGCATTTTAGCTAACATCAAATAATCTGCAAAGTTCTGGAGACAGATGCATTGCTTGTGCAGTTTCCTAAAGTAAATACAGGCTTTCTGACTGAAAACATTCGAATTCCGGCTCTCTGAAGCAGACGTTTAAAAGAAAATTACAAACAATGACCTCTAAGCTTCTGAATAGTCCACTTAGTTACATAAAGTACTTTCTGTCCCAACACTTTCTCTACTTCAAAAGATATTTACTTTCTAAGTACATGACAGAGTCTTCATTTCAAACCATACACTCAGTATCCATGGTAACATTGCGGGATTCCTTGTCTACCATCAGTCGCATTTGTTGACTGTGGAATTCCTCAGTCTTCTTTACTTCTTGAGCTTGCTCTATTTTAGACTCCAAATGATCTCTATCATCTGTTACTTGTGTGTTTAACACACAAGTTTCCATCAGAATGCCTGTATTTGAAAACCACATGTGCCATCATAGCATCAGTGAGGGAAAGCTTCTCTCTCGGCAGGCAGCGTGACTGAACTCCTCCCAGGTCTAGTACTATGCATCATGGCCTGGAGTGCAAAGGTAAACAGAAGCAAGGCCACAGAACCCGGCCCAACAAACTACCTAGAGTCGCCAATGGACAAAAAAGTCATAAGGTTTTATTTTCTAGAAATTCATGAGGGCTTTTCCTCCTCCTCCTCCTCTTCTTCTTTATTCTTCTCTTCCTCCTCCTCTTCTTTTTCTCCTCCTCCTCCTCTTCTTCTTCTTGTCCTTCTTTTTCTTCTTCTTCGTCCACTTCATCTTCTTTCTCCTTCTTTTTCTCTCTCTCTTTTTTCTCTCTCTCTCTCCACCCCCACTCTCTCCCCACCATATTCCGCCCTCCCTTTCTCTTCCCCCTCCCTCTCCCTATCCCTCTTTCTGTTCCTCTCCCTCTTTTTCTTTTTAATATAAGCTCAGGTAGATCTAATTTAATCTATTCCTAATGCTCCAATTCTTTACTTTAGGAATCTCAGATTTACTCTCCATACAGAATCCTGTACAGAAGTGGTGAGTTGATTACTGGACTTGGAGACCTCATATATTCAACACATTGATAAAGATTAAGGCCTGGCATGGTGGATCATGCCTATTATCACAGCACTTTGGGAGGCCAAGGTGTGTGGATCACCTGAGGTCAGGAGTTCAAGACCATCCTGGCTAACATGGTGAAACCCCATCTCTACAAAAAGACAAAAATTAAGTGGGCACAGTGGCTCATGTTTGTAATCCAAGCACTCTGGTGGCCAAGGCCAGTGGATCACCTGGGGTCAGGAGTTCAAGACCAGCCTGACCAACATGGTGAAACCCCATCTTTAGAAAAAAAAAAGACAAAAATTAGCCAGTCATGGTGTTGTCTGCCTGTAATCCCATGCACTCGGGAGCCTGAGGCATGAGATTCACTTTAACCCAGGAGTTGGAGGTTGCAGTGAGTGAGCCAAAATCACACCTTGCTCTCCAGCCTGTTGGACAGAGTGAGACTCCCTCTGAAGAGAGAGAGAGAAAAAAAAATCCAACCCTAAAATCTGGGTTTGCTTTCTTCATTGACTCGGTTGTGACCCAGACTTACAGTCTCGATAAATCATGTACCTCTGTTCAGTTAAAATGATGGAAGGGTTTTCACAGTCTGTATCTCTTCATGTCCTAAATGACCCGTGATCGAGCCCTGTGTGTTCTCTTTTGGTTAATTCTTGTCTTCTACTGGCTGTAGAATTTCGTTGCTCTTATTTATGTAGTTATTACAGTTGTGATGTTAAGTTGTCAACTTGACTTTCTGGATTTTTAATGTTGGCATTTAGTGCTATAAATTTTTCTCTTAACACTGCTTTAGCTGTGTCCTAGAGATTCTCGTATATTTTTTCTTTGCTTTCATTGGTTTCAAATAATTTCTTAATACTTGCATTAATTTCATTGTTAACCTAACAGTCATTCATGAGCAGGTTATTCAATTTCTCCTTAATTTTGTGGTTTTCAGTAAATTTTTTTATCTTCTGCCTAATTTGATTATGCTGTGGTCTGAGACACTGTTTATTATGATTTTAGTTCTTTTGCATTTGCTGAGCATTGTTTCACTTCAGACTATGTGACAGACTTCAGAAATAGTGCCATGTGGTGATGAGAAGAATGTACATTCTGCTGCTTTGGGGTGAAGAGTTCTGTAAATATTCATTACATCTATTTGATCCAGAGTTAGGTTCAGATCCTGACTGTCTTTGTTAATTTTCTGTCTCAATAATCTGTCTAATATTGTCAGTGGGGTGTTAAAATCTGCCACTAATATTGCATGGGGGTGGTGTAAGTCTCTTTAAAGATCTCTAGAAATGTATTACGTGAACTGGGACACTCTTGTGTTTAGTGCACATGTATTTAGAATAGTTTGTTCTTGTTGAATTGAGCCCTTTGCCATTATATAATGACTCTATTTGTCTTTTTTTGTTTGTTTGCTTGTTTGTTTTGTTTTTTTCTGTGTTGGTTTAAAGTCTATTTTGTTGGAAACTAGAATTGCAATTCTTGCTTTCTCTTTTTTTCATTTGCTTGGTAAAGTTTTCTCCATCTCTCTATTTTGAGCCTATATATGTCACTTCATGTGAGATGGGTGTCTTGAAGACAGCATACTGATGGGTTTTGCTTCTTTATCCACTTGACATTCTGTGCGTCTTAATTGTGGCATTTAGCCCACTTACATTTAAGGTTATTATTGTTATATGTAGACTTGATTTTGTTATCTTGATGCTAGCTGTTACTTTGCAAACTTGTTTATGTTACTAATTGATAGTATCAATGGACCATGTACTTCAGTGTGTTCTTGTAGTGGCTGGTAATAAGCTTTCATTTTAACTCTGGAGAATTTGATAATTATATGTCTTTAGTATGATCTTTTCATAGATCATCTTACTAGAGTTCTCTGCATTTTCTGAATGTTAATGATGGCCTGTATAGCAAGGTTAGAAAAGTTCTCATGATGACATACTGAAATATTTTTTCCAAATTGGTTTTGTTCTCACCAGCTTTTTCTTTTCTTTCTTTCTTTCTTTCTTTCTTTCTTTCTTTCTTTCTTTCTTTCTTTCTTTCTTTCTTTCTTTCTTTCTTTCTTTCTTTTTTTTTTGAGATGGAGTTTTGCTTTTGTTGCTCAGGCTGGAGTGGAATGGCATAATCTCATCTCCACAACCTCTGCCTCTCAGGTTCAGGCAATTCTCCTGCCTCAGCCTTTAGAGTAGCTGAGATGACAGGCATGGACCACACCCAGCAAATTTTTCATTTTTAGTAGAGATGGGGTTTCTTGACGTTGGTCAGTCTGGTTTCAATCTCTCAACCTCAGGTGATCTGCCCGCCTCAGCCTCCCAAAGTACTGGGATTACAGGCAAGAGCCACTATGCCAAGCCTCTCCCTAACTCTTTCAGGGATACTAATCAGTTATAGATTTGGTCTTTTTACATAACCCAATATTTCTCAGAGATTTTGTTTATTTCTTTTGTTCTTATTTTCTATTATTGTCTGCCTGTCTTATTTCAGAAACACAGTCTTCAAGCTCTGAGATTTTTTTCCTCTACTTGGTCTATTCTGCTATTAATACTTGCGATTGCATTATGAAAATATTGTATTGTGGTTTTCTGCACTATCGGGTTGGTTAAGTTCTTGTCTATTCTGGCTGTTTACCAGTTTCTGAAATATCATATATATTGTAATCTTTAACATTCTTGCATTGAGTTTGAACATGTTCCTTTAGCTAAGTGAAGTTCATTTTTACCCACATACTGGAATCTATTTCTGTTATTTTAGTCATCTCAACCTCAGCCTTATTCTGAAAGCTTGTTGGAAATGTGGTCATTTTTGGGAAAGAGGGCACTCTGATTTTTGAGTTTTTAGTATATGAGAGCTAACTATTTCTCACATTTGTGTGCTTATCTACATTTAATCTTTGAGATTGCTGACCTTTCAATTGTTTTATTGTTTATTTGTTTGTTTCCTTTTTAATCGTTTGGCTATATTGTGTAGGGCTGTTACAGTTTGTAGGGCTTCCGCTCCAGTCTCCAGTCACCTCACATTTCCCAGTAACTGGAAGTATCACCAGTGAAGGCTGTAAAACAAGAAATATAGGAGGCCACAACTTTGGGATCTTGGTCCCAGAGGAGGCACAGACCTGTTGCTGGCTTAAACACACCTGTAGGAGGTGACTGAAGACCCTGGTTTGTAGGTCTCATCCAGCAAAGAAGAAGAGGATTGGAGACCCACTTAAAGAAGCCACCTAGCCTTACTTTCATAGATCAGCCAAGATGTGATGGTACCGTTTCTACCCCTCATCAGGTTGGGCTTTCCATAGCTGAGAGATTAAAAGAGCTAAGTTGCTGAAACAGCATAGATGGTAGCCCGCTCCTTCTCTAGGAACTCTCAGAAAGTTTTTAAATCTCTGTTGGCCAAACAACATCTGGCCCACCCAGAAATGAGGAGAATATCAGGATCCCACTTAAAGAAGCAGGCTGATTACATTGTGATGGAGCCACTTTCCTGTGCTGGGGTACCCCTTCTGCTCCTGAATGATTTGAATTCTCCTTAGCTGAAAGGCTGGAATGGCTGAGTTGTCCAAACATATGGGGGCCCACTCCTTCCACTGGGCACTGCATCCAGGAAGAAATCAAAACTCTGTCTGCTGGAAAATATAAAAGGGGCTGTCCAGAGGCTCTGGCAGAAGGCCCCACCATTAGATTAAAAAAATGCATCAGGGTCCCACTTCAAGAAGCAGTCTGGCCACATTTTGGTACAGCCACTGTGCTGTATTGAGGGTTTCCACCATCTGCCATCAGTTTTATTTGGACTGTTCTAAGTCCAGGCTGAAATGGCTGAGTCATTCAAATAGAAAACATGGCAGCCTGCCCCTGCCTCTGAGAACTCTGTTTCATCCCAAGTAGGTGCAACACTGTTTCTGGGGGCAGGCTGGAATTCCAAGCCAATGAGTCTTATGATGTGGGGCATCATGATAATGGGGCCCACAGACTGACACTTTTCAGGCCCATGGATTCTGCTTCCTCTCTAGGGTTGTTTACAAACGTGCAACCTCCCATCTTGTCTGAGTTGCAGTCATCTTTTCCAGAGGTCACAGAGCCAAAGTATGTAAAGATCCTGAGATGCTGTTTGTGTCTGAGCAGTTGCTTTGCCAAGACTATGTAGCTGTGTGTGTCAGACCAAAGGCCATGGTGGAATGGATTCATAAGAAAATCTTCAGAACTGTGGTTGCAGAGATCCATTGGAGAAGTGTGGCTTCCCAAGGTTATGCATTTGCTCACCACTTCCCTGGACAGGGCAGGTTCCCTTGGGTTTGTGTTACTTCTGGGTGAATGGTTGCAATGGCTTGCTTTTCTCCATTCTTCATTAGTTTCAATGCAGATATCTGGGTGTTCAGTTGAAGGTGCCGTACTTACTTTCCCCCTTTGTTTCTTTCCATGAGAGCCACACACCATAGCTACTATTACTCAGCCCCCTTGGCACCATAATCTGCTACAATATTTTGGTAGATGGTTTTTATCCTGTAGGCTGTCTCCGGCCCTAGATGACTGTAGGAGAATCAGCCTAGCACCAAAAACAATGGTCATTTTTAAGAGAAAGAAAAAATATACAAGGTCAAAATGGCTCACACAGCTGTGTCAACTTCATCAAATACAAAAAGAAAAAATAGAAAGTTATCTGAATGTTGTGGTGTGGACACCTGCAACACCAGCTACTTGAAGTGCATTGGCAAGACAATCGTTTGAACCCAAAAGGCAGGTGTTGAAATGAGCAAAGATCGCACTGTTGCACTCCAGCTTGGGTGACAATAAAAAAACAGTATGTAATATAGAATAGTGGGGCTGGGGGTGGAGTCTCCCAGCACCTCGTTTTGTTTCAATTCCACACACTCATCAGTCTGATTACTTTTTTATTTCCTTTTTCTGTTTTTTATGTGAGGTGGGTTTTCACAGGAATGTTCAGGCTGAACTTGAACTCGTGACCTCAGAAAACCCACCAACCTCGGCCTCCCAAAGTGCTAAGATTGCTGGCGTGAGAGGCAGTGACTGGCACAGTCTCTCTGATTTCTTTTTTAACAATAAAATCAGCCGGCCAGGAATGGTGGCTCAAAAAAGCCTGTCATTCAGGCACCTCAAAATTCAAGGCAGGCAGATCACGAGAAGTTGAGGGTTCAAGACCTGCCTGAACAACGTGGTGAAACCTCATCTTTAAAAGAAAAACACAATTTGGATTGGGCTTGGCAGCTCAAGCCTGTAGTCCCAGCACACAGAATGCCAAGGAAGGCAGATCATGAGGTCACAGGTTCGAGACTGGCCTCAAAGGACACAGTGTAGCCCACTCTGTATAAAAAACAATAAAACACAAAAACATAAAAAAGCTGAGCTGGGCTTGTCATGTGCTCGCTTTGAAAGCACCTACACTAAAATTGGGAAGCTACACAGAAGGCTGGTGTGGTCGCAGTGAAAAATGGCATGGACAGGGGTGCAGCATTCCGTATACATTTTCTTCATTGTGGCTTTTTTTGTGGAAATCCAATAAAGATAGATTTGAGGTACAAAAAACATTAAAATAGAAAGTTAGCTGGACGTGGTGGTGTGGACACCTGCAACCCCAGCTACCTGAAGTGCATTCACAAGACAATCACTTGAACCCAAAAGGCAGGTGTTGCAATAAGCAAAGACTGCACTGTTGCAATACAGCTTGGGTGACAAGAGAGAAACAGTACGTAATAACAAAAGACAGAGCTAAGAGTTGGAGTCTCCCAGCACCTGGTTTTCTTTCAATTGCACACAATCATCCGTCTGATTACTTTTCTTTTTATTTTTTCTGTTTTTTTTTTTTTTTTTTTTTTTTTTTTTTTTTTTTTTTTTTTTTTTTTTATGTGAGGTGGGTTTTCACCGGAAATCTGAGGCTGACCTCGAACTCGTGACCTCAGGAAACCCGCCCACCTCAGTCTCGCAAAGTGCTAAGATTGCTGGCGTGAGTGGCAGCACCCAGCACAGTCTCTGTGATTACTTATTTAACAATAAATCGGCCGGTTGGGTATGGTGGCTCAAGGCAGCCTGTCATTCAGGCACCTCGAAGATCAAGGCGGGCAGATCACGAGAAGTTGCAGGTTCGAGACCCACCTAACCAACATGGTGAAACCTTGTCTTTAAAACAAAAATACAATTTGGGTTGGGCTCCGTGGCTCAAGCCTGTATTCAAAGCACATATAATGCCGAAACAGGTGGATTGTGAGGTCACAGGTTCGAGACTGGTCTTGAAGGACACAGCATCGCCCACTCCCTATAGAAAACAACAAAAAAAGAAAAACATAAAAAAGCTAAGCTGGGCTTGGCATGTGCTCACTTCAGAAGCACCTACACTAAAATTGAGACACTACACAGAAGGCTGGCATGGTCGTAGCACAAAACTGACACACACAGGGGAGCAGCGTTTTGTAGTTTTTTCTTTGTTGTGACTGTTTTGTGGAAATCAAATAAAGATAGATCAAAGGTACAAAAAATAAAAATAGAAAGTTAGCTGGACGTGGGTGTGGACAGTTTCAACCCCAGCTACCTGAAGGGAATTGGTAGGACAATTGCTTGAATCCAAAATACAGGTGTTTCAATAAGCAAAGATAGCACTGTTGCACTCCAGCCTTGATGACAAGAGAAAAACAGTACGTAAAAAAACAAGGTAGGGTTGGGGGTGGAGTCTCCCAGCACCTCGTTTTATTTCAATTGCACACACTAATCAGTCTGATTACTTTTCTTTTTTTTCTTTTTTTCTGTGAGGTTTGTTTTCATTGGAATGCTCAGGCTGAACTCGAACTCCTGACCTCAAAAAACTCCACCACCTTGGCTTCCCAAAGTACTAAGTTTGCTGGCATGGGTTGCAGTGCCCGGCACATTCTCTCTGATTTCTTTTTTGACAATAAAATCGAACATTTGGGCACCATTGCTTATGGCAGCCTGTCATTCAGGTGCCTCAAATATCAAGGTAGGTGGATCACGAGAGGTTGCAGGTTTGAGACCCGCCTGACCAACATGGTGAAACCCCATCTTTAAAACGAAAACACAATTTGAATTAGGATCCGAGGCTCAAGCCTGTAGTAGAAGCACATAAAATGCTGAGGCAGGCGAATCGTGAGGTCACAGGTTCGACAATGGCCTCAAAAAGCACAGCATAGCCTGCTCCATATAAAAAAAAAACCCACAAAAACATAAAAAAGCTGAGCTGGGCTTGGCATGTGCTCGCTTTGGAAGCACCTACAATAAAATTGAGATGCTACAAAAAAGGCCAGCATGGTTGCACTGAAAAATGACATGAACAGGGGTACAGCATTCCGTATGTTTTTTCTTCATTGTGTTTTTTTTGTAAAAATTAAATAAAGATAGATTGGAGGTACAAAAAAAATAAAAATAGAAAGTTAACCAGATGTGGTGGTGTGGACACCTGCAACCCCAGCTACTTGCAGGGCTTTGGGAGGACAATAGCTTGAACCCAAAAGGCAGGTGTTGCAATAAGAAAAGATTGCACTGTTGCACTCCAGCCTTAATGACAAGAGGGAAAAAGTACGTATTTAAAAAAGGCTGGGCTGGAGTCTTCCAGCACCTCGTTTTGTTTCAATTGCACACACTCATCAGTCCGATTTCTTTTTTTTTCTGTTTTCTATGTGAGGTGGGTTTTCACCAAAATGCTCAGGCTGACCTCGAACTCGTGACCTCAGGCAACCCACACATGTCAGCCTCCAAAAGTGTTAAGATTGCTGGCGTGAATGGCAGCACCTGGCACAGTCTCTCTGATTTCTTTTTTAACAATAAAATTGATGGCCTAGCACCGTGGCTTATGGCAGCCTGTCATTCAGGCGCCTCGAAGATCCAGGCAGGTGGATCACAAGAAGTTGCGGGTTCAACACAAAGCAGACCAACATGGTGAAACCTGGTCTTTAAAACAAAAACACAATTCGCGTTGGGCTTGGCGGCTCAAGCCTGTAGTCCCAGCACATAGAATGCTGAGGCAGGCGGATCATGAGGTCAGAGGTTTGAGAATGGCATTGAAGGACACAGAATAGCCCACTCCATATAATAAACAAACACTAGGAAAACATAAAAATGCTGAGCTGGGCTTGGCATGTACTCGCTTCAGAGGAACCTACACTAAATTGGGAAGCTACACAGAAGGTCGGCATGGTTGCAGTGCAAAAATGACATGCAAAAGGGTGCAGAGTTCCATACGTTTTTCTTTTTTGTGGCTTTTTTTGTGGAAATCCAATAAAGATAGATTGAAGGTACAAAAAAATAAAAATAGAAAGTTAGCTGGACGTGGTGATGTCGACACCAGCAACCCCAGCTACCTGAAGGGCATTGGGAAGACAATCGCTTGAACCCAAAATGCAGGTGTTGCAATAAGCAGAGATCACACTCTTGCACTACAGCCTTGGTGACAAAAGGGAAACAGTACATAATAAAAGAGGCGGGACTGAAGGTGGAGTCTCCCGGCACCTCATTTTGTTTCAATTGCATACACTCATCAGTCTGATTACTGTTTTTCTTTTATTTTATGTGAGGTGGGTTTTCTCCGGAATGCTCAGGCTGACCTTGACCTCGTGACCTCAAGAAACCCGCCCACCTTGGCCTCCAAAATTGCTAAGATTGCTGGCGTTAGTGGCAGCGCACGGCACAGTCTCTCTGATTTCTTTTTTAACAATAAAATCAGATGGCCGGGAATGGTGTCTCATGGGAGCCTGTCATTCAAGTGACTTGAAGATCAAGGCGGGCAGATCACGAGAAGTTGTGGGTTCAAGACCCACCTGACCAACCTGGTGAAACCCCATCTTTGAAACAAAAACACAATTTCTGTTGGGTTCGGCAGCTCAAGCCTGTAATCCCAGCACATAGAATGTCGAGGCAAATGGATCATGAGGTCACGGGTGTGAGATTGGCCTCGAAGGCCACAGCATAGCTTGCTCCCTATGAAAACAAAACAAAACAAACGAAAAAAAACCAGAGAAACATAAAAATGCTGAGCTGGGCTTGGCATGTGCTCGCTTCAGAAGCACCTACACTAAAATTGGGATGCTAAACAGAAGGCCAACGTGATCATAGCACAGAAATGACACTCGCAGGGGTTAAGCTTTTTGTATTTTTTCCTTCATTTTGACTGTTTTTTGAAATTCAAATAAAGATATATTGGAGGTATGAAAAAAATAAAAATAGAAAGTTAGCTGCATGTGGTGGTGCGGACACCTGCAACCCCAGCTACTTGAAGGGCATTTGGAGGACAATCGCTTGAATCCAAAAGGCAGGTGTTGCAATCAGCAAAGATAGCACATTTGCACTACAGCCTTGGTGACAAGAGGAAAACAGTACGTAATAAAAAGGCGGGGCTGGGGTGGAGTCTCCCCACACCTCGTTTTGTTTCAACTACACACACTATCAGTCTGATTACATTTCTTTTTCTTTCTGTTTTTTTTTTTTTTTTTTTTTTTTTTTTTTTTTTTTTATGTGAGGTGGGTTTTCACCAAAATGCTCAGGCTGACCTCGAACTCGTGACCTCAGAAAACCTGCCCACCTCGGCCTTCCAAAGTTCAAAGATTGCTGGCATGAGTGGCAGTACCCAGCACAGTCTCTCTGATTTCTTTTTTAACAATATAACCAAACGCCCAGGCAACATAGCTGATGGAAGCCTGTCATTCAGGTGCCTAAAAGATCAAGGTGGGCAAATCACGACAAGTTGTGAGTTCGAGATTCGCCAAACAAACATGGTAAAACCTCATCTTTAAAACAAAAGAACAATTTGGGTTGGGCTACACAGCTCAAGCCTGTAGTCCCAGCACAACGAATGCTGAAGCAGGTGGATCGTGAGGTCACAGGTTCGACACTGGCCTCAAACAAAACAGTGTAGCTCGCTCCATATAAAAAAAAACCAAAACAAAAAAACAGGTAAATGAAAAGAAGCTGAGCTGGGCTTAGGATGTCCTCACTTTGAAAGCACCTACACTAAAATTGGGATGCTACACAGAAGGCCGGCATGGTTGTAGCGCAAAAACGACATGCACAGGGATGCAGTTTTTCGTATATTTTTTTCCAATGTGACTGTTTTGTGGAAATCAAGTACAAATAGATTGGAAGTAGAGAAAAATAAAAATACAAAAGTAGCTGGACGTGGTTGTGTGGACATCTGCAACCTCAGCTACTTGAAGGGTATTTGGAGGAGAATTGCTTGAACCCAAAAGGCAGGTGTTGCAATAAGCAAAGATCACACTGTTGCATTACAGCTTGAGTAATAAAAGAAAAACAATACATAATAAAAAAGGCGGGGCTAGGGGTGCAGTCTTCCAGCACCTCGTTTTGATTCAATTGCACACACTTATCAGTCTGATTAATTTTCTTTTTTTTTTTTTCAGTTTTCTAACGTGACGTGTGTTTTCACCGGAATGCTCAAGCTGACCTAAAATTCGTGACCTCAAAAAAAAAAAACGCCGACCTCAGCCTCCCAAAGTGCTAAAATTGCTGGGCGCCCGGCACAGCATTTTAGCGCCAGGCACAGCCTTTCTGATTTCTGTTTTATCAATAAAATCAACTGGCTGAGCATGGTGGCGCATGGCAGCCTGTCATTCAGGCACCTCGAAGATCAAGGTGGGTAAATCAGAAGAAGTTGCAGATTCGAGACCTGCCCGACCAATTTGGAGAAACCCCGTCTTTAAAACAAAAACACAATTTGGGTTGGGCTCTGAGGCTTAAGCCTGTAATCCCAGCAAATAGAATGCTGAGGCAGGTGGATCGTGAAGTCACAGGTTCAAAACTAGCCTCGATAAACACAGTGTAGCCTGCTCCCTATAAAACACGAAAAAAAAAAACAGAAAAACATAAAAAAGCTGAACTGGGCTTGGCCTGTGTTCGCTTCGAAAGCATGTACATTAAAATTGGGATGCTACACAGAAGTCCGGCATTGCCGCAGTGCAAAAATGACATGCACAGGGATGCAGCGTTCCGTATTTTTTTTCTTTGTTGTGGCTTCTTTGTGGAAATCAAATAAAGATAGATTGGAGGTACAAAAAATTAATATAGAAAGTTAGCTGGACCTGGTGGCGTGGACACCTGCAACCCCAGCTACTTGAAGGGCATTGGCAAGACAATCACTTGACCAAAAATGCAGGTGTTGCAATAAGCAAATATCCTACTGTTGCACTCCAGCTTGGGTGACAATAAGAAAACAGTATGTAATAAAGAAATGTGGGGCTGAAAGTGGAGTCTCTATTTTTTTCTGTTTATTTATGTGAGGTGGGTTTTTACCAGAGTGCTCAGGCTAACCTTGAACTCGTGACCATAGAAAACCCAGCAACCTCGGTCTCCCAAAGTGCTAGAATTACTGGCGTGAGTGGCAGCACCCAGCAAAATCACTCTGATATCTTTTTTAACAATAAAATTGGACAACTGGGCATGGTGGCTCATGGCAGCCTGTCATTCAGGCGCCTCAAAGATCAAGGCGGGCAGATCATGAGAAGTTGCGGGTTCGAGACCCACACGACAAACATAATGAAACAGCATCTTTAAAATGAAAACATAATTTGGATTGAGCTCCGCTGCTCAAGCCTGTAATCCCCACACATACAATGCCAATGCAGGCATATTGTGATGTCATGGGTTCGAGACTGGCCTCGAAGGCCACAGCATAATATTCTCTCAAAAAAAAAAAAACAGAAAAACATTAAAAAACTGAGCTGGGCTTGGCATGTGCTAGCTTTAGAAGCACCTACACTAAAATTGGGATACTACACAGAAAGCTGGTGTGGTCGTAGCGCAAAAATGACACACAAAGTGGTGCAGCTTTTTGTATTTTTTTCTTTGTTGTGACTGTTTTTATTCAATCAAATAAAGATAGATTGGAGGTACAAAAAAATAAAAATAGAAAGTAAGCTGGACATGGTGGTGTAGACATATACAACCCCAGCTACTTGAAGGGCATTGAGAGGACAATCGTTTGAACCCAAAAGACAGGTGTTGCAATAAGCAAAGATCACACTGTTGAACTCTAGCCTTGGTGACAAGAGGGAAACAGTACTTAATAAAAAAAGGCGGGGCTGGGGGTGGAGTCTCTTGGCACCTCGTTTTGTTTAATTGCACACACTTATCAGTCTGATTACTTTCCCATTTATTCTTTCTTTCCATTTTTTTTTTGAGATGGAGTTTTGCTTTTGTTACCCAGTCTGGAGTGCAATGGCACAATCTCGGCTCACCGCAACCTCCACCTCCTGGGTTCAGACAATTCTCCTGCCTCAGCCTCCTGAGTAGTTGGGATTACAGGCACGCACCACCATGCCCAGCAAATTTTTTGTATTTTTTTTAGTATAGACGGGGTCTCACCATGTTGACCAGGATGGTCTCGATCTCTTGACCTCGTGATCCAGCCGCCTCGGCCTCCCAAAGTGCTGGGTGTTTTTTTTCTTATGTGAGGTGGGTTTTCATCGGAATGCTCAGGCTGACCTCGAACTCGTGACCTCAAAATCCCACCAACCTCGTTTTCCCAATGTGCTAAATTTGCTGGCGTGAGTGGCAGCCCCTGGCACAATCTCTCTGATTTCTTTTTTAAAAATAAAATTGGACGGACAGGCACGATGGCTCATGGCAGCCTGTCATTCAGGCACCTCAAAGATCACGGCAGGTGGATCACGAGAAGTTGCGGGTTTGAGACCCACATGACCAACATGGTGAAACCCTGTCTTTAAAACAAAAACACAATTTGGGTTGGGCTCTGAGGTTTAAGCCTGTAATCCCAGCACATAGAATGCTGAGGCAGGCAGATCATGAGGTCATAGGTTCGAAACTGGCCTCGAAAAACACAGAATAGCCTGCTCCCTACAAAACACACACACAAAAAACAGAAAAACGTAAAAAAGCTGAATTGGGCTTGGCCTGTGTTCGCTTCGGAAGCACCTACATTAAAATTGGGACCCTACACAGAAGGCCGTTGTTGTTGCAGTAATAAAATGACATGCACAGGGGTGCAGTGTTCTGCATTTTTTTCTTCATTGTGGCTTTTTTGTGGAAATCAAATAAAGATAGATTGGAGGCACAAAAAAATAAATATAGAAAATTAGCTGGACCTGGTGGAGTGGACACCTGCAACCCGAGCTACTTGAAGGGCAGTGGCAAGACAATCCCTTGACCCAAAATGCAGGTGTTGCAATAAGCAAATATCCCACTGTTGCACTCCAGCTTGGGTGACAATAAGAAAACAGTACGTAATAAAGAAATGCGGGGCTGGGGGTGGAGTCTCCCGGCACCTCATTTTGTTTCAATTGCACAGACTCATCAGTCTGATTACTTTTCTTTATTTTTTTCTGTTTATTTATGAGAGTTGGGTTTTCACCAGAATGCTCAGACTAACGTCGAACTTGTGACCATAGGAAACCCGCCAACCTCAGCATCCCAAAGTGCTAAGATTGCTGGCGTGAGTGGCAGCGCCCAGCACAGTCACTCTGATATCTTTTTTTTACAATAAAATTGGATGGCCGGGCATGGTGGCTCATGGCAGCCTGTCATTCAGGCGCCACGAAGATCAAGGTGGGCAGATCACGAGAAGTTGCGGGTTCGAGACAAATCCGGCCAACATATCACCACACATAGAATGCCAAAGATGGCAGATCGTGACGTCACAGGTTCGAGACTGGACTCGAAGGCCACAGCATAATTTGCTCTCTATAGAAAAAAAATAAAACAGCAAAAAATTAAAATACTGAGCTGGGCTTGGCATGTGCTCACTTCAGAAGCACGTACACTAAAGTTGGGATGCTACATAAAAAGCTGGCGTGGTCAAAGCACAAAAATGACACACAAAGCAGTACAGTTTTTGTATTTTTTTCTTCATTGTGACTGTTTTCTTTCAAACAAATAAAGATAGCTTGGAGGTACAAAAAAATAAAAATAGAAAGTTAGCTGGACGTGGTGGTGTGGACACATACAACCCCAGCTACTTGAAGGGCATTGGGAGGACAATTGCTTGAACCCAAAAGGCAGGTGTTGCAATAAGCAAAGATTTCACTGTTCACTCCAGCCTTGGTGACAAGAGGGAAACATTACTTAATAAAAAAAGGCGAAGCTGCAGGTGGAGTCTCCAAGCACCTCGTTTTGTTTCAATTACACACACACTTAAGTCTGATTTCTTTTCTTTCTTTTTTTTTATGTGAAATGGGTTTTCACCAGAATGCTCAGGCTGACCTCGATCTCGTGACCTCAGAAAACCAGCCCACCACGGCCTCCCAAAGTGCTAAGTTTGCTGGCGTGAGTGGCAGCGCATGGCACAGTCTCTCTGATTTCTTTTTTAACAATAAAATCGGACAGCCGGGCATGGTGGCTCACTGTAGCCTGTCATCCAGGCGCTTCAAAGATCAAGACCAGTGGATCATGAGAAGTTGTGGGATTGAGACCCGCCTGACCAACTTGGTGAAACTCCATCTTTAAAATGAAAACACAATTTGGGTTGGGCTCGGCGGCTCAAGCCTGTAGTCCCAACACATAGAATGCAGAGGCAGGCGAATCCTGAGGTCACAGGTTTGAGACTGGCCTTGAAGGACACAGCATAGCCTGCTCTGCATAAAAAACAGAAAAACATAAAAAAAGCTGAGCTGGACTTGGAATGTGCTCACTTCGGAAGCACCTACACTAAAATTGGGATGCTATACAGAAAACCAGTGTGGTCACAGTGCACAAATGACATGCACAGGGGTGCAGTGTTTTGTATTTTTTTCTTTGTTGTGTCTTTTTTGTGAAAATTAAATAAAGGTAGATTAGAGGTACAAAAAAATAAAAATATAAAGTTAGCAGGAACTGGGGGCATGGACACCTGCAACCCCAGCTACTTGAAAAGCATTGGCAAGAGAATCACTTGAACCCAAAAGGCAGGTGTTGCAATAAGCGAAGATCGCAGGGTTGCACTCCAGCTTGGTTAAAAAATGGGAAACAGTACTTAATAAAGAAAGGCGAGGCTGTGGGTGGAGTCTCCTGGCACCTCGTTTTGTTTCAATTGCACACACTCATCAGTCTGATTACTTTTTTATTTTTTCTGTATTTTTTTTAATGTGAGGTGGGTTTTCACTGGAATGCTGAGGCTGACCTCGAACTCGTGAAATCAGGAAACCCGTCCACCTCAGCCTCCCAAAGTGCAAAGTTTGCTGGCATGAGTGGCAGCTTCCGGCACAGTCTCTCTGATTTCTTTTTTAACAATAAAACCAAACAGCTGGGCATGGTGGCTCAGGGTAGCCTGTTATTCAGGTTCTTTGAAAGTCAAGGTGGGTGGATCACAAGAAGTTGCTGGATTGAGACCCGCCTGACCAACTTGGTGAAACTCTGTCTTTAAAATAAAAACACAATTTGGGTTGGGCTCAGCGGCTCAAGCCTATAGTCCCAACACATAGAATGCAAAGGCAGGCAGATAATGAGGTCACAGGTTCGAGACTGGCCTTGAAGGACACAGCATAGCCTGCTCCATATAAAAAGCAAAAAATGAACAAAAAAACCCAGAAAAACATAAAAAAGCTGAGCTGGGCTTGGCATGTGGTCGTTTCGGAAGCACCTACAGTAAAATTGGGATGCTACACAGAAGGCCGGCATGGTCGCAGTGCAAAAATGACACACACAGGGATGCAGCATTCTGTATTTTTTTTCTTCATGGTGTCTTTTTTGTGGAAATCAAATAAAGATAGATTGGAGGTATAAAAAAATAAAAATAGAAAGTTGGTTGGACCTGGTGGTGTGGACACTTGAAACCCCAGCTACTTGAAAAGCATTGGCAGGAAAATTGCTTGAACCTAAAAGGCAGGTGTTGCAATAAGCAAATATTTCACTGTTGCACTACAGCATGGGAGAAAAGAGGGAAACAGTACGTAATAAAGAAAAGCAGGGCTGGGAGTGCAGTTGCCAGGAACCTCGTTTTGTTTCAATAGCACACACTCCTCAGTCTGATTATTTTTCTTTTCTTTTTTTTTTTTTTTTTTTTTTTTATGTGAAGTGGGCTTTCACCGAAAATCTCAGGCTGACTTCGAACTCGTGACCTCAGGAAACCTGTCCACCTCGGCCTCCCAAATTGCTAAGTTTGCTGGTGTGAGTGACAGCACCTGGCACAGTCTCTCTGATTTCATATTAACCAATAAAATCAGACAGCTGGGAACGGTGGCTCAGGGTAGCCTGTCATTCCGGCACTTTGAAAATCAAGGCAGGTGGATCACGAGAAGTTTCCGGTTTGAGACCCGCCCAACCAACTTGGCAAAACTCCATCTTTAAAACAAAAACAAAATTTGGGTTGGGCTGGGCGACTAAAGCCTGTACTCACAGCACATAGAATGTGAAGGCAGGTGGATCCTGAGGTCACAGGTTTGAGACTGGCCTCAAAAAACACAGCATAGCCCAGTCCTTATTAAAAACAGAAAAACATAAATAAGCTTAGCTAAGCTTGGCATGTGGTCACTTCAGAAGCACCTACACTAAAATTGGGATGCTACACAGAAGGCCTGTGTGGTCACAGTGCAAAAGTGACACACACAGGGAAGCAGTGTGCTGTATATTTTTTCTTCGTTGTGACTGTTTTGTGGAAATCAAATAAAGATAGATTGGAGGTACAAAAAAATAAAAATAGAAAGTAAGCTGGATGTGGTGGTGTGGACACCTACAACCCCAGCCACTTGAAGGACATTGGGAGGACAATTGCTTGAACCCAAAATGCAGGTGTTACAATAAGCAAAAATAGTACTGCTGCACTCCAGCCTTGGTGACAAAAGGAAAACAGTACATAATTAGGAAAGGTGGGGCTGGGGGTGGAGTCTCCTGGCACCTCTTTTGTTTCAGTTACACATACACTTAAGTCTGATTACTTTTCTTTTTTTTTTCTGTTTTTTTATGTGAGGTGGGTTTTCACCAGAATTCTCAAGCTGACGTCGAACTCGTGACCTCAGGAAACCTGCCCACCTCGGTTTCCCAAAGTGCTAAGTTTTCTGGCGTGAGTGGCAGCACACCTCACAGTATCTCTGATTTCTTTCTTAGCAATCAAATCGGATAACTGAGCATGGTGGCTCCCTGTAGCCTGTCATTCAGGTGCTTTGAAAATCAAGGCAGGCAAATCATGAGAAGTTGCGGATTCAAGACCCACCCGACCAACTTGGTAAAACTCTGTTTTTAAAACAAAAACACAATTTGGGTTGGGTTTGGCCACTCAAGCCTGTACTCACAGCACATAGAATGTGAAGGCTGGTGGATCCTTAGGTCACAGGTTCGAGACTGGCATCTAAGGACACAGCATAGCTCGCTCCCTATAAAAATTAAAAAAAAATGGAAAAACATAAAATCCTGAGCTGGCCTTTGCATGTGCTCACTTGAAAGTACCTACACGAAAATTTAGATGCAACACAGAAGGCTGGCGTGGTCGCAGTGCAAAAATGACACGCATTGGAGTGCAGTGTTCCATGTTTCTTCTCCTCGTTCTGTCTATTTTGTGGAAATCAAATAATGATAGAGTGGAGGAACAAAAAAATAAAAATAGAAAGTTAGCTGGACTTGGTGGTGTGGACACTTGAAACCCCAGCTACTTGGATGGCATTGGCAAGATTATCGCTTGAACCCAAAAGGCAGGTGTTTCAATAAGCAAAGATCACACTGTTGCACTTCAGCATGGGTAAAAAGAGGGAAACAGTATTTAATAAAGAAAGGTGGGGGGAGGGAGGCAAGATGGCGTCGTAGAGGTGACTCAGGATTGCAGCTCTCGGTGAAGGCGCAGAGGGTGAGTCCTAGCCGCATTCTCGGATGTTCCTTTTATGCCAACAGAGCGTTGAAAGTCCCAGGTGTGGGAGAGACACGGGACGCTAGCAGCCGGCTAACGCAACCGGCTCCCGCCGCCTCTTCGGCCGGCGCCACAGCGGGACCCAGCGCGGAACTCACTGGTCTGGGTGCCCTGTTAAACCGGCAATCTGAGATTTGGAAGGGCAGATTGGCATGTCCATCTGATTGAACAGGACTTGGACAATGAGCCAGACCAGGAGTTTCCTGGGAAGCGTGATCTGAGCCGGGGTAGTGGGCAGCGGCACGGGAGATCGCACGGATCCCAGTGCCCTATCAGCAGGCTCCTGGGGCGCCAGTGAGAGAGTCGACCTTTCAGCTTGGGGAGAGGAAGAGAGAGAGAGAGAGAGGACGGACTCTGAGGCAGGGAGCAGGGTGATCGGGCTCGGCGGGTCCCACGCTCACGGGGACAAGCAGGGCGGCGACTGGAGGCGCTTGGGGCTGAGAGTTTTGTTGCCGGTATTTAGGACGGTGCAGCCCGGTCAGGGAGGGGCGTCCACCATTCCTGACAAAGTGCACCCCCACTTAAGTACCGCCCAGGACTGACGCAGCCTGCCGTTGCCAAGGCAACCTGCCATAACAGAGAGAGTCCGCCGGGCCGCAACAGGGCGGACCCGCCTTAGGAGGTCAGAGCCCCGGCAGGCAAATAGTGAATAGACTGCCACCTAGTGGGGCAGGACAGTGCAACAGATACTCATAAAGAAAGCCCCAACTCCCTGAGAGAGAGCATCTAAGGGTGAAAAAAAAAAAAAAAAAGAGTGGTGTTTTATGAGTTCTATTGCAGCAGACATAACCTCCCAACAACCCTGAATGAACAACGGAGCTCACAGCTCAGCACTGGAGCTCCTATAAAGCACAGACTGTCTCCTCAAGCAGCTCCCTGACCTCTGTATATCCAAGGAGTCACCCCAGAAAAGGACTAATCAGACTGACATTTGACTGGCATCATTCTGGAACAAGGGCAGCAGAAAAAGAAACTGATATCATCCCTCACTGTTCTGCAGCTGCTGCAGGTATACCCCAGACAAGCAGGGCCTGGAGTGGACCTCAGCACTCATACAGCAGAGAGGATAGATCATTAGAGGGAAAACTAAGTAACAGAAATAATTCATCATCAACAATCTCAGTGTCCACACAGAGACCCAATTGAAAAATCAGCCACTACTAAGACAACAGGCGGATAAATCCATAAAGATGGGAAGAAACCAGCGCAAAAAGGAGGAAAGCACCCGAAACCAAAACACCTCACCTCCAAAAAAGGACCAAAACTCCTCACCAGCAAGGGAACAAAGCTGGACGGAGAATGAATGTGACGAAATGACAGAATCAGACTTCAGAAAGTGGATAATGAGAAACTTCAGTGAGCTAAAGGAACATGTTCTAAACCAGTGCAAAGAAACTAAGAACCTTGAAAAAAGATTTGAAAAAAGATTCGAGGAATTGATAATGAGAATGGACAACTTAGAGAGGAATATGAATGAATTGAAGGAGCTGAAAAACTCAACACGAGAACTTCGCGAAGCATGCACAAGTATCAACAGCCGAATTGACCAAGCAGAAGAAAGAATATCAGAAGTTGAAGATCAACTCAATGAAATAAAACGAGAAACCAAGATTAAAGAAAAAAGCACAAAAAGGAATGAACAAAATCTCCAAGAAATGTGGGACTATGTGAAGAGACCCAACCTACGTTTGATAGGTGTACCAGAATGTGACGAAGAGAATGAATCCAAGCTGGAAAACACTCTTCAGGATATTATCCAGGAAAATTTCCCCAACCTAGCAAGACAGGTCAATACTCAACTCCAGGAAATACAGAGAACACCACAAAGATACTCTGCAAGAAGAGCAACCCCAAGGCACATAATCGTCAGATTCACCAGGGTTGAAACGAAGGAGAAAATACTAAGGGCAGCCAGAGAGAAAGGTCGGGTCACCCACAAAGGGAAGCCCATCAGACTCACAGCAGATCTCTCAGCAGAGACTCTACAAGCCAGAAGAGAGTGGGGGCCAATATTCAACATCCTTAAAGAAAAGAACTTTCAACCCAGAATTTCATATCCAGCGAAACTGAGCTTCATAAGTGAAGGAAAAATAAAATCCTTCACGAACAAGCAAGTACTCAGAGATTTTGTCACCACTAGGCCTGCTTTACAAGAGCTCCTGAAAGAGGCACTACACATAGAAAGAAACAACCAGTTCCAGCCATCCTAAAAGCATACCAAATGCTAAAGACCATCAACAAAATGAAGAATGTACATGAACCAACGGGCAAAACAGCCAGCTAGCATCAAAATGGCAGTATCAAATTCACACATAACAATATTAACCCTGAATGTAAATGGGCTAAATGCACCAATCAAAAGACACAGACTGGCAAATTGGATAAAAAACCAAAACCCATCGGTGTGCTGTATCCAGGAAACCCACCTCACATGCAAAGATACACAAAGGCTCAAAATAAAGGGATGGAGGAAGATTTACCAAGCAAATGGAGAGCAAAAAAAAGCAGGAGTTGCAATTCTCATCTCTGATAAAATAGACTTTAAAGTAACAAAGATCAAAAGGGACAAAGAAGGTCATTACATAATGGTAAAAGGATCGATACAACAAGAAGAGATAACGATTCTAAATATATATGGACCCAATGTAGGAGCACCCAGATATATAAGGCAAGTTCTTAATGACTTACAAAGGGACTTAGACTCCCACACAATAATAGTGGGAGACTTTAACACTCCACTGTCAATAGCAGACAGATCAACCAGACAGAAAATTAACAAGGATATCCAGGACTTGAACTCAGACCTGGAACAAGCAAACCTGATAGACATTTACAGAACTCTCCACCCCAAATCCACAGAATATACATTCTTCTCAGCACCACATCACACCTACTCCAAAATTGACCACATAATTGGAAGTAAAGCACTCCTCAGCAAATGCAAAACAACTGAAATCATAACAAACAGTCTCTCAGACCATAGTGCAATCAAGTTGGAACTCAGAATTCAGAAAATAACTCAGAACCGCACAGCTTCATGGAAACTGAACAATTGGCTCTTGAATGTTGATTGGATAAACAATGAAATGAAGGCAGAAATAAAGAAGTTCTTTGAAACCAATGAGAATGAAGACACAACGTACCAGAATCTCTGGGACACATTTAAAGCAGTCTGTAGAGGAAAATATATAGCAATAAGTGCCCACATGAGAAGAGTGGAGAGATCCAAAATTGACACCCTATCGTCAAAATTGCAAGAGCTAGAGGAGCAAGATCAAAAAAGCTCAAAACCTAGCCGAAGACAAGAAATAACTAAGATCAGAGCAGAACTGAAGGAGATAGAGACAAGAAAAACCCTTCAAAAAATCAATAAATCTAAGAGCTGGTTTTTCGAAAAGATCAACAAAATAGACAGACCACTAGCCAGACTGATAAAAAAGAAGAGAGAGAACAACCAAATAGATGCAATAAAAAACGATAAAGGGGAAATCACCACAGATTCCACAGAAATTCAAACCATCATCAGAGAATACTACAAACAACTCTATGCACATAAACCAGTAAATCAGGAAGAAATGGATAAATTCCTGGATGCCTGTGTCCTCCCAAGCCTAAACCAGGAGGAAGCCGAAACTATGAATACACCAATAACAAGGTCTGAAGTTGAGGCAGCAATTAAGAGCCTACCACACAAAAAAAGCCCAGGTCCAGATGGGTTCACAGCCGAATTCTACCAGACACACAAAGAGGATCTGGTACCATTCCTTCTGAAACTATTCCAAATAATCCAAAAAGAGGGAACCCTTCCCAAATCATTTTATGAGACCAACATCATCCTGATACCAAAACCTGGCAGAGACTCAACAAGAAAAGAAAACTTCAGGCCAATATCCATGATGAACATAGATGCAAAAATCTTCAATAAAATACTGGCAAACCGATTGCAACAGCACATTAAAAAACTTATCCATCATGATCAAGTAGGATTTATCCCGGGGATGCAAGGCTGGTTCAACATACGCAAGTCTATAAATGTAATTCACCACATAAACAGAAGCAAAAACAAAAACCACATGATTATCTCAATTGATGCAGAGAAGGCATTTGACAAAATTCAACAGCCCTTTATGCTAAAAACCCTCAATAAACTTGGTATTGATGGAACATATCTCAAAGTAATAAAAGCTATTTATGACAAACCAACAGCCAATATCATACTTAATGGGCAAAAACTGGAAGCATTCCCTTTGAAATCTGGCACTAGACAAGGATGCCCTCTCTCACCACTTCTATTCAACATAGTACTGGAAGTTCTAGCCAGAGCAATCAGGCAAGAAAAAGAAATAAAGGGTATTCAAATAGGAAAGGTGGAAGCCAAATTGTCTCTATTTGCAGACGACATGATAGTATACCTAGAAGACCCCATCACCTCAGCCCAAAAGCTCCTGCAACTGATAAGCAACTTCAGCAAAGTCTCAGGATATAAAATCAATGTGCAAAAATCACAAGCATTCCTATACACCAATAACAGACTTAAAGAGAACCAAATCAAGAATGAACTGCCATTCACAATTGCTACAAAGAAAATAAAATACCTAGGAATACAACTCACTAGGAATGTAAGGGACCTCTTTAAGGAAAACTACAAACAACTGCTCAATGAAATAAGAGAGGACACAAACAGATGGAGAAACATTCCATGTTCGTGGTTAGGAAGAATCAATATCGTGAAAATGGCTATACTGCCCAAAGTAATTTACACAATCAATGCTATCCCCATCAAACTACCATTGAATTTCTTCACAGAACTGGAAAAAACCACCATGAATTTCATATGGAACCAAAAAAGAGCCCGCATAGCCAAGTCAATTCTAAGCAAAAAGAACACAGCGGGAGGCATCACGCTACCAGACTTCAAACTATACTACAAGGCTACAGTAATCAAAACAGCATGGTACTGGTACCAAAACAGAGATATAGACCAATGGAACAGAACAGAGGCATCGGAGGCAACACAACACATCTACAACCATATTATCTTTGATAAACCAGACAAAAACAGGCAATGGGGAAAGGATTCCCTATTTAATAAATGGTGTTGGGAAAACTGGCTAGCCATGTGCAGAAAGCAGAAATTGGACCCCTTCCTGACACCTTACACTAAAATTAACTCCAGATGGATTAAAGACTTAAACGTAAGACCCGACACCATAAAAACCCTAGAAGAAAATCTAGGCAAAACCATTCAGGACATAGGAGTAGGCAAGGACTTCATGAACAAAACTCCCAAAGCATTGGCAACAAAAGCCAAAATAGACAAATGGGACCTAATCAAACTCCACAGCTTCTGCACAGCAAAACAAACAGTCACTAGAGTGAATCGGCAACCATCAGAATGGGAAAAAATCTTTGCAGTTTACGCATCCGACAAAGGGCTGATATCCAGAATTTACAAAGAACTCAAACAGATTTACAGGAAAAAATTAAACAAGCCCATTCAAAAATGGGCAAAGGATATGAACAGAAACTTTACGAAAGCAGACATACATGAGGCCAGCAAACATATGAAAAAGTGCTCATCGTCATTGGTCATTAGAGAGATGCAAATCAAAACCACATTGAGATACCATCTCACACCAGTTAGAATGGCGATCATTAAAAAATCTGGAGACAGCAGATGCTGGAGAGGATGTGGAGAAATAGGAACACTCTTACACTGTTGGTGGGAGTGTAAATTAGTTCAACCATTGTGGAAGACAGTGTGGCGATTCCTCAGGGACCTAGAAATAGAAATTCCATTTGACCCAGCAATCCCATTACTGGGTATCTATCCAAAGGATTATAAATCGTTCTACTATAAGGACACATGCACACGAATGTTCATTGCAGCACTGTTTACAATAGCAAAGACCTGGAACCAACCCAAATGCCCAACGATGATAGACTGGACTGGGAAAATGTGGCACATATACACCATGGAATATTATGCAGCAATCAAAAATGATGAGTTTGTGTCCTTTGTAGGGACATGGATGAATCTGGAGAACATCATTCTCAGCAAACTGACACAAGAACAGAAAAAGAAATACCGCATATACTCGCTCATAGGTGGGTGAGAAAAATGAGAACATGTGGACACAGAGAGGCGGTCTACTATACACTGGGGACTGTTGGGGGGAATGAGGGAGGGACAGCGGGGGGGGCTGGGGGGGATAGCCTGGGGATGAATACCAAGTGTGGGTGAAGGGGAGGAAAGCAGCAAAGCACACTGCCATGTGTGTACCTATGCAACTATCTTGCTCGTTCTGCACATGTACCCCCAAACCTATAATGCAATTAAAAAAAAAAAAAAAAAAAAAATCAAGGTGGGCAGATCACGAGAAGTTGGGCATTCGAGACGCGCTGGACCAAAATGGTAAAACCGCTTCTGGAAAACAAAAGGACAATTTTGGTTGCACTCCGCGGCTCAAAACTGCAGTCCCAGCACATAAGAATGCCAAGGCAGACGGATCGCGAGGTCACAGGTTCGAGACTGGTCTCACAGGACACCGCTTAGCCAGCTCCCTATAAAAAAATAAAATAAAATAAAAACATAAAAACGATGAGATGGGCCTGCCATGTACATGCTTCGGCAGGACCTACACTAAAATTGGGAGGCTACACGAAAGGCCGGCGTGGTTGCAGCCTAAAAGTGACACCACAGGTGTGCAGCTTTTTGTATTTTATTTCTACGTATTGACTGCTTTGTGGAAATCAAATAAAGGTAGATTGGAGGTCCAGAAATCTAAAAATAGAAATTTAGTAGGACCTGGAGGTGTGGACGCCTGCAACCCCAGCTACTCGAACGGAATTGACATGACATTCTCTTAAACTAAAACGGCAGGTGTTGCAATAAGCAAAGATCGCATTGTGGCACTCCAGCCCTGGTGACAAGAGGGAAACCACGTAATAAAGGAAGGCGTTTTTTAAGGTGGAGTCTCCATGAATTTTGTTTGGTTTCAAATGCACACACTCATCAGTCTGATTACCTTTCTTTTATTTTCTCTTTTATTATATGAGGTGGGTTTTCACCGGAATTCACAATCTGACATCGAACTCGTGACCTGGGGAAACCCACCCACCTAGGCCTTTCAAAGTGCTTAGATTGATTGCATGAGTGGCAGTGCCCTGCAGAGTCTCTGACTTTCTTTTGAAATATACATTATAACAGCCCAGCTCGGTGGCTCATGGAAGCCTGTAATTGAGTCGCCTCAAAAATCAAGGCGAGCGGATCACAAGAAGTTGCGCTTTTGGGACTCGTCAGACAAAAATTGTGAAACCGTGTCTTTAAAACAAAAAGACAGTTTAACTTGGGCTTCGCAGCTCAAGCCAGTAGTCCCAGCACAAATGAATGCCAAGGCAGGCGGATCGTAAGGTCACTGGTCCACGAATGGCCTCGATAAACACAGCGTAGCCCGCTCCTTATAAAAAAAAAAACAAAATAAAACCACAAAAACATAAAAACCTGAGCTGGGCTTGGCATGTACTCGCTTCAGAAGCAACCTACCATGAAATTGGGATGCGTCACAAAATAAATGTCGTGTTTGTAGCGGAAAACTGACACCACAGGTGTGCAGTTTTTGTGTTACATTTCTACGGATTGACTGCTTTGTGGAAATCAAACAAAGATAGATTGGAGGTACAGAAAAATTGAAATAGAAAGTGAGTTGGACCTGGTGTTGTGGACACCTGCAACTCCAGCTAATTGAACAGCATTTGGACTACAATCACTTGAACGTAAAAGGCAGGTGTTCCAATAAGAAAAACTCGAACAGTTGCGGTCCAGCCTTGGTGACAAGAGGGAAAATGTACGTAACCAAATAAGGCGGTTCTGGGTGTAGAGCCTCCGGCCACCTCGTTTTGTTTCAATTGCACACACTCATCATTTCGATTACCTTTATTTTTATTCTCTCTCTCTCTTTTATTATGTGAGGTGGGTTTTCACCAGAATGCAAACTCTGACCTCGAACTCGCGACCTCAGAAAACCCACCCACCTTGGCCTTTCAAAGTGCTTAGATTGCTTGTGTGAGTGACACCTCCCGGCAGAGTCGCTCTGATTTCTAATTTAACAATACATTATAACAGCCCTGCATGGTGGCTCAGGGCAGCATGAAATTCAGTCGCCTCAAAAATCAAGGCAGGTGGATCACGAGAATTTGCGCTTTCGAGACCCGCCCGACCAAAATGGTGAAACTGCGTCTTTAAAACAAAAAGACAATTTGGCTTGGGCTCCTCAGCTCAAGCCTGTAGTCGCAACACAAAAGAATGCCGAGGCAGGCGGTTCCTGCGGTCACAGGTTCGAGACTGGCCTCGATAAACACAGCATTGTCCGCTCCCTATAAAACAAAACAAAACAAAACAAAAAAAAACAGAAAAACATAAAAACCTGAGCTGATCTTGGCATGTACTCGCTTTGGCAGCACCTACACTAAAATTGGGAGGCGTCACAAAATAAATGGAGTGTTCGTAGCATAAAAATGACACCACAGGTGTGCAGCTTTTCATATTTCATTTCTACGGATTGACTGCTTTGTGGAAATCAAAGATAGATTGGAGGTACAGAAAAATTAAAATAGAAAGTTAGTTGGACCTGGTGTTGTGGACACCTGCAACCCCAGCTAATTGAACGGCATTTGGACTACAATCACTTGAACGTGAAAGGCAGGCGTTTCTAGAAGCAAATCTCGCACAGTTGCAATCTAGCCTTGGTGACAAGAGGGAAACTGTGCATAACCAAATATGTCAGTTCTGGGTGTGGAGTCTCTGGGTAACTCGTTTTGTTTCAATTACACACACTCATCATTCCGATTACCTTTATTTTTTTTCTCTCTCTCTTTTATTATGTGATGTAGGTTATCACCGGAATGCAAAGTCCGACCTCGAACTCGCGACCTCATAAAACCCGCCCACCTCGGCCTTTCAAAGTGCTTAGATTGCTTGTGTGAGTGGCAGTGCCCGGCAGAGTCTCTCTGATTTCTTATTTAATAATACATTATAACAGCCCTGCATAGTGGCTCAGGTCAGCATGCAATTCAGTCGCCTCAAAAATCAAGGCGGGCAGATCACCAGAAGTTGCTCTTTAGAGACCCGTTCGACCAAAATGGTGAAACCGCATCTTTAAAACAAAAAGACAATTTGGCTTTAGCTCCGTGGCTCAAGCCTGTATTCCCAGCACAAAAGTATGTCTAGGCAGGTGGATCTCGAGATCACACGTTCGAGACTGGCCTTGATAAACACAGCATAGCCCGCTCCCTATTAAAAACAAAAATAACCAAAAAACATAAAAAGTCTGAGCTGGACTTTGCATGTACGCATTTCGGCAGCACGTACACTAACATTGGGATGCTACACAAAAATCCGGGGTTGTCATAGTGTGAAAATGACACCACAGGTGTGTAGCTTTTCGTACTTTATTTCTACATATTGACTGCTTTTTGGAAATCAAATAAAGATAGATTGGAGGTACAGAAAAATAAAAATATAAAGTTAGTTGGACTTGGTGGTCTGAAAGCCTGCAACCCCAGCTACTTCAACGGCATTGGAATTCCAATCTTTTGAACAAAATCGGCAGGTGTTGCTATCAGCAGAGATCGCACTGTTGCACTCCAGCCTTGGTGACAAGAGGGAAACAGCACGTAATCAATAAAGGCGTTTCACAAGGTGGAGTCTCCAAGAACTTCGTTTTGTTTTAATTGCACACACTCATCAGTCTGATTACCTTTCTTTTTTTTCTCTTTTATTAAGTGAGGTGGAGTTTCACTGGAATGCACATTCTGACCTCGAACTCGTGACCTCAAAAAGTCCTTCCACCTCGGCCTTTCAAAGTGCTTAGATTGATTTTCTGAGTGGCAGCGCATGCAGTCTCCCTGATTTTCTTTTTAACAATACATTATAACAACCCAGCACGATGTCTCATGGCAGTGTATCATTGAGTCGCCTCAAAAATCAAGGCGGGCGGATCAAGAGAAGTTGAGCTTTCGAGACCCTCCTGACCAAAGTGGTGAAACCGCAACTTTAAAACAAAAAGACAATTTGGCTGGGGCTCCTTAGCTCAAGCCTTTAGTCACAACACAAAAGAATGCCGAGGCAGGCGGTTCCTGCGGTCACAGGTTCGAGACTGGCCTCGATAAACACAGCATTGTCTGCTCCCTATAAAAAACAACAACAACAAAATAAAACATAAAAACCTGAGCTGGGCTTGGCAATTACTCGCTTCAGCAGCACCTACACTAAAATTGGGAGGCGTCACAAAATAAACAGCGTGTTTGTAGCATAAAAATGACACCACAGGTCTGCAGCTTTTCGAGTTTCATTTCTACGGATTGACTGCCTTGTGGAAATCAAACAAGGATAGATTGGAGGTACAGAAAAAATAAATAGAAAGTGATTTAGACCTGGTGTTGTGGACACCTGCAACCCCAGCTAATTGAATGGCATTTGGACTACAATCACTTGAACGTAAAAGGCATGTGTTTCAATAAGCAAATCTCGCACAGTTGCAGTCCAGCCTTGGTGACGAGAGAAAAACTGTACGTATCCAAGTATGTCAGTTCTGGGTGTGGAGTCTCCGGGCACCTCGTTTTGTTTCAATTGCACACACTCATCATTCCGATTATTTTTCTTTTTTTCTCTATCTCTCTTTAATTATGTGAGGTGGGTTTTCACCGGAATGCAGTGTCTGACCTCGAACTCGCGACCTCAGAAAACCCGCCCATCTCGGCTTTTCAAAGTGCTTCGATTGCTTGTGTGAGTGGCAGGGCCCAGCAGAGTCTCTCTGATTTCTTATTTAACAATACATTATAACAGTCCTGCATTGTGGTTCAGGGCAACCTGTAATTCATTGGCCTTAAAAATCAAGGCGGGCGGATCACGAGAAATTGCCCTTCAGAGACCCGCCCAACCAAAATGGCGAAACCATGTCTTTAAAACAAAAAAACAATTTGGTTTGTGTTCCGCGACTCAAGCCTTTAGTACCAGCACAAAAGAATACAGACCAAGGCAGATCGTGAGATCACAAGTTCGAGACTGGCCTTAAGAAACACAGTATAGCACGCTCCGTATTAAAAACAAAAATAAACAAAAAAAAAAACAAAAAATCAGAGCTGGGGTTGGCATGTACTCATTTCGTCAGCACCTACACTAACATTGGCATGCTACACAGAAAATCTGGTGTGGTCATAGCGTAAAAATGACACCGCAGGTGTGCAGCTTTTTGTACTCTATTTCTACGTATTGACTACTTTTTGGAAATCAAATAAAGATAGATTGGAGGTACAGAAATATAAAAATAGAAAGTTAGTTGGACCTGCTTGTCTGAACGCCTTCATCCCCAGCAACTTCAATGGCATTGGGATTACAATCTCTTGAACTAAAACGGCAGGTGTTGCAATAAGCAGAGATGGCACTGTTGCACTCCAGCCTTGGTGACAAGAGGGAAACTGCACGTAATAAATAAAGGTGTTTCATAAGGTGGAGTCTCTGAGACCTTTGTGTTCCAATAGCACACACTTATCAGTCTGATTACTTTTTTTTTTATATTATGTGAGGTGGGATTTCACCGGAATGCACATTCTGATCTCGAACTCGTGACGTCAAAAAACCCGCCCACCTCGGCCTTTCAAAGTGCTTAGATTGCTTACGTGAGTGGCAGCACCCGGCAAAGTCTCTCTGATTTTCTTTTTAACAATACATTATAACAGCCTGGCACGGTGTCTCACGGCAGCCTATCAGTCAGTCGCCTCAAAAATCAAGGCAGGAGGATCACGAGAAGTTGCGCTTTTGAGACCCAACTGACCAAAATGGTAAAACCGTGTCTTTAAAAGAAAAAGACAATTAGGGTTGTGCTTCGCGGCACAAGCCTGTAGTTTCAGCACATAAGAATGCCAAGGCAGACGGATCATGAGGTCACAGGTTAGAAACTGGCCTCGAAGGACACCGTGTAGCCAGCTCCCTATAAAAAAAAACAAAAAACCAGGAAAACATAAAAAAGATGAGCTGGGCCTGGCATGTACATGCTTCTGCAGGACCTACAATAAAATAGGGACCCTACACGAAAGGCCGGCGTGGTTGCTGCATAAAAACGACACCACAGGTATGCAGCTTTTTGTATTTTATTTCTACGTATTGACTGCTTTGTGGAAATCAAATATAGATAGATTGGAGGTCCAGAAATATAAAAATAGAAAGTTAGTAGGACCTTGTGTTGTGGATTGCAAACCCAGCTACTCGGACGACATTGAGATGACATTCTATTAAGCTAAAACGGCAGGTGTTGCAATAAGCAAAGATCGCATTGTGGCACTCCAGTCCTGGTGACAAGAGGTAAACTGCACATAATAACAAAAGGCGTTTTTTAAGGTGGAGTCTCCGGGAACATTGTTTGGTTTCAATTGCACACACTCATCAGTCTAATTACCTTTCTTTTATTTTCTCTTTTATTATGTGAGGTGGGTTTTCACCGGAATGCACATTCTGACATCGAACTCATGACCTCAGGAAACCCACCCACCTAGGCCTTTCAAAGTGCTTAGATTGCTTGCGTGAGTGGCCGCGCCCAGCCAAGTCTCTCTGACTTTCTTTTTAAATATACATTATAAAAGCCCGGCATGGTGTCTCACGGCAGCCTGTAATTGAGCCGCCTCAAAAATCAAAGCGGGCGAATCACAAGAAGTTGCGCTTTCGAGACCTGCCCGACCAAAATTGTGAAACCGCGTTTTTAAATCAAAAAGACAATTTGGCTTGGGATCCGCAGCTCAACCCTGTAGTCCCAGCACAAAAAAATGCCGAGGCAGGCGGGTCGTGAGGTCACAGGTTCGAGACTGGCCTCGATAAACACAGTGTAGCCCGCTCCCTATGAAAAACAAAACAAAACAAAACAAAAACAGAAAAACATAAGAGCCTGAGCTGGGCTTGGCATGTATTCGCTTCGGCAGCACCTACACTAAAATTTGGAGGCGTCACACAATAAAGGGCGTGTTCCTGGCATAAAAATGAAACCACAGGTGTGCAGCTTTTCATATTTCATTTCTACGGATTGACTGATTTGTGGAAATCAAACAAAGATAGATTGTAGGTACAGAAAAATTAAAATAGAAAGTTAGTTGTACCTGGTTTTGTGAACACCTGCAACCCCAGCTAGTTGAACGGCATTTGGACTACAATTACTTGAACGATAAAGGCAGGTGTTCCAATAAGAAAAACTCGAACAGTTGCAGTCCAGCCTTGGTGACAAGAGGGAAACTCTACGTAACCAAATAAGGCGGTTCTGGGTGTGGAGCCTCCTGCCACCTCGTTTTCTTTCAATTGAACTCACTCATCATTCCGATTACCTTTCGTTTTGTCTCTCTTCCTTTTATTACATGAGGTGTGTTTTCACCGGAATGCAAAGTCTGACCTCGAAGTCGCGACCTCAGGAAACCCGCCCACCTTGGCCTTTCAAAGTGCTTAGATTGCTTTTGTGACTGGCAGCGCCCGGCAGAGTATCTCTTATTATCTTATTTAACAATACATTATAACAGCCCTGCATGGTGGCTCAGGGCAGCCTTTAATTCAGTCGCCTCAAAAATCAAGGCGGGCGGATCACGAGAAGTTGAGCTTTCGAGACGTGCTCCACAAAAATGGTGAAACTGCGTCTTTAAAACAAAAAGACAATTTGGCTTAGGCTCCACGGCTCAAGCCTGTAGTCCCAGCACAAAAGAATGCTGAGGCAGGCGGATCGTGAGGTCACAGGTTCGAGACAGGCCTCCATAAACACAGCGTAGTCTGCTCCCTATAAATAACAAAAAAAAAAAAAACACAAAAACATAAAAACCTGAGCTGGGCTTGGCATGTACTCGCTTTGGCAGCACCTACACTAAAATTGGGAGGCATCACAAAATAAACGGCATGTTTGTAGCGTAAAAATGACACCACAAGTGTGCAGCTTTTCGTATTTTATTTATACGTATTGACTGCTTTGTGGAAATCAAACAAGGATAGATTAGAGGTACAGAAAAATTAAAATAGAAATTTAGTTTGACCTGGTGTTGTGGACACCTGCAACCCCAGCTAATTGAATGGCATTTGGACTACAATCACTTGAACGTAAAAGGCAGGTGTTTCTATAAGCAAACCTCGCACAGTTGCAGTCCAGCCTTGGTGACAAGAGGGAAACTGTACGTAACCAAATATGTCCATTCTGGGTGTGGAGTCTCCGGGCACCTCGTTTTGTTTCAATTGCACACACTCATCATTCCGATTATTTTTCTTTTTTTCTCTCTCTCTCTTTTATTATGTGAGGTGGGTTTTCACCGGAATGCAGTGTCTGACCTCGAACTCGCGACCTCAGAAAACCCGCCCATCTCGGCTTTTCAATGTGCTTAGATTGCTTGTGTGAGTGTCAGTGCCCGTCAGAGTCTCTCTGATTTCTTACTTAACAATACATTATAACAGCCCTGCATGGTGGCTCAGGGCAGCCTGTAATTCATTTGCCTCAAAAATCAAGGCAGGCGGATAACGAGAAGTTGCGCTTCAGAGACTCGCCTGACCAAAATGGTGAAACCGCGTCTTTAAATCAAAAACACAATTTGTATTGCACTCCACGGCTCAAGCCTGTAGTCCCAGCACATAAGAATGCCAAGGTAGATGGATCATGAGGTCACATGTTCGCGACTGGCCTCGAAGGACACTGCTTAGGCACCTTCCTATAAAAAACAAGAAAACAGAAAATCATAAAATAGCTGAGCTGGGGCTGGCATGTACACGCTTCGGAAGGACCTACATTAAAATTGGGATGCTACATGAAAGGCTGGTGTGGCCGCAGCATAAAAATGACACCACAGGTGTGCAGGTTTTCGTATTTTATTTCTACATATTGGATGCTTTGAGGAAATCAAATACAGATAGATTGGAGGTACAGAAAAATAAAAATAGAAAGTTATTTGGACCTGGTGGTGTTGATGCCTTCAACCCCAGCTATCTGAACGGCATTGGGATGACAATCTCTTGAACTAAAATGGCAGGTGTTGCAATAAGCAAAGGTCACACAGTTGCACTTCAGCCTTGGTGACAAGAGGAAAACTACACGTAATAAATAAAAGGCGTTTTTGATGGTGGAGTCTTTGGAAACTTTGTTTTGTTTCTATTGCACACACTTATCAGTCTGATTACTTTTTTTTCTCTTTTATTTTGTGACGTGGATTTTTACCGGAATGCACATTCTTACCTTAAACTCTTGACCTCAGAAAAGTCGCCCACTTCGGCCTTTCAAAGTACTTAGATTGCTTGCGTGTGTGGCAGCGCCCCGCGGAGTCTCTCGGATATTTTTAATAACAATACATTATAACAGCCCAGCATTGTGGCTCTCTGCAGCGTATCATTCAGTCGCCTCAAAAATCAAGGCAGGCGGATCACGAGAAGGTGTGCTTTTGAGACCCGCCCGACCAAAATGGTGAAACCGCATCTTTAAAACGAAAAGACAATTTGGGTTGGGCTCCGTGGCTCAAGCGTGTAGTCCCAGAAGAAATGAATTCCAAGGCAGGCGGATCGTGAGGTCACAGGTATGAGACTGACCTGGAAGAACACAGCATAGCCCGCTCCCTGTAAAACACAAACAAAAATTAAAAAACAGAAAAACATAAAAAATCTGAGCTGGGCTTGGCATGTACTCGCTTTAGCTGCACCCACACTATAATTGGGATGTAACAGAAAAAGCCGGTGTGGTCGCAGCATCAAAATGTCTCCACAAACGTCCAGCTTTTCGTATTTTATTTCTACGTATTGGCTGCTTTGTGGAAATCAAATAAAGATATACTGGAGGTACAGAAAAATAAAAATAGAAATCAGTTGGACCTGGAAGGTTGGACGCCTGCATCCCCAGCTATTTGAACGGCATTGGCATGAAATTCTCTTGAACTAAAACGGCAGGTGTTGCAATAAGCAAAAATCGCACTGTTGCTCTCCAGCCTTGGTGACAAGAGGGAAACTGTACGATATCACAAAAGCTGTTCCAGGGGTGGAGTCTCTGAGGACGACGTTTTGTTTCAATTGCACACACTCATCATTCTGATTAACTTTCTTTTTTTTTCTTTTTTATTATGTGAGGTGGGTTTTCACCGGAATGCAAAGGCTGACCTCGAACTCGCGACCTCAGAAAACCCGCCCACTTCTGCCTTTCAAAGTGCTTAGATTGATTGGGTGAGTGGAAGCGCCTCGCAGAGTCTCCCTGATTTTCTTTTTGATAATACATTATAACAACCCGGCATGGTGGCAAACGGCAGCGTATCATTCAGTCGCCTAAAAAATCAAGGAGGGCGGATCACAAGAAGTTGCACTTTCGAGACCCGCCCGACCAAAATGGTGAAACCGCGTCTTTAAAACAAAAAGACAATTTGGGTTGGGCTCCGCGGCTCAAGCCTTTAGTCCCAGCACAAAAGAATGCCGAGGCAGGAGGATTATGAGGTCACAGGATCGAGACTGGCCTCGATGGACACAGCGTAGCAAGCTCCCTATAAAAAACAAAAACAGAAAAACATGAAAAAGATGACCTGTGCTTGGCATGTACTCATGTACACGCTTCGGCAGCACCTACACTATAATTGTGACACATCACAAATAAACGGCGTGTTCATAGCATTAAAATGGCACCACACCTGTGCAGCTTTTTGTATTTTATTTCTATGTATTGACTGCTTTGTGGAAATGAAACAAAGATAAATTTGAGGTACAGAAGAATTAAAATAGAAAGTCAGTGGAACCTAGTGCTGTGGACACCTGTGACCCCAGCTACTAGAGAGGCATTTGGATGACAATCACTTGAAGGTAAAAGGCAAGTGTTTGAATATGCAAAAATCGCACTGTTGCACTCCAGCCTTGGTGACAAGAGGAAGACTGTACGTAAACATAAAGGCGGCTATGGGGATGAAGTCTTCAGGGATTTAGTTTTGTTTCAATTGCACACACTCATCAGCCTGATTACCTTCCTTTTTTTCTCTTTTATTATGTGAGGTGGGTTTCCACCGGAATGCACATACTGACCTCGAAATCGTGACCTCAGAAAAGCAGCCCACCTCGGCCTTTCAAAGTGCTTAGATTGCTTGCATGAGTGGCAGCACCACGCAGAGTTTCTCCCATTTTCTTTATAACAATACATTATAACAGCCCGGCTCTGTGGCACCCGGCAGCGTATCATTCATTAGCCTCAAAAAGCAAGGCAGGCAGATAACGAGTAGGTGTGCTTTTGAGACCCGCCGGACCAAAATGGTGACACCGTGTCTTTAAAACAAAAAAACAATTTGGGTTGGGCTCCGCTGTTCAAGCCTGTAGTCTCAGAACTAAACAATTCCAAAGCGGGAGGATCGTGAGGTCACAGGATAGAGACTGACTTCGAAGAACACAGTGTAGCTCGCTCCCTATAAAAAACAACAACAAAAAAAAATAAAACAGAAAAACATAAAAAAGCTAAGCTGGGCTTGGCATGTTCTCGCTTTGGCAGCACCTATGCTAACATTGAAATGCTACACAAAAGTCCGGTGTGGTTGCAGCATAAAAGTGACATTAGAAATGTGAGGGTTTTCATATTTCATTTCTACGTATTGACTGCTTTGTGGAAATCAAACAAAGATAGACTGGAGGTACAGAAAAATTAAAATAGAAAGTTAGTTGAACCTGGTGGTGTGGACACTTGCAAGCCCAGCTACTTGAATGGCATTTGGACTACAATCACTTGAAGGTAAATGGCAGGTGTTTCAATAAGCAAAAGTCACACAGTTGCTGTCCAGCCTTGGTGACAAAAGGGAAACTGTATGTAATCAAAAAAAAAAAAAAACGGTTCTGGGTGTGGAGTCTCCAAGAACATCGTTTTGATTCAATTGCACACACTTATCAGTCTAATTACGTGTCTTTTATTTTTTTTTCTCTTTTATTGTGTGAGGTGCGTTTTCATCGGAATACACAGGCTGACCTCGAACTTGCTACCTCAGAAAACCCACCCACCTCGGCCTTTCAAAGTGCTTAGATTGCTATTGTGAGTGGCAGCGCCGGGCAGAGTCTCTCTGATTTCCTTTTGAAATATACATTATAAGAGCCCTGCACGGTGGCTCACGGCAGCCTGTAATTGAATCACCTCAAAATCAAGGCAGGCACATCATGAGAAGTTGCGCTTTCGAGACCCGCCCGAACAAAATAGTAAGACCGCGTCTTTAAAACAAAAAGACAATTTGGGTTGCGCTCCGCAGCTCAAACCTGTAGTCCCAGCACATAAGAATGCCAAGGCAGACAGATCGTGAGGTCACAGGTTTGAGACTGGCCTCGAAGAGCACCGCGTAGCCAGCTCCATATAAAAAACAAACAAACAAACAAACAAAAAACATAAAAACATAAAAACCTGAACTGGGCTTGGCATATAAACGCTTCTGCAGAACCTACACTAAAATTGGGATGCTACACAAAAGGCCGGCGTGGTCGCAGCATAAAAATGACACCACAGGTGTGCAGCTTTTCGTATTTCATTTCTACGTATTGACTGCTTTGTGGAAATCAAACAAAGATAGATTGGAGGTATAGAGAAATTAAAATAGAAAGTTAGTTGTACCTGGGAGTGTGGACACCTGAAAGCCCAGCTACTTGAACGGCATTTGGACTACAATCACTTGAAGATAAAAGGCAGGTGTTTCAATAAGCAAAAATCACATGGTTGCAGTCCAGCCCTGGTGACAAAAGGGAAAATGTACATAATCAAAAAAGGCGGTTCTGGGTGTGGAGTCTCCGAGAACATCGTTTTGATTCAATTGCACACACTTTTCAGTCTAATTAACTGTCTTTTATTTTTTTTCTCTTTTATTGTGTGAGGTGCATTTTCACCGGAATACACAGGCTGACCTCGAACTCGCGACCTCAGGAAACCCGCCCACCTCGGCCTTTCAAAGTGCTTAGATTGCTAGTGTGAGTGGCAGGGCCGGGCAATCTCTCTGATTTCCTATTTAACAATACATTAATACAACTCGGCACAGTGGCTCACGGAAGCCTGTAATTGAGTTGCCTGAAATATCAAGGCCGGCGGATCACGAGAAGTTGCGCTTTCGAGACCTGCCCGATCAAAATGGTGAAACCGCATCTTTAAAACAAAAAGACGGCCGGGCGCGGTGGCTCAAGCCTGTAATCCCAGCACTTTGGGAGGCCGAGGCGGGTGGATCACGAGGTCAAGAGATCGAGACCATCCTGGTCAACATGGTGAAACCCCGTCTCTGCTAAAGATACAAAAAATTAGCTGGGCACGGTGGCGCGTGCCTGTAATCCCAGTTACTCAGGAAGCTGAGGCAGGAGAATTGCCTGAACCTGGGAGGCGGAGATTGCGGTGAGCCGAGATCGCGCCATTGCACTCCAGCCTGGGTAACAAGAGTGAAACTCCGTCTCAAAAAAAAAAAAAAAAAAAAAAAAAAAAAAAAAAGACAATTTGGGGTGGGCTCCGCGGCTCAAGCCTGTAGTTCCAGCACAAAAGAATGCCGAGGCAGGCGGATCGTGAGGTCACAGGTTCGAGACTGGCCTCAAAAAAAAAAAAAAAAAAAAAGCGTGGCCAGTTCCCTATAAAAAAAAAAAAAAAAAAAAAAAAAAAAACAGAAAAAAGGAAAACATAAAAAAGCTGAGCTGGGCTTGGCATGTACTCGCTTCGGCAGAACCTACACTGAAATTTGGACGAATCACAAAAGGCCAGCATGTTTGTAGTGTAAAAATGACACCACAGCTGTGCAGCTTTTCGTATTTTATTTCTACGTATTGACTGCTTTGTGGAAATCAAACAAAGATAGATTAGAGGTACAGAAAAATTAAAATAGAAAGTTAGTTGCACCTGGTGGTCTGAATGACTGCAACCCCAGCTACTTGAACGGCATTGGGATTACAATCTCTTGAACTAAAACGGCAGGTGTCGAAATCAGCAGAGATTGCACTGTTGCCCTCCAGGCTTGGTGACAAGAGAAAAACTGTACATAATAAATATAGGCGTTTCATAAGGTGGAGTCTCCGAGAACTTCGTTTTGTTTCAATTGCACACACTCATCAGCCTGATTACCTTTCTTTTATTTTTCTCTTATATTATGTGAGGTGGGGTTTCACCGGAATGCACATTCTGACCTCGAACCCCTGACCTTAGGAAATCTACCCACATCAGCGTTTCAAAGTGCTTAGATTGCTAGTGTGAGTGGCAGCGCCCGACAGACACTCTCTGATTTCTTATTTAACATTGCATTTTAAAACTCGGCACGGTGGCTCACGGAACCCTGTAATTGAGTCACCTCAAAAATCAAGGCGGGCGGATCACGGGAAGTTGTGCTTTCAAGACCCGCTCTATCAAAATGGTGAAACCGCGTCTTTAAAACAAAAATCAATTTGGGTTGCGCTCCGAGGCTCAAGCCTGTAGTCCCAGCACAAAAGAATGCTGAGGCAGGTAAATCGTGAGGTTTAAGACTGGCCTCGATGGACACAGCATTGCCAGCTCCCTTTAAAAAACAGAAAAAAAAAAACATAAAAAATCTGAGCTGGGCTTGGCACGTACTGGCTTCGGCAGCACCTACAGTAAAATTGGGACGCGTCACAAAAGGACGACATGTTCGTAGTGTAAAAATGACACCACAGCTGTGCAGCTTTTTGTATTTTATTTCTACGTATTAACTCCTTTGTGGAAATCAAACAAAGATAAATTGGAGGTACAGAAAAATTAAAATAGAAAGTTAGTTGGACCTTGTGGTCTAAACGCCTGCAACCCCATCTACTTTAATGGCATTGGGATTACAATCTTTTGAACTAAAACGGCAGGTGTTGAAATCTGCAGAGATCGCAGTGTTGCACTCAAGACTTGGTGACAAGAGGGAAACTGCACCTAATAAATAAAGGTGTTTCGTAAGGTGGAGTCTCAGATAACTTTCTTTTGTTTCAATTGCACACACTCATCAGTCTGATTACCTTTCTTTTTTTTTCTTTTATATTATGTAAGGTGGGGTTTCAACGGAATACACATTCTGACCTCGAACCCCTGACCTCAGGAAATCCACGCCCATCGGACTTTCAAAGTTCTTAGATTGCTTACGTGAGTGACAGCGCCCAGCAGAGTTTCTGATTTTCTTTATAACAATACATTATAACAGCCTGGCATGGTATCTCACGGCATCGTATCATTCAGTCGCCTCAAAAACCAAGGCGGGCGGATCATGAGAAGTTGCGCTTTCGAGACCCGCCCGACTAAAATGGTAAAACCGCATCTTTAAAACAAGAAGACAATTTGGGTTGGGCTCCACGGCTCAAGCCTTTAGTCTTAGCACATAAGAATGCCGAGGCAGATGGATCGTGAGGAAACAGGTTCGAGACTGGCCTCGAAGGACACCGTGTAGCCATCTCCCTATGAAAAACAAAAACAAAAACAAAACAGAAAAACATAAAAAAGCTGAACTGGGCCTGGCATCTACACTTTTCGGCAGAACCTACATTAAAATTGGGATGCTACACGAAAGGCCGGTGTGGTCGCAGCATAAAAATGACACAACATGTGTGCAGCTTTTCGTATTTTATTTCTACATATTGACTACTTTGTGGAAATCAAATAAGGATAGATTAGAGGTCCAGAAAACTAAAAATAGTAAGTTAGTAGGACCTGGTGGTTTGGACGACTGCAACCCCAGCTACTTGAATGGCACTGTGATGACATTCTCTTAAACTACAACGGCAGGTGTTGCAATAAGCAAAGATCTCATTGTTGCACTCCAGCCTTGGTGACAAGAGGGAAACTGCAGGTAATAAAGAAAGGCGTTTCTTAAGGTGGAGTCTCTGGAAACTTTGTTTGGTTTCAATTGCACACACTCATCAGTCTGATTACCTTAATTTTATATTCTCTTTTATTATGTAAGGCAAGTTTTCACCTGAATGCACATTCTGACATTGAACTCGTGACCTCAGGAAACACACCCCCCTCGGCCTTTCAAAGTGCATAGATTGCATGCGTGAGTGGCAGCACCCCACAGAGTCTCTCTGATTTTCTTTTGAAATATACATTATAACATCCCTGCACGGTGGCTCACGGCAGCCTGTAATTGAGTAGCCTCAAAATCAAGGCGGGTGGATCACAAGATGTTGCCCTTTCGAGACCCGCCTGACAAAAATGGTAAAACCGCATCTTTAAAAAAAAAAGACAATTTGGGTTGTGCTCCGCAGCTCAAGCCTGTAGTCCCAGCACATAAGAATGCCGAGGCAGACAGTTCGTGAGGTCACAGGTTAGAGACTGGCCTCGAAGGACACCGCGTAGCAAGCTCCATATAAAAAACAAAACAAAAAAAAAAAAACAAAACAAAAAAACATAAAAACCTGAGATGGGCTTGGCATACAGACGCTTTGGCAGGACCTACACTAAAATTGGGATGCTATACGAAAGGCTAGCATGCTCGCAGCATAAAAATGACACCACAGGTGTGCAACATTTTGTATTTCATTTCTACTTATTGACTGCTTTGTGGAAATCAAACAAAGACAGATTGGAGATACAGAAAAATTAAAACAGAAAATTAGTTGAACCTGGTGGTGTGGACAACTGCAACCCCAGCTACTTGAACGGCATTTAGATGACAGTCACTTGAACGTAAATGGCAGGTGTTTTAATAAGCAAAAATCTCACTGTTGCAGTACAGTCTTGATGAGAAGAGGGAAACTGTACGGAATCAAAAAAGGCAAATCTCAAAGTGGAGTCTCCGGGCACCTCGTTTTGTTTCAATTGCACACACTCATCATTCCGATAACCTTTTTTTATTTTTTCTCTCCCTTTTATTATGTGAGGTGGGTTTTCACCGAAATGCACAGGCTGACCTCGAACTCGCGACCTACGAAAACCCGCCCATTTCGGCCTTTCAAAGTGCTTAGATTGCTTGTGTGAGTGGCAGCGCCCGGCAGAGTCTCTCTGATTTCTTATTTAACAATACATTATAACAGCCCTGCACGGTGGCTAAGGGCAGCCTGTAATTCAATCACCTCAAAAATCAAGGCGGGCATATCAGAGAAGCTGCTCTTTCGGGACCCGCCAGACCAAAATGCTGAAAGCGCGTCTTTCAAACAAAAAGACAATTTGGCTTGGGCTCTGCAGATCAAGCCTTTAGTACCAGCACAAAATAATGCCGACGAAGGCAGATCGTGAGGTCACAGGTTCGTGACTGGCCTCGAGGAACACAGTGTAGCACGCTCCTTATTAAAAACAAAAATAAGCAAAAAAAAAAAAAAACATAAAAAATCTGAGCTGGGCTTGGCATGTACTCGTTTCGGCAGCACCTACACTAACATTGGGATGCTACACAAAAATCTGTGGTGGCCATAGCGTAAAAATGACACCCCAGATGTGCAGCTTTTTGTACTTTATTTCTACGTTTTGACTGCTTTTTGGAAATCAAATAAAGATAGATTGGAGGTCCAGAAAAATAAAAATAGAAAGTTACTTGGACCTGGTTGTCTGAATGCCTGCAACTCCAGCTACTTAAACGGCATTGGGATTACAATCTCTTGAACTAAAACGGCAGGTGTTGCAATCAGCAGAGATCTCACTGTTGCACTCGAGCCTTGGTGACAAGAGGGAAACGGCACGTAATAAAGAAAGGCGTTTCTTAAGGTGGAGTCCCCTGGAACTTCGTTTTGTTTCAAGAGCACACACTCATCAGTCTGATTACCTTTCTTTTATTTTCTTTATTATGATGTGAGGTGTGTTTTCACCGGAATGCACATCCTTACCTGGAACTCGTGACCTTAGAAATTCCTCCCACCTCGGCTTTTCAAAGTGCTTAGATTGCTTGCGTGCGTGGCAGCGCCCCGCAGAGTCTCTCTGATTTTCTTTTTAACAATACATTATAACAGCCCGGCACTGTGGCTCACTGCAGCGTATCATTCATTTGCCTCAAAAATCAAGGCGGGCGAATCACCAGAAGTTGTGCTTTGGAGAAACGCCCGACCAAAATGGTGAAATCGCGTCCTTAAAACAAAAAGACAATTTGGGATGGGCTCCGTGGCTCATGCCTGTAGACCCAGAACAAATGAATGCTGAGGCAGGTGGATCGTGAGGTCACAGGTTCAAGACTGGCCTTGAAGGACACAGCATAGCCAGCTCCGAAAACAAAAAACAAAAAACAAAAACAAAACAACAAAACAGAAAAACATAAAAAATCTGAGGTGGGCTTGGCATGTACTCGCTTTAGCAACACCTACGCTAAAATTGGGTCGCATCACAAAAGGTCAGCATGTTCGTAGCAAAAAACTGACACCACAGGTGTGCAGCTTTTCGTATTTTATTTCTACGTATTGACTGCTTTGTGGAAATCAAACAAAGATACATTGGAGGTACAGAAAAATTAAAATAGAAAGTTAGTTGGACCTGGTGTTGTGGACACCTGCAACCCCATCTACTTGAACAACATTTGGATGACATTCACTTGAAAGTAAAAGGCAGGTGTTTCAATAAGCAAAAATCGCACTGTTGCAGTCCAGCCTTGGTGACAAGAGGGAAACTGTACGTAATCAAAAATTTCTGTTCTGAAGGTGGAGTATCCGGGCACCACATTTTGTTTTAATTGCACACACTCATCAGTCTGATTACCTTTCTTTTTTTTCCTCTCTTTTATTATGTAATGTGGGTTTTCACTGGAATGCACAGGCTACCCTCGAACTCTCGACTTCAGAAAACCCGCCCACCTTGACCTTTAAAATTGCTTAGATTGCTAGCGTAAGTGGCAGAGCCCGGCAGAATCTCTCTGATTTCTTATTTAACAATAAAGTATAGCATCCTGGCACCGTGGCTCAAGGCAGCCTGTAATTGAGTCACCTCAGAAATCAAGGCAGGCGGATCACGAGAAGTTGCGCTTTCTAGACCCGCCTGACCAAACTGGTGAAACCGCGTCTCTAAAACAAAAAGATAATTTGGGTTTGGATCCGCTTCCAAGCCTGTAGTCCCAGCACAAAACAATGCCAAAGAAGGCAGATAGTGAGGTCACAGGTTGGAGACAGGCCTCGAAGAACTCAGCATAGCCCACTGCCTATAAAAGCAAACAAACAAACAGAACAGGAAAACATAAAAAAGCTGAGCAGGGCTTTGCATGTACTCGCTTTGGCAGCACCTACACTAAAATTCAGACGCTACACAAAAGTCCGGCGTGGTCACAGAGTAAAAATGACACCAGAGGTGTGCAACTTTTCATATTTTATTTCTACCTATTGACTGCTTTGTGGAAATCAAATAAAGATAGATTGGAGGTACAGAAAACTAAAATTGGAAAGTGAATTGGACCTGGTGGTGTAAACGCCTGCAACCCCAGCTACTTGAGTGGCATTTGGATGACATTCACTTGAACGTAAATGGCAGGTGTTTCAATAAGCAAAAATCACACTGTGGCACTCCAGCCTTGATGACAAGAGGGAAAATGTACGTAATATAAAAAGGCGTTTCTGGGGGTGGAGTCTCCGGGCACCTCGTTTTGTTTTAAATGCACACACTCATCAGTCTGATTACCCTTCTTTTTTTTCTCCTTTATTATGTGAGCTGCTTTTCCACCGGAATGCACAGGCTGACCTCGAACTCGTGACCTCAGGAAACCTGCCCACCTCGACCTTTCAAATTGCTTAAATTGCTTGCGTGAGTTGCAGTGCCAGGCAGAGTCTCTCTGATTTATTATTTAACAATACATTATAACAGCTTCTCATGGTGTCTCACGGCAGCCTATCATTCAGTCGCCTCAAAATTCAAGTCGGATGAATCATGAAAAGGTGCAATTTCGAGACACGCCCGACCAAAGTGGTGAAACCGCGTCTTTAAAACTAAAGGACAATTTGGGTTTCCTCCGCAGCTCAAGCCTGTAGTCACAGCACAAAAGAATGCCGAGGCAAGCATATCGTGAGGTCACCAGTTGAGACTGGCCTCGAAGGACACGGTGTAGCCCACTTCCTATAAAAAACAAACAAACAAACAAAAAACAGAAAAACGTAAAAAAGCTTAGCTGGGCTTGGTGTGTACTCGCTTTGGCAACACCTACACTTAAATTGGGATGCCACACAAAATTCCGGCATGATCGTAGCATAAAAATGACACCACAGTTGTTCAGCTTTTGGTATTTTATTGATTCGAATTGACTACTTTGTGGAAATCAAATAAAGATAGATTGGAGATACAGAAAACTAAAAATAGAAAGTTATTTTGACCTGGTTTTGTGGACGCCTGCAACTGCAGCAACTTGGACGGCATTGGGATGAGGGTCACTTCAACTCAAACGGGAAGTGTTGCAATAAGAAAAGATTGCACTGTTGCACTCCAGCCTTGGTGACAAGAGTGAAACTGCAGTTAATAAAGAAAGGCGTTTATTAAGTTGAAGTATCCTGGAATCTCGTTTTGTTTTAGTTGCACACACTCATCAGTCTGATTACCTTTCTTCTATTTTCTCTTTTCTTATGTGAGGTGTGTTTTCAACGGAATGCACCTTCTGACCTCGAACTCGTGACCTTAGAAATCCCGCCCACCTCGGCCTTTCAAAGTGCTTAGATTGCTTGCGTGAGTGGCAGCGCCCCGCAGAATCTCTCTCATTTTCTTTTTAACAATGCAACATAACAGCCTGACACGGTGGCTCACAACACCATATCATTCAGTCGCCTCAAAAATGAAAGCACGCAGATGACGAGAATTTGTGCTTTCGAGACTCGACTCACAAAAATTGTGAAACTGTGTCATTAAAACTAAAAGAAAACTTGGGTTGGGCTCCGTGGCTTAAGCCTGTATTCCCAGCACATAAGAATGCCGAGGGAGTCGGATCTTGAGGTCAAAGGTTTGAGACTGTCCTCGAAGGACACAGCATAGCCCGCTTTCTATTAAAACAACAACAACAACAACAACAACAACAAAAAAAAAAAAAACAGAAAAACAAAAAAGCTGAGCTGGGCTTGGCATGTACTCGCTTCGGCAGCACCTACACTAAAATTGGGACACGTCACAAAAGGGCGGCGTGTTCGTAGCATTAAAATGACACCACAGGTGTGCAGTTTTCGTATTTTGTTTCTACGTATTGACTGCTTTGTGAAAATCAAACAAAGATAGATTGGAGGTACAGAAAAATTAAAATAGAAAGTTAGTTGGACCTGCTGATGTGGACACCAGGGAAACTGTACGTAATCATAAAAGGTGGTTCTGAAGGTGGAGTATCCGGGCACCTAGTTTTGTTTTAATTGCACACACTCATCAGTCTGATTATCTTCCTTTTTTTTCTCCTTTATTATGTGAGGTGGGTTTTCACCGGAATGCACAGGCTTACGTAGAACTCGTGACCTCATTAAACCTGCCCCTCGGTCTTTCAAATTGCTTAGATTGCTAGTGTGAGTCGGAGGGCCTGGCAGAGTCTCTCTGAATTATTATTTAACAATAAATTATAACAGCCCAGCAAGATGGCTCACGGAAGCCTTTAATTGAGTCGCCTCAAAAATCAAGGCGGGCGGATCACAAGAAGTTGCAATTTCTAGACCCGCCCGACCAAATTGGTGAAAATGCATCTTTAAAACAAAAAGAGAATTTCGATTTGGCTCCGTGGCTCAAGCCTGTAGTCACAAAACATAAGAATGCCGAAGAAGGCAGATCATGAGGTCAGAGATTCGAGACTGGTCATGAAGAACAGAGCGTAGCGCGCTGCCTATAAAAACAAAGAAACCAAAAAAAAAAAAAAAAAAAAAAAAAACAGAAAGACATAAAAAAGCTGAGCTGGGCTCGTTTCAGCAGCAACAAAATTGGTACGCTACAAAAACGTCCGCGTGGTCGCAGCGTAAAAATGACACCACGGGTATGCAGCCTTTCGTATTATCTTTCTATGTATTGACTGCTTTGTGGAAATCAAACAAAGATAGATTGGAGGAACAGAAAACTAAAAATACAAAGTGAGTTGGACCTGGTGGTGTGGACGCCTGCAACAACAGCTACTTGAACGGCATTTGGATGACAATCACTTGAACGTAAAAGGCAAGTGTTTCAATAAGCAAAAATCACACTGTTGCACTCCAGGCTTGATGACAAGAGGGAAAATGTACGTGATATTTAAAGGCTGTTCTGAAGGTGGAGTATCCGGGTACCTCGCTTTGTTTTAATTGCACACACACATCAGTCTTATTAGCTTTCTTTTTTTTTTCTCTTTTATTATGTGAGTTGGGTTTTCACTGGAATGTTCAGGCTGACCTCGAACTCGAGACCTCAGGAAATGCGCCCACCTCGGCCTTTCAAATTGCTCAGATTGCTTGCGTGAGTTGCAGTGCCTGGCGGAGTCTCTCTAATTTCTTATTTAACAATACATTATAACAGCTTGGCATGGTGTCTCACGGCAGACTTTCATTCAGTCCCCTCAAAATTCAAGGCAGACAGATCATGAGAAGTTGCAATTTTGAGACCCGCCCGCCCGAAGTGGTGAAACCGCGTCTTTAAAATGAAAAGACAAGTTGCCTCTGAGTCTCAAGCCTGTAGTCCCAGCACAAAAGAATTCCCAGGCAGGCATATCCTGAGGTCACCAGTTCGAGATTGGCCTCGAAGGACACAGTGTAGCCCGCTCCATATAAAAAACAAACAAACAGAAAAAACAGAAAAACATAAAAAAGCTGAGCTGGGCTTGGTATGTACTCGCTTCGGCAACACCTACACTTAAATTTGGATGCTACACAAAATGCCGGCATGATCATAGCGTAAAAATGACACCACAGGTGTTCAGCTTTTGGTATTTTATTTATTTGAATTGACTTCTTTTTGGAAATCAAATAAAGATAGATTGGAGGTACAGAAAAACAAAATAGAAAGTTAGTTTGAGCTGGTTGTGTGGACTCCTGCAACTGCAGCAACTTGGACGGCATTGGGATGACAATCTCTTGAACTAAAACGAGAGGTGTTGCAATAAGCAAAGATTGCACTGTTGCACTCCAGCTTTGGTGACAAGAGGGAAACTGCAGGTAATAAAAAAATGCGATTATTAAGGTGGAGTCTCCGGGAACATCGTTTTGTTTGAATTGCACACACTCATCAGTCTGATTACCTTTCTTTTTTTTCTCTTTTATTATGTGAGGTGGGTTTTCATCAGAATGCACATTCTGACCTCGAACTCGTGACCTCAGGAAACACGCCCAACTCGCTTCTTTGAAAGTGCTTAGATTGCTTATGTGAGAGGCAGCGCCCTTTAGATTCTCTCTGATTTTCCCTTTCACAATACATTATAACAGCCCAGCACGGTGGCTCACGGCAGCCTATCATTCAGTCGCCTCAAAAATAAAGGTGGGTGGATCACGAGAAGTTTCGCTTTGGACACCCGCCTGACTAAAATCGTGAAACTGCGTCTTAGAAACTAAAAGACAATTTGGGTTGGGGTCCGTGGCTCAAGCCTGAAGTCCGAGCACAAAAGAATGCTGAGGTAGGCAGATCGTGAGGTCGCAGGTTCGAGACTGGCCTCAAAGAACACAAGGTAGCCTTCTCCCTATAAAAAACAAACAAACAAAAAAGAAAACATAAAAAAGCTGAGCTGGGCTTGGCATGTACATGCTTAGGCAGCACCTACACTAAAATTGGGACCTGTCACAAAAGGACGGCGTGTTCGTAGCATTAAAATTGCACCACAGGTGTGCAGATTTTTGTATTTTATTTCTACGTATTGACTGCTTTGTGGAAATCAAGGAAAGATAGTTTGGAGGTACAGAAAAATTAAAATAGAAAATTAGTTGGACATGCTGGTGTGGACACCTGCAACCCCAGCTACTTGAATGGCATTTGGATGACAATGACTTGAACGTAAAATGCAAGTGTTTCAATAAGCAAAAATCTCACTGTTGCAGTCCAGCCTTGGTGACAAGAGGGAAATTGTACATAATCAAAAAAGGAGGTTCTTAAGGTGGAGCATCCAGGCACCTCGTTTTGTTTTAGTTGAACACACACATGAGTCTGATTATTTTTCTTTTTTTCTTTTTCATTATGTGAGATTGGTTTTCAACGGAATGCACATTCTGACCTCGAACTCGTGACCTCAAAAAGCCCGCCCACCTCGGCAATTCAAAATTCTTAGGTTGCTTACGGGAGTGGCAGCGCCCGGCAGAGTCTCTCTGATTTTCGTTTTAACAATACATTATAACAGCCCAGCACGATGTCTCACAACAGTGTATCATTCAGTCGCCTAAATAATCAAGGCGGGCAGATCACGAGAAGTTGCACTTTCGAGACGTGCCCCACCAAAATGGTAAAACCGCTTCTTTAAAACTAAAAGCCCATTTGGGTTGCACTCAGTGGCTAAAGCCTGTAGTTTCAGCACATAAAAATGCCGAGGCAGATGGATCGTGAGGTCACAGGTTCGAGACTGGCCTCGAAAAACACCACGTAGCCAGCTCCCTATAAAAATAAATAAATAAATAAATAAAAAACAGAACAACATAAAAAACCTGAGCTGGGCCTGGCATGTACACGTTTCGGCAGAACCTACACTAAAATTGGAACGCTACACGAAAGGCCGGCGTGGTCACAGCATAAAAATGACACCACAGGTGTGCAGCTTTTCATATTTTATTTCTACGTATTGACTGCTTTGAGGAAATCAAATAAAGGTAGATTGGAGGTACAGAAATCTAAAAATAGAAAGTTAGTAGGACCTGGTGGTGTGGACGACTGCAACCCCAGCTACTCGAACGGCATTGAGAGGACATTCTGTTAAGCTAAAACGGCAGGGGCTGCAATAAGCAAAGATCGCATTATTGCACTCCAGCCTTGGTGACAATAGGGAAACTGCACGTAATAAAGAAAGGCGATCTTAATGTGGAGTCTCCGAGAACTTTGTTTGGTTTCAAATGCACACACTCATCAGTCTGATTACCCTTCTTTTATTTTCTCTTTCATTATGTGAGGTGGGTTTTCACTGGAATGCACATTCTGACATCGAACTCGTGACCTCAGGAAACCCACCCACCTAGGCCATTCAAAGTGCTTAGATTGCTTGCGTGAGTGGCAGTGCCTCGCAGAGTCTCTCTGATTTCCTTTTTAAATGTACATTATAACAGCCCGGCACGGTGGCTCACGGCATTCTGTAATTGAGTCGCCTCAAAAACCAAGGTGGGCGGATCACGAGAAGTTGTGCTTCTGAGACCCGCCCAACCAAAATGGTGAAACCGCATCTTTAAAACAAAAAGACAATTTGGCTTGGGCTCCGTGGCTCAAGCCTGTAGTCCGAGCACAAAAGAATGCCGAGGCAGGTGGATTGTGAGGTCACAGGTTTGAGACTGGCCTCGATAAACAGCATAGCCCGTTCTTTATATAAAACAAAACAACAGAAAAACATAAAATTCTGAGATGGGCTTGGCATGTACTCGCTTCGCCACCACCTACACTAAAATTGGGAGGCGTCACAAAATAAATGGCATATTTGTAGCCTAAAAAAGACACCACAGGTGTACACCTTTTCGTGTTTCATTTCTACGGATTGACTGCTTTGTGGAAATCAAACAAAGATAGATTGGAGTTACAGAAAAATTAAAATAGAAAGTTAGTTGGACCTGGTGTTGTGGAGACCTGCAACCCCAGCTAATTGAAAGGCATTTGGACTACAATCACTTGAACGTAAAAGGCAGGTGTTTCAATAAGCAAAACTCGCACAGTTGCAGTCCAGCCTTGGTGACAAGAGGGAAACTGTATGTAAGCAAAAAAGGCTGTTCTGAAGGTGGAGTATCCGGGGACCTCGCTTTGTTTAATTGCACACACACATCAGTCTGTTTAGCTTTCTTTTTTTCTCCCTCTTTCATTATGTGAGGTGGGTTTTCACCAGAATGCACACGCTGACCTCGAACTCGCGACCTAAGGAAACCCGCCCACCTCAGCCTTTCAAATTGCTTAGATTGCTAGCGTGAGAGGCAGCACCCGGCAGATTCTCTCTGATTTCTTATTTAAATATAAATTATAACAGCCTGGCACGGTGGCTCACAGCAGCCTGTAATTGAGTCGCCTCAAAATTCCAGTTGGGTGGATCACGACAAGTTGTGCTTTCGAGACCCGCCCGACAAAAATACTGAAACCGCGTCTTTAAAACAAAAAGACTGGACTGGGAAAATGTGGCACATATACACCATGGAATATTATGCAGCAATCAAAAATGATGAGTTTGTGTCCTTTGTAGGGACATGGATGAATCTGGAGAACATCATTCTCAGCAAACTGACACAAGAACAGAAAAAGAAATACCGCATATACTCGCTCATAGGTGGGTGAGAAAAATGAGAACATGTGGACACAGAGAGGCAGTCTACTATACACTGGGGACTGTTGGGGGGAATGGGGGAGGGACAGCAGGGGGGGGCTGGGGGGGATAGCCTGGGGATGAATACCAAGTGTGGGTGAAGGGGAGGAAAGCAGCAAAGCACACTGCCATGTGTGTACCTATGCAACTATCTTGCTCGTTCTGCACATGTACCCCCAAACCTATAATGCAATAAAAAAAAAAAAAAAATAATAAAAAAAAAAAAAAAAAAAAAAAAAAAAAAAAAAAGACAATTTGGGTTTGGCTCCGCGGTTCAATCCTGTAGTCCCAGCACAAAAGAATGCCAAAGAAGGCAGATCATGAGGTCACAGATTCGAGACTGGCCTCGAAAAACACACCGTAGTCCGCTCCGTATTAAAAAGAAACAAACAAAAGAAAAAAAAAACATAAAAACATAAGAAAGCTGAAGTGGACTTGACATGTACTCGCTTTGGCAGCACGTACACTGAAATTGGGATGCTACACAAATGTATGGCGTTGTCACAGCATAAACCTCACACCACAGGTGTGCAGCTTTTCATATTTTATTTTTACCTATTAACTACTTTGTGGAAGTCAAATAATGATAGATTGGATGTACAGAAAACTAAATATAGATATTTAGTTTGACCTGGTCTTTTGGACGCCTGCAACCCCAGCTGCATGAAAGGCATTGAATTGAAAATCTCTTGAACTAAAACGGCAGGTGTTGCAATATGCAAAGATCGCACTGTTGCACTCCAGCCTTGGTGACAAGAGGGATACTGCACGTAATAATAGAGGCGTTTCTTAAGGTGGAGTGTCTGGAAGCTTCGTTTTGTTTCAATTTGCACACACTCATCAGTCTGATTACCTTACTTTTATTTTCTCTTTTATTATATGCGGAGGGTTTTCACCGGAGTGCACATTCTAACCTCGAATTCGTGACCTTAGAAATTCCGCCCACCTCAGCCTTTCAAAGTGCTTAGATTGCTTGTGTGAGTGGCAACACCCCTCATAGTCTCTCTGATTTGCTTTTTAACAATACAGTATAACAGCCCGGCAGGGTGGCACACCGCAGCGTATCATTCAGTCGCCTAAATAATAAAGGTGGGCGGATCACGGAAGTTGCGCTCTGGAGACCCGCTCGACCACAGTGGTGAAACCGCGTCCTTAAAACGAAAAGACAATTTGAGTTGGGCTCCGCGGCTCAAGCCTGTAGACCCAGCACAAAAGAATGCTGAGGCAGGCGGATCATGAGGTCACAGGTTCGAGACTGTCCTAGAAGGACACAGTGCAGTCAGCTCCCTATAAATAACAAAAAAAAAAAAAACAGAAAAACTTAAAAAAGCTGAGCTGGGCGTGGCATGTACTCACTTCAGCAGCACCTACACTAAAATTGGGTCCTGTCAAAAACGCGCGGCATGTTCGTAGCATAAAATGACACCACAGGTGTGCAGATTGTCATATTTTATTTCTACGTATTGACTGCTTTGTGGAAATCAAACAAAGACAGATTGGAGGTACAGAAAAATTAAAATAGAAAGTTAGCTGGACCTTGTGTTTTGGACACCTGCAACCCCAGCTACTTGAATGGCATTTGGATGACAATCACTTGAACGTAAAAGGCAAGTGTTTCAATAAGCAAAAATCGCACTGCTGCAGTCCAGCCTTGGTGACAATAGGGAAACTGTACGTAATAAAAAAAGCCGGTTCTGTAGGTGGAGTATCCGGGCACCTTGCTTTGTTTTAATTGCACACACACATCAGTCTGATTAGCTTTTTTTTCTTTCTTTTATTATGTGAGGTGGGTTTTCACCTCTCACTAGCGTGAGAGGCAGCACCCGGCAGATTCTCTCTGATTTTTTATTGAACAATAAATTATAACAGCCTAGCAGGGTGGCTCATGGCAGCCTATAATTGAGTCGCCTCAAAATTCCAGTTGGGTGGATCACGAGAAGTTGTGCTTTCGAGAGCTGCACGTATAAAATGATGAAAGCACGTCTTTAAAACAGAAAGACAATTTGGGATTAGCTCTGGGGCTCAAGCCTGTAGTCCCAGCACAAAAGAATGCCGAAGAATGCAGATCGTCAGGTCACAGGTTCGAGACTGTCTTCGAAGAACACAGCTTAGCATGCTCCCTACAAAAAAACAAACAAACAAACAAAACCAGAAAAAAAGCTGAGCTGGGCTCAGCATGTACTCGCTTCCACAGTACCTACACTAAAATTGGGTCCTGTCACAAAAAGGCGGCGTATTCGTAGCCTAAAACTGACACCACAGGTGTTCAGCTTTTTCTATTTTATTCCTACGTATTGAATGCTTTGTGGAAATCAAACAAATATAGTTTGGAGGTATAGAAAAATTAAAATAGAAAGTTATTTGGACCTGGTGGTTTGGACACCTGCAACCCCAGCGACTTGAATGACATTTGGAAGACAATCACTTGAATGTAAAAGGCAAGTGTTTCAATAAGCAAAAATCGCACTGTTGCAGTCCAGTTTTGGTGACAAGAGGAAAACTCTACATAATCAAAAAAGGCTATTCTGAAGGTGGAGTATCCGGGAACCTCGCTTTGTTTTAATTGCACACACACATCAGTCTGATTAGCCTACTTTTCTTCGCTCTTCTATTATGTGAGGTGGGTTTTTCACCAGGATGCACAGACTGACCTCGAACTCGCGACCTCAGGAAAGCCACCCACATCGGCCTTTCAAATAGCTTAGATTGCTAGCATGAGAGGCAGCGCCCGGCAGATTCTCTCTGATTTCTTATTTTACAATAAATTATAATAGCCCTGCACGGTGGCTTACGGCAGCCTGTAATTGAGGTGCCTCAAAATTCCAGTTGAGCGAATCACGAGAAGTTGTGCTTTCGAGACCCGCCCGACCAAAATGGTGAAACCATGACTTTAAAACCAAAAGACAATTTGGGTTTGGCTCCGCGGCTCAAGCCTGTAGTTCCAGCAGAAAAGAATGCCAAAGAAGGCAGATCGTGAGGTCACAGGCCTTGAAGAACACAGTGTAGCCTGATCCGGATTAATTAAAAAAAAAAAAAAAAAGAAACAACAGAAGAACATAAAAATGCTGAGCTGAGCATGGCATGTACTCGCTTTGGCAGCACATACACAAAAATTTGGACGCTACACAAAAGGTCGGCATGGTTGCATCATAAAAATCACACCACAGGTGTGCAGCTTTTTGTATTTTCTTTCTACGTATTGACTGCTTTCTGGAAATCAAATAAACATAGATTGGAGGTAGAGAAAACTAAAAATAGAAAGTTAGTTGGACCTGGTGGTTTGGACGCCTGCAAACCCAGCTACTTCAATGGCATTGGGATGACAATCTCTTGAACTAAAACAGCAGGTGTTTCAGTAAGCAAACATTGCACTGTTGCACCCCAGCCTTGGTGACAAGAGGGAAACTGCATGTAATAACGAAAGGCGATTCTTAACGTGGAGTCTCCAAAAACTTTGTTTTGTTTCAATAGCACACACTCATCAGTCTGATTACCTTTCTTTTATTTTCTCTTTTATTATGTGAGGTGGGTTTTCACCGGAATTCACATTCTGACTTCAAACACGTGACCTTAGAAATCCCACCCAACTCGGCCTTTCAAAGTGTTTGCTTGCGTTAGTGGCAGAGCCCCGCATAGTCTCTCTGATTTTCTTTTTAACAATTACTTATAACAGCCCGACACGGTGGCACATGGCACCCTGTAATTGAGTCGCCTCAAAATTCCAGTTGGGCGGATGACGAGAAGTTGCGCTTTCGAGACCCGCCTGACAAAAATGGTGAAATCGCGTCTTTAAAACATAAAGAAAATTTGGGTTTGAATCCGCGGCTCAAGCCTGTAGTCCCAGCACAAATGAATGCCGAAGGAGGTAGATCATCAGGTCACAGGTTCGAGACTGGTCTCGAAGAACACAGCGTAGCCCGATTCCTATAAAATAAATAAATAAATAAAACAGTAAAACATAAAAAAGCTGAGTTGGGCTTCACATGTACTCGCTTCGGCAGCTTGTACAGTAAAATTGGGACGCTACACAAAAGGCCAGCATAGTCACAGCGTAAAAATTACACCACATTTGTGCAGCTTTTCGTATTTTCTTTCTACGTATTGACTTCTTTTTGGAAATCAAATGAAGATAGATTGGAGGTACAGAAAACTAAAAATAGAAAGATAGTTGGACCTGGTTGTTTGGACGCCTGCAACCCCAGCTACTTGAACGGCATTGGGATGACAATCTCTTGAACTAAAACGGCAGGTGTTGCAACAAGCAAAGATCGCAGTGTTGCACCCCAGCCTTGTTGGCAAGAGGAAAACTGCATGTAATAAATAAAGGCGCTTGTTAAAGGGGAGTCTCCGGGAACTTCGTTTTTTTTTCAATTGCACACTCTCATCGGTCTAATTACCTTTTTTATTTTCTCTTTTATTATGTGAGGTGGGATTTCACCGGAATGCACATTCTGACCTGGAACTCCTGACCTTAGAAATCCCGCCCACCTCGGCCTTTCAAAGTGCTTAGATTGCTTGCGTGAGTGGCAGCGCCCAGCACAGTCTCTCTGATTTTCTTCTGAACAATACATTATAACATCCTAGCACGGTGGCTCACGGCAGCGTATCATTCATTCGCCTCAAAAATCAAGGTGGGCGAATCTCAAGAATTGCACTTTGGAGACCCGCCAGACCAAAATAGTGAAATTGCGTCCTTAAACATAAAGACTATTTGGGTTGGGCTCCGCGGCTCAAGCCTGTAGACCCAGCAAATAAAGAATGCCGAGGCAGGTGGATCGTGAGGTCACAGGTTCAAGACTGGCCTCAAAAAACACAAGGTAGCCAGCTCTCTAAAAAAAACAACAAAAAAATAAAAACAAAACAAAAAAAAAAACAAAGATAGATTAAACGTACAGAAAAATTAAAATAGAAAGTTAGTTGGACCTGCTTGTGTGGACACCAGCAAACTCAGCTACTTCAACAGCATTCGGATGACAATCACTTGAAAGTAAAAGCCAAATGTTTCAATAAGCAAAAATTCCACTGTTGCAGTCCAGCATTGGTGAAAAGAGGGAAACTGTACGTATTCAAAAAAGTCTGTTCTGAAGGTGGAGTATCCGGGCACCTTGCTTTGTTTAATTGCACACACACATCAGTCTGATTAGCTTTCTATTTTATCTCTTTTTTTATTATGTGAGGTGGGTTTTCACCAGAATGCACAGGCTGACCTCGAATTCGCGACATCAGGAAGCCCGCCCACCTCGGCCTTTCATATTGCTTATATTGCTAGCGTGAGAGGCAGAGCCCGGTAGATACTCTCTGTTTTCATATTTAACAATAAATTATAACAGCCCAGCACTGTGGCTCACAGCAGCCTGTAATTGAGTCGCCTCAAAATTCCAGTTTGGCGGATCACAACAAGTTGCGCTTTCGGAACCTGCCCGACCAAAATGGTGAAATCACGACTTTAAAACAAAAAGACAATTTGGGTTTGGCTCCGATGGCTCAAGCCTGTAATCACAGCACAAAAGTATGCCAAAGAAGGCAGATCGTGAGGTCACAGATTCGAGACTGGCCTCTAAGGACACATCGTAGCCTGCTGCATAAAAAAAAAAAAAAAAAAAAAAAAAAACGGAAAAACATAAAAAAGCTGAGCTGGGCTTGGCATGTTCTCGCTTCCGCAGCACCTACACTAAAATTGGGATGCATCACAAAAGGGTGGCGTGTTTGTAGCGTTAAATTGACACCACAGGTGTGCAGCTTTTTGTATTTTATTTCTGTGTATTGACTACTTTGTGGAAATAAAACAAAGATAAATTTGAGGTACAGAAGAATTAAAATAGAAAGTTAGTGGAACCTAGTGCTGTGGACAGCTGCGACCCCAGCTACTAGAGAGGCATTTGGATGACAATCACTTGAAGGTAAAAGGCAAGTGTTTGAATATGCAAAAACGGAACTGTTGCAGTCCAGCCTTGGTGACAATAGCGCAACTGTATGTAATGAAAAAAGTTGGTTCTGAAGTTGGAGTATCCGGGCACCTCGCTTTGTTTTAATTGAACACACACATCCGTCTGATTAGCTTTCCTTTTTTCTCTCTTTTAGTATGTGTGGTGGGTTTTCACCAGAATGCACATGCTAACCTCGAACTCACGACCACAGAAAACCCGCCCACCTTGGCCTTTCAAATTGCTTATATTGCTTACGTGAGAGGCAGCGCTTGGCATCTTCTCTCTGATTTCTTGTTAAACAATAAATTATAACAGCATGGCATGGTGGCTCACGACAGCCTGTAATTGAGTTATCTCAAAATTTCAGTTGGGCAGATAACGAGAAGTTGCCCTTTCGAGACCCGCCCATCAAAATTGGTGAAACTGCATCTTTAAAACAAAAAGACAATTTGGGTTTGGCTCCACAGCTCAAGCTTGTAGTCCCAGCACAAAAGAATGCCGAAGAAGGAAGATCATGAGGTCACAGTTTTGAGACTGGCCTTGAAGAACACAGCGTAGCCTGCTCCCTATAATAAACACAACAAAACGAAACAAAACAAACAAACAAACAAAAAACACAGAAAAACATAAAAAAGCTGAGCTGGGCTTGGCATGTACTCACTTTGGCAGCACGTACACTAAAATTGGGATGCTACACAAAAGGCCGGAATGGTCGCAGCGTAAAACTGACACCACAGGTGTGCACTTTTTTGTATTTTCTTTCTACGTATTGACTGCTTTGCGGAAATCAAATACAGATAGATTGGAGTTACAGAAAACTAAAAATAGAAAGTTAGTTGGGCCTGGTGGTTTGGACGCCTGCCACCCCAGCTACTTGAACGGCATTAGGATGAGAATCTTCTGAACTAAAACGGCAGGTGTTGCAATAAGAAAAGATCACACTGTTGCACCCCAGCCTTGGTGACAAGAGGGAAACTGCACGTAATAAAGAAAAGCGTTTCTTAAGGTGGAGTCTCCAAGAACTCCATTTTGTTTCAATAGCACACACTCATCAGTCTGATTACCTTTCTTTTATTTTCTCTTTTATTATGTGAGGTGGGTTTTCTCCGGAATACACATTCTGACCTGGAACTCGTGACCTTAGAAATCCCGCCCACCTCGGCTTTTCAAAGTGCTTAGATTACTTGCGTGAGTGGCAGCGCCCCGCAGAGTCTCTCTGATTTTCTTTTTAACAATACATTATAACAGTTCGGCACGGTGGCTCATGGCAGGGTATCATTCAGTCTGCTCAAAAATCAAGGCAGGCGAATCACAAGAAGTTGCGCTTTGGAGACCCACCCGACCGAAATGTTGAAATTGCGTCCTTAAAAACAAAAAGAACAATTTGGGTTGGGCTCCGAGGCTCAAGTCTGTAGACCCATCACAAAACAATGCCAAGGCAGGCGGTTTCTGAGGTCACAGGTTCGAGACTGGCCTCGAAAAACACAGCATAGCCAGCTCCCAATAGAAAACAGAAAAGCACAAAAAAGCTGAGCTGGGCTTCGCATGTACTCTCTTTGGCAGCACCTACGCTAAAATTGGGTCGCATCACAAAAGGGCAGCGTGTTCGTAGCGTAAAAGTGACACCACAGGCGTGCAGCATTTTGTATTTTATTTCTATGTATTGACTGCTTTGTGGAAATCAAACAAGATAGATTAAAGGTACAGAAAAATTAAAATAGAAAGTTAGTTGGACCTGCTGGTGTGGACACCTGCAATCCCTGCTATTTGAATGGCATTTGGATGACAATTACTTGAACATAAAAGGCAAGTGTTTCAATAAGCAAAAACCGCGCTTTTGCAGTCCAGCCTTGGTGACAAGAGGAAAAATGTACGTAATGAAAAAAGTCTGTTCTGAAGGTGGAGTATCCGGTACCTCGCTTTGTTTCAATTGCACACACACATCAGTCTGATTGGCTTTTTTTCTCTTTTTTGTTATGTGAAATGGGTTTTCACCAGAATGCACAGGCTGACCTCGAACTCGCTAACTCAGAAAACCCGCCCACCTCGGCCTTTCAAATTGCTTATATTGCTAGCGTGAGAGGCAGCGCCCAGTAGATTCTCTCTGATTTTTTTTTTAACAATAAATTATAACAGCCCGGCACGGTTGCTCTCTGCAGAGTGTAATTGAGTCACCTCAAAATTCCAGTTGGGCGGATCACGAGAAGTTGTGCTTTCTAGACCCGCCCAACCAAAATGATGAAACCGCGTCTTTAAAAGAAAAGGCAATTTGGGTTTGGCTTCACGGCTCAAGCCTGTAGTCCCAGAACAAAAGACTGCCTAAGAAGATAGACAGTGAGGTCACAGGTTTGAGACTTGCTTTGAAGAACACAGCGTAGTGCGCTTCTTATAAAACAACAACAAAATAAATCAGAGAAACAAAAAAGCTGAGTTGGGATTGCCATGTAGTTGCTTCGGCAGCACGTACACTAAAATTGGGACGCTACACAAAAAGCCGGCGTGGTTGCAGTGTAAAACTGACACCACAGATGTGCAGCTTTTCGTATTTTATTTCTGCGTATTCACTGCTTTGTGGAAATCAAACAAAGATAGATTGGAGGTACAGAAAAATTAAAATAAAAAGTTAGCAGGAACTGGTGGTCTAGACACCTGCAACCCAGACTACTTGAATGGCATTTGGAAGACAATCACTTGAACGTAAAACGAAAGTGTTTCAATAAGCAAAAATCACACTGTTGCAGTCCAGCCTTGGTGACAAGAGGGAAAATGTACGTAATGAAAAAAGTTTGTTCTGAAGGTGGAGTAGCTGGGCACCTCGCTTTGTTTTAATTGCACACACACATCAGTGTGATTAGCTTTCTTTCTTATTCTTTCTTTAATTATGTGAGGTTGGTTTTCACCGGAATGCACAGGCTGACCTCGAAGGCGCGTCCTCAGGAAACCAACCCACCTTGGCCGTTCAAATTGCTTAGATTGCTAACGTGAGAGGAAGCACCCGGCAGATTCTCTCTGATTTCTTATTTAACAATAAATTATAACAGCCCATCACAGTGGCTCACGGCAGCCTGTAATTGAGTGGCCTCAAAATTCCAGTTGGGCGGATCACGAGAAGTTGCGCTTTCGAGACCCGTCTGACAAAAATGGTGAAACCGCATCGTGAAAACAAAAAGACAATTTGGGTTTGGCTCCACGGCTCAAGCCTGTAGTCCCAGCACAAAAGAATGCCCAAGAAGGCAGGTCGTGAGGTCACAGGTTCGAGACTTTCCTTGAAGAACACAGCATAGCCCGCTCCCTATAATAAACAAAACAAAACAAAAAGACATAAAAACATAAAAAAGCTTAGCTTGGCCTTTCATGTACTCACTTCGGCAGCACGTAAACTAAAATTGGGATGCTACACAAAAGGCCGGCATGGTCGCAGCGTAAAAATAACACCACAGGTATGCAGCTTTTCATATATCTTTCTACGTACTGACTGCTTTGTGGAAACCAAATAAAGATAGATTGGAGTTACAGAAAACTAATAATAGAAAGTTAGTTTGGACCCTGTGGTTTGGACGCCTGCAACCCCAGCTACTTGAATGGCATTGGGTTGACAATCTCTTGAACTAAAACGGCAGGTGTTGCAATAAGCAAAGATCGCACTGTTGCACTCCAGCCTTGGTGACAAGAGGGAAACTGCACGTAATAAACAAAGGCGTTTCTTAAGGTGGAGTCTCCAGGAATTTCGTTTTGTTTCAATTGCACACACTCATTACATTTCTTTTATTTTCTCTTTTATTATGTGAGGTGGGTTTTCTCCGCAATGCACATTCTGACCTCAAACTTGTGACCTTAGAAATCCCGCCCACCTCGGCTTTTCAAAGTGCTTAGATTGCTTGCATGAGTGGCAGCGCCCCGCAGAGTCTCTCTGATTTTTTTTTAACAATACATTATAACAGTTCGGCACGGTGGCTCACGGTTCAAAACTCAAGGCGGGCAAATCATGAGAAGTTGCCCTTTGGAGTCCCGCCCGACCAAAATGGTGAAATCGCGTCCTTAAAAAAAAAAGGACAATTTGGGTTGGGCTCCGCGGCTCAAGCCTGTAGACCCAGCACAAAAGAATGCCAAGGCAGGCGGTTCCTGAGGTCACAGGTTCGAGACTGGCCTCAAAAACACAGTGTAGCCAGCTCCCAATAAAAAACAGAAAAGCACAAAAAAGCTGAGCTGGGCTTCGCATGTACTCTCTTTGTCAGCACCTACGCTAAAATTGGGTCGCGTCACAAAAGGGCGGCGTGTTCGTAGCGTAAAAGTGACACCACAGGCGTGCAGCTTTTCGTATTTCATTTCTACGTATTGACTGCTTTGTGGAAATCAAATAAACATAGATTAGAGGTACAGAAAACTAAAAATAGAAAGTTAGCTGGACCTGGTGTTTTGGACGCCTGCAAACCCAGATACTTGAACGTCATTGGGATGACAATCTCTTGAGCGAAAACGGCAGGTGTTGCAATAAGAAAAGATCGCATTGTTGCACTCGAGCCTTGGTGAAAAGAGGAAAACTGCACGTAATAAAGAAAGGCGTTTCTTAAGGTGGAATCTCCGGGAACTTCGTTTTGTTTCAATTGCACACACTCATCAGTCTGATTACCTTTCTTTTATTTCTCTTTTATTATATGAGGTGGGTTTTCACCGGAATGCACATTCTGACCTCGAACTCCTGACCTTAGAAATTTCGCCCACCTCGGCATTTCAAAGTGCTTAGATTGCTTGCGTGAGTGGCAGCGCCCTGCAGAGTCTCTCTCATTTTCTTTTTAACAATACATTATAACAGCCCGGCACCTTGGCTCACGGCAGCCTGTAATTGAGTCGCCTCAAAATTCCAGTTGGGTGAATCATGAGAAGTTGCACTTTGGAGACCCGCCCGACCAAAATGGTGAAACGGCGTCTTTAAAACAAAAAGACAATTTGGGTTTGGCTCCGCGGCTGAAGCCTTTAGTCGCAGCACAAAAGAATTCAGAAGAAGGCAGATAGTGAGGTCACAGGTTCGAGACTGGAATCAAAGAACACAGCATAGGCCGCTCTCTATAATAAACAAACAAACAACAACAACAAAAAGAGTAAAACCTAAAAAAGCTGAGCTGGGCTTGGAATGTACTCGCTTCGGAAGCACGTACACTAAAATTGGGACGATACACAAAAGACCGGCATGATCGCATCATAAAAATGACACCACAGGTGTGCAGCTTTTCGTATTTTCTTTCTACGTATTGACTGCTTTGTGGAAATCAAACAAAGATAGATTGGAGGTACAGAAAACTAAAAATAGAAAGTTAGTTGTACCTGTTGGTGTAAACGACTGCAACCACAGCCACTTGAACGGCATTGGGATGACAATGTCTTGAATTAAAACGGCAGGTGTTTCAACAAGCAAAGATCGCGCTGTTGCACTCCAGCCTTGGTGACAAGAGGGAAACTGCATGTAATAAAGAAAGGCTTTTTTTAAGGTGGAGTCTCTGGGAACTTCGTTTTGTTTCAATTGAACACACTCATCAGTCTGATTACCTTTCTTTTTTTTTCTCTTTTATTATGTGAGGTGGGTTTTCATCAGAATGCACATTCTGACCTCGAACTCATGACCTTAGAAATCCCACCCACCTCGGCCTTTCAAAGTGCTTAGATTGCTTGCTTGAGTGGCAGCGCCCCACAGAATCTCTCCGATTTTTTTTTAACAATACATTATAACAGCTCGGCACTGTGGCTCACGGCAGCCTATAATTGACTCGCCTCAAAAATCAAGGCATGCAGATCACGAGATGTTGCGCTTTGAAGATCCGACAAAAAAAAATAGTGAAACTGCATCTTTTAAAAAAAAAAAGACAATTTGGGTTTGGCTCCGTGTCTCAAGCCTGTAGTCCCAGCACAAAAGAATGCTGAGGCAAGAAGATCGTGAGGTCACATGTTCGAGACTGGCCTCGAAGGACACAGCATAGCCAGCTCCCCACAATATCAGAGAAACAGATAAACATAAAAAAGCTGAGCTGGGCTTGGCATGTACTCGCTTCAGCTGCACCTACACTAAAATTGGGTCCCGGCACAAAAGGGCGCCATGTTTGTAGCGTAAAAGTGACACCACAGGCGTGCAGCTTTTTGTATTCTATTTCTACGTATTGACTGCTTTGTGGAAATCAAACAAAGATAGATTAGAGGTACAGAAAAATTAAAATAGAAAGTTAGATGGACCTGCTGGTGTGGACACCTGCAACCCCAGCTACTTGAACGACATTTGGATGACAATCACTTGAACGTAAAAGGCAAGTGTTTCAATAAGAAAATATCGCACTGTTGCTGTCCAGCCTTGGTGACAAAGGGAAACTGTATGTAATCAAAAAGGGCGGTTCTGAAGGTGGATTATCCGGGAACCTTGCTTTGTGTTAATTGCACACAAACATCAGTCGTATTAGCTTTCTTTTCTCTCTCTTTTATTATGTGAGTTGGGTTTTCACCGGAATGTACAGGCTGACCTCGAACTCGCGACCTCAGGAGACCTGCCCACCTCGGCCTTTCAAATTGCTTATATTGCTAGCATGAGAGGCATTGCCCGGCAGATTCTTTCCGATTTCTTATTGAACAATAAATTATAACAGCCTGGCACGATGCCTCACGGCAGCCTGTAATTGAGTCGCCTCAAAATTCCAGTTGGGTGGATCACGAGAAGTTGCGCTTTTGAGACCCGCCAGACAAAAATGGTGAAACCGCATATTAAAACAAAAATACAATTTGGAATTGGCTCCGTGGCTCAAGCCTGTAGTTCCAGTACAAAAAAATTTTGAAGAAGGCAGATGGTGAGGTCACAGGTTCGAGACTTGCCTCGAAGAACACAGTGTATAACGTTCTCTATAAACAACAAACAAAACAAACAAACAAAGAAACAAAAAACAGAAAAACATAAAAAAAGCTGAGCTGGGCTTGACATGTACTCACTTTGGCAGCACGTACACTAAAATTGGGATGCTACAGAAAAGTCCAGCGTAGTCGCAGCTTAAAAATGACACCACAGGTGTGCAGCTTTGAGTATTTTCTTTCTACGCATTGACTGCTCTGTAAAAATCAAATAAAGATTTATTGGAGGTACAGAAAATTAAAAATAGAAAGTCAGTTTTCCCTTGTGGTGTGGACTCCTGCAACCCCAGCTACTTGAACGGTATTGGGATGACAATCTCTTCAACTAAAACGGCAGGTGTTGCAATAAGCAAAGATCGCACTGTTACAATCCAGCCTTGGTGACAAGAGGGAAACTGCACGTAATAAAGTAAGGCGTTTCTTAAGGTGGAGTCTCCGGGAACTTCTTTTGGTTTCAATTGCACACACTCATCAGTCTGATTACCTTTATTTTTTTTTTCATTTTTATTATGTGAGGTGGGTTTTCACCAAAATGCCCATTCTGACCTCGAACTCGTGACCTCAGAAAACCCGCCCACCTCGGCCTTTCAAAGTGCTTAGATTGCTTGCATGAGTGGCAGCGCCCCACAGAGTCTCTCTGATTTCCTTTTTAACAATACATTATAACAGCCCGGCATGGTGGCTGACGACAGCGTATCATTAATTCGCCTCAAAAATCAAGGCGCCTGGATAACGAGAACTTGCGGTTTCGAGACCCGCCCTACCAAAATGGTGAAATCGCGTCCTTAAAACAAAAAGACAATTTGGGTTGGGCTCCGCAGCTCATGCCTGTAGACCCAGCACAAAATAATGCCGACGCAGGCGGATCGTGAGGTCACAGGTTCGAGAATGGCCTCGAAAAACACAGCATAGCCAGCTCCCTATAAAAAACAGAATAACAGAAAAACATAAAAAAGCTGAGCTGGAATCGGCGTGTACTAGCTTAGGCAGCACCTATACTAAAATTGGGTCCCATCACAAAAGGGCGGCGTGTTCGTAGCAAAAAAGTGACACCACAGGCGTGAAGCTTTTCGTATTTTACTTTTACGTATTGACTGCTTTGTGGAAATCAAACAAAGATAGATTGGAGGTACAGAAAAATTAAAATAGAAAGTTATTTGGACCTGGTGGTGTAAACACCTGCAACCCCCGCTACTTGAAAGGCATTTGGATGACAATCACTTGAACGTAAAAGGGAAGTGTTTCTATAAGCAAAAATCGCACTTTTGCAGTCCAGCCTTGGTAACAAGAGAGAAACTGTACGTAATGAAAAAAGGCGGTTCTAAAGTTGGAGTATCGGGGAACCTCGCTTTGTTTTAATTGCACACAAACATCAGTCTGATTGGCTTTCTTTTTTTTCTCTCTTTTATTATATGAGGTGTGTTTTCACCAGAATGCACAGGCTGACCTCGAACTCACGACCTCAGAAAACACGCCCACCTCGGCCTTTTAAATTGCTTATATTGCTAGCCTGAGAGACAGCGACCGGCAGATTCTCTCTGATTTCTTATTTAACAATAAATTGTAACAGCCTGGCACAGTGGCTCACGGCAGCCTGTAATTGAGTCACCTCAAAATTCCATTTGGGTGGATCACGGAAAGTTGCGCTTTGGAGACCCGCCCTACCAAAATGGTGAAACCGCATCTTTAAAACAAAAAGACAATTTGGCTTTGGCTCCGCGGCTCAAGCCTGTAGTACCAGCACAAAAAAATGCCCAAGAAGGCAGATGGTAAGGTCACAGGTTGGAGTCTGGCCTTGTAGAACACAGCATACCCCGCTCTGGATTAAAAACGAACAAACAGAAAAACATAAAAAAGCTGAGCTGGGCTTGGCATGTACTAGCTTCGGCAGCACATACACTAAAATTGGGACGCTACACAAAAGGCCGGCGTGGTCGCAGCGTATAAATGACACCACAGGTGTGCAGCTTTTCCTATTTTATTTCTACGTATTGACTGCTTTGTGGAAATCAAACAAAGATAGATTGGAATTACAGAAAAATTAAAATAGAAAGTTAGTTGGATCTGGTGGTTTGGACACCTGCAACCCCAGCTACTTGAAGTGCATTTGGATGACAATCACTTGAACGTAAAAGGCAGGTGTTTCAATAGGCAAAAATCGCACTTTTGCAGTCCAGACTTGGTGAAAGGAGGGAAACTGTACGTAATCACAAAAGGCTCTTCTGAAGGTGGAGTATCCGGGCACCTCGCTTTGTTTAATTGCAGACACACATCAGTCTGATTAGCTTACTTTTTTGTCTCTCTTTTATTTTGTGAGGTGGGTTTTCGCCAGAATGCACAGGCTGAACTTGAACTCGCGACCTCAGGAAACACGCCCACCTTGGCCTTTTAAATTGCTTATATTGCTAGCGTGAGAGGCAGCGCCCGGCAGATTCTCTCTGATTTCTTATTTAACAATAAGTTATAACAGCCCAGCATGGTGGAGGACGGCAGCCTGTAATTGAGTCGCCTGATAATTCCAGTTGGGCGGGTCACGAGAATTTCGCTTTGGAGACCCGCCCGACCAAAATGGTGAAACCGCGTCTTTGTAACAAAAAGACAATTTGGGTTGGGCTCCGTGGCTCAAGCCTGTAGTCTCAGCACAAAAGAATACCGAGGCAAGCAGATCGTGAGGTCAAAGTTCGAGACTGGCCTCGAAGAACACAGCGTAATCAGCTCCCTATAAAAAACAAAAATAAAAATAAAAAAGCTGAGTTGGGCTTGGAATGTACTCGCTTCGGCAGAACCTACACTAAAATTGGGTTCTGTCACAAAAAGTCGGCGTGTTCATAGCTTAAAAATGACACCACAGGTGTTCAGCTTTTTGTATTTAATTTCTATATATTGACTGTTTGTGGAAATCAAAAAAAGATAGATTGGAGGTACAGAAAAATTAAAATAGAAAGTTAGTTGGACCTGGTGGTTTGGACGCCTGCAACCCCAGCTACTTGAAGGGCATTGAGATGACAAATTCTTAAACTAAAACGGCAGGTGTTGCAATAAGCAAAGATCGCACTGTTGCACCCCAGCCTTGGTGACAAGAGGGAAACTGCACGAAATAAGCAAAGGCGTTTGTTAAGGTGAAATCTCTGGGAACTTAGTTTTGTTTAAATAGCACACACTCATCAGTCTGATTACCTTTCTTTTATTTTCTCTTTTATCATGTGCGGTGGGTTTTCAACAGAATGCACATTCTGACCTCGAGCTCTTGACCTTAGAAATCCGCCCACCTAGGCCTTTCAAAGTGCTTACTTTGCTTGCGTGAGTGGCAGCGCCCCGCATAGTCTCTCTGATTTTCTTTTTAACAATACATTATAACAGCCCGACATGGTGGCTCATGGCAGCGTATCAGTCAGTTGCCTCAAAAATCAATGCTGGCAAATCACGAGAAGTTGCGCTTTGGAGACCCGACGGACCAAAATGGTGAAATCGCGTCCTTAAAACAAAAAGACAATTTGGGTTGGGCTCCGTGGCTCAAGCCTGTTGACCCAGCACAAAAGAATGAGGAGGCAGGCGGATTGTGAGGTCACAGGTTCGAGACTGGCCTGGATAAACACAGCATAGCCAGCACCCTATCAAAAACAGAAAAACATAAAAAAGCAGAGCTGAGCTTTGCATGTGCTCGCTTAGGCAGCACCTACACTAAAATTGGGTCCCGTAACAAAAGGGTGGCATGTTCATAGGGTAAAAGTGACACCACAGCAGTGCAGCTTTTCGTATTTCTTTTCTACGTATTGACTACTTTGTGGAAATCAAACAAAGATAGATTGGAGGTACAAAAAAATTAAAATAGAAAGTTCATTGGACCTGGTGGTGTGGACACCTGCAGCCCCAGCTACTTGAACGGCATTTGGATGACAATCACTTGAACATAAAAGGCCAGTGTTTCAATAAGCAAAAATCGCACTGTTGCAGTCCAGCCTTAGTGACAAGAGGGAAACTGTACATAACCAAAAAAGTCTTTTCTGAAGGTGAAGTATCTGGGCACCTCGTTTTGTTTTAATTGCACACACTCATCACTCTGATTACCTTTTTTTCCCCTTTTATTATGTAATGTGGGTTTCCACCGCAATACACTGGCTAACCTCGAACTTGCGACCTCAGGAAACCCGAACACCTTGGCCTTTAAAATTGCTTAGAGTGCTAGGGTAAGTGGCAGAGCCCGGCAGATTCTCTCTGATTTCTTATTTAACAATAAATTTTAGCAGCCCGGCATGATGGCTCAAGGCAGCCTTTAATTGAGTCGCTGCAAAAATCAAGGCAGGCGGATTAAGAGAATTTGTGCTTTCTAGACCCGCCCGACCAAAATGGTGAAACCGCGTCTTTAATACAAAAAGGACAATTTGGGTTTGAATCCGTCACCAAGCTTGTAGTCCCAGCACAAAAGAATGCCAAAGAAGGCAGATCATGAGGTCACAGGTTCGAGACTGGCCTCGAAGAACACAGCGTAGCCCACTCCCTAAAAATAACAAAAAATAAAAATAAAAATAAAACAGAAAAACAGAAAAAAGCTGAGCTGGGCTTTGCATGTACTCGCTTTTTCAGCACCTACAGAAAAATTCAGATGCTACACAAAAGTCCGGTGTGGTCGCATCATAAAAATAACACCACAGGTGTGCAGGTTTTCGTATTTTATTTCTCTGTATTGACTGCTTTGTGGAAATCAAATAAGGATAGATTGGAGGTACAGAAAACTAAAAATAGAAAGTGAGTTGGACCTGGTGGTGTGGACGCCTGCAACCCCAGCTACTTGAACGGCATTTGGATGACAATCACTTGAATGTAAAAGGCAGATGTTTCGATAAGCAAAAATCGCACTGTTGCACTCCAGGCTTGATGACAAGAGGGAAAATGTACGTAATATAAAAAGGCGGTTCTGGGGGTGGAGTCTCCGGGCACCTGGTTTTGTTTTAATTGCACACACTCATCAGTCTGATTACCTTTCTTTTTTTTTCTCTTTTATTATGTGAGCTGCTTTTCCACCGGAATGCTCAGGCTGACCTCTAACTCGCGATCTCAGGAAACCCGCCATTCTAGGCCTTTCAAATTACTTAGATTGCTGCGTGAGTTGCAGTGCCCGGCAGAGTTTCTCTGATTTATTATTTAACAATACATTATAACAGCTTGGCATGGTGTCTCACGGCAGCCTTTCATTCAGTCGCCTCAAAATTCAAGGCAGACGGATCACGAGAAGTTGCAATTTCGAGACCCGCTAGTCCAAAGTGGTGAAACCGCGTCTTTAAAACTAAAAGACAATTTGGGTTACCTCCGCTGTTCAAGCCGGTAGTCCCAGCACAAAAGAATGCCGAGGCAGGCATATTGTGAGGTCACCAGTTCGAGAATGGCCTCGAAGGACACAGTGTAGCCCACTCCCTATTAAAAAAAAAACATAAAAAAAGCTGAGCTGGACTTCGTATGTACTCTTTTCGGCAACACATACACTTAAATTGGGTCGCAACACAAAATGCCGGCATGGTCGTAGTGTAAAAATGACACCACAGGTGTTCAGCTTTTGGTATTTTATTTATTCGAATTGACTACTTTGTGGAAATCAAATAAAAATAGATTGGAGGTACAGAAAACTAAAAATAGAAAGTTAGTTGTACCTGGTGGTTTGGAGGCTTGCAACCCCAGCTATTGAACAGCATTGGGATGACAATCTCCTGAACTAAAATGGCAGGTGTTGGAATAAGCAAAGATTGCACTGTTGCAGCCTAGCCTTGTTGACAAGAGGGAAACTGCACGTAATAACAAAAGGCGTTTCTTAAGGTGGAGTATCAAGGAACTTCGTTTTCTTTCAATTGCACACACTCATCAGTCTGATTACCTTTCTTTTATTTTCTCTTTTATTATGTGAGGTGGGTTTTTACCAGAATCCACATTATGACCTGGAACTCGTGACCTTAGAAATCCCGCCCACCTCGGCTTTTAAAAGTGCTGATATTGCTTGCGTGTGTGGCAGCGCCCCTCAGAGTCTCTCTGATTTTCTTTTGAACAATACATTATAACAGCCCGGCACGGTGGCTCACGGCAGCGTATCATTCAGTCGCCTCAAAAATCAAGGCGGGCGAATCACGAGAAGTTGCGCTTTGGAGACCCGCCCTACCAAAATGGTGAAATCACGTCCTTAAAAGAAAAAAACAATTTGGGTTGGGCTCCGCGGCTCAAGCCTGTAGAACCAGCACAAAAAATGCCAAGGCAGGCGGATCATGAGGTCACAGATTCGAGAAAGGCCTCGCAGGACACAGGGTACCCAGCTCTCTATAAAAAAAAAACAGAAAAACAGAAAAAAGCTGAGCTGAGCTTGGCATGTACTTGCTTCGGCAGCATCTACACTAAAATTGGGTCCCTTCACAAAAGGGCGGCATGTTCGTAGCATAAAAGTGACACCACAGGCGTGCAGATTTTCATATTTTATTTCTCCATATTGACTGCTTTGTGGAAATCAAACAAAGATAGATTGGAGGTACAGAAAAATTAAAATAAAAATTTTCTTGGACCTGGTGGTGTGGACACCTGCAACCCCAGCTACTTGAACGGCATTTGGATGACCATCACTTGAACGTAAAAGGCAAGTGTTTCAATAAGCAAAAATCGCACTGTTGCAGTCCAGCCTTGGTGACAAGAGGTAAACTGTACGTAACCAAATAAGGCGGTTCTGGGTGTGGACTCTCCGGAAACCTCCTATTGTTTCAATTGCACACGCTCATCATTCCGATAACCTTTCTTTTATTTTTTCTCTCTCTTTTATAATGTGAGGTGGGTTTTCACCGGAATGCACAGGCTGACCTCGAATTCGCGACCTCAGAAAACCCGCCCACTTCGGCCTTTCAAAATGCTTAGATTGCTTGTGTGAGTGGTGGCAGCCGGCAGAGTCTCTCTGATTTCATATTTAACAATACATTATAACAGACCTGCACGGTGGCTAAGGGCAGCCTGTAATTCAATCGCCTCAAAAATCAAGGCGGGCGGATCACGAGAAGATGCACTTTTGAGACCCGATCAAACAAAATGGTGAAACCGCATCTTTAAAACAAAAAGACAATTTGGCTTCAGCTACGCAGCTCAAGCCTTTAGTACCAGCACAAAAGAATGCCAACGAAGGCAGATCGTGAGGTCACAGGTTCGAGACTGGCCTCGAGGAAGACAGTGTAGCACGCTCCCTATTAAAAACAAAAATAAGCACAAAAAAAACATAAAAAATCCAAGGTGGGCTTGGCATGTACTCGTTTTGGCAGCACCTACACTAACATTGGGATGCTACACAAAAATCCGGGGTGGTCATAACGTAAAAACGACACCACAGGTGTGCAAATTTTTGTACTTTATTTCTACGTATTGACTGCTTTTGGGAAATCAAATAAAGATAGTTTGGAGTTCCAGATATCTAAAAATAGAAAGTTACTAGGACCTGGTGGTGTGGACCACTGCAACCCCAGCTACTCAAACGGCATTGAGATGACTTTCTGTAAAACTAAAACGGCAAGTGTTGCAATAAGCAAAGATCTCATTATTGCACTCCAGCCTTGGTGACAATAGGGAAACTGCACGTAGTAAAAAAGGCGATCTTAAAATGGAGTGTCCGGGAACATTGTTTGGTTTCAATAGCACACACTCATCAGTCTGATTACCTTACTTTTATTTTCTCTATTTTTATGTGAGGTGGGATTTCACCGGAATGCTCATTCTGACATCGAACTGGTGACCTCAGGAATCCCACCCACCAAGGCCTTTCAAAGTGCTTAGATTTCTTGCGTGAGTGGCAGCGCCCCGCAGAGTCTCTCTGATTTCCGTTTTAAATGTACATTATAACAGCCCGGCACGGTGGCTCACGGCATTTCGTAATTGAGTCGCCTCAAAAACCGAGGCGGGCAGATCACGAGAAGTTGCGCTTTCGAGACCCGCCCGACCAAAATGGTGAAACCCTGTCTTGAAAACAAAAAGAAAATGTGGCTTGGGCTCCGCGGCTCCAGCCTGTTGTCCCAGCACAAAAGAATGTCGAGGCAGGCGGATCGTGAGGTCACAGGTTCGAGACTGACCTCGATAAACACAGCAAAGCCCGTTCCTTATAAAAAACAAAACAACCGAAAAACAAAATCCTGAGATGGGCTTGGCATGTACTTGCATCGGCAGCACCTACAGTAAAATTGGGAGGCTTTACAAAATAAACAGCGTATTTGCCTCATAAAAAAGACACCACAGGTGTGCACGTTTTCGTGTTTCATTTCTACGGATTGACTGGTTTGTGGAAATCAAACAAAGATAGATTGGAGGTAAGGAAAAAATAAAATGGAAAGTTAGTTGGACCTGGTGTTGTGGAGACCTGCAACCCCAGCTAATTGAATGGCATTGGGACTGCAATCACTTGAACATAAAAGGCAGGTGTTTCAATAAGCAAAACTCTCACAGTTGCATTCCAGCCTTGGTGACAAGAGGGAAACTGTACGTAACCAAATAAGGCGGTTCTGGGTGTGGAATCTCTGGGAACCTCGTATTGTTTCAATTGCACACGCTTATCATTCTGATAACCTTTCTTTTATATTTTCTCTCTCTTTTATTTGTAAGGTGCCTTATCACCGGAATGCACAGGCTGACCTCAAACTCGTGACGTCATAAAACCCGCCTGCTTCGGCCATTCAAAGTGCTTATATTTCTTTTGCTAGTGGAAGCGCCAGGCAGAGTCTCTCTGATTTCTTATTTAACAATACATTATAACAGCCCTGCACGGTAGCTATGGGCAGCCTGTAATTCAATCGCCTCCAAACACAAGGCGGGTGGATTACAAGAAGATGCGATTTCGAGACCAACACGAACAAAATGGTGAAACCGCATGTTTAAAACAATTGGAAAATTTGGCTTTGGTTCTGCGGCTAAAGTCTTTAGTACCAGCACAAAAGAATGCCAACGAAGGCATATCGTGAGGTCACAGGTTCGAGACTTGCCTCGAGGAAAACAGTGTAGCACGCTTCTTATTAAAAACAAAAATAAGCACCAAAAAAAACATAAAAAATTTCAGATGGGCTTGGCATATAATCGTTTCGGCAGCACCTACACTAACATTGGGATGCTACACAAAAATCCGGGTTGGTCATAACGTATAAACGACACCACAGGTGTGCAAATTTTTGTACTTTATTTCTACGTATTTACTGCTTTTGGGAAATCAAATAAAGATAGTTTGGAGTTCCAGATATCTTCAAATAGAAAGTTAGTAGGACCTGGTGGTGTGTACGACTGCAACCCCAACTTTTCAAATGGCATTGAGATGACATTCTGTAAAACTAAAACAGCAGGTGTTGCAATAATCAAAGATCTCATTATTGCACTCCAGCCTTGGTGACAATAGAGAAACTGCACGTAGTAAAAAAGGCTATCTTAAGGTGGAGTCTTTGGAAACTTGGTTTGGTTTCAATTGCACACAGTCATCAGTCTGATTACCTTTCTTTTATTTTCTCTTTTTTCATGTGAGGCGGGTTTTCACCGGAATGCTCATTCTGACATCGAACTGGTGATCTCAGGAAGCCCACCCATCAAGGCCTTTCAAAGTGCTTAGATTACTTCCATGAGTGGCAGCGCACCGCAGAATCTCTCTGATTTCCTTTTTAAATGTAAATTACAACAGCCAGACACGGTAGCTCATGGAATCCTGTAATTGAGTAGCCTCAAAAACCCAGGCGGATGGATCACAAGAAGTTGCGCTTTCGAGACCCGCCCGACAAAAATGGTGAAACCGTGTCTTGAAAACAAAAAGACAATTTGGCTTGGGCTCCGCGGCTCAAGCCTGTTTTCCCAGCACAAAAGAATGCCGAGGTAGGCGGATCGTGAGGTCACACGTTCGAGACTGGCCTCCATAAAAACAGCGTAGCCAGTTTTCTATAAAAAACAAAACAACAGAAAAACACAAAATCTAGGGATGGGCTTGGAATGTACTCATTTCGGCAGCACCTACAGTAAAATTGGGAGGCTTCACAAAATAAATGGCGTATTTTCTGCGTAAAAAAGACACCACTTGAACGTAAAAGGCAGGTGTTTCAATAAGCAAAACTCGCACAGTTGCAGTCCAGTGTTGGTGAAAAGAGGGAAACTGTACGTAACCAAATAAGGCGGTTCTGGGTGTGGACTCTCCGGGAACCTCGTATTGTTTCAATTGCACACGCTCATCATTCCGATAACCTTTCTTTTATATTTTCTCTCTCTTTGATTATGTGAGATAGGTTTTCACCGGAATGCACAGGCTGACCTCGAACTCGAGACCTCAGAAAACACGCCCACTTCAACCTTTCAAAAAGCTTAGATTGCTTGTGTGAGTGGCAGCGCCCGGCAGAGTCTCTCGGATTTCTTATTTAACAATACATTATAACAGCCCTGCACGGTGGCTAAGGGCAGCCTGTAATTCAATCGCCTCAAAAATCAAGGCGGGCAGATCACGAGAAGTTGCGCTTCTGAGACCCGATCAAACAAAATGGTGAAACTGCATCTTCAAAACAAAAAGACAATTTGGCTTCGGCTCCGCGGCTCAAGTTTTTAGTACCAGCACAAAAGAATGCCGACAAAGGCAGATCGTGAGGTCACAGGTTCGAGACTTGCCTCGAGAAACACAGTGCGGCACGCTCCATATTAGAAACAAAAATAAGAGAAAAAAACATAAAAAATCTGAGCTGGGCTTGGCATGTACTCGTTTCGGCAGCACCTACACTGACATTGGGATGCTACAAAAAAATCCGGGGTAGTCATAGCGTAGAAACGACACCACAGGCGTGCAAATTTTTGTACTTTAGTTACAGTTATTGACTGCTTTTTGGAAATCAAATAAAGATAGATTGCAGTTCCAGATATCTAAAAACAGAAAGTTAGTAGGACCTGGTGGTGTGGACGACTGCAACCCCAGCTACTCAAACGGCATTGAGATGACATTCTGTAAAACTAAAACGGCAGGTGTTGCAATAAGCAAAGATCTCATTATTGCACTCCAGCCTTGGTGACAATAGGGAAAATGCACGTAGTAAAAAAGGCGATCTTAAGGTGGAGTCTCCGGGAACTTTGTTTGGTTTCAATAGCACACACTCATCAGTCTGATTATCTTTCTTTTATTTTCTCTTTTTTTATGTGAGATGGGTTTTCACCGGAATGCTCATTCTGACATCGAACTGGTGACCTCAGGAATCCCACCCACCAAGGCCTTTCAAAGTGCTTAGATTTCCTGCGTGAGTGGCAGCGCCCAGCAGAGTCTCTCTGATTTCCTTTTTAAATATATATTATAACAGCCCAGTACGGTGGCTCACCGCATCCTGTAAGTGAGTCCCCTCAAAAACCGAGGCGGGCAGATCACGAGAAGTTGCGCTTTCGAGACCCGCCCGAACAAATTGGTGAAACCGTGTCTTAAAATGAATAGACAATTTTGCTTGGGCTCCTCGGCTCACTCCTGTGTTTCCAGCACAAAAGAATGCCGAGGTATGCGGATCGTGAGGTCACAGGTTCGAGACTGACCTGGATAAACACAGCGTAACCTGTTCCCTATTAAAAAAAAAAAAAAAAAACAAAAAAAAAACAGAAAAACACAAAATCCTGAGATGGTCTAGCAATGTACTCGCTTCGGCAGCACCTACAGTAAAATTGGGAGGCTTCACAAAATAAACGGCGTATTTGCCGCATAAAAAACACACCACAGGTGTGCACCTTTTCGTAGTTTCATTTCTACGGATTGACTGCTTTGTGGAAATCAAAGAAAGATAAATTGGAGGTACAGAAAAATTAAAATAGAAAGTTAGTTGGACCTGTTGTTGTGGAGACCTGCATCCCACAACAATGCCTGCTAATTGAACGGCATTTGGACTACAATCACTTGAACGTAAAAGGCAGGTGTTTCAATAAGCAAAACTCGCACAGTTGCAGTCCAGCCTTGGTGACAAGAGGGAAACTGTACGTAACCAAATAAGGCGGTTCTGGGTGTGGACTCTCCGGGAACCTCGTTTTGTTTCAATTGCACAGGCTCATCATTCTGATAACCTTTCTTTTATTTTTTCTCTCTCTTTTATTATGTGAGGTGCGTTATCACTGGAATGCACAGGCTGACCTCGAAATCGAGACGTCACAAAACCCGCACGCTTCTGCCTTTCAAAGTGCTTATATTGCTTGTGTTAGTGGCAGCACCCGGCAGAGTCTCTCTGATTTCTTATTTAACAATAGATTATAACAGCCCTGCACGGTGGTTAAGGGCAGCCTGTAATTCAATCGCCTCAAAAATCAAGGCTGGCGGATTACGAGAAGATGCGCTTTCGAGACCCGCCCGACCAAAATGGTGAAAGCACATCTTTAAAACAAAAGAACAATTTGGCTTCTGCTCCGCGGCTCAAGTCTTTAGTACCAGCACAAAAGAATGCCGACGAAGGCAGATCGTGAGGTCACTGGTTCGAGACTGGCCTCGAGGAAAACATTGCCGCACACTCCATATTAAAAACAAAAATAAGCAAAAAAAAAAAATAAAAAAATTCTGAGCTGCCCTTGGCATGTACTCGTTTTGGTAGCACCTACACTAACATTGAAATGCTACACAAAAATCCGGGGTAGTCAGAGCGTAGAAACGACACTACAGGTTTACAAATTTTTGTACTTTACTTCTGCTTATTGACTGCTTTTTGGAAATCACATGAAGATAGATTGGAGTTCCAGATATCTAAAAATAGAAAGTTAGTAGGATTTAGTGGTGTAGACGACTGCAACCCCAGCTACTCAAACGGCATTGAGATGACATTCTGTAAAACTAAAACGGCAGGTGTTGCAATAAGCAAAGATCTCATTATTGCACTCCAGCCTTAGTGACAATAGAGAAACTGCACGTAGTAAAAAAGGCGATCTTAAGGTGGAGTCTCCGGGAACTTTGTTTGGTTTTTATAGCACACACTCATCAGTCTGATTACCTTTCTTTTATTTTCTCTTTTTTTATGTGAAATGGGTTTTCACTGGAATGCTCATACTGACATCTATCTGGTGACCTCAGGAATTCCACCCACCAAGGCCTTTCAAAGTGCTTAGATTTCCTGCATGAGTGGCAGCACCCGGCAGAGTCTCTCTGATTTCCTTTTTAAATGTACATTATAACAGCCCGGCACGGTGGCTCAGGGCATCCTCTAATTGAGTCACCTCAAAAACCGACACGGGCGGATCACGAGAAGTTGCGCTTTCGATACCCGCCCGAACAAAATCGTGAAACCGTGTCTTGAAAACAAAAAGACAATTTGGCTTGGGCTCCCGGGCTCATGCCTGTTGTCCCAGCACAAAAGAATGCCGAGGCAGGCGGATCGTGATGTCACAGGTTCGAGACTGACCTCCATAAACACAGCGTAGCCCATTCCCTATAATAAACAAAACAACAGAAAAACACAAAATCCTGAGATGGGCTTGGTATGTACTCGAATCGGCAACACCTACAATAAAATTGGGAGGCTTCACAAAGTAAACGGCATATTTGCCGCATTAAAAATACACCACAGGTGTGCACCTTTTCCTGGTTTCATTTCTACGGATTGAATTCTTTGTGGAAATCAAAGAAAGATAAATTGGAGGTACAGAAAAATTAAAATAGAAAGTTAGTTGGACCTGGTGTTTTGGAGACCTGCATCCCTAGCTAATTGAACGGCATTTGGACTACAATCACTTGAACGTAAAAGGCAGGTGTTTCAATAAGCAAATCTCGCACAGTTGCAGTCCAGCCTTGGTGACAAGAGGGAAACTGTACGTAACCAAATAAGGCGGTTCTGTGTGTGGACTCTCCGGGCACCTCGTTTTGTTTCAATTGCACACGCTCATCATTCTGATAACCTTTCTTTTATTTTTTCTCTCTCTTTTATTATGTGAGGTGCGTTATCACCGGAATGCACAGGCTGACCTCGAAATCGAGACGTCACAAAACCCGCACACTTCTGCTTTTCAAAGTACTTATATTGCTTGTGTTAGTGGCAGCACCCGGCAGAGTCTCTCTGATTTCTTATTTAACAATAGATTATAACAGCCCTGCACGGTGGCTAAGGGCAGCGTGTAATTCAATCGCCTCAAAAATCAAGGCGGGCAGATCATGAGAAGATGCGCTTTCGAGACCCGACCAAACAAAATGGTGAAACCGCATCTTTAAAACAAAAAGACAATTTGGCTTCGGCTCCACGGCTAAAGTCTTTAGTACCAGCACAAAATAATGCTGATGAAGGCAGATCGTGAGGTCACAGGTTCGAGACTGGCCTGGAGAAACACCATGCCGCACGCTCCATATTAAAAACAAAAATAAGATCCAGGTAGCCCAAGACAAAATGTCTTTTTGTTTTGAAGACGCGGTTTCACCATTTTGGTCGGGCGGGTCTGGAAATCACAACTTCTCATGATCCGCCCGACTTGATTTTTGAGGAGATTGAATTTCAGGCTGCCCTTACCTACAGTGCAGGGCTGTTATAATGTATTGTTAAGTAAGAAATCAGAAATACCCTGCTGGGCGCTGCCACTCACACAAGCAATCAAAGCACTTAGAAAGGGCGAGGTGGGCGTGTGTTCTGAAGTCGCGAGTTTGAGGTCAGCCTGTGAATTCCGGTGAAAACCCACCTCATATAATAAAAGAGAGAGAAAAAAATAAAAGAAAGGTTATCAGAATGATGAGCGTGTGCAATTGAAACAAAACGAGGTGCCCGGAGAGTCCACACCAAGAACCGCCTTATTTGGTTACTTACAGTTTCCCTCTTGTCACCAAGGCTGGACTACAACTGTGCGAGTTTTGCTTATTGAAACACCTGCCTTTTACGTTCAAATGATTGTAGTCCAAATGCCATTCAATTAGCTGGAGTTGCACGTTTCCACAACACTAGGTCCAACTAACTTTCTATTTTACATTTTCCGTACCTCCAATGTATCTTTGATTTCCACAAAGCAGTCAATCCGTAGAAATGAAACACGAAAAGGTGCACACCTGTGGTGTCTTTTTTATGCTACACATATGACGTTTACTTTGTGACGCCTCCCAATTTTAGTGTAGGTGCTGCCGAAGCGAGGACCTGCCAAGCCCATCTCAGGATTTTGTGTTTTTCTGTTGTTTTGTTTCTATAGGGAACGGACTACGCTGTGTTTATCGAGGCCAGTCTTGGACCTGTGACCTCACGATCCGCCTGCCTCGGCATTCTTTTGTGCTAGGACAACAGGCTTTAGTCGCGGAGCCCAAGGCAAATCGTCTTTTTGTTTTAAAGATGCGGTTTCACCATTTTGTTCGGGCGGGTCTCGAAAGTGCAACTTCTCGTGACCCGCCCGCCTCGGTATTTGAGGTGACTCAATTTCAAATGCCGTGAGCCACCGTGCCGGGCTGTTATAATGTGCATTTAAAAGGGAAATCAGAGAGACTCTGCAGGGCCCTGCCACTCACGGAATCAATCTAAGCACATTTAAAGGCCTAGGTGGGTGGGATTCCTGAGGTCAGGAGTTCGATGTCAGAATGGGCATTTCAGCGAAAACCGACCTCACATAATTAAAGGGAAAATAAAAGAAAGGTAATCACACTGATGAGTGTGCGCAATTGAAACCAAACAAAGTTCCCGGAGACTCCACCTTAAGATCGCCTTTATTTATTACGTGCAGTTTTCCTATTGTCACCAAGGCTAGAGTGCAATAATGCGACCTTTGATTATTGCAACACCTGCCGTTTTAGTTTAACAGAATGTCATCTCAATGCCATTCGATTAGCTGCGGTTGTAGTCGTCCACACCACCAGGTCCTACTAACTTTCTATTTTTAGATTTCTGGAACTCCAATCTATTTTTATTTGATTTCCAAAAAGCAGTCAAAACATAAAAAGAAAGTACAAAAAGATGCAAATTTGTGGTGTCATTATTACACTATGATCACCTGGGATTTCTGTGTAGCATCCCAATATTTGTGTAGGTGCCGACGAAAAAAGTACATGCCAAGCCCAGCTCAGGTTTTTCTTGCTTATTTTTGTTTTTAATAAGGAGCGTGATACACTCTGTTCCTCGAGGCTAGTCTCGAACCTGTGACCTCACGATCTGCCTTCGTTGGCATTATTGTGTTCTGGTACTAATGGATTGAGCCGCGGAGCCGGAGCCAAATTGTCTTTTTGTTTAAAAGACTCGATTTCACCATTTTGGTCAAGCGGATCTAGAAAGCGCAACTTCTCGTCATCCGCCCGACTTGATTTTTGAGGCGATTGAATTACAGGCTGCCCTTACCCACCATGCAGGGCTGTTGTAATGTATTGCTAAATAAGAAATCAGAGCGAATCTGCCAGGTGCTGCCACTCACACAAGCAATTTAAGCCCTTTGAAATGCCGAAGTGGGCGGGTTTTCTGAAGTCGCAAGTTCGAGGTCAGCCTGTGCATTCCAGTGAAAACCCACCTCTCATAATAAAAGAGAGAGAAAAATAAAAGAAAGGTTATCGGAATGATGAGCGTGTGCAATCGAAACAAAACGAGGTGCCCAGAGAGTCCACACCCAGAACCGCCTTATTTGGTTACATACAGTTTCCCTCTTGTCACCAAGGCTGGACTGGAACTGTGCGAGCTTTGCTTATTGAAAGACCTGCCTTTTATGTTCAAGTGATTGTAGTCCAAATGCCATTCAATAAGCTGGGGTTGAAGATCTCCATAACACCAGGTCCAACTAACTTTCTATTTTACTTTTTCTGTACCTCCAATCTATATTTGATTGATTTCCACAAAGCAGTCAATCCGTAGAAATGAAACACAAAAAGGTGCACACCTGTGGTGTCTTTTTTATGGGGCAAATATGCCATTTATTTTGTGAAACCTCCCAAATTTAGTGTAGGTGCTGCCGAAACGAGTACATGCCAAGCCCATCTCAGGATCTTGTGTTGTTCTGCTGTTTTGTTTTTTATAGGAAACTGGCTACACTGTGTATATCGAGGCCAATCTCGAAGCTGTGACTTCACAATCCGCCTGCCTTGGCATTCTTTTATGCTGGGACAACAGGCTTGAGCCGCGGAGCCCAAGCCAAATTGTCTTTTTGTTTTAAAGACACGGTTTCACCATTTTGGTTGGGCGGGTGTCGACAGCGCAACTTCTCGTGATCTACCCGCCTCGGTTTTTGAGGTGACTCAATTACAGGATACCGTGAGCCACGGTGCTGGGCTGTTACAATGTACATTTAAAAAGGAAATCAGAGAGTCTCTGAGGGGCGCTGCCACTCACGCAAGAAATCGAAGCACTTTGAAAGGGCTTGGTGGGTGGGATTCCTGAGGTCACCAGTTTGATGTCAGAATGAGCATTCCGGTGAATACCCACCTTACATAAAAAAAAAGAAAAGAAAAAAGGTAACCACACTGATGAGTGTGTGCTATTGAAACCAAACAAAGTTCCTGGAGACTCCACCTTAAAATCGCCTTTTTTACCACGTGCAGTTTCTCTGTTGTCACCAAGGCTGGAGTGCAATAATGAGATCTTTGCTTATTGCAACACCTGCCGTTTTAGTTTTACAGAATATCATCTGAAAGCCGTTTGAGTAGCTTGGGTTGCAGTTGTCCACACCTCCAGGTCCTACTAACTTTCTATTTTTAGATATATGGAACTCCAATCTATCTTTATTTGATTTCCAAAAAGCAGTCAATACGTAGAAATAAAGTACAAAAATTTGCACACCTGTGGTGTCGTTTTTACGCTATGACCACCCCGGATTTTTGTGTAGCATCCAAATGTTAGTGTAGGTGCTGCAGAAACGAGTACATGCCAAGCCCAGCTCAGATTCTTTATGTTTTTTTTTTTTGCTTATTTTATTTTAATAGGGAGCGTGCTACACTGTGTTCCTTGAGGCCAGTCTCGAACCAGTGACCTCACGATCTGCCTTCGTCGGCATTATTTTATGCTTGTACTAAAGGCTTGAGCCGCGGAACCGAAGCCAAATTGTCTTTTTGTTTTAAAGATGCGGTTTCACCGTTTTGTTTGGGCGGGTCTGAAAAGCGCATATTCCCGTGATCCGCCCGCCTTTATTTTTGAGGCAAATGAATTACAGGCAGCCCTTAGCCACCGTGCAGGGTTGTTATAATGTATTGTTAAATAAGAAATCAGAGAGACTCTGCCGGGCGCTTCCACTCACACAAGCAACCTAAGCACTTTGAAATGCCGAAGTGGGCGGGTTTTCTGAAGTCGCGAGTTCGAGGTCAGCCTGTGCATTCCGGTGATAACGCACCTCTCATAATAAAAAAAGAGAAAGAGAAAAAAAGAAATGTTATCGTAATGATGAGCGTGTGCAATTGAAACAAAACGGAATGCCCAGAGAGTGCACACCCAGAACCGCCTTATTTGGTTACGTACAGTTTCCCTCTTGTCACCAAGGCTGGACTGCAACTGTCCGAGTTTTGCTTATTGAAACACCTGCCTTTTACCTTCAAGTGATTGTAGTCGAAATGCTGTTCAATTAGCTGGGATTGCAGGTCTCCACAACACCAGGTCCAACTAACTTTCTATTTTAATTTTTCTGTAACTCCAATCTAACTTTGTTTGATTTCCACAAAGCAGTCAATCCGTAGAAATGAAACACCAAAAGGTGCACACCTGTGGTGCCTTTTTTATGCGGCAAATACGCCGTTTATTTTGCGAAGCCTCCAATTTTAGTGTAGGTGCTGCCAAAGCGAGTACATGCCAAGCCCATCTCAGGATTTTGTGTTTTTCTGTTGTTTTGTTATTTATAGGAAACTGGCTATGCTGTGTTTATCGAGGCCAGTTTCGAACCTGTGACCTCACGATACGCCTGCCTCGGCATTATTTTCTGCTGGGACAACAGGCTTGAGCCGCGGAGCCCAAGCCAAATTGTCTTTTTCTTTTAAAGACACGGTTTCACCATTTTGGTCGGGCGGGTGTCGAAAGCACAACTTCTCGTGATCCGCCCGCCACGGTTTTTGAGGCGACTCAATTAGAGGATGCCGTGAGCCACCGTGCCAGGCTGTTACAATGTAAATTTAAAAAGGAAATCAGAGAGTCTCTGCGGGGCGCTGCCACTCACGCAAGAAATCTAAGCACTTTGAAAGGCCTTGGTGGGTGAGATTCTGAGGTCAACAGTAGGATGTCAGAATGAGCATTCCGGTGAAAACCCATCTCACATGAAAAAAGAGAAAATAAAAGAAAGGTAATCAGACTGATGAGTGTGTGCAATTGAAACCAAACAAAGTTCCTGGAGACTCCACCTTAAGGTCGCCTTTCTTTACTACGTGCAGTTTCTCTATTGTCACCAAGGCTGGAGTGCAATAATGAGATCTTTGCTTATTGCAACACCTGCCGTTTTAGTTTTACAGAATGTCATCTCAATGCCATTTGAGTAGCTGGGGTTGCAATCGTCCACACAACCAGGTCCTACTAACTTTGTATTTTTAGATATCTGGAACTGCAATCTATCTTTATTTGATTTCCAAAAATCAGTCAATACATAGAAATAAAGTACAAACATTTGCACACCTGTGGTGTTGTTTTTACGCTATGACCATCCCGGATTTTTGTGTACCATCCCAATGTTAGTGTAGGTGCTGCCGAAACAAGTACATGCCAAGCCCAGCTCAGATTTTTAAGTTTTTCTTTGGTGCTTATTTTTTTGTTTAATAGGGAGCGTGCTACACTGTGTTCCTCGAGGCCAGTCTTGAACCAGTGACCTCATAATCTGCCTTCGTCGGCATTCTTTTGTGCTGGTAGTAAAGGCTTGATCCGCGGAGCCCAAGCCTAATTGTCTTTTTGTTTTAAAGATGCGGTTTCATTATTTTGTTTGGGCAGGTCTCGAAAGCGCATCTTCTCGTGATCTGCCCTCCTTGGTTTTTGAGGCGATCAAATTACAGGCTGCCCTTAGCCACCGTGAAGGGCTGTTATAATGTATTGTTAAAATTGAAATCAGAGAGACTCTGCTGGTCGCTACCACTCACACAAGCAATCTAAGCACTTTGAAAGGCCAAAGTGGGCGGGTTTTCTGAGGTTGAGAGTTCGAGGTCAACCTGTGCATTCTGGTGAAAACCCACCTCCTGTAATAAAAGAGAGAGAAAAAATAAAAGAAATGTTATTGGAATGATGAACGTGTTCAATTGAAACAAAACGAGGTGCCCGGAGAGTCCGAACCCAGAACCGCCTTATTTGGTTACGTACAGTTTCCCTCTTGTCACCAAGGCTGGACTGCAACTGTGCGAGTTTTGCTTATTGATACACCTGCCTTTTACTTTCAAGTGATTGTAGTCCAAATGCCGTTCAATTAGCTGGGGTTGCAGGTCTCCACAACACCAGGACCAACTAACTTTTTATTTTAATTTTTCTGTACCTGCAATCTATCTTTGATTGATTTCCACAAAGGATTCAATCCGTAGAAATGAAACACGAAAAGGTGCACACCTGTGGTGCCTTTTTTATGCTGCAAATACGCCGTTTATTTTGTGATGCCTTCCATTTTTAGTGAAGGTCCTGCCGAAGCGAGTACATGCCAAGCCCATCTCAGGATTTTTTGTGTTTCTGTTGTTTTGTTTTTTATAGAGAACAGGCTATGCTGTGTTTATCGAGGCCAGTCTCGAAACTGTGACCTCACGATCCGCCTGCCTCGGCATTCTTTTGTGCTGGGACTACAGCCTTGAGCCGTGGAGCCAAAGCCAAATTGTCTTTTTGTTTTAAAGACGCGGTTTCACCATTTTTGTCGGGCGGGTCTCGAAAGTGCAACTTCTCATGATCCGCCCGCCTTGGATTTTGAGGTGACTCAATTACAGGATGCCGTGAGCCACCATCCTGGTCTGTTATAATGTACATTTAAAAAGGAAATCAAAGCCTTGCTGACAAGAGGGAAACTGTACGTAAGCAAAGTAGTCGGTTCTGGGTGTGGACGCTCGGGGCACCTCGTTTTGTTTCAATTGCACATGCTCATCATTCTGATAACATTTCTTTTATTTTTTCTCTCTCTTTTATTATGTGAGGTGGGTTTTCAACAGAATGCACAGGCTGATCTCGAACTCGCGACCTCAGAAAACCTGCCCATCTCGGCCTTTCAAAGTGCTTAGATTGCTTTTGTGAGTGTCAGTGCCTGGCAGAGTCTCTCTGATTTTTTATTTAACAATACATTATGGGGGACACTCGCAAGATGGTGTCGTAGAATCAACTCAGGATTGCAGGTGTCAGTGAAGGCGCAGAGGGTGAGTCCTAGCAGCATTCTCAGATAAACCTTTTTCGCCCACAGATTGTTCAAAGTTTCAGGTGTGGGAGAGACACGGGATGCTATTACAGCCGACTTGTGCAGCCGGCTCACGTGGCTTCTTCTGCCGGTGCTGCAGCAGGACCCAGCACAGAACTCACTGGTCTGGGTGCCCTGTTAAACCGGCAATCTGAGAGTTGGAAGGGGAGATTGGCATGTCCATCTGATTGAACGTGACTTGGACAATGAGCCAGACCAGAAGATTCCTGGGAAGCATGATCTGAGCTGGTGCAGTGGGCAGCAGCATGGGAGATTGCACAAATCCCAGTGCTCTATCAGCAGTCTACTGGGGCGCCAGTGAAAGAGTCGACCTTTCAGCTTGGGGAGAGGAAGAGAGAGAGAGGAAAGACTCTGAGGCAGGGAGCTGGGTGATCGGGCTCAGTGGGTCCCACACTCATGAGGACAAGCAGGGAGGCGATTGGAGGTGCTTGGGGCTGAGACTTTTGAAGCTGGCATCTAGGATGGTGCAGCCTGGTGCAGGAGGGGCATTTGCCTTTATGGATGTAATCCGCCACTACTGAAGTACCAACCACAGCTGAAGCAGCCTGCCGTTGCCAAGCCAACCTGCCATAACAGAGAGACTCCACCAGTAGGGGAGAGCACTCCACAGCAGAATGGAGACAAGCAGCAACAGGGCAGACCCGTGCTAGCAGGGAAGAGCCCCGGCAGGCAAATAGTGAATAGACTGCCTCCTAGTGGGGCAGGACAGTGCAACAGATACTCATAAAGAAAGCCCCAACTCCCTGAGACAGAGCATCTAAGGGGGGAAAAAAGGAGTGGTGTTTTATGAGTTCTGTTGCAGCAGACATAAACAACCTCCCAGCAACTCTGAATGAACAACGGAGGTCACAGCTCAGCACTGCAGCTCCTATAAAGCAAAGACCGTCTCCTCAAGCAGCTACCTGACTCCTGTATATCCAAAGAGTCACCCCAAAAAAGGACTAATCAGACTGACATTTGGCTGGCATCATTCTGGAAAAAAGACAGCGAAGAAGAAACTGGTATCATCCCTCACTGTTCCGCAGCTGCTACAGGTATACACCAGAGAAGCAGGGCCTGGAGTGGACCACAGCAGTTGTACAGCAGAGGGGTAGACTATTAGAAGAAAAACTAAGTAACAGAAATACTTCATCATCAACAATCTCAGCATCCACACAGAGACCCAATTGAAAAATCAGCAACTACTAAGACGACAGGCGGATAAATCCATAAAGATGGGAAGAAACCAGCGCAAAAAGGTGGAAAACACCCGAAACCAAAACACCTCACCTCCAAAAAAGGACCAAAACTCCTGACCAGCAAGGGAATGAAGCTGGATGGAGAATGAGTGTGACGAAATGATGGAATCAGACTTCAGAAAGTGGATAATGAGAAACTTCAGTGAGCTAAAAGAACATGTTCTAAATCAGTGCAAAGAAACTAAGAACCTTGAAAAAAGATTCGAGAAAAGATTCGAGGAGTTGATAACAAGAATGGACAACTTAGAGAGGAATATGAATGAATTGAAGGAGCTGAAAAACACAACACGAGAACTTCGCGAAGCATGCACAAGTTTCAACAGCCGAATTGACCAAGCAGAAGAAAGAATATCAGAAGTTGAAGATCAACTCAATGAAATAAAATGAGAAACCAAGATTAAAGAAAAAAGCACAAAAAGGAATGAACAAAATCTCCAAGAAATGTGGGACCAATAGAACAGAACAGAAGCATCGGAGGCAACACAACAGATCTACAACAATATTATCTTTGATAAACCAGACAAAAACAAGCAATAGGGAAAGGATTCCCTATTTAATAAATGGTGCTGGGAAAACTGGCTAGCCATGTACAGAAAGCAGAAACTGGACCCCTTCCTGACACCTTACACTAAAATTAACTCCAGATGGATTAAAGACTTAAACATAAGACCTGACACCATAAAAACCCTAGAAGAAAATCTAGGCAAAACCATTCAAAACATAGAAGTAGGCAAGGACTTCATGAACAAAACACCAAAAGCATTGGTGACAAAAGCCAAAATAGACAAATGGGACCTAATCAAACTCCACAGCTTCTGCATGGCAAAAGAAACAGTCAATAGTGTGAATCGGCAACCATCAGATTGGGAAAAAATGTTTGCGGCTTACACATCTGACAAAGGGCTGATATTTAGAATTTACAAAGAACTCAAACAGATTTACAGGAAAAAAACCAACAAGCCCATTCAAAAATGGACAAAGGATATGAACAGACACTTTACAAAAGGAGACATACATGAGGCCAACAAACTTATAAAAAAATGCTCATCATCCCTGGTCATTAGAGAGATCCAAATCAAAACCACATTGAGATGCCAACTCACACCAGTTACAATGGGGATCATTAAAAAATCTGGAGACAGCAGATGCTGGAGAGGATGTGGAGAAATAGGAACACTCTTACACTGTTGGTGTGAGTGTAAATTAGTTCAACCACTGGGGAAGACAGTGTGGTGATTCCTCAAGGACCTAGAAATAGAAATTTCATTTGACCCAGCAATCCCATTACTGGGTATACATCCAAAGGACTATAAATCGTTCTACTATAAGGACACATGCACACGAATGTTCATTGCAGCACTGTTTACAATAGCAAAGAACTGGAACCAACACAAATGCCCATCGATGATAGACTGGACTTGGAAAATGTGGCACATATACACCATGGAATATTATGCAGCAATCAGAAATGATGAGTTTGTGTCCTTTGTAAGGACATGGATGAATCTGGAGAACATCATTATCAGCAAACTGACACAAGAACAGAAAAAGTAATACCGCATATACTCACTCATAGGTGGGTGAGAAAAATGAGAACACATGGACACAGAGAGGGGGTCTACTACACACTGGGGTCTATTGGCGGAAATGGGGGAGGGACAGCGGAAGGGGGCTGGGTAGGGATAGTCTGGAGATGAATGCCAAGTGTGGGTGAAGGGGAGGAAGTCAGCAAAACACACTGCCATGTGTGTACCTATGCAACTATCTTGCACGTTCTGCACACTTACCCAAAAACCTATAATGCAATAAAAATTTTTAAAAATAATAAATAAATAAATAAATAAATAAAAACAATACATTATAAAAGCCCTGCATGGTGGCTAAGAGCAGCCTGTAATTCAATCGCCTCAATAATCAAGGCGGGCGGATCACAGGAAGTTGCGCTTTGGAGCCCTGCCCGACGAAAATGGTGAATCCTCGTCTTTAAAACAAAAAGACAATTTAGCTTTGGCTCCGTGGCTAAAGCCCTTAGTACCAGCACAAAAGAATGCCGACGAAGGCAGATAGTCAGGACAGTTTCAAGACTGGCCTCGATAAACAAAATGTAGTCCATTCTCTATTAAAAACAAAAATAAACAGAAAAAAACATAAAATATCAGAGCTTGGCTTGGCATGTACACGTTTCGGCAGCACCTACACTAACATTGGGATGCTGCACAAAATCCGGAGTGGTCATAGCTTAAAAAAGACACCAAATGTGTGCATCTTTTTGTATTTTCTTTCTACGTATTGACTGCTCTTTGAAAATCAAATAAAGATAGATTGGAATTCCAGAAATCTAAAAATAGAAAGTTAGTAGGACTTGGTGGTTTGGACGGCTGCAACCCCAACTATTCAATTGGCATTGAGATGACATTCTGTTAAACTAAAACGGCAGGTGTTGCAATAAGCAAAGATCGCATTATATCACTCCAGCTTTGGTGACAATAAAAAAAACTGCACGTAATAAAGAAAGGCGATCCTAAGCTGGAGTCTCCGGGAACTTTGTTTGGTTTCAATTTCACACACTCATCAGTCTGGTTACCTTTCTTTTATTTTCTCTTTTATTATGTGAGGTGGGTTTTCACCGGAATGCACATTCTTACATCGAACACGTGACCTCAGGAAACCCACCCACCTAGGCCTTTCACAGTCCTTAGATTGCTTGCGTGAGTGGCAGCGCCCCGCAGAGTCTCTCTGATTTCCTTTTAAAATGTACATTATCACAGCCCGGCACGGTGGCTCACGGCATCCTGTAATTGAGTTGCCTCAAAAACCGAGGCGGGCGGATTACGAGAAGTTGCGCTTTCGACACCCACCCGACCAAAGTGGTGAAACCGTGTCTTTAAAAAAAAGACAATTTGGCTTGGGCTCCGCGGCTCAAGTCTGTTGTCCCATCACAAAAGAATGCTGAGGCAGGCGGATCGTGAGGTTACACGTTCGAGACTGACCTCTAGAAACACAGCGTAGCAGGTTTCCTATAAAAAACAAAACAAGAGAAAAACACAAAATCCTGAGATTGGCTTGGCCTATACTTGCATCGGCAGCAACTTTACTGAAATTGGAAGGCTTCACACAATAAAAGGCGTATTTGCCACATAAAAAAGACACCACAGGTGTGCACATTTTCGTGTTTCATTTCTACGGATTGACTGCTTTGTGGAAATCAAATAAAGATAGACTGGAGGTACAGAAAAATTAAAACAGAAAGTTAGTTGGACCTGGTGTTGTGGAGACCTGCAACCCCAGCTTATTGAACGGCATTTGGACTACAATCACTAGAATGTAAAAGGCAAATGCTTCAATAAGCAAAACTCGCACAGATGCAGTCCAGCCTTGGTGACAAGAGGGAAACTGTACATAACCAAATAAGGCATTTCTGGGTGTGGACTCTTCGTGCACCTCGTTTTGTTTCAATTGCACACGCTCATCATTCGGATAACCTTTCTTTTATTTTTTCTCTCTCCTTTATTTTGTGAGGTGGGTTTTCACCGGAATGCACAGGCTGACCTCGAACTCGCGACGTGAGACAACCCGCCCACTTTGGCCTTTCAAAGTGCGTAGATTGCTTGTGTGAGTGGCAGCGCCTGGCAGAGTCTCTCTGATTTCTTATTTAACAATACATTATAACAGCTCTGCCCGGTGGCTAAGGCAGCCTGTAATTCAATCGCCTCAAAAATCAAGGCGGGTGGTTCACCAGAAGATGCGCTTTCAAGAACCGCCCAAACAAAATGCTGAAACCGAATCTTTAAAACACAAAGACAATTTGGCTTTGTCTTTGCGGCTCAAGCCTTTAGTACCAGCAGAAAATAATGCCGACGAAGGCAGATCCTGAGATCACTGGTTCGAGAATGGCCTCGAGGAACACAGTGTAGCATGCTCCTAATTAAAAAAAAATAAGCAAAAAACACATAAAAAATCTGAGCTGCGCTTGGCATGTACTCGTTTCGGGAGCACCTACACTAACATTGGTATGCTACACAAAAATCTGGGGTGGTCATAGCGTAAAAACCACACCACAGGTGTGCAAATTTTTATACTTTACTTCTACGTATTGACTGCTTTTTGGAAATCAAATAAAGAGAGACTGGAGTTCCAGATATCCAAAAATAGAAAGTTAGTAGGACCTGGTGGTGTGGACGACTGCAACCCCAGCTACTCAAAGGGCATTGAGATGACATTCTGTAAAACTGAAACGGCAGGTGTTGCAATTAGCAAAGATCTCATTATTGTGCTCCAGCCTTGGTGACAATAGAGAAACTGCACGTAGTAAAGTAAGGGGATCTTCAGGTGGAGTCTCCGGGAACTTTGTTTGGTTTCAATTGCACACACTCATCAGTCTGACTACCTTTCTTTTATTTTCTCTTTTTTTATGGGAGGTGGGTTTTCACTGGAATGCTCTTTCTGACATCGAACTGGTGACCACAGGAAACCCACCCACCAAGTCTTTTCAAGGTGCTTAGATTTCTTGCCTGAGTGGCAGCGACCAGCATATTCTCTCTGATTTCCTTTTTAAACGTACATTATGGCAGCCCAGCACGGTGGCTCACGGCAACCTGGAATTGAGTCACCTCAAAAACCGAGGCAGACGGATCACGAGAAGTTGCGCTTTCGAGACCCGCCCGACCAAAATGGTGAAACCGTGTCTTTAAAACAAAAAAGACAATTTGGCTTGGGCTCCGTGGCTCAAGCCTGTTGTCCTGGCACAAAAGAATGCCGAGGCAGGCGTATCATGAGGTCACAGGTTCGAGACTGGCCTCCATAAACACAGCGTAGCCCATTCCCTATAAAAAAAACAACAGAAAAACACAAAATCCTGAGATGGGCTTGGCATGTAATCGCTTCGGCAACACCTACAATAAAATTGGGAGACTTCACAAAATAAACGGCGTATTTGCTGCATAAAAAAAAACACCACAGGTGTGCACCTTTTCGGGTTTCATTTCTACGGATTGACTGCTTTGTGGAAATCAAACAAAGATAGATTGGAGGTACAGAACAATTAAAATAGAAAGTTAGTTTGACCTGTTGCAGTGTGGTGGAGACCTGCAACCCCAGCTAATTGAATGGCATTTAAACTACAATCACTTGAACGTAATAGTCAGGTGTTTCAATAAGCAAAACTCGCACAGTTGCAGTCCAGCCTTGGTGACAAGAGGAAAACTGTATGTAACCAAATAAGGCGGTTCTGGGTGTGGACTCTCCGGGCACCTCGTTTTGTTTCAATTGCACACGCTCATCATTTCGATAATTTTTCTTTTATTTTTTTTCTCTCTTTTATTTGTGAGGTGGGTTTTCACCGAAATGCACAGGCTGACCTCAAACTCGCGACCTCAGAAAACCCGACCACCTCGGCCTTTCAAAGTGCTTAGATTGCTTGTGTGAGTGGCAGCACCCATCAGAGTCTCTCTGATTTTATATTTAACAATACATTATAACAGCCCTGCAGGGTGGCTAAGGGCAGACTGTAATTCAATCGCCTCAAAAATCAAGGCGGGCGGATCACGAGAAGATTCGCCTTCGAGACCCGACCGAACTAAACGCTGAAACCTCATCTTTAAAGCAAAAAGACAATTTAGCTTCAGCTCTTCAGCTCAGGCGTTTAGTACCAGCAAAAAAGAATGCCAACGAAGGCAGATTATGAGGTCACAAGTTGGAGACTGGCCTCCAGGAACACAGTGTAGCACGCTCGCTATTAAAAACAAAAATAAGCAAAAAAAAAAAAAAAAAAAATCTGAGCTGGGCTTGGCATGTACTCGTTTCAGCAGCACCTAAACTAACATTGGGATGCTAAACAAAAATCCGGGGCGGTCATAGCATAAAAACGACACCACAGGTGTGCATATTTTTGTACTTTATTTCCACGTATTGACTGCTTTTTGTAAATCAAATAAAGATAAATTGGAGTTCCAGATATCTAAAAACGGAAAGTCACTTGGACCTGGTGGTGTGGACGACTGCAACCCCAGCTACTCAAACGGCATTGAGATGACATTCTGTAAAACTGAAACCGCAGGTGTTGCAATAAGCAAAGATCTCATTACTGCACCCCACCTTTGGTGACAATAGAGAAACTACACGCAGTAAAGAAAGGCGATCTTAAGGTGGAATCTCCGGGATCTACGTTTGGTTTAGATTGCACACACTCATCAGTCTGCATACCTTTCTTTATTCTCTCATTTTTTATGTGAGTTGGGTTTTCTCCGGAATGCTCATTCTGACATCGAACTGGTGACCTCAGGAAGCCCACCCAGCAAGGCCTCTCAAAGTGCTTAGATTTCTTGCGTGTGTGGCAGCAACCCACAGAGTCTCTCTGATTTCCTTTTTAAATGTACATTATAACAGCCCGGCACGGTGGCTCACGGCATTCTGTAATTGAGTCTCCTCAAAAACCGAGGTGGGCGGATAACAAGAAGTTGCCCTTTTGAGACCCGCCCGACAAAAATGGTGAAACCGTGTCTTTAAAACAAAAAGACAATTTGGCTTGGGCTCGGCGGCTCAAGCCTGTTGTCCCAGCACAAAAGAATGCCGAGGCAGGCGAATTGTGAGGTCACAGGTTCCAGACTTTCCTCGATAAACACAGCGTAGCCCGTTCCGTATAAAAAACAAAACAACAGAAAAACACAAAATCGTAAGATGGGCTTGGCATGTACTCGCTTAGGAAGCACTTACACTAAAATTGGGAGGCTTCAAAAAATAAACGACATATTTGCCTTATAAAAAACACCACAGGTGTGCAATTTTTCGTTTTTCATTTATACGGATTGACTGCATTCTGGAAATCAAGAAAAGATAGATTGGAGGTACAGAAAAATTAGAATAGAAAGTGAGTTGGACCTGGTGTTCTGAAGACCTGCAAGCCGAACTAACTGAAAGGCATTTGGACTACAATCACTTGAAATTAGAAGGCACGTGTTTCAAGAAGCAAAACTCGCACAGTTGCAGTCCAGCCTTGGTGACAAGAGGGAAACCGTATGTAACCAAATAAGGCGGGTCGGGTTTGGACTCTCCGGGCACCTCCATTTGTTTCAATTGCACACAGTCATCATTCGGATCTTTCTTTTATTTTTTCTCTCTCTTTTATTATGTGTGGTGGGTTTACACCAGAATGCACAGGCTGACCTCGAAATCGTGTCCTCAGAAAACCCGCTCACTTCGGCCTTTCAAAGTGCTTAGATTGCTTGTGTGAGTGGAAGCGCCCGGCAGAGCCTCCCTGATTTCTAATTAAACAATACATTATAACAGCCCTGCACAGTGGCTATGGGCAGCCTGTAATTCAATCGCCTCAAAAATCAAAACGGGCGGATTGTGAGAAGATGCACTTTCAAAACCCGCCCAAACAAAATGTTGAAAGCGCATCTTTAAAACAAAAAGACAATTTGGCTTTGGCTCCGCGGCCCAAGCCTCTAATAACAGCACAAAAGAATGCCGACGAAGGCAGATCCTGAGGTAACAGTTTTGAGACTGGCCTCGAGGAACACAGTGTAGCACGCTCCCTACTGGAAACCAAAATAAGCAAAAAAAAAAAAAAAACCATAATAAATTTGAGCTGGGCTTGGCATGTACTCGTTTCGGAAGCACCTACACTAATATTGGGATGCTACACAAAAATCTGCGGTGGTCATAGCCTAAAAACGACACCACAGGTGTGCAAATTTTTGTACTTTATTTCTACGTATTGTACTGCTTTTTGCAGATCAAATAAAGATAGATTGGAGTTCCAGATATCTAAAAATAGAAAGTTAGTAGGACCTGGTGGTGTGGACGACTGCAACGCCAGCTACTCAAAGGGCATTGAGATGACATTCTGTAAAACTAAAACGGCAGGTGTTGCAATAAGCAAATATCTCATTATTGCACTCCAGCCTTGGTGACAATAGAGAAACTGCACAGAGTAAAGAAAGGCGATCTAAGGTGGAGTCTTCGGGAACTTTGTTTGGTTTCAATTGCACACACTCATCAGTCTGATTACCTTTCTATTATTTTCTCTTTTTTTACGTGAGGTGGGTTTTCACCGGAATGATCATTCTTCCATCGAACTGGTGACCTCAGATATCAAACCCACCAAGGCCTTTCAAAGTGCTTAGATTTCTGGCGTGAGTGGCAGCGCCCCACAGACTCTCTCTGATATCCTTTTTTAGTGGACAGTATATCATCCTGGCACAGTGGCTCACGGCATCCTGTAATTGAGTAGCCTCAAAAACCGAGGTGGTCCGATCACGAGAAGTTGCGCTTTCGAGACTTGCCCGACCAAAATGGTGAAACCGTGTCTGTAAAACAAAAAGACAATTTGGCTTGATCTCCGCAGCTCAAGCCTGATTTCCCGGCACAAAGAATGCGGAGGCACGTGAATCGTGAGGTCACAGGTTCGAGACTGGCCTCGAGGAACACAGTGTAGAATGCTCCCTATTTAAAAAAGAAATAAGCAGAAAAAAAATAAAAAATCTGAGCTGTACTTAACATGCACTCCTTTCGGGAGCACCTACACTAACATTGGGATGCTTCACAAAAATCCGGGGTAGTCATAGTGTAAAAACGACACCACAAGTGTGCAAATTTTTGTACTATATTTCTACGTATTGTACTGCTTTTTGGAAATCAAATAAAGATGGATTGGAGTTCCAGATATCTAAAAATAGAAAGTTAGTAGGACCTGTTAATGTGGACGACTGCAACCCCAGCTACTCAAACGGCATTGAGATGACATTCTGTAAAACTAAAACGGCAAGTGTTGCAATAAGCAAAGATCTCATTATTGAACTCCAGCCTTGGTGAAAATAGAGAAACTGCACGTAGTAAAAAAAGGCGACCTTAAGGTGGTGTCTTCGGGAACGTTGTTTGGTTTCAATTGCACACACTCATCAGTCTGATTACCTTTCTGTTATTTTCTCTTTTTTTATGTGAGGTGGGTTTACACTGGAATGATTATTCTTACATGGAACTGGTGACCTCAGATATCAAACCCACCAAGGCCGTTCAAAGAGTTTAGATTTTTTGCGTGAGTGGCAGCAACCCACAGAGTCTTTGATTTCCTTTTTAAGTGTACATTATATCATCCTGGCACGGTGGCTCATGGCATTCTTTAATTGAGTAGCCTCAAAAACCGAGGCGGACGGATCCGGAGAAGTTGCGCTTTCGAGACTCGCCCGACCAAAATGGTGAAACCATGTCTTTAAAACAAAAAGACAATTTGGCTGGATCTCCGCAGCTCAAGCCTGTTGTCCTGGCACAAAAGAATGCCGAGGCACGTGAATCGTGAGGTCACAGGTTCGAGACTGGCCTCGATAAACACAGCGTAGCCCGTTCCCTATAAAAAACAAAACAACAGAAAAACACAAAATCCTGAGATGGGCTTGGCATGTACTAGCTTCGGCAACACCTACACTAAAATTGGGAGGCTTCACAAAATAAACGACGTATTTGCTGCATACAAAAGACACCACAGGTGTGCACCATTCCTTGTTTTATTTCTACGGATTGACTGCTTTGCGGAAATCAAAGATAGATTGGAGGTACAGAAAAATTAAAATAGAAAGTTAGTTGCACCTGGTGTTGTGGAGACCTGCAAGCCCAGCTAATTGAACGGCATTTGGACTACAATCACTTGAATGTAAAAAGCAGGTGTTTCAATAAGCAAAACTCGCACAGTTGCAGTCCAGCCTTGGTGACAAGAGAAAAACTGTACGTAACCAAATAAGGCGGTTCTGGTTGTGGACTCTCCGGGCACCTCGTTTTGTTTCAATTACACATGCTCATCATTCTGATCACCTATCTTCTACTTTTTCTCTCTCTTTCATAATTTGAGGTGTGTTTACACCGGAATGCACAGGCTGAACTCGAACTCACGACCTCAGAAAACCCACCCACTTCGACCTTTCAAAGTGCTTAAATTGCTTGTGTGAATGGCAGCGCCCAGCATAGTCTCTCTGATTTCTTATTTAACAATACATTATTACAGGCTAAGGGCAGCCTGTAATTCAATCGCCTCAAAAATCAAGGCCGCCGGATCATGAGAAGATGCGCTGTTGGTACCCGCCCAAACAAAATGGTGAAACGGCATTTTTAAAACAAAAAGACAGTTTGGCTTTGGTTCCGTGGCTCAAGCCTTTAGTACCAGCACAAAAGAATGCCTACGAAGGCAGATAGTGAGGTCACAGGTTCGAGACTGGCCTCGAGGAACACAGTGTAGAAAGCTCCCTATGTAAAAAAGAAATAAGCAGAAAAAAAATAAAAAATCTGAGCTGTGCTTGGCATGTACTCGTTTCGGCAGCACCTAAACTAACATTGGGATGCTTCACAAAAATCCGGGGTGGTCATAGTGTAAAAACGACACCACAAGTGTGCAAATTTTTGTACTATATTTCTACGTATTGCACTGCTTTTTGGAAATCAAATAAAGATAGATTGGAGTTACAGATATCTAAAAATAGAAAGTTAGTAGGACCTGTTCGTGTGGACGACTGCAACCACAGCTACTCAAACGGCATTGAGATGACATTTTGTAAAACTAAAACGGCAGGTGTTGCAATAAGGAAAGATCTCATTATTGAAATCCAGCCTTGGTGAAAATAGAGAAACTGCACGTAGTAAATAACGGCGATCTTAAGGTGGAGTCTTCGAAAACTTTGTTTGTTTCCAATTGAACACACTCATCAGTCTGATTAACTTTCTGTTATTTTCTCTTTTTTTTTTATGTGAGGTGGGTTTTCACTGGAATGATTATTCTTACATGGAACTGGTGACCTCAGATATCAAACCCACCAAAGCCTTTCAAAGTGCTTAGATTTTTTGCGTGAGTGGCAGCAACCAAGAGTCGTTGATTTCCTTTTTAAGTGTACATTATAACATCCTGGCACGGTGGATCATGGCATCCTTTAATTGAGTAGCCTCAAAAACCGAGGCGGGCAGATCCGGAGAAGTTGCGCTTTCGAGACTCACCCGAGCAAAATGGTGAATCCGTGTCTTTAAAACAAAAAGACAATTTGGCTGGATCTCCGCAGCTCAAGCCTGTTGTCCTGGCACAAAAGAATGCCGAGGCACGTGAATCATGAGGTCACAGGTTCGAGACTGGCCTCGATAAACACAGTGTAGCCCGTTCCCTATAAAAAACAAAACAACAGAAAAACACAAATTCCTGAGGTGTGCTTGGCAGGTACTCGCTTTGGCAGCACCTACACTAAAATTAGGAGGCTTCACAAAATAAATTTCGTATTTGCCGCATAAAAAAGACACCACAGGTGTGCACATTTCCATGTTTCATTTCTACGGATTGACTGCTTTGTGGAAATCAAACAGAGATAGATTGGAGGTACAGAATAATTAAAATAGAATGTTAGTTGGACCTGGTGTTTAAGAGACCTGCAAGCACAGCTAATTGAACGGCATTTGGACTACAATCACTTGAATGTTAAAAGCAGGTGTTTCAATAAGCAAAACTCGCACAGTTGCAGTCCAGCCTTGGTGACAAGAGGGAAACCGTACGTAACCAAATAAGGCGGGTCTCGGTATGGACTCTCAGGGCACCTCCATTTGTTTCAATTGCACAAAGTCATCATTCGGATCTTTCTTTTATTTTTTCTCTCTCTTTTATTATGTGTGTGGGATTACACCAGAATGCACAGGCTGACCTCGAACTCGCGTCCTCAGAAAACCCGCTCACTTCAGCCTTTCAAAGTGCTTAGATTGCTTGTGTGAGTGGAAGCACCCGGCAGAGCCTCCCTGATTTCCAATTAAACAATACATTATAGCGGCCCTGCACGGTGGCTATGGGCAGCCTGTAATTCAATCGCCTCAAAAATCAAAACGGGCGGATTTTGAGAAGATGCGCTTTCAAAACCCGCCCAAACAAAATGTTGAAGGCACATCTTTAAACAAAAAGACAAATTGGCTTCGGCTCCGCGGCCCAAGCCTCTAATAACAGCACAAAAGATTGCCAACGAAAGCAGATCCTGAGGTAAAAATTTTTGAGACTGGCCTCGAGGAACACAGTGTAGCACACTCCCTATTGGAAACAAAAATAAGCAAAAAAAAAAAAAAAAAAACCATAAAAAATCTGAGCTGGGATTGGCATGTACTCGTTTCGGCAGCACCTACACTAACATTGGGATGCTACACAAATATCCGTGGTGATCATAGACTAAAAACGACACCACAGGTTTGCAAAATTTGTACTATATTTCTACGTATTGTACTGCTTTTTGCAAATCAAATAAAGATAGATTGGAGTTCCAAATATCTAAAAATAGAAAATTAGTAGGACCTGGTGGTGTGGACGAATGCAACCCCAGCTACTCAAACGGCATTGAGATGACATTCTGTAAAACTAAAACGGCAGGTGTTGCAATAAGCAAAGATCTCATTATTGCACTCCAGCCTTGGTGACAATAGAGAAACTGCACATAGTAAAGAAAGGCGATCTTCAGGTGGAGTCTTCTGGAACGTTGTTTGGTTTCAATTGCACACACTCATCAGTCTGATTACCTTTCCTTTATTTTCTCTTTTGTTATGTGAGGTGGGTTTTCACCGGAATGATCATTGTTCCATCGAACTGGTGACCTCAGATATCAAACCCACCAAGGCCTTTCAAAGTGCTTAGATTTTTTGCGTGAGTGGCAGCGCCCCACAGAGTCTCTCTGATTTCCTTTTTAAGTGTACAATATATCATCCTGGCACAGTGGCTCACGGCAACCTGTAATTGAGTAGCCTCAAAAACCGAGGTGGGCCGATCACGAGAAGTTGCGCTTTCGAGACTCGCCCGACCAAAATGGTGAAACAGTGTCTGTAAAACAAATAGACAATTTGGCTTGATCTCCGCAGCTCAAGCCTGTTGTCCCGGCACAAAAGAATGCCGAGGCACGTGAATCGTGATGTCACAGGTTCGAGACTGGCCTCGATAAACACAGCGTAGCCCGTTCCCTATAAAAAAACAAAACAACCGAAAAACACAAATTCCTGAGGTGTGCTTGGCAGGTACTCGCTTTTGCAGCACCTACACTAAAATTGGGAGGCTTCACAAAATAAATTTCGTATTTGCCGCATAAAAAAGACACCACAGGTGTGCACCTTTCCATGTTTTATTTCTACGGATTGACTGCTTTGTGGAAATCAAACAAAGAGAGATTGGAGGTACAGAATAATTAAAATAGAATGTTAGTTGGACCTGGTGTTTAGGAGACCTGCAAGCCCAGCGAATTGAACGGCATTTGGACTACAATCACTTGAATGTAAAAAGCAGGTGTTTCAATAAGCAAAACTCGCACAGTTGCAGTCCAGCCTTGGTGACAAGAGGGAAACAGTACGTAACCAAATAAGGCGGGTCTGGGTATGGGCTCTCCGGGTACCTCCATTTGTTTCAATTGCACAGATTCATCATTCGGATCTTTCTTTTATTTTTTTCTCTCTCTTTAATTATGTGTGGTGGGTTTACACCAGAATGCACAGGCTGACCTCGAACTCGCGTCCTCAGAAAACCCGCTCACTTCGGCCTTTCAAACTGCTTAGATTGCTTGTGTGAGTGGAATCGCCCGACAGAGCCTCCCTGATTTCCAATTAAACAATACATTATAGCGGCCCTGCACGGTGGCTATGGGTAGCCTGTAATTCAATCGCCTCAAAAATCAAAGCCGGCGGATTGTGAGAAGATGCGTTTTCGAAACCCGCCCAAAGAAAATGTTGAAAGCGCATCTTTAAAAGAAAAAGAGAATTTGGCTTCGGCTCCGCGTCCCAAGCCTCTAATAACAGCACCAAAGAATGCCGACGAAGGCAGATCCTGATGTAACAGTTTTGAGCCTGGCCTCGAGGAACACAGTGTAGCACGCTCCCTATTGAAAACAAACATAAGCAAAAGAAAAAAAAACAAAAAACATAAAAACAAAAAATCTGAGCTGGGCTTGGCCTGTACTAGTTTCAGCAGCACCTACGCTAACATTGGGATGCTACACAAAAATCCGGGGTGGTCATAGTGTAAAAACGACACCACAAGTGTGCAAATTTTTGTACTATATTTCTACGTATTGCACTGCTTTTTGGAAATCAAATAAAGATAGATTGGAGTTACAGATATCTAAAAATAGAAAGTTAGTAGGACCTGTTCGTGTGGACGACTGCCACCACAGCTACTCAAACGGCATTGAGATGACATTTTGTAAAACTAAAACGGCAGGTGTTGCAATAAGGAAAGATCTCATTATTGAAATCCAGCCTTGGTGAAAATAGAGAAACTGCACGTAGTAAATAACGGCGATCTTAAGGTGGAGTCTTCGAAAACTTTGTTTGTTTCCAATTGAACACACTCATCAGTCTGATTACCTTTCTGTTATTTTCTCTTTTTTTTATGTGAGGTGGGTTTTCACTGGAATGATTATTCTTACATGGAACTGGTGACCTCAGATATCAAACCCACCAAAGCCTTTCAAAGTGCTTAGATTCTTTGCGTGAGTGGCAGCAACCAAGAGTCGTTGATTTCCTTTTTAAGTGTACATTATAACATCCTGGCACGGTGGATCATGGCATCCTTTAATTGAGTAGCCTCAAAAACCGAGGCGGGCAGATCCGGAGAAGTTGCGCTTTCGAGACTCACCCGAGCAAAATGGTGAATCCGTGTCTTTAAAACAAAAAGACAATTTGGCTGGATCTCCGCAGCTAAAGCCTGTTGTCCTGGCACAAAAGAATGCCGAGGCACGTGAATCATGAGGTCACAGGTTCGAGACTGGCCTCGATAAACACAGCGTAGCCCATTCCCTATAAAAAACAAAACAACAGAGAAACACAAATTCCTGAGGTGTGCTTGGCAGGTACTCGCTTTGGCAGCACCTACACTAAAATTAGGAGGCTTCACAAAATAAATTTCGTATTTGCCGCATAAAAAAGACACCACAGGTGTGCACATTTCCATGTTTCATTTCTACGGATTGACTGCTTTGTGGAAATCAAACAGAGATAGATTGGAGGTACAGAATAATTAAAATAGAATGTTAGTTGGACCTGGTGTTTAAGAGACCTGCAAGCACAGCTAATTGAACGGCATTTGGACTACAATCACTTGAATGTTAAAAGCAGGTGTTTCAATAAGCAAAACTCGCACAGTTGCAGTCCAGCCTTGGTGACAAGAGGGAAACCGTACGTAACCAAATAAGGCGGGTCTCGGTATGGACTCTCAGGGCGCCTCCATTTGTTTCAATTGCACAAAGTCATCATTCGGATCTTTCTTTTATTTTTTCTCTCTCTTTTATTATGTGTGTGGGTTTACACCAGAATGCACAGGCTGACCTCGAACTCGTGTCCTCAGAAAACCCGCTCACTTCGGCCTTTCAAAGTGCTTAGATTGCTTGTGTGAGTGGAAGCACCCGGCAGAGCCTCCCTGATTTCCAATTAAACAATACATTATAGCGGCCCTGCACAGTGGCTATGGGCAGCCTGTAATTCAATCGCCTCAAAAATCAAAACGGGCGGATTTTGAGAAGATGCACTTTCAAAACCCGCCCAAACAAAATGTTGAAAGCACATCTTTAAACAAAAAGACAAATTGGCTTCGGCTCCGCGGCCCAAGCCTCTAATAACAGCACAAAAGATTGCCGACGAAAGCAGATCCTGAGGTAAAAATTTTTGAGACTGGCCTCGAGGAACGCAGTGTAGCACACTCCCTATTGGAAACAAAAATAAGCAAAAAAAAAAAAACCATAAAAAATCTGAGCTGGGATTGGCATGTACTCGTTTCGGCAGCACCTACACTAACATTGGGATGCTACACAAATATCCGTGGTGATCATAGACTAAAAACGACACCACAGGTTTGCAAAATTTGTACTATATTTCTACGTATTGTACTGCTTTTTGCAAATCAAATAAAGATAGATTGGAGTTCCAAATATCTAAAAATAGAAAATTAGTAGGACCTGGTGGTGTGGACGAATGCAACCCCAGCTACTCAAACGGCATTGAGATGACATTCTGTAAAACTAAAACGGCAGGTGTTGCAATAAGCAAAGATCTCATTATTGCACTCCAGCCTTGGTGACAATAGAGAAACTGCACATAGTAAAGAAAGGCGATCTTCAGGTGGAGTCTTCCGGAACGTTGTTTGGTTTCAATTGCACACACTCATCAGTCTGATTACCTTTCCTTTATTTTCTCTTTTTTTATGTGAGGTGGGTTTTCACCGGAATGATCATTGTTCCATCGAACTGGTGACCTCAGATATCAAACCCACCAAGGCCTTTCAAAGTGCTTAGATTTTTTGCGTGAGTGGCAGCGCCCCACAGAGTCTCTCTGATTTCCTTTTTAAGTGTACAATATATCATCCTGGCACAGTGGCTCATGGCAACCTGTAATTGAGTAGCCTCAAAAACCGAGGTGGGCCGATCACGAGAAGTTGCGCTTTCGAGACTCGCCCGACCAAAATGGTGAAACAGTGTCTTTAAAACAAATAGACAATTTGGCTTGATCTCCGCAGCTCAAGCCTGTTGTCCCGGCACAAAAGAATGCCGAGGCACGTGAATCGTGAGGTCAAGGGTTCGAGACTGACCTCGATAAACACAGCGTAGCCCGTTCCCTGTAAAAAACAAAACAACGGAAAAACACAAAATCCTGAGATGGGCTTGGCATGTACTAGCTTTGGCAACACCTACACTACAATTGGGAGGCTTCACAAAATAAACGACGTATTTGCTGCATACAAAAGACACCACAGGTGTGCACCTTTCCATGTTTTATTTCTACGGATTGACTGCTTTTTGGAAATCAAAGATAGATTGGAGGTACAGAAAAATTAAAATAGAAAGTTAGTTGCACCTGGTGTTGTGGAGACCTGCAAGCCCAGCTAATTGAACGGCATTTGGACTACAATCAATTGAATGTAAAAAGCAGGTGTTTCAATAAGCAAAACTCGCACAGCTGCAGTCCAGCCTTGGTGACAAGAGAAAAACTGTACGTAACCAAATAAGGCGGTTCTGGTTGTGGACTCTCCGGGCACCTCGTTTTGTTTCAATTACACATGCTCATCATTCTGATCACCTTTCTTCTATTTTTTCTCTCTCTTTTACTATTTGTGGTGTGTTTACACCGGAATGCACAGGCTGACCTCGAACTCGCGACCTCAGAAAACCCGCCCACTTCGACCTTTCAAAGTGCTTAGATTGCTCGTGTGAATGGCAGCGCCCGGCATAGTCTCTCTGATTTCTTATTTAACAATACATTATTACAGTCTAAGGGCAGCCTGTAATTCAATCGCCTCAAAAATCAAGGCGGGCGGATCATGAGAAGATGCGCTGTTGGTACCCGCCCAAACAAAATGGTGAAACGGCATCTTTAAAACAAAAAGACAATTTGGCTTTGGTTCCGTGGCTCAATCCTTTAGTACCAGCACACAGGAATGCCTACGAAGGCAGATTGTGAGGTCACAGGTTCGAGACTGGCCTCGAGGAACACAGTGTAGAACGCTCCCTATTTAAATAGAAATAAGCAGAGAAAAAATAAAAAATCTGAGCTGTGCTTAGCATGTACTCGTTTTGGCAGCACCTACACTAACGTTGGGATGCTTCACAAAAATCCGGGGTGGTCATAGTGTAAAAACGACACCACAAGTGTGCAAATTTTTGTACTATATTTCTACGTATTGTACTGCTTTTTGGAAATCAAGTAAAGATGGATTGGAGTTCCAGATATCTAAAAATAGAAAGTTAGTAGGACCTGTTGGTGTGGACGACTGCAACCCCAGCTACTCAAAGGGCATTGAGATGACATTCTGTAAAACTAAAACGGCAGGTGTTGCAATTAGCAAAGATCTCATTATTGAACTCCAGCCTTGGTGAAAATAGAGAAACTGCACGTAGTAAAAAAAGGCGATCTTAAGGTGGAGTCTTCGGGAACTTTGTTTGGTTTCCATTGCACACACTCATCAGTCTGATTACCTTTCTGTTATTTTCTCTTTTTTTATGGGAGGTGGGTTTTCACTGGAATGATTATTTTTACATGGAACTGGTGACCTCAGATATCAAATCCACCAAGGCCTTTAAAGTGTTTAGATTTTTTGCGTGAGTTGCAGCAACCCACAGAGTCGTTGATTTCATTTTTAAGTGTACATTATAACACCATGGCACGGTGGATCATGGCATCCTTTAAATGAGTAGCCTCAAAAACCGAGGCAGGCAGATCCGGAGAAGTTGCGCTTTCGAGACTCACCCGACCAAAATGGTGAATCCGTGTCTTTAAAACAAAAAGACAATTTGGCTGGATCTCCAGAGCTCAAGCCTGTTGTCCTGGCACAAATGAATGCCGAGGCACGTGAATCGTGATGTCACAGGTTCGAGACTGGCCTCGATAAACACAGCATAGCCCGTTCCCTATAAAAAACAAAACAACAGAAAAACACAAATTCCTGAGGTGTGCTTGGCAGGTACTCGCTTTGGCAGCACCTACACTAAAATTGGGAGGCTTCACAAAATAAATTTCGTATTTGCCGCATAAAAAAGACACCACAGGTGTGCACCTTTCCATGTTTTATTTCTACGGATTGACTGCTTTGTGGAAATCAAACAAAGAGAGATTGGAGGTACAGAATAATTAAAATAGAATGTTAGTTGGACCTGGTGTTTAGGAGACCTGCAAGCCCAGCTAACTGAACGGCATTTGGACTACAATCACTTGACTGTAAAAAGCAGGTGTTTCAATAAGCAAAACTCGCACAGTGGCAGTCCAGCCTTGGTGACAAGAGGGAAACCGTACGTAACCAAATAAGGCGGGTCTCGGTATGGACTCTCAGGGCGCCTCCATTTGTTTCAATTGCACAAAGTCATCATTCGGATCTTTCTTTTATTTTTCTCTCTCTTTTATTATGTGTGGTGGGTTTACACCAGAATGCACAGGCTGACCTCGAACTCGTGTCCTCAGAAAACCCGCCCACTTCGGCCTTTCAAAGTGCTTAGATTGCTTGTGTGAGTGGAAGCGCCCGGCAGGGCCTCCCTGATTTCCAATTAAACAATACATTATAGCAGCCCTGCACGTTGGCTATGGGCAGCCTGTAATTCAATCGCCTCAAAAACCAAAATGAGCGGATTGTGAGAAGATGCGCTTTCAAAACCCGCCCAAACAAAATGTTGAAAGCACATCTTTAAACAAAAAGACAAATTGGCTTCGGCTCCGTGGCCGAAGCCTCTAATAACTGCTCAAAAGAATGCTGATGAAAGCAGATCCTGAGGTAAATGTTCTGAGACTGGCCTCAAGGAACACAGTGTAGCACGCTCCCTATTGGAAACAAAAATAAGCAAAAAAAAAAAATAAATAAAACCATAAAAAATCTGAGCTGGGCTTGGCATGTACTCGTTTCGGCAGCACTTACACTAACATTGGGATGCTACACAAAAATCCGGGGTGGTCATAGACTAAAAACGACACCACAGGTTTGCAAAATTTGTACTATATTTCTACGTATTGTATTGCTATTTGCAAATCAAATAAAGATAGATTGGAGTTCCAAATATCTAAAAATAGAAAATTAGTAGGACCTGGTGGTGTGGACGAATGCAACCCCAGCTACTCAAACGGCATTGAGATGACATTCTGTAAAACTAAAACGGCAGGTGTTGCAATAAGCAAAGATCTCATTATTGCACTCCAGCCTTGGTGACAATAGAGAAACTGCACATAGTAAAGAAAGGCGATCTTCAGGTGGAGTCTTCCGGAACGTTGTTTGGTTTCAATTGCACACACTCATCAGTCTGATTACCTTTCCTTTATTTTCTCTTTTTTTATGTGAGGTGGGTTTTCACCGGAATGATCATTGTTCCATCGAACTGGTGACCTCAGATATCAAACCCACCAAGGCCTTTCAAAGTGCTTAGATTTTTTGCGTGAGTGGCAGCGCCCCACAGATTCTCTCTGATTTCCTTTTTAAGTGTACAATATATCATCCTGGCACAGTGGCTCACGGCATCCTGTAATTGAGTAGCCTCAAAAACCGAGGTGGTCCGATCACGAGAAGTTGCGCTTTCGAGACTCGCCCGACCAAAATGGTGAAACCGTGTCTGTAAAACAAATAGACAATTTGGCTTGATCTCCGCAGCTCAAGCCTGTTGTCCCGGCACAAAAGAATGCCGAGGCACGTGAATCGTGAGGTCACAGGTTCGAGACTGACCTCGATAAACACAGCATAGCCCGTTCCCTGTAAAAAACAAAACAACGGAAAAACACAAAATCCTAAGATGGGCTTGGCATGTACTAGTTTCGGCAACACCTACACTACAATTGGGAGGCTTCACAAAATAAACGACGTATTTGCTGCATACAAAACACACCACAGGTGTGCACCTTTCCATGTTTTATTTCTACGGATTGACTGCTTTGTGGAAATCAAAGATAGATTGGAGGTACAGAAAAATTAAAATAGAAAGTTAGTTGGACCTGGTGTTGTGGAGACCTGCAAGCCCAGCTAATTGAACGGCATTTGGACTACAATCACTTGAATGTAAAAAGCAGGTGTTTCAATAAGCAAAACTCGCACAGTTGCAGTCCAGGCTTGGTGACAAGAGAAAAACTGTACGTAACCAAATAAGGCGGTTCTGGTTGTGGACTCTCCGGGAACCTCGTTTTGTTTCAATTACACATGCTCATCATTCTGATCACGTTTCTTCTACTTTTTCTCTCTCTTTTATTATTTGAGGTGTGTTTACACCGGAATGCACAGGCTGACCTCGAACTCGAGACCTGAGAAAACCCGCCCACTTAGACCTTTCAAAGTGCTTAGATTGCTTCTGTGAATGGCAGCGCCCGGCATAGTCTCTCTGATTTCTTATTTGACAATACATTATTACAGACTAAGGGCAGCCTGTAATTCAATCGCCTCAAAAATCAAGGCGGGCGGATCATGAGAAGATGCGCTCTTGGTACCCGCCCAAACAAAATGGTGAAACAGCATCTTTAAAACAAAAAGACAGTTTGGCTTTGGTTCCGTGGCTCAAGCCTTTAGTACCAGCACAAAAGAATGCCTACGAAGGCAGATAGTGAAGTCACAGGTACGAGACTGGCCTCGAGGAACACAGTGTAGAATGCTCCCTATTTAAAAAAGAAATAAGCAGAAAAAAAAAATAAAAATCTGAGCTGTGCTTAGCATGTACTCGTTTCGGCAGCACCTACACTAACATTGGAATGCTTCACAAAATTCCGGGGTGGTCATAGTGTAAAAACGACCCCACAAGTGTGCAAATTTTTGTACTACATTTCTACGTATTGTACTGCTTTTTGGAAATCAAATAAAGATAGATTGGAATTCCAGATATCTAAAAATAGAAAGTTAGTAGGACCTGTTGGTGTGGACGTCTGCAACCCCAGCTACTCAAACGGCATTGAGATGACATTCTGTAAAACTAAAACGGCAGGGGTTGCAATAAGCAAAGATCTCATTATTGAACTCCAGCCTTGGTGAACATAGAGAAACTGCACGTAGTAAAAAAGGGCGATCTTAATGTGGAGTCTTCGGGAACTTTGCTTGGTTTCAATTGCACACACTCATCAGTCTGATTACCTTTCTGTTATTTTCTCTTTTTTTATGTGAGGTGGGTTTTCACTGGAATGATTATGCTTACATGAAACTGGTGACCTCAGATATCAAATCCACCAAGGCCTTTCAAAGTGTTTAGATTTTTTGCGTGAGTTGCAGCAATCCACAGAGTCATTGATTTCATTTTTAAGTGTACATTATAACACCATGGCATGGTGGATCATGGCATCCTTTAAATCAGTAGCCTCAAAAACTGAGGCGGGCAGATCCGGAGAAGTTGCGCTTTCGAGACTCACCCGACCAAAATGGTGAATCCGTGTCTTTAAAACAAAAAGACAATTTGGCTGGATCTCCGCAGCTCAAGCCTGTTGTCCTGGCACAAATGAATGCCGAGGCACGTGAATCGTGATGTCACAGGTTCGAGACTGGCCTCGATAAACACAGCGTAGCCCGTTCCCTATAAAAAACAAAACAACAGAAAAACACAAATTCCTGAGGTGTGCTTGGCAGGTACTCGCTTTGGCAGCACCTACACTAAAATTGGGAGGCTTCACAAAATAAATTTCGTATTTGCCGCATAAAAAAGACACCACAGGTGTGCACCTTTCCATGTTTTATTTCTACTGATTGACTGCTTTGTGGAAATCAAACAAAGAGAGATTGGAGGTACAGAATAATTAAAATAGAATGTTAGTTGGACCTGGTGTTTAGGAGACCTGCAAGCCCAGCTAATTGAACGGCATTTGGACTACAATCACTTGAAAGTTAAAAGCAGGTGTTTCAATAACCAAAACTCGCACAGTTGCAGTCCAGCCTTGGTGACAAGAGGGAAACCGTACGTAACCAAATAAGGCGGGTCTCGGTATGGACTCTCAGGGCGCCTCCATTTGTTTCAATTGTACAAAGTCATCATTCGGATCGTTCTTTTATTTTTTCTCTCTCTTTTATTACGTGTGGTGGGTTTACACCAGAATGCACAGGCTGACCTCGAACTCGTGTCCTCAGAAAACCCGCTCACTTCGGCCTTTAAAGTGCTTAGATTGCTTGTGTGAGTGGAAGCGCCCGGCAGAGCCTCCCTGATTTCCAATTAAACAATACATTATAGCAGTCCTGCACGTTGGCTATGGGCAGCCTGTAATTCAATCGCCTCAAAAATCAAAATGGGCGGATTGTGAGAAGATGCGCTTTCAAAACCCGCCCAAACAAAATGTTGAAAGCACATCTTTAAACAAAAAGACAAATTGGCTTCGGCTCCACGGCCCAAGCCTCTAATAACAGCACCAAAGAATGCCGACGAAAGCAGATCCTGAGGTAAAAGTTTTGAGACTGGCCTCAAGGAACACAGTGTAGCACGCTCCCTATTGGAAACAAAAATAAGCAAAAAAAAAAAAAAAAAAAAACATAAAAAATCTGAGCTGGGCTTGGCATGTACTCGTTTCGGCAGCACCTACACTAACATTGGGATGCTACACAAAAATCCGGGGTGGTCATAGACTAAAAACGACACCACAGGTTTGCAAAATTTGTACTATATTTCTACGTATTGTACTGCTTTTTGCAAATCAAATAAAGATAGATTGGAGTTCCAAATATCTAAAAATAGAAAATTAGTAGGACCTGGTGGTGTGGACGAATGCAACCCCAGCTACTCAAACGGCATTGAGATGACATTCTGTAAAACTAAAACGGCAGGTGTTGCAATAAGCAAGGATCTCATTATTGCACTCCAGCCTTGGTGACAATAGAGAAACTGCATATAGTAAAGAAAGGCGATCTTCAGGTGGAGTCTTCCGGAACGTTGTTTGGTTTCAATTGCACACACTCATCAGTCTGATTACCTTTCCTTTATTTTCTCTTTTTTTATGTGAGGTGGGTTTTAACCGGAATGATCATTGTTCCATCGAACTGGTGACCTCAGATATCAAACCCACCAAGGCCTTTCAAAGTGCTTAGATTTTTTGCGTGAGTGGCAGCGCCCCACAGAGTCTCTCTGATTTCCTTTTTAAGTGTACAATATATCATCCTGGCACAGTGGCTCACGGCAACCTGTAATTGAGTAGCCTCAAACACCGAGGTGGGCCAATCACGAGAAGTTGCGCTTTCGAGACTCGCCCGACCAAAATGGTGAAACAGTGTCTGTAAAACAAATTGACAATTTGGCTTGATCTCCGCAGCTCAAGCCTGTTGTCCCGGCACAAAAGAATGCCGAGGCACGTGAATCGTGAGGTCACAGGTTCGAGACTGACCTCGATAAACACAGCGTAGCCCGTTCCCTGTAAAAAACAAAACAACGGAAAAACACAAAATCCTGAGATGGGCTTGGCATGTACTAGCTTCGGCAACACCTACACTACAATTGGGAGGCTTCACAAAATAAACGACGTATTTGCTGCATACAAAAGACACCACAGGTGTGCACCTTTCCATGTTTTATTTCTACGGATTGACTGCTTTGTGGAAATCAAAGATAGATTGGAGGTACAGAAAAATTAAAATAGAAAGTTAGTTGGACCTGGTGTTGTGGAGACCTGCAAGCCCAGCTAATTGAACGGCATTTGGGCTACAATCACTTGAATGTAAAAAGCAGGTGTTTCAATAAGCAAAACTCGCACAGTTGCAGTCCAGGCTTGGTGACAAGAGAAAAACTGTACGTAACCAAATAAGGCGGTTCTGGTTGTGGACTCTCCGGGCACCTCGTTTTGTTTCAATTACACATGCTCATCATTCTGATCACCTTTCTTCTATTTTTTCTCTCTCTTTTACTATTTGTGGTGTGTTTACACCGGAATGCACAGGCTGACCTCGACCTCGCGACCTCAGAAAACCCGCCCACTTCGACCTTTCAAAGTGCTTAGATTGCTCGTGTGAATGGCAGCGCCCGGCATAGTCTCTCTGATTTCTTATTTAACAATACATTATTACAGGCTAAGGGCAGCCTGTAATTCAATCGCCTCAAAAATCAAGGCGGGCGGATCATGAGAAGATGCGCTGTTGGTACCCGCCCAAACAAAATGGTGAAACGGCATCTTTAAAACAAAAAGACAATTTGGCTTTGGTTCCGTGGCTTAATCCTTTAGTACCAGCACACAGGAATGCCTACGAAGGCAGATAGTGAGGTCACAGGTTCGAGACTGGCCTCGGGGAACACAGTGTAGAACGCTGCCTATTTAAAAAAGAAATAAGCAGAAAAAATTAAAAAATCTGAGCTGTGCTTAGCATGTACTCGTTTCGGCAGCACCTACACTAACGTTGGGATGCTTCACAAAAATCCGGGGTGGTCATAGTGTAAAAACGACACCACAAGTGTGCAAATTTTTGTACTATAATTCTACGTATTGTACTGCTTTTTGGAAATCAAATAAAGATGGATTGGAGTTCCAGATATCTAAAAATAGAAAGTTAGTAGGACCTGTTTGTGTGGACGACTGCAACCCCAGCTACTCAAAGGGCATTGAGATGACATTCTGTAAAACTAAAACGGCAGGTGTTGCAATTAGCAAAGATCTCATTATTGAACTCCAGCCTTGGTGAAAATAGAGAAACTGCATGTAGTAAAAAAAGGCGATCTTAAGGTGGAGTCTTCGGGAACTTTGTTTGGTTTCCATTGCACACACTCATCAGTCTGATTACCTTTCTGTTATTTTCTCTTTTTTTATGTGAGGTGGGTTTTCACTGGAATGATTATTCTTACATGGACCTGGTGACCTCAGATATCAAATACACCAAGGCCTTTCAAAGTGTTTAGATTTTTTGCGTGAGTTGCAGCAACCCACAGAGTCGTTGATTTCATTTTTAAGTGTACATTATAACACCATGGCACGGTGGATCATGGCATCCTTTAAATGAGTAGCCTCAAAAACCGAGGCGGGCAGATCCAGAGAAGTTGCGCTTTCGAGACTCACCCGAGCAAAATGGTGAATCCGTGTCTTTAAAACAAAAAGACAATTTGGCTGGATCTCCGCAGCTCAAGCCTGTTGTCCTGGCACAAATGATTGCCGAGGCACGTGAATCGTGATGTCACAGGTTCGAGACTGGCCTCGATAAACACAGCGTAGCCCGTTCCCTATAAAAAAACAAAACAACCGAAAAACACAAATTCCTGAGGTGTGCTTGGCAGGTACTCGCTTTTGCAGCACCTACACTAAAATTGGGAGGCTTCACAAAATAAATTTCGTATTTGCCGCATAAAAAAGACACCACAGGTGTGCACCTTTCCATGTTTTATTTCTACGGATTGACTGCTTTGTGGAAATCAAACAAAGAGAGATTGGAGGTACAGAATAATTAAAATAGAATGTTAGTTGGACCTGGTGTTTAGGAGACCTGCAAGCCCAGCGAATTGAACGGCATTTGGACTACAATCACTTGAATGTAAAAAGCAGGTGTTTCAATAAGCAAAACTCGCACAGTTGCAGTCCAGCCTTGGTGACAAGAGGGAAACTGTACGTAACCAAATAAGGCGGGTCTGGGTATGGACTCTCCGGGTACCTCCATTTGTTTCAATTGCACAGATTCATCATTCGGATCTTTCTTTTATTTTTTCTCTCTCTTTAATTATGTGTGGTGGGTTTACACCAGAATGCACAGGCTGACCTCGAACTCGCGTCCTCAGAAAACCCGCTCACTTCGGCCTTTCAAACTGCTTAGATTGCTTGTGTGAGTGGAATCGCCCGACAGAGCCTCCCTGATTTCTAATTAAACAATACATTATAGCGGCCCTGCACGGTGGCTATGGGTAGCCTGTAATTCAATCGCCTCAAAAATCAAAGCCGGCGGATTGTGAGAAGATGCGTTTTCGAAACCCGCCCAAAGAAAATGTTGAAAGTGCATCTTTAAAAGAAAAAGAGAATTTGGCTTCAGCTCCGCGTCCCAAGCCTCTAATAACAGCACCAAAGAATGCCGACGAAGGCAGATCCTGATGTAACAGTTTTGAGCCTGGCCTCGAGGAACACAGTGTAGCACGCTCCCTATTGAAAACAAAAATAAGCAAAAGAAAAAAAAAACAAAAAACATAAAAACAAAAAATCTGAGCTGGGCTTGGCCTGTACTAGTTTCGGCAGCACCTACGCTAACATTGGGATGCTACACAAAAATCCGGGGTGGTCATAGCCTAAAAACGACACCACAGGTGTGCAAATTTTTGTTCTTTATTTCTACGTATTATACTGCTTTTTGCAAATCATATAAAGATAGATTGAAGTTCCAGATATCTAAAAATAGAAAGTTAGTAGGACCTGGTGGTGTGGACGACTGCAACCCCAGCTACTCAAACGGCATTGAGATGACATTCTGTAAAACTAAAACAGCAGGTGTTGCAATAAGCAAAGATCTCATTATTGAACTCCAGCCTTGGTGAAAATAGAGAAACTGCACGTAGTAAGAAAAGGCGATCTTAATGTGGAGTCTTCGGGAACATTGTTTGGTTTCAATTGCACACACTCATCAGTCTGATTACCTTTCCTTTATTTTCTCTTTTTTTATGTGAGGTGGGTTTTCACCGGAATGATCATTCTTCCATCGAACTGGTGACCTCAGATATCAAACCCACCAAGGCCTTTTAAAGTGCTTAGATTTTTTGCGTGAGTGGCAGCGCCCCACAGATTCTCTCTGATTTCCTTTTTAAGTGTACAATATATCATCCTGGCACAGTGGCTCACGGCATTCTGTAATTGAGTAGCCTCAGAAACCGAGGTGGGCCGATCACGAGAAGTTGCGCTTTCGAGACTCGCCCGACCAAAATGGTGAAACCGTGTCTGTAAAACAAAAAGACAATTTGGCTTGATCTCCGCAGCTCAAGCCTGTTGTTCAGGCACAAAAGAATGCCGAGGCACGTGAATCGTGAGTTCACAGGTTCGAGACTGGCCTGGATAAACACAGCGTAGCCCGTTCCCTATAAAAAACAAAACAACAGAAAAACACAAAATCCTGAGGTGTGCTTGGCAGGTACTCGCTTTGGCAGAAGCTACACTAAAATTGGGGGGCTTCACAAAATAAATGGCGTATTTGCCGCATAAAAACGACACCACAGGTGTGCACCTTTCCATGTTTTATTTCTACGGATTGACTGCTTTGTGGAAATCAAACAAAGATAGATTGGAGGTACAGAAAAGTTAAAATAGAATGTTAGTTGGACCTGGTGTTTAGGAGACCTGCAAGCCCAGCTAATTGAACGGCATTTGGACTACAATCAATTGAATGTTAAAAGCAGGTGTTTCAATAACCAAAACTCACACAGTTGCAGTCCAGCCTTGGTGACAAGAGGGAAACCGTATGTAACCAAAAAAGGTGGGTCTCCGTATGGACTCTCCGGGCACCTCCATTTGTTTCAATTGCACAAAGTCATCATTCGGATCTTTCTTTTATTTTTTCTCTCTCTTTTATTATGTGTGGTGGGTTTACACCAGAATGCACAGGCTGACCTCGAACTTGCGTCCTCAGAAAACCCGCTCACTTTGGCCTTTCAAAGTGCTTAGATTGCTTGTGTGAGTGGAAGCGCCCGGCAGAGCCTCCCTGATTTCTAATTAAACAATACATTATAGCAGCCCTGCACGGTGGCTATGGGCAGCCTGTAATTCAATCGCCTCAAAAATCAAAATGGGCGGATTGTGAGAAGATGCGCTTTCAAAACCCGCCCAAACAAAATGTTGAAAGCGCATCTTTAAAACAAAAAGACAATTTGGCTTCGGCTCCGCGGCCCAACCCTCTAATAACAGCACAAATGAATGCCAACGAAGGCAGATCCTGAGGTAACAGTTTTGAGACTGGCCTCGAGGAACACAGTGTAGCACGCTCTTTATTGAAAACAAAAATAAGCAAAAAAAAAAAAAAAAAAAAAAAAAAAAAACATAATAAATCTGAGCTGGGCTTGGCATGTACTCGTTTTGGCAGCACCTACACTATCATTGGGATGCTACACAAAAATCCGGGGTGGTCATAGCCTAAAAACGACACCACAGGTGTGCAAATTTTTGTACTTTATTTCTACGTATTGTACTGCTTTTTGCAAATCAAATAAAGATAGATTGGAGTTCCAGATATGTAAAAATAGAAAGTTTGTAGGACCTGGTGGTGTGGACGACTGCAACCCCAGCTACTCAAACGGCATTGAGATGACATTCTGTAAAACTAAAACGGCAGGTGTTGCAATAAGCAAATATCTCATTATTGCACTCCAGCCTTGGTGACAATAGAGAAACTGCACATAGTAAAGAAAGGCGATCTTAAGGTGGAGTCTTTGGGAACGTTGTTTGGTTTCAATTACACACACTCATCATTCTGATTACCTTTCTTTTATTTTCTCTTTTTTGTTTGTGAGGTGGGTTTTCACCGGAATGTTCATTCTTCCATCGAACTGGTGACCTCAGGAATCCCACCCACCAAGGTCTTTCAAAGTGCTTAGATTTCTTGCGTGAGTTGCAGCGCCCCGCAGAGTCTCTCTGATTTCCTTTTTAAATGTACATTATAACAGCCAGGCACGGTGAGTCATGGCATACTGTAATTGAGTGTCGTCAAGAACCGAGGTGGCCAGATCTCGATAAGTTGCGTTTTTGATACCCGCCCGACCAAAATGGTGAAACCGTGTCTCTAAAACAAAAAGACAATTTGGCTTGGGCTCCGCAGCTCAAGCCTGTTGTCCCAGCACAAAAGAATGCCGAGGCAGGCGGATTGTGAGGTCACAGGTTCGAGACTGGCCTCAATAATCACAGCATAGCTTGTTCCCTATAGAAAAAAAAAACAACAGACCAACACAAAATCCTGAGATGGGCTTGGCATGTACTCGCTTCGGCAGCACCTACACTAAAATTGGAAGGCTTCACGAAATAAGCGGCGTATTTGCCGCATAAAGGAGACACCACAGGTGTGCACCTTTTCGTGTTTCATTTCTACGGATTGACTGCTTTGTGGAAATCAAACAAAGATAGATTAGAGGTACAGAAATATTAAAATAGATAGTTAGTTTGTCGTGGTGTTGTGGAGACCTGCAACCCCAGCTAATTGAACGGCATTTCGTCTACAATCACTTGAAAGTAAAAGGCAGGTGTTTTAATAAGCAAAACTCGCACAGTTTCAGTCCAGCCTTTATGACAAGAGGAAACCTGTACGTAACCAAAAAGGCGGTTCTGGGTGTGGACTCTCCTGGCCCCTCGTTTTGTTTTAATTGCACACAGTCATCATTCTGATAACTTTTCTTTTATCTTTTATTTCTCTTTTATTATGTGAGCTGGGTTTTCACTGGAATGCACAGGCTGACCTCGACCTCCCAACCTCAGAAAAACCGCTCACCTTGGCCTTTTAAATTGCTTAGATTTCTTGTGTGATTGGCAGTGCCCATCAGGGTCTCTCTGATTTCTTTTTTAACAGTAAATTATAACAGCCCTGCACAGTGGCTAAGGGCAGCCTGTAATTCAATCGCCTCAAAAACCAAGGCAGGCGGATCACGAGAAGTTGCGCTTTCGAGACCTCCCCGACCAAAATGGTGAAACCGCGTCTTTAAAACAGGAAGACAGAAAAAGAAATACCGCATATACTCACTCATAGGTGGGTGAGAAAAATGAGAACATGTGGACACAGAGAGGCGGTCTACTATACACTGGGGACTGTTGGGGGGAATGGGGGAGGGACAGCAGGGGGGGCTGGGGGGGATAGCCTGGGGATGAATACCAAGTGTGGGTGAAGGGGAGGAAAGCAGCAAAGCACACTGCCATGTGTGTACCTATGCAACTATCTTGCTCGTTCTGCACATGTACCCCCAAACCTATAATGCAATAAAAATTTAAAAACAAACAAACAAACAAACAAACAAAACAGGAAGACAATTTTGCTTCGGCTCTGAGGCTCAAGCCTTTAATTCCAGCACAAAAGAATGCCGATGAAGGCAGATCGTGAGGTCACAAGTTCGAGACTGTCCTCGAGGAAAACAGTGTATCATGCTCCCTATTGAAAATAAAAATAAGGAAAAAACCCTTAGCTGGGCTTGGCATGTACTCGTCTCGGCAGCACCTACACTAACATTGGGATTCTACACAAAAATCCGGGGTGGTCATAGCCTAAAAATGACACCACACGTTTGCAGCTTTTCGTACTTTCTTTCTACGTATTGACAGCTTTTTGGAAATCAAATAAAGACGGATTGGAGTTCCAGAAATCTAAAAATAGAAAGTTAGTAGGACCTGGTGGTGTGGACGACTGCAACCCCAGCTACTTGAATGGCATTGTGATGACATTCTGTTAAACTAAAACGGCAGGTGTTGCAATAAGCAAAGATCGCATTATTGCACTCTAGCCTTGGTGACAATAGGGAACCTGCACGTAATAAAGAAAGGCGATCTTAAGGTGGAGTCGTTGGGAACTTTGTTTGGTTTCAATTCCACACACTCATCAGTCTGATTACATTTCTTTATTTTCTTTTTTATTATGTGAGGTGGGTTTTCACCAGAATGCACATTCTGACATCGAACTCGTGACCTCAGGAAACCCACCCACCTAGGCCTTTCAAAGTGCTTAAATTGATTGCGTGAGTGGCAGTGCCCTGCAGAGTCTCTCTGATTTCCTCTTTCAATGTACATTATAACAGCCCACCGTGGTGGCTCAGGGCATCCTGTAATTGAATCGCCTCAAAAACCAAGGCGGACAGATCATGAGAAGTTGCGCTTTCGAGACCCGCCGGACTAAATTGGTAAAACCGCATCTTTAAATCTAAAAGACCATTTGGGTTGCACTCAGCTTCTCAAGCCTGTAGACCCAGCACTTAAGAATGCCAAGGTAGATGGATCGTGAAGTCAGAGGTTCGAGACTGGCCTCAAAGTACACTGCATAGCCAGCTCCCTATAAAAAACAAACAAAACAAAAACAGAAAAACATAAAAAACCTGAGCTGGCCCTGGAATGTACACGTTTCAGCAGGACCTACACAAAAATTGGAACGCAATACGAAAGGCCGGCATGCTCATAGCTTAAGAACGACACGACAGGTGTGCAGCTTTTCGTATTTTATTTGTATGTATTGATTGCTTTGTGGAAATCAAATAAAGGTAGTTTGGAGGTCCAAAAATCTAAAAATAGAAAGTTAGTAGGACCTGGTCGTATAGACGACTGCAACTACAGCTACTCGAACGGCATTGAGATTACATTCTGTTAAACTAAAACGGCAGGTTTCACCATAAGCAAAGATCGCATTATTGCACTCCAGCCTTAGTGACAAAAGGGAAACTGCACGTAATAAAAAAGGAGACCTTAATGTGGAGTCTCCAGGAACTTTGTTTGGTTTCAATTGCACACACACATCAGTCTGATTACCTTTCTTTTATTTTCTCTTTTATTATGTGAGGTGGGTTTTCACCGGAATGCACATTCTGACATAGAACTCATGACCTGTTATAATATACATTTGAAAAAAAATCAGAGATATTCTGTGGGGTGCTGCCACTCACGCAAGCAATCTAAGCTCTTTGAAAGGCTGAAGTGGGTGGCTTTCCTGAGGTCACGAGTTCGATGACAGAATGTGCATTCCGGTGAAAACCCACCTCACATAATAAAAGAGAGAGAAAAAATAAAAGAAAAGTTATCGGAATGATGAGCGTGTGCAATTGAAACAAAACGAGGTGCCCTGAGAGTCCACACCCAGAACCGCCTTATTTGGTTACGTACAGTTTTCCTCTTGTCACGAAGGCTGGACTGCAACTGTGCAAGTTTTGCTTATTGAAACAATGGCCTTTTATGTTCAGATGATTGTAGTCCAAATGCCGTTCAATTACCTGAGGTTGCAGGTCTCCACAACACCAGGTCCAACTCACTTTCTATTTTAATTTTTCTGTACCTCCAATCTATCTTTGTGTGATTTCCACAAAGCAGTCAATTCGTAGAAATGAAACACCAAAAGGTGCACACCTGTGCTGTCTGTTTTATGCTACAAATACGCCGTTTATGTTGTGACGCCTTTAAACTTTAGTGTAGGTGATGCCGAAGCGAGTACGTGCCAAGCCCATCTGAGGATTATTTCTTTTTCTGTTGTTTTGTTTTTTATAGGGAACAAGCTACGCTGTGTTTATCGAGGCCAGTCTCGAACCTGGGACCTCACGATCCGCCTGCCTTGGCATTCTTTTGTGCTGGGACTACAGGCTTGAGTCTCGGAGCCCAAGCCAAATTGTCTTCTTGTTTCAAAGACGCGGTTTAACCATTTTGGTAGGGCGGGTCTCGAAAGCGCAACTTCTCGTGATCTGCCGGCCTTGGTTTTTCAGGCGACTCAATTACAGTATGCGGTGAGCAACCGTTCGGGGCTGTTATAATGTACATTTAAAAAGCAAATAAGAAAGACTCTGTGGGGCGCTGCTAATCACGCAAGCAATCTAAGCACTTTGAAAGGCCTAGGTGGGTGGGTTTCCTGAGGTCACGAATTCCGTGTCAGAATGTGCATTCTGGTGAAAACCCACGTCACATAATAAAAGAGAAAATAAAATAAAGGTAATCAGACTGATGAGTGTGTGCAATTGAAACCAAACAATGTTCCCGGAGACTTCACCTTAAGATCGCCCTTTTTATTACGTGCAGTTTCCCTATTGTCACCAAGGCTGGAGTGCAATAATGTGATCTTTGCTTATTGCAACACCTGCCGTTTTTGTTCAAGAGATTGTAATCCCAATGCCATTCAAGTAGCTGGGGTTGCAGGCGTTCAGACCACCAGGTCCAAATACCTTTCCATTTTTATTTTCCTGTACGTCCAATCTATGTTTATTTGATTTCCAAAAAGCAGTCAATACTTAGAAATAAAGTAGGAATAGCTGCACACCTGTGGTGTCATTTTTAAGGTATAACCACCCCAGATATTTATGTAGCATCCCCATGTTAGTGTAGGTGCTGCCGAAACGAGTACATACCAAGACCAGCTCAGATTTTTCATGTTTTTTTTTTTTTATTTTTGTTTATAATAGTGAGCGTGCTACACTGTTTCTAGAGGCCATTCTCGAACCTGTGACCTCATGATCTGCCTTCCTCGGCATTCTTTTGTTCTGGTTCTAAAAACTTGAGCCAAAGCCAAATTGTCTTTTTGTTTGAAAGACTCGGTTTCACCATTTTGCTCGGGTGGGTCTCGAAAGCACAACTTCTCATGATCTGCCGGCCTTGATTTTTGAGGCGATTGAATTACAGGCTGCCCTTAGCCATCGTCCAGGGCTGTTATAATGTATTGTTAAATAAGAAATCAGAGAGACTCTGCCTGGCGCTGCCACTCACACAAGCAATTTAAGCCCTTTGAAAGGCCGAGGTGGGCAGGATTCCTGAGGTCACGAATTCCATGTCAGAATGTGCATTCCGGTGAAAACCCACGTCACATAATAAAAGAGAAAATAAAAGAAAGGTAATCAGACTGATGAGTGTGTGCAATTCAAACCAAACAAAGTTTCTGAAGACTCCACCTTAAGATCGCCTTTCTTTATTATGTGCAGTTTCCCTATTGTCACTAAGCCTGGAGAGCCATAATGTGATCTTTGCTTATGACAACACCTGCCGTTTTAGTTTAATAGAATGTCATCTCAATGCCGTTCGAGTAGCTGGGTTTGCAGTCGTCCACACAACCACATCCTACAAACTTTCTATTTTTAGATTTCTGGACCTCCAATCTATCTTTATATGATTTCCACAAAGCAGTCAATACGGAGAAATAAAATACGAAAAGCTGCATACCTGTGTTGTCATTTTTAAGCTTCGGCCACGCCGGGCTTTCATGTAGCATCCTAGTATTAGTGTAGGTCCTGCCGAAGCTTAAACATGCCAGGCCTAGCTCTGCTTTTTTATGTTTTTCTTTTTGTTTTGTTTTGTTTTGTTTTTTTATATGGAGCTGGCTACGTGGTGTCCTTCGAGGCCAGTCTCGAACCTGTGACTTCACTATCCATCTGCCTCGGCATTCTTATGTGCTGGGACTACAGGCTTGAGCTGCTGAGTGTAACCCAAATGGTCTTTTAGTTTTAAAGATGCGATTTTACCATTTGGGTCAGGCGGGTCTCAAAAGCGCAAATTCTCGTGATCCGCCCGCCTTGATTTCTGAGGTGACGGAATGATACGCTGTCGTGAGACACCGTGCAGTGCTGTTAAAATGTATTGTAAAAAGAAAATCAGAGAGACTCTGCAGGGCGCTGCCACTCATGTAAGCAATCTAAGCACTTTGAGAGGCCGAGGTGGGCGGAATTTCTGAGGTCTCGAGTTCGAGGTCAGAATGTGCATTCCGGTGAAACACCACCTCAAATAGAGAAAAAATATAGGTAATCAGACTGATGAGTGTGTGCAATTGAAACAAAACAAAGTTCTAGGAGACTCCACCTTACGAAACGCCTTTATTTATTACGTGCAGTTTCCCTCTTGTCACCAAAACTGAAGTGCAACAGTGCGATCTCTGCTGATTGCAATACCTGCAGTTTTAGTTCTAGAGATTGTAATCCCAATGCCGTTCAAGTAGCTGGGGTTGCAGGCTTCAGACCACCAGGCCCAAGTAACTTTCTATTTTTTTTTCTGTACCTCCAATCTATCTTTATTTGATTTCCAAAAAGCAGTCAATACATAGACATAAAGTACGAAAAGCTTCAAGCTTGTTGTATCATTTTTACGCTATGACCACCCTGGATTTTTGTGTAGCATCCCAATGTTAGTGTAGATGCTGCTGAAAAAAGTACATGTCAAGCCAAGCTAAGATTTATTAGGTTTTTTTGCTTATATTTGTTTTTAATAGGGAGCATGCTACCCTGTGTTCTTCGAGGCCAGTCTCGAACCTGTGACCTCATGATCTGCCTTCGTCGGCCTTCATTTTTGCTGGTACTAAAGGCTTGAGCCGCGGAGACGAAGCCAAATTGTCGTTTTGTTTAAACGATGTGGTTTCACCATTTTGGTCGGGTGGGTCTCGAAAGTGCAACTTCTCGTAATCTGCCTGCCTTGATTTTTCAGGCGAATGAATTACAGGCTACCCTTAACAACCGTGCAGGGCTTGTATAATCTATTGTAAAATAAGAAATCAGAGAGAGTCTGCTGTGCGCTGCCACTCACACAAGATATCTAAGAACTTTGAAAGGCCGAGGTGGGCGGGTTTTCTGAGGTCGCGAGTTCGAGGCCAGCCTGTGCATTCCAGTGAAAACCCACCTCACATAAAAAAGAGAGAGAAAAAATAAAAGAAAGGTTATCGGAATGATGAGTGTGTGCAATTGAAACAAAATGAGGTGCCCGGCGAGTCCACACCCAGAACTGCCTTATTTGGTTACGTACAGTTTCCCTCTTGTTACCAAGGCTGGACTGCAACTGTTCGAGTTTTGCTTTTTGAAACAGCTGCCTTTTACGTTCAAGTGATTGTAGTCCAAATGCCGTTAAATTAGCTGGGGTTGCAGGTCTCCACAACACCAGGTCCAACTAACTTTCTATTTTAATTTTTTTGTACCTCTGATCTATCTTTGTTTGATTTCCACAAATCAGTAAATCCATAGAAATAAAACACAATAAGGTGCAAAGCTGTGGTGCATTTTTTATGCCACAGATACGCCATTTACTTTGTGATACCTCCCAATTTTAGTGTATGTGCTGCCGAAGCGAGTACATGCCAAGCCCATCTCAGGATTTTGTGTTTTTCTGTTGTTTTGTTTTTTAATAGGGATCGGGCTATGCTGTGTTTTTCTAGGCCAGTCTCGAACCTGTGACTTCTCGATCCACATGCCTCGGAATTCCTTTTTGCCTGGAATGAAAGCTTGAGCCGCAGAGCCCATGCCAAATTGTCTTTTTGTTTTAAAGACATGGTTTCCCCATTTTGGTTGGGCGGGTATCGAAATCGCAACTTCTCTTGATCCGCCTGCCTTGATTTTTGAGGCAATTGAATTACAGGTTTCCCTTATGCACTGTACAGGGCTGTTATAATGTATTGTTATATAAGAAATAAGAGAGAGTCTGCCAATCTCTGCCACTCACACAAGCAATCTAAGTGCTTTGAAATTCCGAGGTAGGCGGGATTTCTGAGGTCGCAATTTCAAGGTCAGCCTGTGCATTCCGGTGAAAACCCAACTCACACAATAAAAAAGAGAGAAAAAAATAAATAATGGATATCAGAATGATGAGGGTGTGCAATTGAAACAAAACGAGGTGCCAGGAGACTCCACACCCAGAACTGCCTTATTTGGTTACATACAGTTTCCCTCTTGTCACCAAGGCTGGACTGCAACTGTGCAAGTTTTGCTTATTGAAACACCTGCCTTTAACTTTCAAGTGATTGTAGTCCAAATACCTTTCAAGTAGCTGGAGTTGCAGGTTTCCACTACACCAGGTCCAACTAACTTTCTATTTTATTTTCTCTGTACCTCCAATCTATCTTTGTTTGATTTTCACAAAGCAGTCAATCCGTAGAAATGAAACACAAAAAAGTGCACACCTGTGGTGTCTTTTATATGCTACAAATACGCCTTTTATTTTGTGACGCCTTTCAATTTTAGTGTAGGTGCTGCCGAAGCGAGTATATGCAAAGCCCACCTCAATATTTTTTGTTTTTCTGTTGTTTTGTTTTTTATAGGGAACGGGCTATGCTGTGTTTCTCGAGACCAGTGTCGAACCTGTGACCTCACGATCTGCCTGCCTCGGCATTCTTTTTTGCTGAAACTACAGGCTGGAGCCGCGGAGCCCAAGCCAAATTGTCTTTTTGTTTTAAATATTCAGTTTCACCATTTTGGTCGGGCGGGTCTTGAAAGCGCAACTTCTCGTGATCCGCCCGCCTTGGTTTCTGAGACGACTCAATTACAGAATGCTGTGAGCCACCGTGCCAGGCTGTTATAATGCACATTTAAAAAGGAAATCAGAGAGACTGCAGGGCGCTGCCACTCACGCAAGCAATCTAAGCACATTGAAAGGCCTAGGTGGGTGGATTTTCTGAGGTCATGAGTTCGATGTCCGAATGTGCATTTCGCTGAAAACCTACCTCACATAATAAAAGAGAAAATAAAAGTAAGGTAATCAGACTGATGAGTGTTTTCAATTGAAACCAAACAGTGTTCCCGGAGACTCCAACTTAAGATCGATCGCCTTTCTTTATTCCGTGTAGTTTCCCTTTTGTCATCAAGGCTGGTGTGCAATAATGCGATCTTTGCTTATTGCAACACCTGCCGTTTTAGTTTAATAGAATGTCATCTCAATGCCATTCGAGTAGCTGGGTTTGCAGTCGTCCACACCACCATGTCCTACAAGCTTTCTAATTTTAGATTTCTGGACTTCCAATCTATCTTTATTTGATTTCCACAAAGCAGTCAATAAGTAGAAATAAAAGACGAAAAGCTGCACACGTGTGCTGTCATTTTTATGCTTCGACCAAAACGGCCTTTCGTGTAGCGTCCCAATTTTAGCGTAGGTCCTGCCGAAGCGTTTACATGCCAGGCCCTGCTCAGGTTTTATATGTTTTTTTGTTTTTTGTTTTGTTTATTTTTTCTATAGGGAGCTGGCTATGCGGTGTCGTTCAAGGCCAGTCTCGAATTTGTGACCTCACGATCCATCAGCCTCGGCATTCTTATGTGCTGGGACTACAGGCTAGAGCCGCTGAGCGCAACCCAAATGGTCTTTTAGATTGTAAAAGCCGTTTTTTTCCATTTTGGTCAAGCGGGTCTCAAAAGCGCAACTTCTTGTGATCCGCCCGCCTTGATTTTTGAGGCGACTGAATGATATGCTGCCGTGAGACACCGTGCCGGGCTGTTATAATGTATTGTAAAAAAGAAAATCAGAGAGACTCTGCCAGGCGCTGCCACTCACGAAAGCAATCTAAGCACTTTGAAAGGCTGTGGTAGGCGGGCTTTTTGAGGTCATAAATAAGAGGTCAGAATTTGCATTCCGCTGAAACACCACCTCACATAATATAAGAGAGAAAAAAAAAGAAAGGTAATCAGACTGATGAATGTGTGCAATTGAAACCAAACGAAGTTCTCAGAGACTCCACCTTACGAAAAGCCTTTATTTATTACGTGCAGTTTCCCTCTTGTCAACAAGGCTGGAGAGCAACAGTGCGATTTCTGCTGATTGCAACACCTGCCGTATTAGTTCAAGAGATTGTAATATAAATGCCCTTAAAGTAGCTGGGGTTTAAGGCATTCAGACCACCAAGTCCAAGTAACTTTCTATTTTTGTTTTTCTGAACCTCCAATCTATCTTTATTTGATTTCCAAAAAGCAGTGAATATGTAGAAATAAAGTATGAAAATTTGCACACCAGTGATGTCATTTTTACCCTATGACCACCGCGGATTTTTGTGTAGCATCACAATGTTAGTGAAGGTGCTGCCAAAACGAGTACATGCCAAGCCCAGCTCTGATTTTTTTTTTTTTTGCTTATTTTTCTTTTTAATAGGGAGCATGCTACACTGTGTTCCTCGAGGCCAGTCTCGAACCTGTGACCTCACAATCGGCCTTTGTTGACATTCTTTTGTGCTGGTACTAAAAACTTGAGCTGCGGAGCCAAAGCCAAATTGTCTTTTTGTTTTAAATATGCGGTATCACCATTTTGGTCGGGCGGGTCTCGAAAGCGCAACTTCTCGTGATCCAACCACCTTGAAATTTTAGGCCATTGAATTACACGCTGCACTTTTCCATTGTGCAGGGCTGTTATAATTTATTGTAAAATAATAAATCAGAGAGACTGCCAGGTGCTGCCACTCACACAAGAAATATAAGCAATTTGAAAGGCCGAGGTGGGTGGGTTTACTGAGGTTGCGAGTTCGAGGTCAGCCTTTGCATTCCGGTGAAAACCCACCTCACATAAAAAAGAGAGAGAAAAAATAAAAGAAAGGTTATCGGAATGATGAGTGTGTGCAATTGAAACAAAACGAGGTTTCTAGAGAGTCCACACCAAGAACCGCCTTATTTGGTTACGTACAGTTTCCCTCTTGACAACAAGACTGGACTGCAACTGTGCGAGTTTTGCTTATTGAAACACCTGCTGTTTACGTTCAAGGGATTGTAGTCCAAATGCCGATCAATTAGCTGGGATTGCAGGTCTCCACAACATCAGTTCCAACTAACTTTGTATTTTAATTTTTCTGTACCTCCAATATATCTTTGTTTGATTTCCACAAAGCAGTCAATCCGTAGAAATGAAACAAGAAAACGTGCACACCTGTGGTGTCTTTTTATGCGGCAAAGACGTCGTTTATTTTGTGAAGCCTCCCAATTTTAGTCTAGGTGCTGCCGAAGCGACTACATGCCAAGCCGATCTCCGGATTTTGTGTTTTTCTGTTGTTGTTGTTTTTTTTTTTTTTTTTTTTTTTTTATAGGAAACTGACTATGCGGTGTTTATCGAGGCCAGTATCGAACCTGTGACCTCACGATCCGCCTGCCTCGGCATTTTTTGTGCTGGGGAAACAGGCTTGATCCGCGGAACCCAAGCCAAATTGTCTTTTTGTTTTAAAGACACGGTTTTCCCCATTTTGGTTGGGCGGGTCTCGAACGCGCAACTTCTCGTGATCTGCCTGCCTTGGTTTTGAGGAGACTCAATTACAGGATGCTGTGAGCCACCGTGCCAGGCTGTTATAATGTACATTTAAAAAGGAAATCAGAGAGATTCTGCGGGGCGCTGCCACTCATGCAAGAAATCTAAGCACTTTGAAAGGCCTTGGTGGGTGGGATTCCTGAGATTACCAGGTCGATGTCAGAATGAGCATTCCAGTGATAACCCCGCTTTCATAAAAAAAAGAGAAAAGAAAGGTAATCAGACTGATGAGTGTGTGCAATTGAAACCAAACAAAGTTCCTGGAGACTCCACCTTAAAATTGCCTTAATTTACTACGTGCAGTTTCTTTATTGTCACCAAGGCTGGAGTGCAATAATGAGATCTCTGCTTATTGCAACCCCTGCCGTTTTAGTTTTACAGAATGTCATTTCAATGCCGCTTGAGTAGCTGGGGTTGCAGTCGTCCACACCATCAGGTCCAACTAACTTTATATTTTTAGATATCTGGAACTCCAATCTATCTTTATTTGATTTCCAAAAAGCAGTCAATACGTAAAAATAAAGTACAGAAATTTGCACACCTGTGGTGTCGTTTTTACACTATGACCACCCCAGAATTTTGTGTAGCATCCCAATGTTAGTTTAGGTGCTACCGAAACGAGTACATGCCAAGCCCAGCTCAGATTTTTTATGTTTTTTTTTTTTGATTATTTTTGTTTTTAATAGAGAGTGTGCTACACTGTGTTCCTCGAGGCCGGTCTCGAACGTGTGACCCCAGGATGTACCTTCATCGGCATTCTTTTGTGCTGGTACTAAAGGCTTGAGCCGCGGAGCCGAAGCCAAATTGTCTTTTTGTTTTAAAGATGTGGTTTCACCATTTTGTTCGGGCGGGTCTCAAAATCGCATCTTCTCGTGATCTGCCCGCCTTGATTTTTGAGGCGATTGAATTACCGGCTGCCCTTAGCCACCATGCAGGGCTGTTTTAATGTATTTTTAAATAAGAAATCAGAGAGACTTTGCCGGTCGCTGCCGCTCACACAAGCAATGTAAGCACTTTGAAAGGCCGAGGTGGTCGGGTTTTCTGAGGTCGCGAGTTCGAGGTCAGCCTGTGCATTCCGGTGAAAACCCACCTCACATAGTAAATGAGAGATAAAAAATAAAAGAAAGGTTATCGGAACGATGAGCGTGTGCAGTTGAAAGAAAACGAGGTGCCCGGAGATTCCACACCCAGTACCGCCTTATTTGGTTATGTACACTTTTCCTCTTGTCACCAAGGCTGGACTGCAACTGTGCGAGTTTTGCTTATTGAAACACCTGCCTTTTACTTTCAAGTGATTGTAGTCCAAATGCTCTTCAATTAGCTGGGGTGGCAGGTCTCCACAACACCATGTCCAGCTAACTTTCTATTTTCATTTTTCTGTACCTCCAATCTATCTTTGTTTGATTTCCACAAAGCAGTCAATCCGCAGAAATGAAACACGAAAAGGTGCACATCTGTGGTGTCTTTTTTATGTTGCAAATACACCGTTTATTTTGTGACGGCTCCCAATTTTACTGTAGGTGCTGCCGAAGCGAGTACATGCCAAGCCCATCTCAGGATTTTGTGTTTTCCTGTTGTTTATATATATATATATATATATATATATATATATATATATATATATATATATATATATATATAAAACGTGCTACACTGTTTTTATCGAGGCCAGTCTCGAACCTGTGATCTCAGGATCCGCCTGCGTCGAAATTCTTTTGTGCTGGGACTACAGATTTCAGCCGCGGAGCCCAAGCCAAATTGTCTTTTTGTTTTAAAGACGCGGTTTCACCATTTTATTTGGGTGGGACTTGAAAGCGCAACTTCTCGTGATCCGCCCGCCTTGGTTTTTGAGGCGACTCAATTACAGGATGCCCTGAGCCACCGTGCCGGGCTGTCACAATGTACATTTAAAAAGGAAATCAGAGAGTCTCTGCGGGGCGCTGCCACTCACGCAAGCAATCGAAGCACTTTGAAAGGCATAGGTAGGTGAGTTTCCTGAGATCACGAGTTCGATGTCAGAATGTGCATTCCGGTGAAAACCTACCTCACGTAATAAAAGAGAAAATAAAAGAAAGGTAATTAGACTGATGAGTGTGTGCAATTGAAATCAAACAATGTTCCCAGAGACTTCATTTTAAGATCGCCTTTCTTTATTATGTGCAGTTTCCCTATTGTCACCAAGGCTGGAGTGCAACAATGCGATCTTTGCTTATTGCAACACCTGCCGTTTTAATTTAACCGAATGTGATCTCAATGCCATTCGAGTAGCTGGGGTTGCAGTCGTCCACACCATCAGGTCCAACGAACTTTCTATTTTTAGATTTCTCGATCTCCAGTATATCTTTATTTGATTTCCAAAACGCAGTCAATACGTAGAAACAAAGTACAAAAAGCTGCAATCCTGTGGTGTCATTTTTACACTATGACCACCCCGGATTTTTGTGTAGCATCCCAATGTTAGTGTAGGTGCTGCCAAAAAGAGTATATGCCAAGCCAAGCTCAGATTTTTTATGGTTTTTTTTTTTTTTTTTTTTTTTTGCTTTTCTTTGTTATTTATAGGGAGAGTTCTACACTGTGTTTCTCGAGGCCAGTCTCGAAACTGTGACCTCACGATCTGCCTTCCTAGGCATTCTTTTGTGCTGGTACTAAAGACTTGAGCCATGGAGCCAAAGCCAAATTGTCTTTTTGTTTTAAAGACGCGGTTTCAGCATTTTGGTCAAGCGGGTCTCGAAAGCGCATCTTCTCGTGATCCACCCGCCTTGATTTTTGAGGCGAGTGAACTACAGGCTGCCCTTAGCCACCGTGCAGGGCTCTTATAATGTATTGTTAAATAAGAAATCAGAGAGACTCTGCCGGGCGCTCCCACTCACACCAGCAATCTAAGAACTTTGAAAGGCCGAAGTGGGCGGGTTTTCTGAGGTCGCGGGTTTTAGGTCAGCCTGTGCATTCTGGTGGAAACCCTCCTCACATAATAAAAGAGAGAGAAAAAATAAAAGAAAGGTTATCAGAATGATGAACATGTGCAATTGAAACAAAACGGGGTGCCCGGAGAGTCCACACACAGATACACCTTATTTGGTTACGTACAGTTTCCCTCTTGTCACCAAGGCTGGACTGCAACTGTGTGAGTTTCGCTTATTGAAACACCTGCCTTTTATATTCAAGTGATTGTAGTCCAAATGCCGTTCAATTAGCTGGGGTTGCAGGTCTCCACAACACCCGGTCCAACTACCTTTCTATTTTAATTTTTCTGTACCTCCAATCTATCTTTGATTGATTTCCACAAAGCAGTCAATTCGTAGAAATAAAGTACAAAATGCTGCAAACCTGTGGTGTCATTTTTACGCGATGACCACCCCGGATTTTTGTGTAGCATCTCAATGTTAGTGTAGGTGCTGCTGAAACGAGTACATGCCAAACCCAGCGCAGGGTTTTTTTCCTTATTTTTGTTTTAAATAGAGAGCGTGTTACACTGTGTTCCTCGAGGCCGGTCTCAAACGTGTGATCTCACGATGTGCCTTCGTCAGCATTCTTTTTTGCTGGTACTAAAGGCTTGAGCCACGGAGATGAAGCAATATTGTCTTTTTGTTTTAAAGGCGGGATTTCAGAATTTTGTTTGGGCGGGTCTCAAAATCGCATCTTCTTGTGATCTGCCCGCCTTGATTTTTAAGGAGATTGAATTACAGGCTGCCCTTAGCAACCGTGCAGGGCTGTTTTAATGTATTTTTAAATAAGAAATCAGAGAGACTTTGCTGTTTGCTGCCACACACACAAGCAATCTAAGCACTTTGAAAGGCCGAGGTGGTCGGGTTTTTTGAGGTTGCGAGTTCCAGGTCAACATGTGCATTCCGGTGAAAACCCACCTCACATAGTAAATGAGAGAGAAAAAATAAAAGAAAGGTTATTGGAATGATGAGTGTGTGGATTGAAAGAAAACGAGGTGCCCAGAGAGACCACACCCAGATCCGCCTTATTTGATTATGTACACTTTTCCTCTTGTCACCAAGGCTGGACTGCAATTGTGCGCGTTTTGCTTATTGAAACACCTGCCTTTTACGTTCAAGTGATTGTAGTCCAAATGCCTTTCAATTAGCTGGGGTTGCAGGTCTCCACAGCACCAGGTCCAGCTAACTTTCTTTTTTAATTTTTCTGTACCTCCAGTCAATCTTTGTTTGATTTCCGCAAGGCAATCAATCCGTATAAATAAAACACAAAAATGTGCACACCTGTGGTGTCTTTTTTTATGCTGCAAATACGCCGTTTATTTTGTGACGCCTCCCAATTTTAGTGTAGGTGCTGCCGAAGCGAGTACATGCCAAGCCCATCTCAGGATTTTGTGTTTTTCTGTTTTTTTTTTTTTTTAATATATATATACAAAACGGGCTACACTGTATTTATGGAGGCCAGTGTCGAACCTGTGATCTCACAATCCGCCTGCGTTGACGTTCTTTTGTTCTGGGATTACAGATTTCAGCCGCTGAGCCCAAGCCAAATTGTCTTTTTGTTTTAAAGACACGGTTTCACCATTTCGGTCGGGCGGGTCTCGAAAGCGCAACTTCTCGTGATCCGCCCGCCTCGGTTTTTGACGGCTCAATTACAGGATGCCGTGAGCCACCGTGCCGGGCTGTTACAATGTACATTTAAAAAAAATCAGAGAGTCTCTGCGGGGCGCTGCCACTCACGCAAGCAATCGAAGCACTTTGAAAGGCGTGGGTAGGTGAGTTTCCTGAGGTCACGAGTTCGATGTCAGAATGTGCATTCTGGTGAAAACCTACCTCACAACATAAAAGAGAAAATAAAAGAAAGGTAATCAGACTGATGAGTGTGTGCAATTGAAATCAAACAATGTTCCCAGAGACTTCATTTTAAGATCGCCTTTCTTTATTATGTGCAGTTTCCCTATTGTCACCAAGGCTGGAGTGCAACAATGCGATCTTTGCTTATTGCAACACCTGCCGTTTTAATTCAACCGAATGTCATCTCAATGCCATTCGAGTAGCTGGGATTGCAGTCGTCCACACCATCAGGTCCAACGAACTTTCTATTTTTAGATTTCTCGATCTCCAGTCTATCTTTATTTGATTTCCACAACGCAGTCAATACGTAGAAATAAAGTACAAAAAGCTGCAATCCTGTGGTATCATTTTTACACTATGACCACCCCGGATTTTTGTGTAGTATCCCAATGTTAGTGTAGGTGCTGCCAAAAAGAGTACATGCCAAGCCAAGCTCAGATTTTTTTATGTTTTTTGTTGTTGTTGTTGTTGTTGCTTTTCTTTGTTATTTATAGGGAGAGTTCTACACTGTGTTTCTCGAGGCAAGTCTCGAAACTGTGACCTGACGATCTGCCTTCCTAGGCATTCTTTTGTGCTGGTACTAAAGACTTGAGCCACGGAGCCAAAGCCAAATTGTCTTTTTGTTTTAAAGACGCGGTTTCAGCATTTTGGTCGGGCGGGTCTCGAAAGCGCATCTTCTCGTGATCCGCCCGCCTTGATTTTTGAGGCGAGTGAATTACAGGCTGCCCTTAGCCACCGTGCAGAGTTGTTATAATTTATTGTTAAATAAGAAATCAGAGACTCTGCTGGGCGCTTCCACTAAAACAAGAAATATAAGCACTTTGAAAGGCCGAAGTGGGCATGTTTTCTGAGGTCGCGGGTTTGAGGTCAGCCTGTGCATTCTGGTGGAAATCCTCCTCACATAATAAAAGAGAGAGAAAAAATAAAAGAAAGGTTATCAGAATGATGAGTATGTGCAATTGAAAGAAAACGAGGTGCCCGGAGGGTCCACACCCAGAACCACCTTATTTGGTTACATACAGTTTCCCTCTTGTCACCAAGGCTGGACTGCAACTCTGCAAGTTTTGCTTATTGTAACACCTGCCTTTTACGTTCAAGTGATTGTAGTCCAAATGCCGTTCAATTAGCTGGTGTTGGAGGTCTCCACAACACCAGGTCCAACTACCTTTTTATTTTAATTTTTCTGTACCTCCAATCTATCTTTGTTTGATTTCCACAAAGCATTCAATTTATAGAAATGAAACACGAAAAGGTGCACACCTGTGGTGTCTTTTTTATGCTGCAAATACGCCGTTTATTTTATGACGCCTCTTAATTTTAATGTAGGTTTTGCCAAATCGAGTACATCCCAAGCCCATCACAAGATATTGTGTTTTTCTGTGGTTTTGTTTTTTTATAGGGATCAAGGTACGCTGTGTTTATCGAGGACAGTCTCAAACCTGTGACCGCACGATCCGCTGCCTCGGCATTTTTTTGTGCTGTGACTACAGGCTTGAGCCGCGGAGCCCAAGCCAAATTGTTTTTTTGTTTTAAAGACGCAATTTCACAATTTTGGTCCGGCAGGTATTGAAAGCGCAACTTCTCGGAATCCACCCACCTTGGTTTTTGAGGCGAATTAATTACAGGATGCCGGGAGCCACCGTGCGGGGCTGTGATAATGTACATTTCAAAAGGAAATCAGAGAAACTCTGCGGGGTGCTGCCACTCTCGCAAGCAATCTAAGCACTTTGAAAGGCCTATGTGGGTGGGTTTTGTGAGATCACGAGTTCGATGTCAGAATATGCATTCCGGTAAAATCCCACCTCACATAATAAAAGAGAAAATAAAAGAAAGGTAATCAGAATGATGAGTGTGTGCAACTGAAACCAAACAAAGTTCCCGGAGACTCCACCTTAAGATCGCCTTTCTTTATTACGTGCAGTTTCCATATTGTCATCAAGGCTGGAGTGCCATAATGCGATCTTTGCTTATTGAAACACCTGCCGTTGTAGTTTAACAGAATGTCATCTCAATGCCGTTCGAGTAGCTGAGGTTGCAGTCGTTAACACCACCAGGTCCTACTAACTTTCTATTTTTAGATTTCTGGAACCTCAATCTATCTTTATTTGATTTCCCAAAAGCAGTCAAAACGTAGAAATAAAGTACAAAATGCTGCATACCTGTGGTGTCATGTTTATGCTATGACCACCACAGATTCTTGTGTAGCATCCCAATGTTAGTGTAGGTGCTGCCGAAACGAGTACATGCCAAGCCCAGCTCAGATATTTTATGTCTTTTTTGCTTATTTTTTTTTTAATAGGGAGCGTGCTACACTGTTTTTCTCGAGGCCAGTCTCGAACCTGTGACCTCACAATCTGCCTTCCTCGGCATTCTTTTGTGCTGGTACTAAAGGCTTGAGCCACGGAGCCAAAGCCAAATTGTCTTTTTGTTTTAAAGACGCGGTTTCACCATTTTGTTCGGGGGGTCTGGAAAGCGCATCTTCTCGTGATCTGTGCACCTTGATTTTTGAGGCTATTTAATTAGGGGCTACCCTTAGCCACCGTGCAGGGCTGTTATAATGTATTGTTTTTTTTTTCTTGTTCTTTTTTGAAGCTACCTGTTCATTTTTTGTCATAATGTCCTACTTTTGCCTATAAACTCTATTTCTTTGACTCACTGAAAAACTTAAACATATTCATTTTAACATCTTCAGATTGCTCTGTCGTCTGCAGTCCTGGAATGCAAGTTCTTTTGTGTTCTAGATATTCTCTGCATTTTCTTACTCAGTGCATACTTCGTGAGGACTGGGTCTTTTTTTTTTTTAGGAAAGGAAAAGAAAAAGAGGGAGAGAGAATAGGAATATTGCTTTATTCTATAAATGGCTATTAATAATGGCCGATCATTATTTTGTGCATTTAAAATGGAATATATATTTTATTTATCTAAATTGGAGAGTTCTACAAGTGCTTATTAAGTTTACTTGTTACTGATCTGAGTTCAGATTCTGGATATCCTTATTTATTTTCTGTTTCGTTGAGTCTGAATCTCTTTATGGGTCTTATGTATCTGTGTGTTTGGATGCATTGATCCTTTTACCACTCTATCATTGTTGGTTTGAAATCTGTTTTATCAAATGCATGAATTGCAACTCCTTTTTGTTATTTGTTGTTTTTTTTTTCTTTATTTGGTTGGAAAATCTTTCTCCAACCCTTTGTTTTTAGTCTATGTATATCTTTGGATATGAAATGGGTCTGGATACACTACACCGTTAGATTTTGGCTGTATCTTTTAATTAGAAAATTTACTGCCATTTGATGTTAACTGACTATTTTATCCATTCATTGATGCAAATTCTTCTTTATGTTGATGTACTTTACTTTTTGGTATATTTTTAGAAAGGCTAATACTGGTTGTTTCTTTCTGTGTGTAATGCTTCTTTCAGAAGATTTTGTAAAGCAGGCCTGGTGGTAATAAAATCTCTGAGTACTTGCTTGTTCATAAAAGATTTTATTTTTCCTTCAATTGTGAAGCTTAGTTTGACAGGATATGAAATTCTGGGCTGAAAGTTCTGTTCTTTGAGGATGTTAAATATCGGCCCCCACTCTCTTCTGGCTTGTAGGATTTCTACTGAGAAATCTGCTGTAAGTCTAATAGGCTTCCCTTTGTGGGTAATCTGACCTTTCTCTCTGGCTGCCCTTAGTATTTTCTCCTTTGTTTCAACCATGGTGAATCTAATGATTATGTGTCTTGGGGTTGCTCTTCTTAAGGAATATCTTTGTGGTGTTCTCTGTATTACCTGAGGTTGAATGGTATCCTGCTTTGCTAGATTAAGAAAATTCTCCTGGATAATATCCTGAAGAGTATTTTCCAGCTGGGATTCATTCTCTCCATCACATTCAGGTACACCTATCAAACGCAGATTAGGTCTTTTCACATAGTCCCACAATTCGTGGAGACTTTGCTCATTTCTTTTGTCCTTTTTTCTCTATTCTTGTCTTCTCGTTCCATTTCATTAAGTCGGTCTTCGACCTCTGATATCCTTTCTTCTGCTTGATGAATTTGGCTATTCAAACTTGTGCATATTTCACTAAGTTCTCGTGTTGTATTTTTCAACTCCATTACTTCATTTATATTCCTTTCTATATTGTCCCTTCTTTTTAACATTTCATCTAACCTTTATTCAAAGTTCTTAGTTTCTTTACATTTGGTTAGAACAAGTTGTTTCAATTCCCAGAGGTTTTTTACCATCCACCTTCTAAAACCTCCTTCATATACTGGAACACAGTCCTCTTCCATTAGGGCTTGTTCCATTGCTGATGAGGAATTACTATCCCCTGTAGAGGGAGAGGGGTTCTGACTTTGTTTTCTCGGCCCTTTTAGGCTGATTTTTTCCCTTTATTGTGTATTTATCCATCTGATGTCTTTACAATTAGTGCCTTCCTGATTAAGTTCCTGAGAGGATGTCCAATTTATTGATTCCCAGTGCTGGAATCCGAGCAACCCACTGCGCCGGCCAAAGCAGCAGCAATAAGACTGATGGTGCTCTTCTGCCTGGGAATCTCTAGTCTGGCTTCCTTCTTCAGTCCACAAAAAGCGGCTCTGCATTCTCAGAGCTTCAAATACCAGTCAGTAGGGGAATCAGTTCCGCTCACTGTGCACGAAGAGCTGCCGCGCCGAGGCGACGACAAAACCGCTGTGCCATCCACAGAAGTCGCGTTGGCGACCCGCAGGGCTCCTCCACTGGAAATCTTCTGGTCGGTAGGCAACAAAAATTTCTCTGAAAATGTGGCATCCTCACGTTTTCTGAGCTTTCACTGGGAGCTACAATCCCGAGCTGTTAGCGATCAGCCATCTTGGATCTCTCTCCTATAATGTATTGTTAAATAAGAAATAAGAGAGACTCTTCCGGGTGCTGCCACACACACAAGCAATCTAAGCACTTTAAAAGGCCAAGGTGGGCGGGTTTTCTGAGGTCGGGAGTTCGAGGTCAGCCTTTGCATTCCGGTGAAAACCCACCTCTCATAATAAAAGAGAGAGAAAAAATAAAAGTAAGATTATCAGAATGATGAGCATGTGCAATTGAAACAAAACGAGGTGCCTGGAGAGTCCACACCCAAAACCGCCTTATTTGGTTACGTACAATTTCCCTCTTGTCACCAAGGCTGGACTGCAACTGTGCGAGTTTGGCTTACTGAAACACCTACCTTTTACCTTCAAGTGATTGTAGGCCAAATTCCGTTCAATTAGCTAAGGTTGCAGGTCTCCACAACACCAGGTCCAACTAACTTTCTATTTTAATTTTTCTGTACCTCCAATCTATCTTTGATTGATTTCCACAAAGGAGTCAATCCGTAGAAATGAAACACGAAAAGGTGCACACCTGTGGTGGTTTTTTGTGCTGCAAATACGCCATTTATTTTGTGACGACTCCCAAATTTAGTGTAGGTGCTGCCGAAGCAAGTACATGCCAAGCCCATCTCAGGATTTTGTGTTTTTCTGTTGTTTTGTTTTTTATTGAGAAAGGGCTACGCTGTGTCTATCGAGGCCAGTCTCGAACCTGTGACCTCACGATTCGCGTGCCTCGGCATTGTTTTGTGCTGGGAATACAGGCTTGAGCCACGGAGCCCAAAACAAATGGTCTTTTTGTTTTAAAGACACGGTTTCACCATTTTCGTTGGGCGGGTCTCGAAAGCTCAACTTCTCGTGATCCGCCCGCCTTGATTTTTGAGGGGACTCAATTACAGGATGCCGTGAGCCACCGTGACGGGCTGTGATAATATATATTTAAAAAGGAAGTCAGAGAGACTCTGCGGGGCGCTGCCACTCACGCAAGCAATCTGAGCACTTTGAAAGGCCTAGGAGTGTGGGTTTCCTGAGGTCACGAGATCGATGTCAGAATGTGCATTCCGGTGAAAACCCACCTCACATAATAAAAGAGGAAATAAAAGAAAGGTAATCAGACTGATGAGTGTGTGCAATTGAAATAAACAAAGTTCCCAGAGACTCCACCTTATGATCGCCATTCTTTATTACGTGCAGTTTCCCGATTGTCACCAAGGCTGGAGTGCAATAATGCGATCTTGGCTTATTACAACACCTGCCGTTTTAGTTTAACAGAATGTCATCTCAATGCTGTTCGATTAGCTCGGGTTGCAGTCGTCCACACCTCCAGGTCCTACTAACTTTCTATTTTTAGATTTCTGGAATTCCAATCTATTTTTATTTGATTTCCACAAAGCAGTCAATATGTAGAAATAAAGTACAAAATGCTGCACACATGTGGTGTCATTTTTACTCAATGACCAACCCGGATTTTTGTGTAGCATCCCAATGTTACTGTAGGTGCTGCCGTAACGAGTACATGCCAAGCCCAGCTCAGATATTTTATGTCTTTTTTGATGATTTTTGTTTTTAATAGGGAGCGTGCTACACTGTGTTTCTTGAGGCCATTCTCGAACCAGTGACCTCACGATCTGCCTTCGTCGGCATTCTTTTGTGTTGGTACTAAATGCTTGAGTCTCGGAGCCAAAGCCAAACTGTCTTTTTGTTTTAAAGACGCGGTTTCACCATTTTGGTCCGGCGGGTCTCGAAAGCGCAACTTCTGTTGATCCGCCCGCCTTGATTTTTGTAGCGATTGAATTACAGGCTGCTTTTAGCCACCGTGCAGGGTTGTTATAATGTATTGTTTAATAAGAAATCAGAGAGACTCTGCCGAGCGCTGCCACTCACACAAGCAATCTAAGCACTTTGAAAGGTCGAATTTGGCAGGTGCTATGCGTTCGCGAGTTCGAGGTCAGCCTGTGCATTCCGATGAAAACCCATATCACATAATAAAAGAGAGAGAAAAAATAAAGGAAAAGTTATCAGAATGATGAGCGTGTGCAATTGAAACAAAACGTGGTGCCCGGAGAGTCCACACCCAGAACCGCCTTATTTGGTTACATACAGTTTCTCTCTTGTCACCAATGCTGGACTGCAACTGTGCGAGTTTTGCTTATAGTAACACTTGCCTTTTACTTTCAAGTTATTGTAGTCCAAATGCCGTTCAATTTGCTGGGATTGCAGGTCTACACATCACCAGATCCATCTAAATTCCTACTTTAATTTTTCTGTACCTCCAATCTATCTTTGTTTGATTTCCACAAAGTAGTCAATCCGTAGAAATTAAACACGAAAAGCTGCACACCTGTGGTGTCTTTTTTATGCTGCAAAAACGCCATTCATTTTGTGACGCCTCCCAGTTTTAGTTAAAGTGCTGCCGAAGCGAGTACATGCCAAGCCCATCTCAGGGCTTTGTGTGTTTCTGTTGTTTTGTTTTTTTTATAGAGAACAGGCTATGCTGTGTTTATCGAGGCCAGTCTCGTACCTGTGACCTCACGTTCCGCCTGCCTCGGCATTCTTTTGTGCTGGGACTACAGGCTTGAGCCGCGGAGCCCAAGCCAAATTGTCTTTTTGTTTTAAAGACGCGGTTTCACCATTTTAGTCGGACGGGTCTCGAAAGCGCGATGTCTCGTGATGCGCCCGCCTTGGTTTTTGAGGCGACTCAATGACAGGATGCAGTGAGCCACCCTGCCGGGCTGTTATAATGTACATTTAAAAGAAAAATCAGAGAGATTCTGCCAGGCGCTTCCACTCCCACAAGCAATCTAAGCATTTTGAAAGGACTAGGTAGGTGGGTTTTTTGAGGTCACGAGTTCAGTGGCAGAATCTTCATTCCGGTGAAAACCCACCTCACGTAATCAAAGAGAAAATAAAAGTTAATCAGAGTGACGAGTGGGTGCAATTGAAACAAAACAACGTTCCCGGAGACTACACCTTAAGATCGCCTTTCTTTATTACGTCCAGTTTTCCTTTTGTCACCAAGGCTGGAGTGCAATAATGCGATCTTTGGTTATTGCAACACCTGCCGTTTTAGTTTAACAGAATGTCATCTCAATGCCGTTCGATTAGCTGGGTTTGCAGTCGTCCACACCACCAGGTCCTACTAACTTTCTATTTTTAGATTTCTGGAACTCCAATCTATCTTTATTTGATTTCCAAAAAGCAGTACAATACCTAGAAATATAGTACAAAAATTTGCACACTGTGGCAGGATATGAAATTCTGGGCTGAAAGTTCTGTTCTTTAAGGTTGTTAAATATTGGCCCCCACTCTCTTCTGGCTTGTAGGGTTTCTACTGAGAGATCTGCTGTAAGTCCAATAGGCTTTCCTTTGTGGGTAACCTGACCTTTCTCTCTGGCTGCCCTTAGTATTTTCTCCTTTGTTTCAACCCTGGTGAATCTAATGATTATGTGTCTTGGGGTTGCTCTTCTTAAGGAATATTTTTGTGGTGTTCTCTGTATTACCTGAGGTTGAATGGTATCCTGCTTTGCTAGATTGAGAAAATTCTCCTGGATAATATCCTGAAGAGTATTTTCCAGCTGGGATTCATTCTCTTCATCACATTCAGGTACACCTAACAAAAGTAGATTAGGTCTTTTCACATAGTCCCATAATTCGTGGAGACTTTGCTCATTCCTTTTTATCCTTTTTTCTCTATTCTTGTCTTCTCGTTCCATTTCATTAAGTCAGTCTTTGACCTCTGATATCCTTTCTTCTGCTTGATCAATTCCGCTATTCAAACTTGTGCATATTTCACTAAGTTCTCGTGTTGTATTTTTCAACTCCATTAGTTCATTTATATTCCTCTCTATATTGTCCATCCTTTTTAACATTTCATCTAATCTTTTTTCAAAGTTCTTAGTTTCTTTACATTGGATTAGAACAAGTTGTTTCAATTCCAGAAGTTTTTTACCATCCACCTTCTAAAACCTCCTTCAGATACTGGAACACAGTCCTCTTCCATTAGGGCTTGTTTCATTGCTGGTGAGGAATTACTATCCCCTGTAGAAGGAGAGGGGTTCTGACTTTTGGTTTTCTCAGCCTTTTTAGGTTGTTTTTTTTCCTTTATTGTGAATTTATCCATCTGATATCTTTACAATTAGTTCCTTTCTATTTAAGTTCCTGAGAGGATGTCCAATTTATTGATTCCCAGTGCTGGAATCCGAGCAACGCACTGCGCTGACCAAAACAGCAGCGATAAGACTGATGGTGCTCTTCTGCCTGGGAATCTCCGGTCTGGCTTCCTTCTTGAGTCCGCAACAAGCGGCTCTGCCTTCCCGGATCTCCAAACACCAGTCAGTATGGGAACCAGTCCCGCTCACTGTGCACGGAGAGCTGCCGCGCCGAGATGATGAGAAAATTGCTGCGCCGGCCACAGAAGTCACGCTGGCGACCCTCGGGGCTCCACCACTGGAAATCTTCTGGTCCGTGGGTGACAAAAATTCCTCTGAAAATGTGGTATCCTCACGTTCTCCGAGCTTTCACTGGGAGCTACAATCCCAAGCTATTAGCGATCAGCCATCTTGAATCTCTCTCCCCTGTGGTGTCTTTTTTATGCTGCAAATACGCCGTTCATTTTGTGACGCCTCCCAATTTTAGTGTAGGTGCTGCCAAAGCGAGTACATGCCAAGCCCATCTCAGGATTTTGTGTGTTTCTGTTGTTTTGTTTTTTATAGGGAACGGGCTACACTGTGTTTATCAAGGCCAGTCTCGAACCTGTGACCTCACGATCCGCCTGCCACAGCATTCTTTTGTGCTGGGACTACAGGCTTGAGCCGCAGAGCCCAAGCCAAATTTTCTTTTTTTTTTTTAAGCTGCGGTTTCACCATTTTGGTCAGGCAGGTCTCGAAAGCACAACTTCTCGTTATCCGCCCGCCTCGGTTTTTGAGGCGACTCAATTACAAAATGCCATGAGCCACCGTGCTGGGCTGTTATAATGTACATTTAAAAAGGAAATCAGAGAGACTCTGAGGGGCACTGCCACTCATGCAAGCAATCGAAGCACATTGAAAGGCCTAGGTGGGTGGGTTTCCTGACGTCACGAGTTCGATGTCAGAATGTGTATTCTGGTGAAATCCCACCTCACATAATAAAAGAGAAAATAAAAAAGGTAATCAGACTGATGAGTGTGTGCAATTGAAACCAAACAAATTTCCTGGAGACTCCACCTTAAGATCATCTTTCTTTATTACGTGCAGTTTCCTTATTGTCACCAAGGCTAGAGTGCAACAATGAGATCTTTGCTTATTGAAACACCTGCCATTTTAGTTAAACAGAATATCATCTCAATGCCATTTGAGTAGCTGTTGTTGCAGTCGTTCACACCACCAGGTCCTACTAACTTTCTATTTTTAGATTTCTGGAACTCCAATCTATCTTTATTTGATTTCCCAAAAGCAGTCAAAACGTAGAAATAAAGTACAAAAAGCTGCACACCTGGGGTGTCATGTTTATGCTATGACCACCACGGATTTTTGTGTAGCATCCCAATGTTAGTGTAGGTGCTCCTGTAACGAGTACATGCTAAGCCTAGCTCAGATTTTTTGTCTTTTTTGCTTATTTTTGTTGTTAATAGGGAGCGTGCTACATTGTGTTTCTCAAGAACAGTCTCGAACCTGTGACCTCACGATCTGCCTTCGTCGGCATTCTTTTGTGCTGGTACTAAAGGTTGAGCCACGGAGCTGAAGCCAAATTGTCTTTTTGTTTTATAGACGTGGTTTCACCGTTTTGGTCAGGCGGGTCTCGAAAGCGCAACTTCTCGTTACCCACTCGCCTTGGTTTTTGAAGCGACTCAATTACAGGATGCCGTGAGCCACAGTGCTGGGCTGTTATAATGTACATTTGAAAAAAAAATCAGAGAGACTCTGCGGGACACTGCCACTCACGCAAGCAATCTAAGCACTTTGAAAGGCCTAGGTGTTTGGGTTTCCTGAGGTCACGAGTTCGATGTCAGAGTGTGCAATTCAGGGAAAACCCACCTCACATAATAAAGAGCAAATTAAAGAAAGGTAATCAGACTGATGAGTGTGTGCAATTGAAAATGAACAAAGTTCCCGGAGACTCCACCTTAAGATCGCCTTCCTTTATTATGTGCAGTTTCCCCATGATCACCAATGCTGGAGTGCAATAACACAATTTTTGCTTATTTCAACACCTGCCGTTTTAGTTTAACATAATGTCATCTCAATGCCGATTGAGTAGCTGGGCTTGCAGTCGTCCATACCACTAGGTCCTACTAACTTTCTATTTTTAGATTTCTAGAACTCCAATCTACCTTTATTTGATTTCCACAAAGCAGTCAATACGAATCAATAAAATACAAAATGCTGCCCACCTGTGGTGTCATTTTTACACTGAGACCACGCTGGCGTTTCGTGTAGCATCCCAAATTTAGTGTAGGTCCTGCCGAAGCAAGTACATACCAGGCCCAGATCAGCTTTTTTATGTTTTTTCGGGTTTTTTGTTTTATTTTGTTCTTTTTTTTATAGGGAGCTGGCAATGCGGTGTCCTTTGAGGTCAGTCTCGAATCTGTGCCCTCACGGTCTGTTTGCCTCGGCATTTGTATGTGCTGGGACTACAGGCTTGAGACGCTGATCGCAACCCAAATGGTCTTTTAGTTTTAAAGATGCGGTTTTACCATTTTGGTCAGGCGGGTCTGGAAAATGCAACTTCTCGTGATCCGCCCGAGTTGATTTTTGAGGCGACTGAATGATACGCTGCCGTGAGACACCGTGCCGGGCTGTTATAATGTATTTTTAAAAAGAAAATAAGGGAGACTCTGTCGGGCACTGACACTCACATAAGCAATCTAAGCAATTTTGAAGGCCGAGGTGGGCGGGCTATTTGACATCACGAGTTCGAGGTCGTAATGTGCATTCCGGTGAAACCCGAACTCACATCAAATAAGAGAGAAAAAAAAAAAGAAAGGAATCAGACTGATGAGTGTGTGCAATTGAAACAAAACGAAGTTCTCGGAGACTCCACCTTACGAAATGCCTTTATTTATTATGTGCTGTTTCTTTCTTGTCACGAAGGCTGGAGTGCAACAGTTTGATGTCTGCTGATTGCAACACCTGCCGTTTTAGTTCAAGAGATTGTAATCCTAATGCCGTTCAAGTAGCTGGGGTTGCAGGTGTTAAGACCACCAGGTCCAAGTAATTTTCTATTTTATTTTTCTGTACCTCCAATCTATCTTTATTTGACTCCCAAAAAGCAGTCAATAGGTAGAAATAAAGTACGAAAAGCTGCACACCTGTGGTGTTATTTTTACGCTATAACCACCCCGGATTTTTGTGTAGCATCCCAACGTTACTGCATGTGCTGCTGAAACGAGTACATGCCATGCCAAGCTCAGATATTTCATGTTTTTTTGCTTATTTTTGTTTTTAATATGCAGCGTTACACTGTGTTCCTGGAGGCCAGTCTCGAACCTGTGACCTCACGATCTGCCTTCCTCGGCATTCTTTTGTGTTGGTACTAAAGGCTTGAGCCGCGGAGCCGAAGCCAAATTGTCTTTTTGTATTAAAGACGCGGTTTCACCGTTTTGGTCGGGTGGGTCTGAAAAGCGCAACTTCTCGTGATCCGCCCGCCTTGATTTTTGAGGCGATTGAATTACAGCCTTCCCTTAGCCACCGTGTAGGGCTCTTATAATCTGTTGTTAAATAAAAAATCAGAGAGACTCTGCCGGGCGCTGCCACTAACACAAGAAATCTAAGCACTTTGAAAGGACGAGGTGGGCGGATTTTTTAAGGTAACGAGTTTGAGGTCAGCCTGTGTATTCCAGTGAAAACCCACCTCACATAATAAAAGAGAGAGAAAAAATAAAAGAAAGTTTATCAGAATGATGAGTGTGTGAAATTGAAACAAAACGTGGTGCCGGAACAGTCCACACAGAAAACCGCCTTATTTGGTTATGTAGTTTCCATCTTGTCACCAAGGCTGGACTGCAACTGTGCGAGTTTTGTTAATTGAATCAACTGCCTTTTACTTTCAAGTGATTGTAGTCCAAATGCCCTTCAATTAGCTGAGGTGGCATGTCCCCACAACACCAGGTAAAACTAACTTTCTATTTTAATTTTTCTGTACCTCCAATCTATCTTTGTTTGATTTCCACAAAGCAGTCAATCCGTAGAAATGAAACACGAAAATGTGCACACCTGTGGTGTCTTTTTTATGCTACAAATACACCCTTTATTTTGTGAAGCCTCCCAATTTTAGTGTAGGTGCTGCCAAAGCGAGTACATAACAAGCCCATCTCAGGATTTTGTGTTTTTCTGTTGTTTTGTTTTTATAGAAAATAAGTTACGCTGTGTTCATCGAGGCCAGTCTCGAACCTGTGACCTCACGATCCGCCTGCCTCGGCATTCTTTTGCTGGCACTACAGGCTTGAGCCGGGGAGGTGAAGCCAAATTGTCTTTTTGTTTTAAAGATGCGGTTTCACCATTTTGGTCGGGCGGGTCTCAAAAGCGCAACTCCTGGTGATCCACCCACCTTGGTTTTTGAGGGGACTCAATCACAGGATGCGGTGAGCCCCCGTGCCGAGCTGTTATAATGTACATGTAAAAAGGAAATCAGAGAGACTCTGCAGGGCGCTGCTACCCACGCAAGCAATCTAAGCACTTTGAAAGGCCTAGGTGGGTGGGTTTCCTGAGGTCACGAGTTCCATGTCAGAATGTGCATTCCGGTGAAAACCCACCACACGTAATAAAAGAGAAAATAAAAGAAAGGTAATCAGACTGATGAGTGTGTGCAATTGAAACCAAACAAAGCTCCCAGAAACTTTATCTTAAGATCGCCTTTTGTTATAACGTGCAGTTTCCCTATTGTCACCAAGGCTGGAGTGCAATAATGCGATCTCTGCTTATTGCAACACCTGCCATTTTAGTTTAACAGAATGTCATCTCAATGCCATTCGAGTAGCTGGGGTTTCAGTCGTCCAAACCACCAGGTCCTACTAAAAATCTATTTTTAGATATTTTGGACCTCCAATATATCTTTATTTGATTTCCACCAAGCAGTCAATACATAGAAATAAAATACGAAAAGCTGCACACATGTGGTGTCATATTTACATTGCGACCACGCCCATCTTTCATGTAGCATCCCAATTTTAGCGTAGGTCCTGCCAAAGCATGTACATGCCAGGCCCAGCTCAGCTTTTTTATGTTTCTCTGTTTTTTTTTGTTTTTTTTTTTTTTTTTTGTTTTGTGTGTGTGTGTGTGTGTGTGTGTGTGTGTTTTATAAGAAGCTGGCTACGCAGTGTCCTTCGAGGCCAGTCTCGAACCTGTGACCTCATGGTCCGTGTGCCTCGGCATTTTTATCTGCTGGGACTACAGGCTTAAGCCGCTGAGCGGAACCCAAATGGCCTTTTAGTTTTAAAGACGCAGTTTCACCATTTTGGTCGGGCGGGTTTCGAAAGGGCAACTTCTCGTGATCTGCCCGCCTTGGTTTTTGAGGCAACTCAATTACAAGATGCTGTGAGCCACCGTGCCGGGCTGTGATAATGTATATTTAAAAAGCAAATCAGAGAGACTCTGCAGCATGCTTCCACTCACACAAGCAATCTAAGCACTTTGAAAGGCCTAGGTGGGTGGGTTTCCTGAGGTCACGAGATCGATGTCAGAATGTGCATTCCAGTGAAAACCCACCTCACATAATGAAAGAGAAAATAAAAGAAAGGTTATCAGACTGATGAGTGTGTGCAATTGAAACCAAACAAAGTTCCTGGAGACTCCAAATTAAGATCGCCTTTCTTTATTATGTGCAGTTTCCCTATTGTCACCAAGTCTTGACTGCAACTGTGTGATATCTGCTGATTGCAACACCTGCCGTTTTAGTTCAAGAGATTGTAATCTTTCTTTTTGTTTCATAAAGTGGAGTCTCTGAGAACTTCGTTTTGTTTCAATTGCACACACTCTTCAGTCTGATTGACTTTCTTTTGTTTTTCTCTTATATTATGTGAAGTGGGGTTTCACCGGAATGCACATTCTGACCTCGAATTCGTGACCTCAAAAAGGCAGCCCACGTCAGCCTTTCAAAGAGCTTAGATTGCTTACGTGAGTGGCATCGCCCGGCAGAGTCTCCCTGATTTTCTTTTTAACAATATATTATAACAGCTTGGCACAGTGTCTCACGGCAGCGTATCATTCAGTCGCCTGAAAAATTAAGGCGGGCAGATCATGAGAAGATGAGCTTTCAAGACCTGCCGGAACAAAATGGTAAAACCGCGTCTTTAAAACTAAAGGACCATTTCGGTTGCACTCAGCGGCTCAAGCCTGTACTCCCAGCACATAAGAATGCCGAGGCAGACAGACAGATAGGTCACAGGTTGGAGACTGGCCTCGACGGACACGGTGTAGCCAGCTCACTATAAAACAAAACAAAACCAATCAAAAAACAGAAAAACCTAAACAAGCTGAGCTGGGACTGGCATGTACAAGCTTCAGCAGGACCTACATTAAAATTGGGATGCCACACGAAAGGCAGGCTTGGTCACAGCATCAAAATGACACCACAGGTGTACAGCTTTTCGTATTTTATTTCTACGTATTGACTGCTCTTTGAAAATCAAATAAAGATAGATTGAAATTCCAGAAATCTAAAAATAAAAAGTTAGTAGGACTTGGTGGTGTGGACGACTGCAACCCCAACTATTCGAACGGCATTGAGATGACATTCTGTTAAACTAAAAAGGCAGGTGTTGCAATAAGCAAAGATCACATTATATCACTCCAGCTTTGGTGACAATAGGGAAACTGCACGTAATAAAGAAAGGTGATCTTAAGCTGGAGTCTCCGGGAACTTTGGTTTCAATTGCACACACTCATCAGTCTGATTACCTTTTCTTTTATTTTCTCTTTTATTATGTGAGGTGGGTTTTCACTGGAATGCACATTCTGACTTCGAACACCTGACCTCAGGAAACCCACCCACCTAGGCCTTTCAGAGTGCTTAGATTGCTTGCGTGAGTGGCAGCGCCCTGCAGTGTCTCTCTGATTTCCTTTTTAAAAGTACATTATTACAGCCCGGCACGGTGGCTCACGGCATCCTGTAATTGAGTCACCTCAAAAACCAAGGCCTGTGGATCATGAGTTGTGCTTTTGAGACCCGCTGGACCAAAATGGTGAAACCGTGTCTTTAAAACAAAAAGACAATTTGGCTTGGGCTCCGTGGCTCAAGCCTGCAGTCCCAGCACAAAAGAATGCCAAGGCAGGCAGATCATGAGGTCACAGGTTCGAGACTGGCCTCAATAAACATGGCATAGCCCATACCCTATAAAAAACAAAACAACAGAATAACACAAAATCCTGAGATGGGCTTGGCATGTACTCGCTTTGGCAGCACCTACACTAAAATTGGGAGGTGTCACAAAATCAATGGCGTATTTACAGCATAAAACATACACCACAGGTGTGCACCTTTTCGTGTTTCATTTCTACGGATTGACTGCTTTGTGGAAATTAAACAAAGATAGATTGGAGGTACAGAAAAATTAAAATAGAAAGTTAGTTGGACCTGGTGTTTTGGAGACATGCAACCCCTGCTAATTGAACAGCATTTGGACTACAATCACTTGAATGTAAAAGGCAGGTGTTTCAATAAGCAAAATTCACACAGTTTCAGTCCAGCCTTGGTGACAAGTGGGAAACTGTATGTAACCAAATAAGGCGGTTCTGGGTGTGGACTCTCCAAGCACATCGATTTGTTTCAATTGCACACGCTCATTATTCCGATAACTTTTCTTTTATTTTTTCTCTTTTTTATTATGTGAGGTGGGTTTTCACCAGAATGCACAGGCTGACCTGGAACTCGTGGTCTCTGGGCACCTCGTTTTGTTTCAATTGCAGACGCTCATCATTCTGGTAAGCTTCCTTTTATTTTTTCTCTCTCTTTTATGATGTGAGGTTGGTTTTCACCAGAATGCACAGGCTGACCTCGAACTCGTGACCTCAGAAAACCCGCCCACCTTGGCCTTCCAAAGTGCTTAGATTGCTTGTGTGAGTGGCAGCAGCCGACAGAGTCTTTCTGATTTGTTATTTAACAATACGATATAACAGAACTGCATGGTGGCTAAGGGTAGCCTGTATTTCAACTGCCTCAAAAATCAAGGCGGGAGGATCACGAGAAGATGTGCTTTGGAGACCCGCCCAACCATAATGGTGACACCGTGTCTTTCAAACAAAAAGACAATTTGGCTTGGGCTCTGCGGCTCAAGACTGCAGTCCCAGCACAAAAGAATGCCGAGGCAGGTGGATCTTGAGGTCACAAGTTTGAGACTGTCCTCGATAAACACAGCATAGCCCATTCCCTATAAAAAACAAAACAACAGAAAAACACAAAATCTTGAGATGGGCTTGGCATGTACTCGCTTCAGCACAACCTACACTAAAATAGGGAGGCGTCACAAAATAAACGGCATATTTGCAGCATAAAAAAGACCCCACAGGTGTGCACCTTTGCATGTTTTATTTCTACGGATTTATTGCCTTGCGGAAATCAAACAAAGATTGACTGGAGGTACAGAAAAATTAAAAGAAAGTTAGTTGGACCTGGTGTTGTGGAGACCTGCAACCCCAGCTAATTAAATGGCATTTGGACTACAATCACTTGAATGTAAAAGGCAGATGTTTCAATAAGCAAAACTTGCACAGTTGCAGTCCAGCCCTGGTGACAAGAGGGAAACTGCACATAATTAAATAAGGTGGTTCTGGTTGTGGACTCTCTGAGCGCCTCGTTTTATTTCAGTTGGACACGCTCATCCTTCTGATAACCTTTCTTTTATTTTTTCTCTCTCTTTTATTATGTGAGGAGGGTTTTCACTGTAATACACAGGCTGATCTCGAACTCGTGACCTCAGGAAACCCACCCACCTCGGCCTTTCAAAGTGCTTAGATTGCTTGTGTGAGTGTCAGTGCCTGGCAGAGTCTCTCTGATTTCTTATTTAACAATACATTATGGGTGGCACTCACAAGATGGTGTCATAGAATCGACTCAGGTTTGCAGCTGTCAGTGAAGGCGCAGAGGGTGAGTCCTAGCTGCATTCTTGGATGAACCTTATTCGCTCACAGATTGTTCAAAGTCCCAGGTGTGGGAGAGACATGAGACGCTAGTACAGCGGGCTCGTCCAGCCTGCTCATGCAGCTTCTTCCCGGTGCCACATCGGGACCCTGCACGGAACTTACTGGTCTGGGTGCCCTGTTAAACCAGCAATCTGAGAGTTGGAAGGGGAGATTGGCATGTCCATCTGATTGAACGAGACTTGGACAATGAATCAGACCAGGAGATTCCTGGGAAGCGTGATCTGAGCCAGTGCAGTGGGCAGTGGCATGGGAGATCACACAGATCCCAGTGCCCTATCGGCAGGCTACTGGGGTGCCAGTGAGAGAGTCGACCTTTCAGCTTGGGGAGAGGAAGAGAGAGAGAGAGGAAGGACTCTGAGGCAGGTAGCTGGGTGATTTGGGTGATTGGGCTCGGTGGGTCCTACCCTCACAGGGACAAGCAGCGCAGCAATTGGAGGTGGTTGGGGCTGAGAGTTTGGCTGCTGGCATCTAGGACGGTGCAGCCTGGTGCGGGAGGGGCATCTGCCTTTACGGACGCAATCCGCCACTACTGAAGTACCACCCAGGGCTGATGTAGCCTGCCATTGCCAAGGAAACCTGCCATAACAGAGAGACTCCACCAGTAAGGGGGAGTGCTCCACAGCAGAACAAAGACCAGCAGCAACAGGGTGGACCCATGCTAGCAGGGCAGAGCCCCGGCAGGCAAATAGTGAATAGACTGCCTCCTAGTGGGGCAGGACAGTGCAACAGATACTCATAAAGAAAGCCCCAACTCCCTGAGACAGAGCATCTAAGGGGGAAAAAAAGAGTGGCGTTTTATGAGTTCTGTTGCAGCAGACATAAACAATCTCCCAGCAACCCTGAATGAACAGCGGAGTTCACAGCTCAGCACTGCAGCTCCTATAAAGCACAGACTGTCTCCTCAAGCAGCTCCCTGACTCCTGTATATCCAAAGAGTCACCCCAA